>OZ018396.1:34582337-34693064 GCA_963969525.1 Ontholestes murinus
CCAGGCTATACCTTTGGTCGGGCTACTCGATGCTGCAGCTAGGTGTCTGACGTTAGGTCCTAGTTTGATGGCCACGTCCCCCAGCCGGCGAGTCCCTAAACCAGTGCCCGTCTAATCTGGAGTTGTTAGGTTCGCTTAAAATGATGACATCCGGGGCATACTCAGACTTCACCAGGGCTAGGTGCGCCGCATGACATCTATTACATTTTCTGGACGTATGCCCATATGCCCTACACTTCTCGCACTGCACCGGTTTCTCCTTTCTCTCCTGGATTCGAGCATGCGAGAAGCCGATTCTGACTGAGCTTAACCCCATCAGCGTGGCGACATCCTCGGATGTTCCTTGGATCAGGGCTATCCTGAGGTTCGCCGCATACTGCCGGATCTAAATCACTTTAATGCTGCCAGCCTTTTGCAGGGCGGTGCCTAGGGCCACCTCCACTTCCTCCGCCGTTGTGTCCTCGCCGAGGTCTTTTCCTCCCCACACGCGAAGCTGCCCATTGTGAGGCGAGCAGCATCGGGTCCGAGGATGTTGTTTATATGGGCGACTAATGGCTCCACATTCACACCTTTCTTGACCTCTAAGACGAGGTCGCCAGTGATGCTACGTCTCGCCCCGCTGATTGAGCTGTCTTGCTTGTTCCCCTAGCCCATCTCCTTCTTAAGTTTGGAGAGGGTCGATAAATAGGCATTCGGCCCTGCTTTGATGTGAATCCTTGTGGGTCTAGTAACCTGCTTCATACTACTTTGGCTAATGTGGGCCCTCTCCCCTGACGTGGTAGCATGGGACTCATTGTCCTTTTTTTTCTTGGGCTTCTTCTTGGTCACAGTGGCCCACCACTGTGACCAAGAAGAAAGCTGACTGGGGTTAGCTTTCTTCTGCACATCTACTTCGTTATGTTCTGGCAGGGAAGGGAAGACGGGATTGCTGCTCGTGCTCGGGTCAGGTGTCGCCTTGGTCGGGCCTTGAGCAGGTCCTTCCTTTTTCACTCTATTCGTAGATTGGTTATCCATGGCCATTAGGGCGTCCAGTTTGGCTTGGATTCCGGCTATGGGCCGCTTCACTTCGTCCATGCCGCCGTTACCATCGGTGGCCACAGCCGTTCTATCTGCCTCGACCGTCTGGGTGCCGACAATCGCTCGGCAGCCTCTACAGTCTTCGGTCTGTGTAGTTGCGTCGGATACTATTCTGACGCTTGGGGGTTTACCGACAGTATCGATCCCCCCAATAGCGCTCTTGATATCCGCGGTTGCCAGTTGACTGGTGAGGCTTCTGACCGCGTAAATATGCTCTTTGATTTCCATCTTTGTATTGACGTTGGCCTTAAGTAGGGTCACTAGTTCCCTCGATATCTTGTCCAGCTGCCCGTGGATGTTCAGGATCTTATCTTCCAACTTAGCCCTGGTGTCCTTCTCCCTCAGAGGAGAAGTTGATTCGCTCCTCCTCCTTTTTTGAGGGCCCTGGTTCTCCTCATAAACTATAGTTTCATAGTGCGTCTTTGGCTCCGCTGGCGTCGTCGGCGCACTCCTGGTCACTTAAGGCACCGTCAGGTTGAGGCTAAGTCTGGGTAGACCTTTTAGTCTGCCCATGTCAGCCTTTTTTTCTTTTTCGCCCTTATCACCCTTTTCTAGAGTCGGATCCATTTTTTGTTGGGAGACCATAACAGGCTAGCTCCCAACTCACCGCACACTAAATTTCACGCCAATCTTATGCGTGGTTACCGAGAGATGACACCTCGGGTTGGGACACTTACGACCCATGTAGTCCGCCCTAGGGGTTCGTAACCTCGATCACGCTTCGAGGACGACCGCGGAGCCAGTCCAGTAGGCTGCCCCCTAAGTTTCAACCCGACCGCTGCAGGGAGCCCCTAGTAGTAATTGATCAAAGCGCGAACTGATTTTCGCCCTACACTTGGCCCTAAGGGCCTGCAGCCGCAAGTTTCATAGTATGTTGGGAGACCGCCAAGTAATCTACCTGCCGAGTTTGAGGCCTATCGACGCAGGGGTTACCGAGTACTCGCCGAAAACGTTCTGCCCGGCTATTTGCCCTACAGTCGCCCTTACACTGCAAGCCACCCAAAAATGTAGTCTTTGCCCAAAAGAGGGCCGCGAGGGGAAGGCGACCCCTAGGTTACGTGGTCCTACCTAGTAGGATGGCAAAGATATGGACGGATTAAATTTCTAACCTTAAAATAACGTGGTCCACGTGGTCAGAGTAATCCTAACCGGATCTCCGCCAAACTCACAGGGGGTATTCCTGGGGGACACAAAAGCACAAAACTATCACTAGTTGCACTATAGTTCAGTCCTATCACCACCACAGTCGTGCTACTGGGGGTATATTCGGATTACACACCGTACAAGATCGTCTACTGCCGAGTGACCGTACCAAATTTGAGTTTGAAAGGTCCAAGATCGCCAACATTACCTCGAATACAAACGGAGCACCGTGAAAACACATCCGTCTCGCGCCCTAGTTATACTACTACTCCCGGAAAGAGACTTGACTAGAGCAAGGATCACACATGTCATTACTAATTATTTAACTTCACCTTCAGCTCCTTCTACCTTGAATAATTCTTTGAAAAAAACTAAGCAATTTCTAAAAGATAACTCACATTTATTTGTAGCACGTGCTGACAAAGGTAACTGCACAGTCATTTTAGATAAGAATGATTATGAACCTAAATCTTTGGACCTTTTGGGGGATACAGACACTTACAGAATTTTAAAAACAGACCCAATTCCTAGTTTAGAGCGTAAATTAAATAAACTTGTCGACGACTTATCAAAAAAAGGTTATATTTCTGAAGTGGTTGCTAAACATCTCAAATGCTATAAAGGCTCTTGCCCCAAGTATTATGGATTACCTAAAATACACAAACCTGATACACCACTAAGACCTATTTTTTCTTGTGTTGATAATCATACTAAAAACCTTGCAGTTTTCATTGCCAAAATTATCGATAATTCATTTAATAGTTATATTAAATTCCGTATTAAAGATCCCTTTGAATTTGCTGAAAAAATTAACAATTTCCAATTACCCCCTAATTACCAATTAGTGTCATTTGATGTAGTGTCTTTATTCACAAATATTCCTTTGGATTTGGTTTTATCAATCATTTCAGATAATTTTCATTTAATAGAACCTAACACTCCAATACCCTTGTCAGTTTTCACTTCTATAATTTCTTTTTTATTTCATAACACTTTTGCTCAGTTTAAGAATAATTATTATCAACAAACCTCAGGCTACCCTATGGGTCGTCCTATTAGTCCCTCGATAGCTGAAATTGTCATGAATTCGTTATTACATTTTTGCTCTGCTCAGGTCCCTTTCCAATTCCCTTTTATCTTTCAATATGTAGATATGTCATATTTGTGCGGTTCCGGTTACTGAAATTGATAATACGCTTAATGTTTTCAATTAGAAAGAGAGAAAGAAGGAACTGTACCTTTTCTTGGCACTCTTGTTTGCAGACTAACTAGCAACATAATTATTTTAGATTGGTATATTAAACCCACCAGCTCTGGAAGGTACATTCCTTTTGACTCTTACCACCCTAAGAAACACAAGTTCAACACGGTGTGAGCTCTAAAAAATAGAATTTTGCGTATCATACATTCATCAATAAATAACTTAACAAACGACTCACACAACATAAAAGTTCTACTGGTCTGAGTGTACACTGTAATGACCATTCATCAGATTACGACAACACGAAAGTTGTATGCTCTGAACGTAACACTTTTAAGAGATGTTTCCTTGAGATGTGCCATATACAAGCACAAAAACATAGTATGAATTTTAAAAAGGACATTGATGGCTTGAGCAATATCTATAGTAATTTATTTTCTTTTCAGTAACGCTCATGTTTATTTGATTTCAATACCTATTATCCTAACTTGTTGTCTAATAATTTTTTCTTTACGTAATAACATAATTTTCATCTTGTTCCCTCCCTTAGGTTACTTTTACAACCCTTATTCTTATATAATTTGTTTCTTTCTGCTTTCTTATTTACTCTTTATTTGATATTTAATCTTCTAACTGTCTCTACCGCTTTTTGTTTTTCTTTTTCACTTTTCTACTCAATTATTTCACTTCCATTTACTGAAGGTAATATTTTCTGTCACAACCACCTCTCACATCGCGTAGCAGGTCCGTGCCTCGGTATTTCACCATACGGTGGGATTTGCTTTTGTGTTCTTGGTCTAACCACCTCAGTGACGCACTGGGGAACTGCACTGCACCCTTGGCTTGTCTCATTCCGATCATTATCGAGTGTTCTGCTTGGGGTTGCCTGAAATTGGGGTGTTATTCCACTCCCA
Organism: Ontholestes murinus; assembly: GCA_963969525.1. NCBI lineage: Eukaryota > Metazoa > Arthropoda > Insecta > Coleoptera > Staphylinidae > Ontholestes > Ontholestes murinus. The sequence goes on from OZ018396.1 coordinate 34,586,673, forward strand.
ATATTAAGGTTATCTCCCTTGGGATTCTTACTCAGGGGTTTGATATGTCGGTTACCCTCTTCAACTTCTCGGACGCGGGTTTAGGTTTTTCCTGCGTGAATCGTACTTTCGTGCGTTCGATAGGACGAAATTTCGTATATTCCACCGCTAACTTCACAGTCTATTTGCGGAAGACGGAGCATTTTGTGTTTGTCTACCTTCAGTAATTGTTCTCTCATCTTTTTACATCATGTTAATTCTATCAATTTAGTTCAATTTTAAATTTCAAATACTTATAATGTTTCGGTTTAATTTAACTCAAAATTCTATTTTTTGAGTTTTCCAAGACGTCTTCAATTTTAACGATAAGGAATCATAATGGGAAAGAACTTAACCTCAAAAAATCTTGCTGAGGCCATGTGGTCTTCCATAGTGTAGGACACACTTATAATTGTTGTAAGTCTTACCTTCATTTAGTCTTTAGTTTATAAATGTCATTATTTTATTTAATTCTTGAATGTTGTCGGCGTTAACTTGGTGGTACATTTTAATAAGATAATAAAAACACTTTAATTTTGTTTTACCACAAAAAGTATTTATTGCTGTGACTATAGTTTCGAACATTCACTGTTCATCAAACATAAAGTACTTAAAATTAATTAACAGGTGTTATTTATATGCCTTCGAAAAGAGGAGAGTACATCAGGTCAGTCTGGTCATTGCCGAAAGTATGATTATTTTCTATTAAATGATTAGCAAAAGGGCAGAAAGACCGATGGTCGATAGCCCAAACGGACAGACTAACCATTATTGTTAATCATTTGTATATATTTCTCAAAATTGTAAGTGTTCGAATAAAGATATTATTCTCTGATTAGTTAAGTTCAGTTGTTATGTTTTAATCGAAATGCTCGTTCGTGTTCTTTAAGTCGTGTTTCAAAATTACGACCAGACTGACCGATGTAAATTCCTTTACATGATTCGCAAGTTAATCTGTAAATGCCAGATTTTTTCATAATATCTATTTTAGTTCTAGGGTTAAAAATTAAGTTTGAAATTTTATTATTACATTTAAATGCTACTTTAATATTGGACATTTTTCCAATATATTTTTGATCTTGAGGCTAATCATTCCAAAATAAGTTAAACATTGAAACCGTTTATTGTCTTCTGAATTTTGTGGTGTATATATATATTTTTGTACTTGTTTAAATTTATGTTTTTTTAATAATTGATCAATTAAAGTAGCCGAGTAACCATTGTTTTATAATTCTCATTGCTTTGAGAAATGATTCGGGGCTTAGAGGTAACTTGAGAGCTCTATTAATTAAGAAATTAAATGATGCTATTTTATGTTTAAAGGGATGTCGGGAATTATTAGGAATTATAGTGTCTGTAAAGGTAGGTTTTCTAAAAATGTCGAATGTAAGAGTATTATTAAGTTTAGAGATGGATAGATCTAACAACACCATTAATTTTTTAGCAATACAACAATAAATACTTTTTGTGGTAAAACAAAGTTAAAGTGTTTTTATTATTTTATTTTATTTTAAAATGTAACTTTTAATGTTAAAATTGTTTTTAATGTTAACATTTTAAATTTTAATCATATTGTCAGACCTCTCACAAATGTTACTTTTAGGCTCTGAAGATGCATACATGTTGTATGCGAAACGTTAGCATGTACATATAACAATTTAGTGGACTAGAGCACAACCACCATCGTGTATTCTTTGCTCCCTACACTCTAACACACTACATTGGACTTCTCTCACCCGTTAATCTCAAAGAGTTGATATTCTACTAGGTATGTAGAGCAAACAAAAAAGTATTGTAAATTCTTTTTTTTATGAAGGTAAAGGGGGAATTTGTAACGTTCAATTTTGTGTTTTTAACGTAGGCTAGCCAATTGTCACCTTGTCAGTGTGAAATGATTATTATTTAAATTGAATTATTATACCCTCGTCGCATAATGGAGAAAATTTCGTTATTTTAATGTTCACTTGTATAAATATTTGTAGATTTGATTATTTTTCTTTTAAATTTTTACCTCAGCAACGATCTGCTTATCATTTTACCTCTCCCATTATCTTCTGCAGAGCGTGACGCGTTTCTGTCGTCCAATTTGATCGTTGATCTCAGGATCGATTAGAACTTGCAATCATTAGTGGAAAAAGGTAGTTCAACGTTTGTTCGATTATTTTATTAAAATTAACCGGTCGCCGGGATTTTGTTTTGCTACGGAAATATATTTGATCTGATTTGAATAAATGAAACAGGAAATTAAATCAATTTTAAAAGACTCTAACATGAACTGAACTGATATTTTTTTCTTGCATCCAGTTTTTGACAAATGACGATCAACTTTTTTTTTCAAATTGCACAGTATATATATTTTGTATTGATCCGCAAAGACATTTTTTTGGTCACCAAAGTGTGCAGTGAATTTTGTTGGATAGTAGAACAGAAATTTAAAAAAACTAGCACCACCTGTCTCCACCACCGACACCTCTAGAACTCACGCAAAACTGTTTTCAACTTTTCCAATCAACCTCTAGACAAAGCCTTAATCGATGTCCTATCAAAAGGCATTAATTTTGCCGTTGCTCCCCGCACTATCCCTGTAGAAGATATTATATGCAATATCGAATCCAGTCTCTACAAAACCGACAGTGCCACTTCCGAAATTATTCGACAAGAAGTGGCCCATATACTTAGATCTTCACGACCACCGAAACCCAACCTATCACATAATGAATTTGCGGCGCTAAACACTTAAAACAAAACAAAAACATTACTGTCTTACCGGCGGACAAGGGAAATGCTACAGTAGTCCTAAACACGACAGAATACCAACAAAAAATGAACAATTTGTTGGCCGACACCAGCTATAAATTGATCGATTTTGATCCAACAACGTACCTGGAAAAAACTACTAAAACTAAAATCATGCTGTCACCTTTAGACAGCGAGACCAAACAATCTTCCACGCGAGAAGTTTTCCAAATGTCCCAAGTTATATGGCTTACCAAAAATACATAAACCCGATAGACCACTCCGACCCATCGTCACTTCTTTTGACTCACCCACACAAAACTTAGCTAAATTCTTAGCCCGACAATTACAACCGACAGCCGAACAACCCAAATCCTATGTCAAAAACTCTTCACACTTCCTGGACCTCATCAAACATATAAAACTTTCTAAGACGGACATTCTGGTCAATTTTGAAGTTAAATCCCTTTTCACCCAAGTTCCCGTCAACGAAACAATTAAACTTTTAAAATCCAAATATAAACAACCTACCCCAACTATAGAACTCATCAAACACTGTCTCTTCATGTTTAACGGAAATCGCTATAAACAATTTAAGGAGCACCAATGAAATCCCCACTCTCACCTGTAATCGCCAATCTGTTTATGGAAGATTTCGAAAACATCGCACTAGATTCTGCCCCTTATACTCCATCCTTATGGCTACGTTATGTTGATGACACTTTTGTCATTTGGTCCCATGGTAAAGACAAGCTCAATGATTTCCTCGAGCTCTTAAACAATATTCATCCCAAAATCAAATTCACAATGGAACTAGAACAAAACAACCAATTGCCTTTCCTCGACATACTTATCTACAGAAACTCCGACGGAACTCTCGGGCACACAGTATATAGAAAAGAAACTCATACATCCCGCCCAATTCCGTTTAAACTCTCTTAACTCGCTCTCTCCGACTAACAGATAAATTCAATCTAAACCATGAACTAGCCACCCTCGAGACAGCTTTTGTCCAAAAGGGTTTATTCCCAGGTACTTTAACACACTTACTGAAACAATAATCGAGCCCCAAAAACACCGACGAGTCCCAAGAATTACAAAATATAACATTTCTTCCGTACATACGAGGTACGACAGACAAAATCTCCAAAATACTAAAAAGACATAATATCTAAACAATTTTTACCACTTCTCGTAAAATTGGACAATTCCTTAATTCCCCAAAAGACATCAATCCCCTTGAAATCAAGGAGTATACAAAATTCTCTGTGCCGAGTGTAATACAGTTTACATCGGACAAACCAACAGACGTATGAATGTACGGCGAGACGAAGACATCAGAGCCATCTAAAAAGATCTACCATCCTCATCTCTAGCCGAACATTCTAAATCCACCGGACACAAGATACATTTCGACCACGCGACTTCCATCGCAGCATTAGACCATTTCACGAAGAGGATTATCCGCGAGGCAATTGAAATAGAAAAACACACCGATAATTTCAATAAACGCGATGACGCCCAACGACTACCCGCCACTTGGAAATCCATGTCATTCAAAATGCATATCTCTTCATCCAATCCACACATTTCAATCCCTACAGGTACCACCAACGTATTCCATGTTAATCCGACCGGCCCAATTACAAGAAGCCGCACACGCGCCACCAAACGCCAACACCGCAGGTATAAATCGCGCATTTTTACTAAGCACGATCGCAGTTTTCCATCGAACGCCGCCTGAAGAAGACCAATGCGACTTGGTGGAAACGTTGCAAATCGGTTCTTTTCAGAACCATCAAAACTTGCAAATTCGAAGATTAAAGCCGAACATTGACAATGTACAAAATAATCTTCGCGAAACTATCCGCACCAACATACCGGGTCTAGTTTAACGATGTTGACATCCGGAATATCATAGGTGTCATTCCTATGAAGCTGTATTATCTGAATAATGAGACGGTCTATTATATCTACTTATTTATAAATGAATCCATTGTAAATTGGTAATTTATACTAATATTTATTAATAATAAAATTCATTATAATTATTGTATCATATTATGAAGACTTTAAACAATTATGTTGTCAAAAGACACGGAGAAAATATGTAATACAAATATAATCTATAAATGATGGGATACAGATGTTTACGAAAATTCTCTATAATAGCACATTAATTTAATATCAGCGTGAAATTTTTAATCAATATTTTTTAAATGTTTAAGAAAATGCTCTAAATAAGCATCTGAATCTAAAAAAAAACAAGAAAATAAGCACAAAAAGTCAAAATAAGCAAACAAACTTAGCGCTAAGTAATCGCATTCTTCGTATAGATATTTAGAAATTTTTTCGATGCTATTAATATTATGGATAAGCATAATGCTAGAAATCCGCTCTCTAATTATTATTCAAGTGGTTTCTCAGGGATTATTTCCCTGGTTGGTTAAAAAGGAACGGGCTAAGCCAAGATGCCTTTTTATCTATTGTAGGAATTGTCGTGTTATAGACAGTGTTGACAATACCACAGCTTTTTGTAAATTTGTTTGTATGTATGCGGGGATGTTTAGTACACTTAGATTTTGTATAAATGTTTTCGGTGTAATTCCCGTTACTGATATCACAAATGGCAAGATACTGACTTTTTCTTGCTTCCATATTCGTTTGATCTTGGTAGCTAGTGGTTCGTATTTTTCAATTTTTTCGCGATATTTTTAGTAGATAAGAACAGTGGGTTCTGGGCCAAGAAGCATTCCCATAAGAATAGCATGTACGGGGCCAGGAAGCATTCCCAAGGCCACCGGAAGCATTTCCAAGGTCACCGGTTTCCGACTTCCGGTATATTACATTTCCATCCCCTAAATTTCACATCCCCTAAAAATTCTTAGAGTTGTTTTCATCCCCTAAATTTTCCACCCCTAAGACACCCACGTGACAGTTCTGGGACAAATTTACATATAAATTTAAAGGGGGTATAAATTTACATTTTCATCCTCTAAATTTTACATCCCCTAAATTTTACACCCCTAAGACACCCACGCGACCTCAGGACCTCTACCTCTGGCCCCCTTTCCTCACCCGTGCTAGCCCCCGGGAGCTCCGCGACACCTCTGGGCCCCCTTCCTTAGCCCGTGCCAGCATCCTGGAGTTCCGCGACTTCAGGAGCCCCCACTGCCAACCGCGACTTCACGAGCGCCACCTAGCAGCAGGTTGTAGAGCCAGTACTGTAGAAATTAAACCTTATCCATTTATTTCCATAAGCCGCGGTGACGTCATAGACGTATTCAATTAATTCATTTAATATTCTCACACCAGCAGAATTATAATTATTAATTTTCCTTGTTTTAATATAATTTATTTACCGGAGCCCATTTAGTAGTATTTAATTGCAATTATTTATTCGCACAATTAATATATATATTTATTCCGGGCCGAGATTCGATCATTCAGTTTACTAGTCAGAGCCTTAACCACTGAGCTAATCTAATAGCTGATAAGAAGCCGTGTAAATGTTGAATACTTACCAACACATAATTAGTAATAAATTTAAATGTGTATAATATTGGTGTGTGAGGTATCATTGGAAAGATAATTTTATGAGGAATTCGAATATGCAATTGAAAACATTATAGATTTTATCTATTCATAGTATTACCGAGGTAAAGATTAATTGGAATTTAAATAAAAACTGTTTTTTATTCTTTTACATATTTGAATATTTTTTTTCTACATTTACATATTTGAATATTTTTTCTACATTTACAATGCTACACATACTTAATCTATTTCTGTGTGATTGACAATAATATAACGATTTTTTAAAATTAGGACAATCTTCATGAAATTCTAAATCAATAACGTGGTCATAAAACTGTTTCAAATAAGCACACTTTTGAGCACCTTTCACATAAACTATATCTGCAGATAACTTCTTAAATAGTTTCGGCAATTCACTTAAATCACTTTCACCACTGTAGTATGGGATTCCGTGATAATTTTTTTCCAACCACCGAATTTGTTTTTGCAAAGCTGAACTGAGATTTTGAAATGGTGTTGGTGGCTTAGAGACATAGGCAAGTATATTTTTCCCATCATATGTAGCAGCAAGTTCCTTTGGGGTAAAGTTTGGGGTATTGAAACCTTGGATATCGATGAACAATATCTTCGGCGGAAGAGGTGATGCGATCCTCTTCAAAAGAACTGGTTCCAATACTTTTTCAATATGTTGAATACGTTTCGTAAATCGTAATCTGTCGGCAGCTTCTTGCATCCAATTTCTACTGTCATCCTCCTCTAGCACATATGTGAAAGTCGTCGGAGTCAAGTCAAAGCATACTCGATACATGTTAAATAATCTTTTTAACTACTCCGGAAATTGGTGTGTACTCAACGATAAAATCGCTTAAAATGAGGCAGTATGCTCGGGTATTGTCTTTAAAATTTTCTGAGGCCTCCATGTGAATGCGCAGGTCTATCGCTGAAGATTTTACGCTCTCGTTTTGCTTGGACACATCAAATACAAATATTGCACAATTATTGAAATCAGTGAACGATAAATAGGGCTTGTTTATTTGATTGTAATTACTCTGCTGGAATTGACAGTACGTGTTGTAGACAGTCAAGTAATCGTTACTATCAAAGTTCAAATTCAAATGATCATATGGAAATGATTCCGAATTGAGATAAACTCTTATGTTCCTTATATTGCTGTGATCAAATATTGTCGCATCTGCATTAGCCACATCTCTTCTATTTGTTTGAAAGGCTACAATTACATATCTTTGTTTCTCCAAACTACTTGAGGTTTTAACAGCCCATATATCATCTCTAGATTTTTTCAAGGTTGGTAATTCATGTAATTCCCATTTTCGGAATGGAATTAAAATATTTGTATCGTTTTTAATTTTCTCCATCATTTCCAGTTTTAATTCATCATTCAGTTGGATATGCGGTACTCTCCACTCAATTTTATTCAGTTTAAATTTAATTTGGGAAACAACTTGAGTACTATCATCACATACAAAACAGTTTACATCACTAGAGGAGCGAAGTAAAATCAATTCCTGTTTAACATTAATTATCATTTTTTGATAATCCTCTGCAAATCCCATTAAACATTTTAGAGGTATCAGCGCATAATATGTTTTGTTAGGAAAATATGTTTTAATATGCCCTGTTTTGGCCCATCCTGCTATTTCCAATTCTTTCATATCCTCAAAATCATTATAGGATAATAATCCTTTCAAAGTACTCGCGATCCCTAAGTCTCGAGTTCGATCGATTTCAACACCATTTAACTCATACCTAATCTCTTCAAATAGGAAAGCAAACACGTTTGTAACTAACTGAAACGTTGTACCTGCAGTGAGATTGAGTTTAACCTCACCACTCAAGTAAATATAACCGTTTCCAGGACAGGTGTAAATGTCTTGATTTTGAATAGTTATTCGAATTTCATCGTTATTTTCAAAGTTTGTAGTTCTAGGCTGATAAGTGTGGTATTGGTATTTACTGATGCGATCATCATATCGCACTTGTTCAAAAACGTTTTCCATAGTTTTTAATTTTATATCCGAGTGAGGTTAACCTTGAGAGATTAATACTTGTTATCTGGTTGAGTGATGAACTCTGAATAACTGGATTGACAAATGTCCTCTTGTTTTTATCAAAAACTATCCCCATGTTTTTAATTCGAGTCTAATCAAAATATTTTCTCCTCTAAAATTAATCAAATACTCAACGGTAGATATAATATATTTTTGGTTCTATATTTATTGCAAAGCCAGGATCAACCGAGGGGCTGAATTCAAAGAACGTATGTGATAATTTATCGTCGTAATAGGCGCCTGAACTAATATTACACTCAATTCGTACACTATCTACTTTAATTATTTGCACGGGTAAATCTGATGTATGTAGTTGACCGGCTTTTAGTAGCTTTTCCGAAAACCCCAATAATTTACCAATAGTTTTATTAGATCTAAAATCTATATCGAATTTACTTTTAATTTCACACTGTAAGGTGTTATTATTAGGTTTAAGCGATAAGAGTTTATCAACTTCCTCTTTTTTCTTATCACCCAACAGCTGTTTTTGCAAATAAATTTCAATGTCTGTAACCTCGTATGAACCCGTAGGTATGTTAACTGTTTTATCACCGTAAATAAATTTATTATTAACACTGTCTTTAATATTTGGTATTGAATTATAGGTATGAAACGCAATTAACCCCAAACAGTACTGCAGATTTGGATCAAGTTCTATAGGGGGATAATAGTTTGTTGAGAGTACACTGCTTGTACCTTGTAAGGTGAAGGTCTGAGACATGACTGACTTATGTTGAAAATATTTTCTTTATTTATATAAAAATTCTATACACAAATGTCCACAGTTGTACGTATTAAAGGTCTGATACTGATCATGATTATATTTAATTTTACAGTTTTTAAAATATTTAATCACTTCTTGCGGTGGTGTCAAATTTCCAAAACTATTAAAGTATTTCACAAAATTTTCTTATAAGCTACCCAATGCGTTCCTGCTCCAAGTCGAGAATCCAGATTAATAATGCCGGTTTCTCGGTATTGTGGTTTCGGCGGTAATGAATCACGCATAAATACTCCTCTGAAATGTTTAACGTTTTTGGTTACGTTCAATAAATCCGCCGTGGTCAGAGCGCGGTCAATGAGCGACTTTAACAGTTTTTTTTACTTTTTAAGATATAGCCCCATTCCTTTGCGATATGGTTTTAAATAAAAACCTTTCCCCTGTTTTCCGAGACCGATGATTTCCATTGTTTTATTGTGTCGACGTGCCTCTTCTAGTTTTGTTTGAGCATCTTTAGCGTCCTTTACAGCTTTAGCAATACCTGCAGCGCCCCCTGCCAGCGAACCGAGAGCGCTAAGACTTGCGAATATTGAAATCAGGGGTAGGATTCCACCTTGTTTCGGAATAAGTATGATTCTAGGCGTTCGAATCTTCTTTTTACCACCCGCATCCTTAATAGCAATTTTTGCAGCAGTTAATGCAAGTTTGCTGCTTTCTTTTACACCTCCAGGTTTATTATTTTTTCGCTTAAATTTCTTAATCGCCTTGCGGGCTTTCATCACAACACCGCTCCTTAGCGGTGTAACACCCATCCCCATCTTTCTCTTAAACTTCATTGTGTTGGTAACAGCCCACGCAGCGGGGTTTTCACCAAATTTAGCGTCTTTGGATTTAACTCGACTCCAACTTTTGATCAGCTTTGTGTCTGTCACTCAAGTTCTTATTTTGGGAATAAGCAATGTCATGCTCTTTACAAGCTGCGCCCAGAGGATTAATGCCGATGTCACCTCTTTTTAAACGTTTTTCTAACTTTGTTCCAGGTCCACAGTATTGATAGCCGCGTATATGTGCTTTAAATGGTAGGTTATTGATTGCAGAGTTGATGATTCCTCTGCCGCAATACTTGATCATTTGAGAGTCAAAGCTCAGTGTACAGATATATATAAGTTATTTTTCGGGTACAACGACTTGTGTTTTTAAAAAAGGAATTATTTTATTGTAGCTTGCAGAACGTCTGCTTGATAAAGGAATAAAATCTAGACTAACTAACTTATGAAATAACAAGTCTCTCAATGAAACATAATACTTAAGATAAACCCACGCTTTGTTACAATTACGCTAATGCAGCATGCAAATGCATTAGCGGCCACTTTAATTATAATAAACAATTATTAATTATTAAATGTAAATCTATGCTATATAACTCCTCCACCCTTAGAGTCGAGCATCCCCTGGGAGGCGAAGACCTTGAAGGTTTAGTTCTTGTGGGGTACCACTTGATTCACGGAGTTTACGATTTTTCAACCACTTCACTGCGATATAACTAATACCGATTAATACACACACATAAAGTACAACATTCCAAAAACTTGGCGTGAAGATTTGGGTTGTCTCTTGTAGTGGGTGGATTTCCTGGTTTGTGGATATTTCTTCTAAATTCAGCTTCCGAAGGTCGATGTCGAATTCAGTAAAATTTGTAGATTCCAATTTTAGATGTAAATCATTGATCACGAGGGGGCGTCCAGATGTAACGTCTAGGTATTTAATTTCTCGGCCTCGAAAAAGTATGGCACAGTTATCTTCTTTGATTAGATAGGTTATATAGGTTATAGGTTAAGTAGGGTCTTAGTGAGGTGTGTTAGCCTCTCGTGAACTGCGACCTAACAGATCTATTGTTCTACCCTTAACCAATCACTTCCCAAGCAGTCCCACGTCCACCATGAACCTGGTAACTATCTTGGGGGTGATAATGCTCACTTCTTCGGGGGATAATCGGTCCCTGCCGAAGTGTGAAAGACGCTTGTGAGCAATCGTAACACAAGTGCATAGTATGTGCTCGGTAGTTTCATCTGCCGAATCACACAATCTGCAGTTTCCACTTTCGTCTTTTCCCATTTTCCGCAAATGGTATCGGAGGGCACAATGCCCTGTCATGAGTCCGATGAAAGTTCTTAGCTCGTTCCTTGTGAGTTCAAGCACCTTGTAGCTGTGATCGAGTTTCAGGAGTCGTTTTGATTGACGTAGACCTGGTACATTGTTCCAATACTTACGTCTTCTGTCCTCTTCCCATTTTTGCACCACCTCTCTTCTATGCGCCATGGGGAGTCCACAAAACGGCTCTGGTCCTATAGGAGTGGCATTTGCACCTCTTTTTGCGAGTTCATCGGCCACTTCGTTGCCTTTAATATCCCCGTGCCCTGGGACCCACATGAGGGTCAACAAGTTGTTCTTCGCCAGTTGCGAGAGGGATCTTCGACATTCCCAGACAGTCCGTGAGCCGTGACTATAGGCTCGAACGGCCTTTACTGCGGCTTGGCTGTCTGAGCAGATGTATATATGCGCGCCATTTAGGTGCCTATCCAAGCATTCTCTGGCGCACATATCAATTGCAATCGTTTCCGCTTGCAAAATCGTGGGCGTCGTGCCCAGAGCCATGAAGCTCCTGTGGTTTTGGTTAGGCCCATAAATGCCTATTCCAGTACCTCTGGTATTCTTGGCACCATCCGTGTACCAGGCTGATATCCCTCGTCCAAACTACTTAACTCTCATCAAAGCCGTTTTGGGGTCCTCGATCGACACCTTAAACGGTAATTCGAATTCGAGCTTCCTGGACATAATGTCCGTCGGTTTGGACAGAAGGGCCGGGTCGATTTGCTGCAGTATTTCTAAGTGTCCTGTCCAGTCCCCCGGCAGTGTTTTCTTCCTCTGGTGTAGTCGGAGGGCTGCCACAAGTCCCTCTTTTTGTACCACTAGATGGAGCGGTGTGAGACCAATGATTGCCTCCATTCCCGCGGTTGGGGTCGTTTGCATGGCCCCTGTGATGCTTAGACATGCTAAACGTTGAAGCCTACTCAGCTTCTTTTGCGTGTCTAGTCTTCGGCCACCACACGAGGGCAGCATAGGTGACAATGGGTATCACCGCCGTTCTATACAGCCAATACGTGATTTTGGGCTTTAATCCCCAGGTTTTTTCCATAAGCCGCCGACAGGCCCAAAGCGACATCGTTGCCTTTGCCATGATTTTGTCGACATGCTGATTCCAAGTCAGTTTGGTATCCAGAATTATGCCCAGGTACTTTACTTCGTTGGAGAGATTGATCTCTATTCCATTCAGCGAGGGAGCCTTTATGTGCAGCTTCCTTCTACGCGTGAATGGAACTATGATTGTTTTATTCGGGTTGATACTTAGTCCTTCCCGAACACACCAGTTATTGATGCTATTCAGTGCTTTTTGCATTAGGATTGTAAGAATGCCTTCATGCTTGGCCCTGATTATTACGGCGATGTCATCTGCATAGCCTTGGGTTATAAAGCCCTTTCCATGCAGTTCATCCAGGAGTCCATCCACCACTATTGACCATAGTGTGGGGGACAAAACTCCCCCCTGAGGACACCTCTTTGTTACAGTCATAGATACTGTGGATCCTGTTAGAGAAGCCGTTACTAATCGGCTTTAAAGCATTGCCTCCACCCATCTTATCGTGGAAGGATATAGTCCTTTATTTATAGCCGCTCGTTTTATAGCAGAAAATGGGGTGTTGTCAAAGGCCCCCTCTAAATCTACAAATATTCCGATTGCTATTTCCTTGTATAGGATGGCTCGTTCGGCCTCTTTGACGAGGTGATGTAGAGCATCGACGGTGGATTTGCCAGCTTGAAATGCGAATTGCTTGGCATTTAAGGGTGTTCTTATAAGTGAGTCACCCTTTATGTGCTCGTCGATTATTTTCTCCATAGCCTTTAGGAGAAAAGAGGTTAGGCTGATGGGTCGATATGATTTAGGTTCATCTAGAGGCCTATTGCCCACTTTAGGTATAAATACCACTTTTGCCTCCCTCCACAACCGGGGTATATACCCTAGTGCATAACTTGCTTTATATATCTCCCTGAGTCCTGGAGCAATTGTATCCAAGCCGCGTTGTAGTAGCGCGGGGAAGATACCGTCCATTCCTGGGGATTTATATGGCTTGAAGCTGATTATGGCCCAAGTAATTTTGCTGAGCGTGAATATTTTCCCCTCTAAGCAGCGGCTGTCGCGGTTGGAACAGTGAGCCACTGAGCCGGTACTAGCCGCAATTGTGTTTTTAGTCACTACTTTTGATCCCGGAAAGTGAGTACCTAGGAGTAGTTGATCTTTGGTGTGACTGCCGTCAGTTCGTTTTAAGATGCCGACCGCATTGGTATGGTCCTTTGATAGGACCTTCCGGTGTCTATTTGCTGGGGTCAGATTGTCGATCCCCTCGCAGTAGGCCTTCCAGGCCTTTCGTTTAGACTCCCTCAGTTGCTTATTGAATTCAGTCAGAGCCTGTCTGTAGGCTGACCAGTTGCCTGTTTTCTTGGCTCTGTTGAAGGATTTCCGGGCGGAAGTCCTGAGTCGATCCAATTCCTTGTTCCACCAAGGAACGTTTCTCGAGAAGTTTACATTCTTTACCGGGCAGCTTTTCTCATAGGCTGCTACAATGGTATCGCTTAAGTGTAGTGAGGCTTGTTCTAATTCCTCTATGGTAGCGATGTTGTATTGGAGGCTGTTACGGCCTTACCTGCACGGGGTGCATGGACCGTAACGAATTTACATTTTTATTGGGGGCAGCGAGTGTACGGCCAGTACCGGCTTAAAATCCTTCCTCGAAATTTAGGTTATTGCTAGAATAAATCATCCTAAGAATTGTAAATTTAAACTCTATTTTTATTATGTGTTTGTGCGCGTCGTACCGTCCGTGGGCCATAAAGGGCTTAGCGGGTATTTTCAACATCTGGAAGCCACCCGAAGACGTGCGATGGATGTTTTGGCAACACCGTGCAGAAGAAAGTTTATGCAGCCAATCATCCTCTTTTGCAGACCACCACCTACCCTTGGAGTAACAAACTCCACCCCTTTACGTGGTGTGCAGAAACCAGCGCTCGAAAAGGAAAGAGATCTGTTTTAACCATCAACAAACGAACACCACCGGCTCTTACGAATTTAATTGTACATTTTTGTAAAGTTTTCGTTATCAATATATTTATTAATTTAAATGTGCGTTTTAACATAACGACGTCACATTTTTGGTCCTTCGAAACCGTGATCCAGGAGTTTTTTCGATCGAACCACGTCGTCGAGTAAACATAAAACTCGACGAAATATCAATATCATTATCAACGACAGGAGAGTGAGAGTACGTCGAAGTCGAAGTGCATCACGAAACCTTGTCGGTGTCCAGGAGAAGCAGTGTCGCCGCAGAATAAGGAAGCAGCAGACGCCCTCCGGTCACACCATCATCGTCATAGAGCCGCAGTCGTACCTGGAGAAGCAGCGTCGCCGTATCCAAAGGGAGCCGCAGACGCCCCCAGGTCGAATCATCATCGAAATACAGGACAAGAGTAAGCGGAGGAAGCCCCAAGTCGCAGTGCCCAGCAGCAAGACGCAAAGGTAGACCTTCCCTTGTTCCTAATTTTCATTTATATACCATTTTCATTATGGCAGAACCTCAGCTGTCTAAAGAGAGCGAACGAGCTCTCCGTACGTTAAACAAGCATCGCTTACTTATAGAATTAAATATTGCTAATATTGTAAACGACTTAAATTCAGAGTCTGTAGATGCAGAGTTAAATTTAGAATTAATCAATTTACTTTTAAATTCAATCGACGATTTGGCCAATTTAGAACTCGCTAATTTTGATGAAGATTTTCCTCAATTATTTAATACAGCCTTTGGTTTAAAGAGAACAGTCATTAAATTAAAGCAAAATGTTTTAAAATTGTTAAATAAGAAAATTAGCACTGAGTCACCTGTTAGTAACGTTCCTAGTTTTGCTGCGCAAGTCAAACTGCCGGATATTCAGTTACCATCATTCAGTGGTGATCATCGCGATTGGTTTGCATTTAAAGATAATTTTAATTCACTAATAGAAAATAATTCAAACTTCTCCAACTTAGAAAAGTTTCAATACTTAAAGTCATCTCTTAAAGGGGACGCAGCAAAAATAATTCAAGGTTTAGAGAACACTCAATTAAATTATGAAATTGCCCTGCAACTTTTGCACGATAATTTTGAGAATAATAAACTTAAAAACATGAAATTGGAGCCTCATTGTATTCTGGCTCGCAATTAAATCTAATAACAGAAAAAGATAAAAAATTTAAATTGCAATCTTACTCACAACCAAACACAAATTTAAATTGTCATTCAGTTACACATTTGGAATTAAAGTCAAACATTAAGAGATTTTGCGGAACTCAGAATTGCGACAATGTAATTTATTTTTGAATGAATATATTAATTTGGGGCATATGAAGCCCATTCCATTTCCGAGGGATTATAGCGGTTTTTATTTACCCCATCACTACGTGATTAAAAATTTTAGTTTAACGTACGATGAGTTCTGGACATTATTAGTTCAGATTGAAGCCATAATGAATTCCAAGCTCCTTTGTCCTTTGTCTAACGACCCAGATAAATTATCCTTCCTTACACCCAGCCACTTCCTAGGCGGAGGCAGTTTTACGAGACTTCCGGAACCAAATTTGGAAGAAATGAATATGGGCCAGCACTCACGTTGGAAGCTGGCGCAGCGCGTCCAAAGGCATTTTTGGGCCAGATGGCGTAGAAAATGGAAGCAGTCGAGAGGTCAACCTTTTGAAGTTGAGTAGCTTGCTGTAATCCACGAGGATGCACCTCTCAGTCGATGGCGTCAAGGACACATTGAGACAACTTATCCTGGAAGTGATTGTGTGGTGCGGTCAGCGACAATTAAAACAAGTGTTGTGTGCCCAATCATAATGTTTTGTGACTCCACGTGTGAACTGACTATATTTGTATTAATTGTCTATTAATTATCGTTTATTTTATGTATATATTTGATTATTCGAATTATTGTAATATTTGCTATTATTGTTCATAACTTCGATTTAATTTTTTTTTTTTTGAAATCAACTAATTTCAACGGGGGGAGGATGTTACGGCCTTACCTGCACGGGGTGCATGGACCGTAACGAATTTACATTTTTATTGGGGGCAGCGAGTGTACGGCCAGTACCGGCTTAAAATCCTTCCTCGAAATTTAGGTTATTGCTAGAATAAATCATCCTAAGAATTGAAATTTAAACTCTATTTTTATTATGTGTTTGTGCGCGTCGTACCGTCCGTGGGCCATAAAGGGCTTAGCGGGTATTTTCAACATCTGGAAGCCACCCGAAGACGTGCGATGGATGTTTTGGCAACACCGTGCAGAAGAAAGTTTATGCAGCCAATCATCCTCTTTTGCAGACCACCACCTACCCTTGGAGTAACAAACTCCACCCCTTTACGTGGTGTGCAGAAACCGGCGCTCGAAAAGAAAAGAGATCTGTTTTAACCATCAACAAACGAACCGTTCGTTATCAATATATTTATTAATTTAAATGTGCGTTTTAACATAACGACGTCACAGAGGCCTTGAAGTTCGGACAATAGACATTCGTTATATAATGTCCAGTCCGTTTTTCGTGGCACTCTGCACTCTGCTATTTCCGTACTCCCAGCTTCCATATCGAACGCGATCGTTTGATGGTCCGACAGTACACGCCACTTTTTTATCAATTGCGCGCCGTACGCTGTGGCTAAGGTCAAGTCAAGTACCTCTTGCCTTATTGCGTTTATAAACGTGGGTTTATTCCCCCTATTTAAGATGTCTAGATTGCTAGCGTATACATAATCAAGAAGGTACTTACCCCTGTTGTTGATATCTGAGCTGCCCCATAGTGTGTGATGCGCATTAGCGTCGCAGCCCATGATAAGATGTGTCCCATTCCTGGGTGACGAACTGTGGAATGGGAGCATAATTAGTATCTTTCCTGAAAATCAGGGCGGCCCGTGGCCTGCCGCACGTAGTATTACATACCAGATAGTACGATGGGTTCTGAAGTCCTTTAATAGCCCCTCCGTGAACCCAGGGCTCTTGAATTAGCCTTATTTGGACGTGCCCCCTAGCTAGCCTGCTGCCTAAGGCACTTGATGCTGCCTTAGAGTGCTGCAGGTTGATTTGGAGGCACTGCCACTTACCCTTCATTTTTGGGCCTTGGAATGACCCCCACCCCTGGCATATTTCAGTTTGTTCTGGTGCATAATCCTGCCCTTTGGACGCACATCAGCCTGCTTCTTGGGTGGACTCTTGGTCAGGCTTGGAGCCTTTCTGATCCCTGGAGGCTTGTTGGCCTCTCCGGAACCAGTTGCGGATTGCAACGGCGGATTTTTACCCTGATCCAGGGGCTCTTTGGAGCTTGAGGCTCCTGTCCCTTCATCAGGCTTGTCCTGCTTCGCCTTGGTGCGAAGCTGTACTTCGCCGTAGCGATACCCAACGAGGTAATTGCGTTTTTTTAACTTCTCCATGGACAGAGCATCCACGGAGAAGGTAACCTCTTGAGTGGGTCCAGCGGCCACCCTTCTTAAGACCCTCCAGTTAGAGGCATCGCATCCATTCTGGACTGCAATCAGTTGCAGGATACGTTCGTCCCTGTACTCCTGACTGCCCGGAAAATATCCCACTAGGATATCGTTGTGCGGCATTTCCTCCGCTCCAACGACTTTTAGGGCTGCACCTTCCCAGGGGACGATCTCATCCTGATGCGACTTCAGCCACGTTACCGTGGCTTCGTTGCGGCAGGTGATCCCGATCCACCCAGGTCGCTTGTGAATCCCAAGGAACCTAGAATCTTCTTCATTCCCCTTTTTTAGGACTATATCCATGATATACTCCAGTGTGGACTCTATTTGTTCCACTGACAGGAGAGTAGCAGGGTAGTTCTTTGCCACAACACCAACCTTCAGTCCTTTTACGGCCTGACTGTATGATGCCATTTTTTGGGGATTTTGCTTCCCCTCTGTGTCGCCACTCGGGCTTGTGCTTGTGAGGGCCTTGGTTTGCCCCTGCACCCGCTTGAGTGGTGATATGTCGCTTGTGGAGGGCTGTACAGTCCCTTTCGCACGTTTGGCTGGCGTACCCTTCGGCGTACTGCCGTCCGAACGGGTACTTTTTTCGGTCTTTTGCTTACGCGCTGGACCGAAGGGCTGTAAGGCCTTTTGAGCTGCCTCTTCCCGCGACATGCCCTTGCTGATGAGGTATTTAAACCTCATCTCCACTGCTGGTTAGGAGTAGTTCTTCCCTGTCGGTCTCAGGCGCTAAGTCCTCTCCCGTGGCAAGGATTTCACACTCCATCGCCGTAGTTTCGTCCTTTGAGGGGCACGAGCCCTTATTTGTTAATTATTGGTGCATTGTTGATCCCACGAGAAGCTAGGGAAATAAACGGTCACCTGCAGCAGAGCCCCGCATGCCACAGGAAGGCTATTTGAAACCGGAGGTCGCCTGGTATCCGGAGTTCGCATACTAAGACTAAGCTTCCCCTTAGCCATGCAGCCTTAGGCATATGCTGTTCCACCTTGGCTTGAGGAGTTTTCTATTGTGGCTCTCCTTTCACTTAGTCCATGCAGTTAAGCCCAGACCCTCTTTCGCTTACTGCCAGCGAGACTTGACCACGTACAGCGGTGAGTTACAGATATAACCTGCCTGGTGGCTTTACAGCCAGTCAGAGCAGGGCATCGTACCCTTTAGTGCAAGCTCTAAGCCACGACACGACAGCTGAGCAGGGTGTGCATGCTGCTTAGTCAGATTAGATAAATGCTAATCAAAATAATAGTTTCAGTTTGTTCCTTGCATCTGATTTTAATTCCTTCTTGATTTGGGAAGACTGCCAGGTATTGGTTTATGTATGGTATCATTTCCATATGATTGGATTTTACATGTAGTGTTGTGTATTTGCAGTTACTGTTGTTTCCACTGATGATTATATCTCGTTCGCATTCTGATTTGTAGCTAGTTATCAGATGGCTAGCACATTGGTAATGTTTCGACGTTTTTGTACACAAGTGGTTTAGAGGCAGAATTTTATTTTCATTAATTGATTTTAAGATGTACTTTACAGTAGGGATGATAGTAACAAATTCGGATTCGTGTACCGTAGGGATAGGGTATAAATAAAATAATTCGAACTGATACTCAAAGTTAATGGGTATAGATAAGAAATAATTAATTCGAGTTGGCTCGATTTTACAAGTAACTTCTATTATGGATTCGAAATTAAGAATGTTTTTTTTTAATTCAAAGGGAAGTTGTTCGTTATAGTAGAGTGAAATTTTTTCAAGTTCCAAAAATAAATCTCTAGGTTTTATGATACTCGGATGCAACGTATTTAATTTACAAAAAGTGAGAGAGTTTTCAATATCTTGCATTATGTTTAGAATTGCGTTATAAAGAATGATTAGCTGATTAAATATTTCTTTAGCAAATAAGATATTTTGATGATCGATATCGTCCCTCAGGATTACGCTTAGTTTTATAATTTTTGATTTTAACATGTTTTCATTGTGTGCAATATTTTGTACAGTTCTATTAAATTTCTCGATAATTTGTTTGTTCATACTGTATTTCATTTGTAATTGTTTTTGAAGAATATTTTGATTTTGTTCTAAATGGTTTAGGATATTATTAATTCTTTCGCCATCTTTGGCATCTAAGTTTCCAGAAATAGTTTTAACGACTGTCCCAAGTCCATCAATTAATCCTCGTTTACTTCTATTTTTACTAAGTGCGTATAATTTAATGTTATCGATTTTTTCTTTGATTGTTTCTTGAGTAAAATTTAATAATTTATTATAATTATCGAACATCGCGCTAAAATTTGAAACGGATCTAATTGTTGAATTAAGATAGCCGTGTTGTGTATTTAATTTTGTAAATTCGTCGTATAGTTTTGTTAAGTCAAAATAATGCACGAATGTGTGTTTACTCCTTTCTAGTTTTGCTGGTCCAAGATTATTTGGGAGTATCCCTAAATTTTGTGATATATTTTTGATTTCGTCTGCTTGCGTCAGCGCGACGACTAATAATCTGGATCGGTTTTACATGTTTATAAAGGGTCCGCCAATAGGGACGCGCGAAGTTTGCCGGAAGGGTGCGGCCATGTTGTTCGAGGTAGAGCTGTCAAAGTTGCTGTCATTTGTTCAGTATATAACCCCAAATCACCATGAGTGTCGAGCAGCACGTGCAAATTATTAAATTGTTTTACGAAAATGGGTCATCAGTTCGAGCAACGTTCCGCGCACTTCGCCCATTTTACGGTCGCGATGATCGGCCTGTAGAGTCGACTATCCGTCGATTGGTGGGCAAATTCGAGTCGACTGGTTCAGTAAACAACCAGCTAACACTGACACGTCGACGAAAAGCCCGATCGAACGAAAATATCGCTGCTGTCCGTGAGAGTGTGCGCGAGAACCCGAGGCAGTCCATTTTTTGTCGTGCACAGGAACTTGGCCTTTCGGAGACATCAACTTGCAGAATTTTTCAAATACAGAATGCTTTTAAACTAACGAGAGTTTTGAACAAGTCCTCATAACTTGGTTTGTCAGAATAACAATTTTTAGTGATTAAATATATTATGAAACGATCGTTATCCTTTAAATAGCGGAGCGAATGTACTTCGGAGCTTTGTGCGTGTAGTTCGTCAAGTCTTCCGAATTTTTGTTTAAAGTCTGCGGCGATCCGAGCACCCATTTTAAGGTCTAAGCTTACACAGTGTTCAAGTGAGAAGTTTTTTGGTGCAGAAAATAAATCACCATTTATTTCAATAATATTGTTTGATGTTTTTTCTACAGTTTGTTTATTTAAATAGTCTTGATAATTTAATTTAGGTTTATTAGTTAGTTTACCTAATTTATTTTTAATCTTTGGTCGCTTAATATTTGACAAGTGAATTTTGTCCACAGCATTATAATGTTTCGGGTTAATTGTTCCCGTTTTGAATTTAGGGTCAACTGATTTCAATGTTTCTTTCTTGTATTTATTTTTAGTCTTAGACTGTTTTTGCTTGTTTTTGACGAATATGGTTTCTGGAATATTGGGAATTTCTTCTCGGTTTTGATTATGCTTTTCCATAACTTTTTCTTTATTTATTTGTATATTTTCATTAATTTTTTTGTAAAGCAGTTTTACTTTATCCCGGTGATTATCAATGTAATTATTGACGATTCGAGTTTCAATATCGATGTCAAAGGGAGAAACTGAGTTTATGTGTCCCGAAATAATTTCTGAGGGGGTCAATTTAGTAGTTGAGTGGATCGAGTTATTATATGCCAAGAGTGAGTAATTCATTTTTGATTCAATGGATTCTTTCTTATAAGTATCTTGATTGTTAAGCAACCGGATATGTTCTATTATGGTCGAGTGAACTCTTTCAACTATGCCGTTTGAATCTGGGTGTTGACTACTGATGAAATTAACTTTAATTTTATGAGTTTCTAATAGTTCTTTTACTAAGGTATTCTTAAATTCGAGATGATTGTCTGCCACAACTTGGCCAGGAATTCCATGATGCGTAAAGAATTTAACGAGATTGTTGGCAATCTCAATTGCTTGATGAGAATTCAGTTTATATATTTGGGTATATTTTGAAAAAGCGTCAATAATTTTAAGGAATTTAGTACCTTCTAAAGCTATACTGTCAATATGGATAAATCGATATTGAGCACATTAGTCAAATACTGAATAATATCAGCATCAGTAATACCCGGTTTCACTCTTCCAACATACAACCATTGTCTTCTTTCCGCCGAGCAAAAGAGAGGAGAGTGATTAGCTGTAGAGTTGCCAATAATAATAGGCTTCCGTTGAGTTTGTAACTTTGCGACTTGAGAGACGGCAGTATTCTGATTATCCGACGTTCCGATAGGTACGCGTTTTTTAGCCACAGCTTCGGATCCAGAAGTAGTTGATTTATGTTTGTTACTTTCATCGATTCAAACGATGTTAGAGTTTTTCGTAAACATCGGCTTATGAGGAATATTAAGTGGCGAATGTGAATCAGTGAAATCAATTAATGGTGTTGTACTAGCACAAGGAATAACACCCGAAGCAGTAGAAATGTTGGAACTTGAGGGAATGTTTACTTTAAGGTTTGATTTTAACTTTGACGTACTCATTTTACTATTGCAATTTGTACTCGTTACGGTTCTTATAAGGTTATTAATCAGTGTTGAGTGTTCATTTAAGATCTCTAGAATTTTGTCGAGTGCTCCGCTATTTTTTTCGTTAGCACGCTGGAAGCAATTTTCACAGGACCAAGTAATCGTATTATTTTCTGCTATAGCCTTATTAATAGTTTTATTGAATCCAACACATTTATTCCCATGGAAAACGCGAGAACAGCACGAGCAGCGTAAAATATCAGCGTCAAATAGCACAGATAGTATCTGACATATTGTACATATTATAAAAGATATTCTGATATGAATGGTAAAAGACAATAAAAATATAAAACAGTAAAATAATCACCTGTAGTTATAGGCAGCATAATATACAATTAAGTGAAAATAAAAAAAAAGGTTATCAAGAAAATAAAGTCGTTGAATAGTTAACAAATAAGGTATCGGCACAGGGGCACAAATCTTCACACTGCGCGGTCTTTCGCAGTGACTCTAAAAACGAACAGGAAGACCACGGAAAAGGAAATTTGATGAGGTGATAGGAGAAATTTACAAGTTATTCCAGATGTTAAGTATAGGCAACCAAATTAATTTTACTATGAATAATAACCAATAAATTAATTGTAGGTTATCTAAGTATTAATGATCAATAACTATTAGCATACACCACCCCCTCAACAAAAAAATAGTTTCTTATGGTCTATCTTACTTGTTTCAACGTTACACTGGGGCCACGGAAATACTATAACACTATTAAGCACAAAATAAAACACAAACGATCGCACGCATGTGACCTGAGAGGTGTTGAAGAAATTATTGTTATTATTTTATGTGTGACTTTCAAAATCTTAGATGTTAATGTTAATTTTAGTTTTAAGTAAGCACTACGTTTATATGTAATATTGATCCTAGGAATGACCTGTATAAACAATTAATTGTATTGTATAGCATGAATAAATAAAAATAATAATAATAATAATAATAATTGATGGCCTTAAGTACAAAGGTACTTCAGGTCTGTAGAAATTGTTGTTTAGAAAAGATCCTTATGCATATACAGAAGACGATCGAAGAAATTATGTAGATATACTTAAAAGAACAAACTCATTACATCGTTCAAACTTAATTGTTGAAAATAAAAAGCATAGATATACCTATTGGAATGATCCCAATTAATTGATTGAAAGACTATGGTTATTACATGCTTCACAACGAGCTGGAAACAATTCACACGCCAATGAAATTGCATCGATCGAGGAAGAGCTTAGGGAGGCTAATATAATCTATTAATTTCATCATTTTACATCATTTACATAATGTCCGTCGACAAGTTCGGACGTCATTCCAGCAAGGTTATAACTGCAGGTCGGGGTCCTCCTGGCAGCGGTTTCAGTCTAACACCGGAAGGACAGTTTAACATTGACAATAAACAATTAAAAAATGTATTGGAGCCTTATGAATTGAATGATGCTGCGACTAAATTATATGTTGATAACAATTATGATAAAATTTCTAAAATCTTAACTTGTTTCTATAGATAAAGAAAATAGACTTGAGTTACAACGTAAATGTCTGTGGCTAAGAATGGAATTTAATGATGCGATAAATAATAAAACAAATAGTATAAAAGATGAATTAGACGCCATTATTACTAATAATACAAAGATTATAAAGGGTGATTTAGATACAATTTTTACTAATAAAACCAAGAGTATAAGGGGTGATTTAGAGCAAATATTTATTAATAAACGAAAAATATGGATGCATTGATGCTCGGTATCGCTATTGATTAAAAAAAAATGTATAATTTCCTGTCGAAGAATGTGTCAGGAAAACTAAAAAACAATATTAATGAATTCAGAGAAACTCATGAGGTATTAAACCAAATAATAAAGAGCTTGGATGTGCAGAAAGGGGCTTAGACAATTATTAAGACACCATGAGCAAAGTAAAAAGTGATGTAGTCAAAGAGCTATGGACTATACCATTAAAAGAAAAATCTGGTATAAATGTGGCTAAAGCATTTAAAAGTGTAATTATGATAAATGACCGAATGCCTAAAAATTTACAAACTGATCAAGGAGAGGAATTCTATAACTCGCATTTTAGCAAAGTTATGCAAAAATATGGGATTAATCATTATTCTACTTATACAATCATGAAAGCTGCGATGGCCGAATTCGAACAATGAAGGAATCACTTTATCACACATTCAGTTTGCGAGGGAAGTATCGCTGGATAGACATTTTGGATGAAATTACAGCTGATTACAACAAACGGAAGCATAGTACTACAGGAATGCGACCAATTGACATCACTAAAGATAAGGAGCGCCACTTATTAAAAACTGTTTACTCACATATTAAAATCGATGGAGAGAAGAAATTTAACACAGGTGACATCGTGCGTATTAGTAAACAAATAGCATTATTTAATAAGTGGCATTCCTTATCTTTATTATTATATCTTATCTAGATAAAATCGATAAAACCGTTGTCGGGTGTAAAGTGCCCGACAACAAAAACAATACAAAACGAAAACGATAAAATCACTCGACCTAGTTGGTGTAAAGGGCCAACTAGGCAAGACAGACGTTCATAGAATAAATTAACAGAGATAAATTAACAGAGATTGACGATATACAACAAATTAAAAAACTGCTCAGCTCAGTTAACTGGTCCTTACAGGTCCCCTAAATTCTGCGTAGAAGTTCTGTCGCTTGCAGAAAAGCAACGATAGTTTCTACCGACAAAACAGAATTGCTCAAATCGTACGCTACATCACCGTGGAGCTTCAGCCGTACACGTTGACCTATGTAGGCTGCACATTCCTCGATTATATGCCTCACCGTTAGAGGGCTGTGACAAGTATTGCATGTGGGTGCTTCGTCACCGGTTAGGAGATGAGAATGGGTCAAGTTAGTGTGACCCATTCTAAGGCGGGTCAGAGCGACCTCCTGTCTCCTGTTGAGTTTAACCGGTGGCTTCCATGCTGTCACAGAGAGTTTTACAGCTTTGAGCTTACTCTCGAGGCTCTCCCATTCCCTTTGCCATGTTTTGTTGACTAATGACGTAACGCCGACCTTGACATCGTCAGGCCGACACATGGCATAGTCAACATGATCCGCGAGAGCTGCCTGACGGGCATCTCGTTGCCTTCAATGCCGACGTGTGATGAAGACAACATTCTTGCCAGCGAGATGCAGGTAGTACAGAAGAGAGGAAATGTTCTGTACAAGCGGATCATTATTTTGGCTGTCGGCTATACGTTGTAGGAAAGAGAGGGAATCTGAAATAACGAGGAATGTACTACGGCTAGAGCCTCTTTGCAGTAGTTAAGCGCTTTCAATATTGCGAATAGTTCGGCAGTATATACGGAGGACAGAGGATCCAACGACCACGAGTGTGGAGTGGAGTCAACCACAAAGGCTGCTCCTACTCCAATCTCGGTCTTAGATCCATCCGTATATATGCAGCAAGAGTCTGTGTATTTGCTAAAGAGTTCCAGTAGCTTCACCCGAAAAATTGCCGGCGTCGTTCCTTGCTTGTCATGCTGCAGCAAGTTAAGAATTATATGTGGTGTAGGTATCACCCATGGCGGTACCTCACACACACCCACCGGCTGTATTTCGGGCAAATGGAACTCAAGACTCTTGCGGAACTCGCGCGCTCGGACACACACCGGCCTTGTGACTGACGGTCGCAAGGCGTATTTACGATAAGTCTCTGCTTTGTTAAAAGATTCAAAGTTTATGTGTTTCGGGTTACTACGTACAGACGCTTCGTATCGCAAAGCGAACCGAAGTCGTCTGTAGTTTAGCGGTAGTAGCCCGGCATCACAGCAGAGACTATTCACTGGTGTGGTCCTAAAAGCTCCTGTAGCGTATCTAATGCCTGCATAATGTATCGAATCTAGGACTTGCAACTACGAATTACGAGCAGCGGAATATACTGCGCACCCGTAGTCAAGCCTGGACAGAACCAGAGCCTGATACAGCCGCAGCAAAACCTCTCTGCTCGCACCCGAATTAATGTTAGAAAGGCACCTAATAAGATTAAGTGCCTTCTTACAAATTGTAGCAAGGTCATTAATATGGGGACGGGATGACAGAGTCTTGTCGAATATTAGTCCTAGAAAACGATAACTGTCGACACATTGAATGACAGAACCATTGATATGTAGACTAGGCTCCCTGTGTGGCTTTCTCAGACGACAAAAATGGACACATGCCATCTTTGTCTCTGAAAAACGAAAACCACACGAGCCAGCGTCTCGCACGATGTCATTAATGCTCCTCTGCAGCTCTCTACATATAGCCGGGATGGTATCTCCGGCCATGTAGATTGCTAGGTCGTCGACATACAGGCACGTATTTACCAGGGTACTAACGGAAGTTGCAATATGGTTTACCGCTATAGAAAAGAGAGTTACGCTGATCGTAGAGCCCTGCGGTATACCGTTTTCTTGTACGTGGAGAGAGGAGAGAGAATCTCCTACACGTACTCGAAAACTCCGGTGCGACAAGAAGGACTGGATGAATAAAGGCAGACGGCCTCTCAGTCCCCACCGATGCAACTTCCTAAGAATGCCACGACGCCATGTCATATCATAGGCTTTTTCTAGATCGAGAAACACCGCGACAAGGTGTTTTCTCTCTAGAAAAGCGTTTTGAATGGCATTCTCTAAATAGACCAGATGGTCAATAGTGGAATGACGTTTCCTGAATCCAGACTGGTAGGGTACGATCAATTCTCGCGACTCAAAAATCCATACCAGTCGGTTATTGAACATTTTTTCAAAAATTTTACTCAAGCAGCAGGTTAAAGACACTGGGCGATAACTAGATGAAAGATTCGGATCCTTTCCGGGTTTCAGAAGAGGCACTATTATTGCTTCTCTCCATACTGACGGGTACTCCCCTTTTTCCCATATAAGATTATAAAATGCTAATAAGCTGGTCTTACTGGCAGGAGATAGGTTCGCTATCATCTTATATGGGATGTTGTCAGGGCCAGGAGAGGAGTCTTTACCAGTATTAAGCGCCTCTTCAAATTCATCCGCTACTTCAGGAGGCTCGGTAATTGTAGCGCCTCCATCACACAGACCTATCACGGACTGTTGGCGTTGGCCACGGATAGCATGCACTTTTCTCCAGACATCTGTGATTGAAACGTCATTTGACATTGAGTTCACGTAGTTCTTCCATGCATCATTTTTTGACTGTAAGATCTTGTGGCGGGCGACGGCCCACTTTTGTTTGAACTTTATAAGATTTTCTTGCGTAGGAAATTTTTTAAAAACGTTAAAAGCACGATTCTTCTCTGCGATAACACGACTAACCTATACGTTCCACCATGGGACGGAGGATTTACTAGTCGAGCCAGAGGTACATGGTATATACTTTTCTGCTGCTTGAGTAATGCTGAGATTAACACTTAAAAGAGTGGATACAATATCTTCAAAGTTATCAGTTAACGTGATATCGTTCTGAAACTTATCCCACTCTGCCAGATCCAGGCGCCAGCGCCTAGGTCTACGTTATGGGGCCCTCGGACTTTTGGTTGACAAAAGGATCGGAAAGTGATCACTTCCATACAGATCGTCGAGGGCCTGCCACTGAAAACGTGTGGCGAGAGTGGGTGAAGATATTGTCAGATCTATTGCTGATAATATCCCATTTGCGGCATTGAAGTGTGTCGGCTGTCCAGTGTTAAGGAGTATGGCTCCCGTGATATCCAGAAGGTCTTCGATGTATGCACCTCTGGTATCAGCAGGCGACGAGTCCCATAAAGGGTTATGGGCATTAAATCTCCCAACAATTGATAAGGTCTGGGTAACTGCTGGATTAAATCAGCAACCTGTCGGACCTCCCAGTTTGCGTCTGGGAGGTACAAGTTGCATATGGTTACAGTCAGTGGTGATTCTATTTTACATGCTATTGCTTGAAGATCAGTCCTTAATAATATTTCCTTATAAATAGTCCCTTTCTTTAAGAATATGCCCACTCCTCCTCTGGCTTGTTGATGTGGTATAACATCCCTTCTCATAATGTTATATTCTCTGAGGTTAAACGATTCCTGAGGAAGGAAGTGTGTCTCTTGAAGGCATATACAAAAGGGACTATATTTTTTAAGGATGATCTTCAACTCACCAAAATGCGACATGCAACCATTGCAGTTCCATTGAACTATTTGTTCCTACTCTTTAGATTAAATTAATAGATAAAAACAATGACAACACAAAGGACAATAGATTTTAAAAACAATTGAATATCACTTCACAGACAGATTAAAACGACATTTTCCGGTGTTGCGAACCGGAATCAGTCTTGCCTTGGCTAGCACTAGGCCCGGAATTCGAGGCTTTTCCGTTTGGCCAGCCAACTGGTCTTTTTGCCTGCTGGGTTATTTGTTGTTTATCACTCTCTGATTCAGAGATTGATTGTTGCCTCTTGCAGGCTGGTAACCTCCTTTCATCTAATGGAGGTTTGAAGGTGTTTCCAACGTCCGAACTTGCGGCCTCTGGAACGGTATTGTACTTCTCCACTAGGGAGAAGAGAGTTGTAGCTTCCGCCTGTGATGCTGTAGATGTAACTGAAAGCTGTATTGCAGTTCGATATTGCTTCAATATTACTAATTTTTGTCTGTGCGGATTTACTATTCTGTCCTAAAATATCTCCTAAAGTCTTTTTGATTAATTCTCCAACCATTTTAGCAATAATTGGAGATAATTCAGTGATTAATTGCTCAGTGTTTGATCGCTTCATTGTGGCATGTGCATATGATACATTTTCAACAGGGGTTTTAGGTGGGGTTAGTTTTTTATTAGCCTCAATGTAACTCATCTTTTCCTTAACTCTCTGTTCTTGGACTGATTTTTCGAACATTAAGGACGGACAGAGTGATTACCTCCGCAGGTGACACACTTGAGTGGCTCTACGCAATCCGAGCCGTCATGGATTGGTTTGCCACATAGACAGAGGGCTAGACTTTCACATCTAGGTGATGTATGTCCTAACCTCTGACACCTGAAGCATCGCAAGACACTTGGTACATACAGTCTCACCTCTAAACTGTAAAAAGCTATTTTAATCTACTTTGGTAGCACTGTGGAGTTAAATGTTAATACAATAGATGGAGTATTAACCAACTGGCCATCCCGTTTAGTTTTAATGCGTCTTATTTCAATGACGTCTTACCCCTTTAAATCATCGAGTATCTCCTCATCGCTGCAGGTTACCAGATCTCTACAATAAACTATAACTTTTATATAATTAAGAGATTTATGTATGGTCACCTCAATATTGAAATGAAGAAATTTCTCAAGTTTTAATATTTTAATTGCCTGTTTATCTGATTGTACTTCAACCATTAGACCATCTCTAATTTTTTTAATACTAGCAACTACTCCAATTGTCTGCTCTATGAATTTTAAGATTACAAACGGATTGACTTTGTCAAAATTCACTTCATCTTTTCTTTTTACAACGAAAAAACGGGGCATATGAACCCCCGAATTTTCTTTAATATTTTGGGAACTTTGCGTGTTCCCAGACGCCGCGTAATTTTTTTGTGAGGTTGACTCCTCATGTGAGTTTTTGTTTAAAGATCCCATGCGGTTCCCACGAGTAGGGCAGAAATATAGGTCGACTGCAGCAGTGCTCCCATACTGCAGCAAAGCTAAATTCAACCGGAGGTCGCCAGGCATCTGGAGGACACCGTATGAGACCAACTGACGCGTGGCCATCCATCCCTCGGCACGGTACGATTGACACCTTGGATTACGGATTTTTAGTCGAGGTTTACTCCTCTAGATCCGGCATGTTCTGCAGAAACAGGATCACCTCAGGTAGGTTATACCAATGATGGTACGCATGCCGGTCTTGGGGGCGGAGAAGCTAGGGTGAACCCTAACCAGGGCTAGCAAGCTAGCCCCGGCTAGGGCACCTATAAGACGCTACACGCTCCCTGTGGACAGAACCACTCGATCCCATTATTATTATTATTCGTATTTTTTTTTAAGTGGCATCGACTACCAGGGCCATTAGCCGCTATTCTCTTCTTTTTTTTGCTTTTAAATAATAATAATACCCGCCCAGTTGGTGTAAAATGCCAACTAGGCGAGACGGACATTCACAAAATAAATTAACATGTATAATAAACCAACGAATAGAGACAATACAATTCAATAAAACCGTTACCAGGTGTAAAAAACCTGGCAACCAAAGGGACGAAACATACAAAGAGTTTAAAATCACCCGACCTAGACCAGCTAGGCGAGACGGACAGTATACAGACAATTAAGTTAAAAACAACTCCACCAAGTTGGTGTAAAAGGCCAACATGATGGAGGGACGGCACACAGATTAAAAACTTAAAACTAGACACAAAGATAAAACTTAAAACTAGATAAAAATTATAAAACCGTTGTCGGGTGTAAAGTGCCCGACAACAAAAACGATACAAACGAATACAATAAAATCACTCTACCTAGTTGGTGTAAAAAGCCAACTAGGCGAGACAGACGTTCACAGAATAAGTTAATAAATATGATAAAATACCAAAAAGTGGCAAATAAAACCGTTGCCGGGTGTAAAGTGCCCGACAACAAAAACAATACAAACGAATGCGATAAAATCAATGATAAAAACAACTCCACCAAGTTGGTGTAAAGAGCCAACATGGTGAAGGGACGACACACAGGTAAAAACTTAAAACTAGACACTAAAATAAAACTCAAAGCTAGATAAAATCGATAAAACAGTTGTCGGGTGTAAAGTGCCCGACAACAAAAACAATACAAAACGAAAACGATAAAATCACTCGACCTAGTTGGTGTTGGTGGCTACGACGTGTTTTCTCTCTAGAAAGGCGTTCCGAATGGCATTCTCTAAACGGACCAGATGATCAACACTGGAATGACGTTTCCTAAATCCGGACTGGTAGGGGACGATAAGTTCTTGCGACTCGAGAATCCACACCAGCCGGTTGTTGACCATGTTTTCTAAGACCTTACTCAAGAAGCACGTTAAAGACACTATGCGATAACTAGACGCTAGACTCGAATCCTTTCCGGGTTTGAGAAGAGGCACTATAGTAGCTTCTCTCCATACATCCGGATATTTCCCTCTTTCCCATATTAAATTATATAACTTTAATACACTGGCTTTACAGACCGGTATTAGGTTTTGAATACATTTATAGGGGATGTTATCCGGACCAGGGGAGGGGTCACTACTAGAACTCAGTGCCTCTTCAAATTCTTCCATTGTAAATGGAACGTTATAGTCTGGATCCGAGTGTGTAGTAAAGTCTAGTGGAATTTCTAGTTCGCCTTTCCTACGCAAGAATTCATTTGGATAGTTGGAAGAACTACAGGTGCCGGAGAAATGCCACGCTAATGCTTCCGCAACCTGACAAGGGTCACGTACGTTGTGCGTTTCATCGCCAAGTGTAATTACTGGCAATGACCTTTGTCCGCGGATGGCATGCACCCTTTTCCATACGTCCGTTATTGGCGTATCGTTAGACATTGTGTTAACATAGTTCTTCCATGGCTCATTTTTTGATTGCAGGATTTTACGGCGGGTGACGGCCCGCTTCTGCTTAAATGTAATGAGATTTTCTTGCGTAGGGGTTCTTTTAAAGACATTGAATGCTCGCTTCTTCTCTGCGATAACTCGACTAACCTCTACGTTCCACCATGGGACGGAGGATTTACTAGTCGAGCCAGGGGTACGCGGTATGGACTTTTCGGCTGCTTGAGTTATGCTGAGATTTATAATATGAAGAGCGGAACCAATATCATCAAAAGTTTCAGGAAATATGACGTTCTGACGAAACTTCTCCCACTCTGCAACGTCTAGACGTCATCGCCTAGGTCTTCGTTGCTATACTCTCGGGACGTTGGTTGAAATTAGGATCGGAAAATGATCACTTCCATAAAGGTCACCGAGAGTTTACCACTGTAGACGTGTGGCAAGAGTGGGTGATGATATTGTTAGATCTATTGCTGAGCATAATCCGTTAGAGGCATTAAAGTGTGTAAGTTGTCCGGTGTTTAGGAGTACTCCTCCTATGGTGTCAAGTATATCTTCGACATACCTACCCCTAGTGTCCACTCTTGAGGAGCCCCATAACGGATTGTGTGCGTTAAAGTCGCCCAGCAATAGATATGGTCTTGGCAACTGCAAAACTAAGTCGATAATTTGATTAACCTACCAGTTTCTATCTGGGAGGTATAGGTTGCATATGGTTACGGGAATTGGAGTTACTATAGTACATGCTATGGCTTGAAGATCAGTCCTGATTGCAAGCTCTCTGAAATTTGTCCCCTCTCTCAGGACAATACTGACTCCTCCCCTGGCACGTTGGTGTGGTATGACATCCTTTCTCAGGATGTTATATCCTCGGAGGGTAAACGTTTCTTCGGGGTGGAAGTGAGTGAGACAAATACAGAAAGGCTTATATTTCTGTAGGATCATCTTCAGCTCTCCGTAATGCGCTATGCAACCGTTGCAGTTCCATTGAACCATTTGTTCCAACTCTTTAGAAAATAATATAAAATGACGTAAACATGGACAGACATGAAGATCATAAATTAAGACAGACAAACAAATGAAAATTTACACTAAATATACATTTTTCGGTTTGTCTCTGCTCCGGGATCGTGTTGACTTTTGTCGGATTCAGAACCCGACTCCGGAGGTTTAAATTTGCGGGTCCTTCCTTTCTGCCAGCCCACTGGCTGTATTTTTTGTTTTTCTCTCTCCGAATCGGAGAGAGAGTTTTGCCGTTTAACGGCTGCTGATCTCCCCATTTCCTGGGGAGTTTTGAATGTGGATGCAACGTCCGATCTAGCAGATGTCGGATTTATCTCCCTCTTCTCCGCTTGCTGGAAGAGGGTTGGAGCTTCAGACGATGAGGCTCCGGCCAATACACTTATGTGTTTGGCAGCTGATTGTGTACCTGCTATAATATTAGTATTTGGTACCTTTCCAATTAGTTCACTAAAAGTCTTCTTTATTGTTTCACTTACTAGCTTTGTGATGATTGGCGTTAGTTCTGCCATGAGGTTTTCGGTATTTACTTGTTTCACCGTAGCCTGGGCGTAAGATGTGTTACTTGATGGGACTTTTGGCAGTGTTAACCGTTTCTTTGCTTCAAAGTATGTTAGCTTTTCTTTGGTTCTCAGTTCTTGAACCGATTTTTCGAAGATCAAAGAAGGGCAGTTTTTGTTTCGGGCGGAATGGTTACCCCCGCAGTTCGCACAAGTAAATGGTTCTGTACACTCAGTTCCTTCGTGGGCTGGCATTCCACATGAGCAAGTTGCTGGATTTTCACATCTTGCTGATGTATGTCCCAGCTTCTGGCATCTAAAACAACGTAGCGCGCTCGGAACATATTGTCGAACCTCAATCTGGTAGAATGCTATTTTTATTTTCTTAGGTAAGACCGTTGAATTGAATGTCAATACAATTGAGGGTGTATTGATCAACTGGCCATCGCGTTTCGTTTTAATTCTTCTAATTTCCAATACGTTATGTTCTCTCAAATTCTCCAGGATTTCCTCATCGCTGCATTCTACCAGATCTCTGCAATATATTATTCCTTTTGAGTAATTTAGAGATTTGTGGACAATTACCTCAACATCAAAGTCTAAATTTTTTTTCATTTTCAACAGCTTTAAAGACTGTTCGTCTGTGATAGTCTCGATCATTAGACCATCCTTAATTTTTTTTGTTATACCCGCATTTCCAATCAGTTGTTGTACAAATTTCGAAATCCCAAACGGATTGACTTTATCGAAATTTGTTCCGTTACACCTCTTTACAATAAAAAAAGCGTGGCAAATGAGCCGACGCTTTTTCATTAAAAATTTGAGAACTTTGCGCGTTCCCGGGCGCCGCATCATTTTTTAATGAGGTTGATTCCTCAAAAGGTTTTTTTAAAGAGGTTGCCATGCGGTTCCCACGAGTAGGGCAGAAATGAAGGTCGACTGCAGCAGTGCTCCCATACTGCAGCAAGGCTAAATGCAACCGGAGTTCGCCAGGTATCCGGAGGACACCGTATGAGACCAACTGACGCGTGTCCATCCATCCCTCGGCACGGTACGATTGACACCTTGGATTACGGATTTTTAGTCGAGGTTTACTCCTCTAGATCCGGCATGTTCTGCAGAAACAGGATCACCTCAGGTAGGTTATACCAATGATGGTACGCATGCCGGTCTTGAGGGCGGAGAAGCAAGCTAGCCCCGGCTAGGGCACCTATAAGACGCTACACGCCCCCCTGAGGACAGAACCACTCGATCCCTTTATTATTATTTTTTTTTTTTATGCGGCATTGATTTCCGAGGTCATTAGCCGCTTTAATTATCAAAGGAATACTATGCATTTGTAAAGGGGAATAATTTCAGCTTAGATGTTTATACGGATTTGTCGCAGTATTTCAAATAGCATTGATGGGGGTTTATTTAGGATGCTTAATTTCCATTGGATACCTGTCGGTTCTCCGATATATCTAATTGCATGACATTCCTCAAACACATGTTCTATAGAGAGGCGTTCGCCACACCAGGCGCATTGTGGTCTTCTCTCTCCTTTTAAGAGAAAAAGGTGGGTTGCGTTTGTATGGCCAATACGTAAGCGGCATATGGTTACTTGTTCTCTTCGCGTGTATAGAGAGTAATTAATGTTTTGACTCACATGGGGTTTGAGTAATTTAATATGACTATTGTGGTAGTTCCAGCGTCGTTGCCACCATTCCAGTGCCATATTATTTAAGTATTGTCGCACATCTCTTAATGGTATAGGTATTCCTTCGTTTATTGAATGATTACTGGTAGCGCACCGTGCAGCATTGTCTGCTTTTTCGTTTCCTTTTATGCCTATGTGGCTTGGACACCATAAAAATATAACTGTTTTGCCAAGTGTTTTCTGGTGATGAAGTAAGGTTAAAATGCGTAGAGTCCATTTATCTGCCTTATATTTACATCTTATATTACCCAGGGAGCTTAGGGAATCTGTAATTATTAGGTACTTTCCTGGTTCGTTCATGGCGATGTATAATAATGCTTGCCAGATGGCATATAATTCTGCTGTATATACAGACGCATAAGTAGGGAGTTTCCAGAAATAGCTCTTATTTTCAACTACAAATGCAGATCCTACACCTGCTTCTGATTTCGATCCGTCTGTGTAAATATGTTTATAAAGTTTATACCTGTCAATTTCATTGCTGAAGTGTTTAGTAATTACTTGAGCAGTTGTTTCATTTTTCTTAAAATGTGCTAAGAACGTATTAATAGGAGGAATACATATATGCCAATCTGGTGTTTCTTGGGCTTTGATACTTACTAGCTCCATTGTCTCTATATCAAGCGAATGTATCAATTCATTCAATACAACATATGCAGATCTAGTTACCTTAGGGCGTCTAGCAAACCCATTCGGCGATGAGTTTAGGTGCCATGGCATTGCACTCATGCGGATTCCGTACATTAGTAATTTTTTCCTTCGTCTAAGGTCTAGAGGCATTACGTTAGCTTCAGATAGTACTGAGAGTTCTGGGTTAGTACGGAAAGCTCCCACAGATAGACGTAGGCCAAGAAGGTGGACTTTGTCCAACTCTTTAAGGGTGGACCGTCTAGCCGACATAAGTAACAGACTGCCATACTCTAGTTTCGACAGTGTAAGGGATTTATAGATGCGTACTAGAACGTCTCGGTGTGATTCCCAGTTGATACTGCATAGACATCTGATTATATTAATACGTTTATGGCATTGGCTGACTATGTTTGTCACGTGATGTTTCCATCGAAGTTTTGAGTCAAATGTGACCCCTAACAGTTTTACCGTGTCTTCCGTTCTCAATACGTTTCCATCCAATGTTAATGTTGGTGGAGGATGGTCTTGGCATAGTCGGCAGAAATGTACGCAGGTAGATTTCTCCGCAGAAATGCGGAAGCCACGCTTTGATGCTGTACTTTTAATTGTATTTAACTGATCCTGCAAGGCATTAGGATCACCTTCACAGAAGACAGTGAGGTCGTCTACGTACAGAATTCCGCTATTCCCGTGTGTCACTGATTATGCCAAGCAGTTGACCGCTATGGCAAAGAGATCGACGCTTAAAGTAGATCCCTACGGTACACCATTTTCTAGGGTATGGGGAGTAGATAATTTACCATTAACTCGTACGATAAAAGAACGATGGCAGAGAAACTCTTGTATAAATAATGGTAGCCTACCTCATATACCCCAGTTATAAAGCTGTTGAAGAATGCCATGTCTCCATAATAGGTGATTTTTTCCATCTTCTGGTAAATTCTTTAGAAAATCATATTGTACTAAGTCGATTCCTGCTGCTGATTTCTTAAGGGATGAGAGAACGTTGTCTAACTCGCTCGTTGTTAGAGTATTGTTGTATGGTTCCTCGTTGGTGCTATTAAAGTTAAGGTTAGTGTTTTCTTCTCGTGCTTTAATGGTTTGAAACTCGTCATTGTAGTTTTCCGAGGAGCTGTTAGCTTTAAAATGGTCAGCAAGCGTTTCACATATATCATTTGGGTTAGTAATTTCCTGGCCGTTTTCTAAGAGGTGTGTAATTGGAGCTACAGATTTGTAGCCTCCAACAGATCTCACCTTTCGCCACATATCTGAGGAGGATGTAGATGTAGTTATTGTCGCCACATATTCCTGCCATAAGGTTCGTTTTTTACTTCTTCTCTTGTCTTTTTGAAGTTTATTAGATTATCTCTTGAGGGATGTCTTTTAAACATGTTATATGCGTGCTTTTTGCGTGATATGGCTTCCTTTACTTCCTCATCCCACCATGGGACTATTTTGCGATGTTTGGGGAGTATTAAGTAGGATGGTATGCTAGGTTCGGATGCCTTTAATATTTCATCGGTGAGAAGGGATACAGAGTCGTTAATGTCGTTAACAAAGCTGGGGTGTTTTAAAATATTCTCGGTACTTGTTCCAGTCGGATTTTTTAAGATTCCATCTTCTGTAGCTTTCAGGTTTTATTTTCGGTGTATGAGTATTGATGGATATTGGGTAGTGGTCACTGAAAGAGAATTCCGGGTGGGTTCTCCAGATACAACGTAGGGCTGCACCCGCGGACGCAATACTCATATCGATAATCGACTCAGTGCCTGCTATGTTATTCAGGTCATTTCCCCATTGTTCAATATAACGCATCCTAAATCTTCAAAAATTGTCTCTAGTTGTCGTCCCCTCGGGTCTGTTCTACTGGATGCCCACATGGCAGAATGAGCATTAAAATCACCGAGTAGATCCATGGACGAGGAAGGTGATGGATAAGAGATTCGAGATGACTCGGGTTGAATGGTCGGTTCGGCGGTAAGTAGATGGAGCAAAGTGTTATCTTAAGTGGAAAGGATACTTCGATCGCAACAGCTTGTAAGTTGGTATTTAGTATGATGGGTT
This sequence comes from Ontholestes murinus, assembly GCA_963969525.1. Lineage (NCBI taxonomy): Eukaryota > Metazoa > Arthropoda > Insecta > Coleoptera > Staphylinidae > Ontholestes > Ontholestes murinus. The sequence continues at coordinate 34,624,416 of OZ018396.1, forward strand.
TAACGGCACAGTCATTTCTTACTAAGAGAGCAACACCGCCTCTGGCACGCTGATCATAGGTGTCGTCACGCCTTAGGCATTTGTATGCACGTAGAGAAAATAAAGAGTTTTCTACCAGATGAGTCTCCTGGAGTGCGACGCAAAAGGGAGAGAATTCCTTCAGTAGCAGCTGTAAATATGGCACGTTTTGTACTAATCCGTTACAGTTATATTGAATTATGCTTTCTGTAAACAAAAATTGATATAGGTAAACATTTTTAAGTGAAACTGAAGGAGTGACTGAATGGGTGATACATTAATAATGAATTAAATAATAATTTAATTAAATAAATGAATAAATAAATAGATAAATAGATAAATAAAGACAATAAATTAATAAATATCACTATTCCACTCCTATTGCATGTAGCCAATGAAAATGAGGCATGTGATATATTTTAGCCAATCACGTCAATTTATAAGTGAATAAACAGCAAGTTATATGCAGGGGGGACTCTTGGACCTTCTCTAGTAGACTTTAACCGACGAACTGTTCTTACACCTTGATCCTTTAGCTCTTCTAAGATTTCAGCTTCGATGCATTTTAAGAGATCCCGACAGAATACTACGCCATATTTAACATTGCGTGAGGTGTTACTTCTACTCTATAATCTGCGATTTTAGTGATACTGCTGCATCGCCTTGATTGTGCTGCACTAATTGTTTCTATAAGTAAACCTACTTTTGTCTTTTTGACACTTTTAACCTATCCTATCAAACCAAACAGACTTCTCTGGATTAGAAATGGATTCGTATTGAAGAAGTTTTCATCCTTTCTTTTAATGACCAGGAACCGGGGATAAACCACCTTTTCCAGGTTCATATTAGTCCTTTGGGAACTTTGCATGTTCCTAGACGCCGCTTCATTTTTTTGGGAGGTTGATTCCTCCATTAGATTGTTGTTAATATTATTGGATCTCATGTATATCCCACGAGTATGGACGAACTAATAGTCGCTGTCGGCAGTGCGCCTTACCGACAGAGCCCTAATTGAGACCGGAGGTCGGGAGGTATCCGGAATACACCGTTTGCGGCTAAATAACGCATAGCCATTCATCCCATTGGCACGGTACGGTTGACATTTTTAGTCGAGGTTTACTCCTCTAGATTCGGCATGTTCTGCAGAAACAGGATCACCTCAGGTAGATTATACCAAATATGGTACGCATGCCGGTCTTGGGGGCGGAGAAGCTAGAGTGACACCTAACCAGGGCTAGCAAGCTAGCCCCGGCTAGGGCACCTATAAGACGCTACACGCCCCTCTGTGAACAGAACCACTCGATCCCGATTATTATTATTATTATTATTATTATTTTTTTTTGTGCGGCATCGACTGCTAGGGCCATTAGCCGCTATTCTCTTTTTTTAGCTTTTAAATAATAATAATACCCGCCCAGTTGGTGTAAAAAGCCAACTAGGCGAGACGCACAATCACAAAATAAATTAACATCATAATAAATTAACGAATAGAAACAATACAATTCAATAAAACCGTTACCAGGCGTAAACAAATGGCAACCAAAGGGACGAAATATACAAAGAGTTTAAAATCACTCGACCTAGACCAGCTAGGCGAGACGGACAGTATACAGACAATAAAGTTAAAAACAACTCCACCAAGTTGGTGTAAAAGGCCAACATGATGGAGGGACGACACACAGATTAAAACTTAAAACTAGACACAAAGATAAAACTTAAAACTAGATAAAAACCGTTGTCGGGTGTAAAGTGCCCGACAACAAAAACAATACAAACGAATACAATAAAATCACTCTACCTAGTTGGTGTAAAAAGCCAACTAGGTGAGACGGACGTTCACAGAATAAGTTCACAAATATAATAAAATACCAAAAAGTGGCAAATAAAACCGTTGCCGAATGCGATAAAATCAATGATAAAAACAACTCCAAGTTGGTGTAAAGAGCCAACATGGTGGAGGGACGACACACAGGTAAAAAACTTATAACTAGACACTAAGATAAAACTTAAAGCTAGATAAAACCGATAAAACCGTTGTCGGGTGTAAAGTGCCCGACAACAAAAACAATGCAAAACGAAAACGATAAAATCACTCGACCTAGTTGGTGTAAAGGGCCAACTAGACGAGACGGACGTTCACAGAATAAATTAACAAAGATATTAAATTAACATAAAAAGACGATGCACAACAAATTAAAAACTGCTCAGCACAGTAAACTGGTCCTTACAGTACCCCTAAATTCTGCGTAGAAGTTCTGTCGCTTGCAGAAAAGCAACGACAGTTTCTACCGACAAAACAGAATTGCTCAAATCGTACGCTACATTACCTCGGAGCTTCAGCCGTACACGTTGACCTGTGTAGGCTACACACTCCTCAATTATATGCCTCACCGTTAGAGGGCTGTGACAAGTGTCGCATGTGGGTGCTTCGTCACCGATCAGGAGATAAAAATGGGTCATGTTGGTATGACCCATTCGTAGGCGGGTCAGACAGACCTCCTGTCTCCTACTTAGTGCGACCGGTGACTTCCATGCTGTCACAGAGAGTTTTACAGCTTTAAGCTTACTCTCGAGGCTCTCCCATTCCCTTTGCCATGCTCTGTTGACTAATGCCGTAACACCGACCTTGACATCGTCAGGCCGGCACATGGCATAGTCAACATGATCCGCGAGAGCTGCCTGACGGGCAGCTCTGTCTGCAATCTCGTTGCCTTCAATGGCGACGTGTGATGGCACCCAGATGAAGACAACATGCTTGTCAATGAGATGCAGGTTGTAGAGAACAGAAAGGATGTTATGTACGAGTGGATCATTATTTTGGCTGTTGGCGATACTTTGTAGGGAAGAGAGTGAATCTGAAATTACGAGGAATGTACTACTGCTAGACCTATGGCAGTAGTTGAGCGCTTTTAATATTGCGAATAGTTCGCCAGTATACACGGAGGACAGAGGATCCAACGACCACGAGAGAGGAGTAGAGTCAACCACAAAGGCTGCCCCTACTCCAGTGGCTGTTTTAGATCTATCCGTATATATGCGGCAAGAGTCTGTGTATTTGCTAAAGAGTTCCATTAGTTTCACCTGAAAAATTGCCGGCGTCGTTTGGTGCTTTGGGTCGTCCAGCAACTTCATAATTATGTTTGATGCAGGTATCACCCATGGCGGTACCTCACACACACACACCGGCTGTATTTCGGGCAAATGGAACTCAAGACTCTTGCGGAACTCGCGCGCTCAGACACACACCGGCCTTGTGACAGACGGTCACAAGGCGTATTTTCGATATGTCTCTGTTTTGCTGAAACATTCAAAATTGATGTGTTTCGGGTTACTACGTACAGACGCTTCATATTGCAAAGCGAACCGAAGACGCCTGTACTTTAGCGGTAGTAACCCGGCATCACAGCAAAGACTATTCCTTGGTGTGGTCCTAAAAGCTCCTGTAGCGTAACGTATACCTGCATAATGTATCGAATCTAGGACTTGTAACTGTTACACCGAATTTGTGAAATTGCCTATTACATGAAATAAGCAAAAACATTGCCTAATTCATGTAATGCGCAAGTCCGTTGCATAATTCATGAATTAGGCAAATAATCTGCCAAATTCGTGAATTCGGCATTATTTATTTTGCTCATTTCGTGAATTGGGCAACGTAAACGGTAGTACACTGTTGGTGTTTTTTGAAACTAAACAAAACGTCACTTCTGTGAACTGTCACCACTGCAACTTTTGAAATAAATTCTTTATAACCGGAACTCCGGAATTCACCCATCAAGGTACACATTCTATTTCAAATGTTGATTCAACCAAATACAGAACTTGACTATTTTTAAGCAACGCCTCAGCTTATTTTTTTTTTCACTTGAAATGGATATGCAGTCGTCAATCAACGATTACAGAGGTACGAGGGCTCCCTGAAATATTTCCGGAATCGGAAAGAGATGGCGCACGATTGTTGAGGTAGATTCATTGGTCGACAAGGGCAACACTTCTACCAACCGTTGTTGTTTAACACGTTAAGCGCCACGCCGAATGGCCGGGCCGCTCGCCGATAAACCGCGAAGTTTACCTTTGTTTATCGTGTTTTATTAAATAACAATAATGTTTTCAAGTATTATATGGTTTTCCTTAAAGCATTGACTAAACAAAAACTATGCCGCCTAAAATAAATAATCACAGAAGGACCGACAAGCGAGCCGCCGGTCCGTGCGGCCTGATTAGAAAGTATTGCTCCGGTCCCTAGGGACCGGCGTGGCGCTTAACGTGTTAAAAGTTTCTTTTGTACAGCAAATCAGGCGGTTTCTCAAGAATGGATAAAATCTAATTTCGTGCAGTGACAAAACACTCCATACTTTTTATCATTAGCTTCTGGGTGAGCGAGTTCAAACATGACATGCATATACATGTAAAAAAGTTTCAGAGCACTATGCTAAAATACCAATGTCACTCTTTAAATTGTTTGTACAACAGTGTGAGAGATGCACGGAAAAGACAAAAACGAGTTTTCAGGAGATTATAAATTTATTTTACATTATAAATAACATTTAACAAAGTGCAGTTTTTTTAAGTCACTTAAAGGGCGACAGAATTAGCAGAAAATGCCTCAGTATAATCTTAAACTTTGGGACCTCACATGTTCTACAATTGGGGTCTTTTTGGCCTGACTTGGTGTTCATCAATGGTAGACCATGATATCCACAAAGTCAAGGCTCTGTTGGAAGAAGCAATCAAACAAAGAAAAGATTCTCTAATTGCTTGAATGCGCGACCATAATATTTCCATTGAGCAACTGGTCTGCTTTTCATTCAATGGGAAATGAATACAACTTATCATGAAGTTATAAGAATTGAACTATATAAAGCTCAAACGTTTCAAAATTCCACTCAAATTTTTATAAAAAATAAAGTTTAGTTTGAAAAAAGTATGGAAAATATCATTAATACTGATACCTTTACTGAAACAAAGATGTAAATGCTTATATTAGGATTATTGATAATCCACAGATCAATAGGGAAAATTTAATTAAAGATCAATCTGCCAGAATTAATACCATCGATGCAACTGTACTATATATCAAGATCTTATTATACAGACACATTTGGCCGTTGTATGTAGAAACATAGCAACTGAAAATTTGCTACTTTAAGCTAACCCAATGGTGGAAAAGTAGAAAAAGAAAATGCTCCCTCTGAAAAAAGTGATAACAATTTAAATTGATTAATTGATGAGGCACTTAGGTGTTGAAAATCCATACTTAATATTGAGATAACGCAATTGTTTGATTTTCAAATATTGGTTTATTAAACACTACATATGTTTCGCCACACTGTGGCTTCTTCAGGTGAAGTAAAGAAGCCACAGTGTGGCGAAACATATGCAGTGTTTAATAAACCAATATTTAAAAATCAAACAATTGCGTTATCTCAATATTTCAATATTATGATAACAATTTAATTGGAATGATAGATAAAAAGTAGGGACAAAACATAGAATCATTGAGAATCTATTAGAGAAAAACAATGTGCAGACAACAAAATACTTGAAGCTAAGAATATGCGATTCTTCGCAAGAAGAAAAATCTATTAGGGCATTAGTTTCTTAAATCTGTTGGGAGTGGTCAGGGATACTAAAGGTATCAATATACTTAGGGATACGAAACCGTACGATACGGGTGTGATATTCTGTCTGTCATGGTGGAAGAAGCTGTAAAAATATTAATTAGTATTTTGAAGTTAATTTACATTATATATTTAGTTAACATTGTTGAAAAAAACTAAATACTTAATTCTAAAATGGTTATTTCTTTCCTATTTTGATTTAATTTCATAACCATGTCCTATTATTTATATAGTAAATACAATGTGATGTGAGTTGTATATTATTAAAAATAAATAAGGTTACTTATTGTTAAAAAATGCTGATACTTCGCTAATAAAATACGCAGATCCTAAGAGACACCATCCTAGATTAAAGGCTTATTATTATAATGTAGTAAAATCTGTAACTCGGCTTGTTATTCATTCGGAATTACCCATAATTATATTTGAATATCAATATCTTTCAAACTTGACGTCCAATCATCAGAACACCAAATTGAATGGACCAACTATCGGCATTTTCTTTAAAATAACAATTCTACTGCTCCTATTCTAAAGTAGACTATCTTATTTTTTAAGTTAATTATTTAATTTGATATATAAATATTTTATTATAATTTTTTTATATAGTGCCTAATTCATACATTCGGCAGATAATTTGCCTAATTCATAAACAACGCAACGGGCTTGCATTTTTCATGAATTAGGCAAATTTTATTTATTTCATGAAATTGGCAATTACACGAATTCGGCGTAACATAACCACAAATTACGAGCAGCGGAATACACTGCGCACCCGTAATCAAGCCTGGACAGTACCAGTGCCTGATACAGCCGCAGCAAAACCTCTCTGCTCGCACCCCAATTAATGCTCGAAAGGCACCTAATTAAATTAAGTGCCTTCTTACACCTTGTTTCAAGGTCATTAATGTGGCGACGGAATGACAGGGTCCTGTCGAAAATAAGTCCTAGAAATCGATAACTGTCGACACATTAAATAACAGAACCATTAATATTTAGACTAGGCTCCCTGTGTGGCTTTCTCAGACGACAAAAATGAACACAAGCCATCTTTGTCTCTGAAAACCGAAAACCACACGAGCCAGCGTCTCGAAAGATGTTATCAATGTTCCTTTGCAGCTCTCTACATATAGCCGGGATGGTATCTCCGGCCATGTAAATTTTGAGGTCGTCGACATACAGGCACGTATTTACTGGGGTACTAACGGAAGTTGCAATATCATTTACCGCAATAGAGAAAAGGGTTACGCTAATGATAGAGCCCTGCGGTATGCCGTTTTCTTGTACGTGGAGAGAGGAGACAGAATCTCCTACACGTACTCGAAAACTCCGGTGCGACAAGAAGGACTGGATGAATAAAGGCAGACGGCCTCTCAGTCCCCACCAGTGCAACTTCCTCAGAATGCCATGACGCCATTTCATATCATATGCTTTTTCCAGATCGAAAAACACCGTGACTAGGTGTTTTCTCTCCAGAAAAGCGTTCTGAATGGCATTCTCTAAACGGACCAGATGGTCAATAGTGGAATGACGTTTCCTAAATCCAGACTGGTACGGTACGATCAGTTCTCGCGACTCGAGAATCCATACCAGTCGGCTATTGACCATTTTTTCAAAAACTTTACTCAAGCAGCAAGTCAGATTTTCGATCATTTTGTAGGGGATATTATCCGGGCCAGGAGAGGAGTCATTGCTAGACCTAAGTGCCTCCTCTAACTCTTCCATTGAGAATGGATAATTATAATTAAGATCCAAATCTGTGCAAAGGTGTAAAGGGGCTTCTAGTTCATTTTTCCTACGCAAGAACTCACGTTGATAGTTGGAAGAGCTACTAGTGCTGGAGAATTGTACCGCCAGTGCTTCCGCTATAATACAAGGCTCCGTGATCGTGTTAACTCCATCACACAGGCTTATGATGGACGGTAGCCTTTGTCCGCGGATAGCATGTACTTTTCTCCAGACTTCCGTGACTGACGTGTCACTCTTCATTGAGTTCACGTAGCTTTTCCACGAGTCGTTTTTTGACTCTATAATCTTGCGGCGGGCGACCCGCTTTCGTTTAAAAACGATTCTTGCGTAGGATTTCTTTTGTAAATGTTAAACTCCCGTTTCTTCTCTGCGATAACTCGACTAACCTCGAAGTTCCACCACGGGACGGAGGATTTACTAGTCGAGCCAGAGGTACGTGGTATTGACTTTTCTGCTGCTTGAGTAATGCGGAGATTTATATTATCTAGAGTGGAACCAATATCTTCGAAGTTGTCTGTTAACGTACGTCGTTACGAAACTTTTCCCACTCTGCTAGATCCAGGCGCCAGCGCCTGGGTCTGCGTTGTATGGCCCTCGGAATGTTTGTTGACAAGACGAGAAATCTCTCAGCAATAGATATAATCCAGGTAATTGCCTGATCAGATCGACTATCTGATTACGCTCCCAGTTGCCATCTGGGAGGTAAACGTTGCATATCATGAGATCAATCGGCGCTTTGATCACACAGGCTACAGTCTGAAGATCAGTTCTTAAAGTTAGTTGCGTGTAAATACATCCTTCCCGTATGAGTATGCCCACTCCCCCTCTTGATCGATGGCGTGGGGCTACGTCTTCCCTAAGGATTCTGTAGCCCCTTAATGAAAACTCTTGGTCGGGTCTAAAGAGGGTTTCCTGTAGGCATACACAGAAAGGATTGTATTCTCGCAGAACGATCTTCAGTTCGCCGATATGCGATATGCAACCTCGGCAATTCCACTGTACTATTTGTTCCAACTCTTTTAGAATTAATAAAAGAACACTAAATACACGGACAACAATAAGATCGATTAAATTATAAAATAAATATCACAAGGACTTCACAAACAAATCAGAAAGACATTTTCCGGTTTTGCGAACCGGACTCCGAATTAGTGTCTGACCCAGAGGCCTTAGATTTCCTAGCCTTACCTTTGGGCCATCCAACAGGCCTTTTGGCCTGCCGGGTTATGTTTTGTTTATCACTCTCCGACTCGGAGAGTAATTGCTGCCTTTTTACGGCAGGGCTTCTCCCTTCCTCCAAGGGAGTTTTAAAATTATATTCTCCAGAAGTTGGTGCTTCTGGATTGGTTGCCACCGCTACCTTGCGGATGGTATATGGTGTACTACCTACTGGGGCTACGTAGACAGATCTCTGCTCTGGAATAAGCTCTGCCAACGCAATGGTTCTCGTCCCTGCCTTATTGTTTTCCAGCAACTTACCTATTGATTGTGTTACTGTTTCGCTGACTATTTTTGATATTATAGGCGTTAGCTGAGCTATGATATTATCAACAAGTTTTTTTTTGGCTGCGTGGTTGCTTGGGCATACGATATGCCTGCACTTGGTGTTTTAGGGGTGGATAATCTCTTCTTAGCCTCAAAATAGCTAAGCCTTTCCTTAGTCTTTAATTCTTGAATTGATTGTTCAAGCATAAAGGCTGGACAACTTTTGTACCTCGCCGAATGGTTTTCACCGCCGTTAATACACTTGAAGGGATCTACAGACTCAGTGCCTTCGTGTGCTGGTCTTCCACATGTACACATGGCAGGATTATCACATCTGACTGATGTATGGCCTAGTTTTTGGCACCTACAGCAGCGCATAACACTAGGGATATACTGCCTAACTTCTACATTGTAGAAGGCTATATTTATCTATTTTGGAAGTCTTGTTGAATTAAATGTCAGAATGGTCGAAGGAGTGTTGGCCAATTGACCATCCTTCTTTGTTCGAATTCTTTTTATTTCAATGACATTTTTTGACTCCAGATTTTCAAGTATCTCCTCATCAGAACAATTAATAAGATCACGACAATAGATTACGCCTTTCGAATAGTTTAATGTTTTATGAGGTACAACATCAACTACATATTCTAAGAAGTTCTCCATTTTTAAAATTTTATTTGATTGCTTATCGTTAAGCGTTTCCACCATTAGACCTTCCTTGATTTTATTCACTAATCAACATTTACCTAGTTTCTCGTTCAAGAACTTTGATATGGCGAAAGGGTTCACCTTATCAAAATTTAAGTCTCCACACCTCTTAACAATAAAAAAACGTGGCAATGGAGCCACCGTTTTTTTATTAAAGTTACAGGGACTTAGCGCGTCCCTAGACGCCGCATCATTTTTTAATGAGGTTGATTCCTCAGAATGTTTTTTTAAAGAGGTTGCCATGCGGTTCCCACGAGTAGGGCAGAAATAAAGGTCGACTGCAGCAGTGCTCCCATACTGCAGCAAGGCTAAATGCAACTGGAGTTCGCCAGGTATCCGGAGGACATCGTATGAGACCAACTGACACGTAGCCATCCATCCCTCGGCACGGTACGATTAATATTTTGGATTACGGATTTTTAGTCGAGGTTTACTCCTCTAGAAACAGGATCACCTCAGGTAGGTTATACCAATGATGGTACGCATGCCGGTCTTGGGGGCGGAGAAGCTAGTGACACCTAACTACGGCTAGCAAGCTAGCCCCGGCTAGGGCACCTATAAGACGCTACACGCCCCCCTGTAGACAGAACCACTCGATCCCATTATTATTATTATTATTTTTTTTTTAGCGGCATCGACTGCTAGGACCATTAGCCGCTATTCTATTTTCTTTTCATAATAATAATACTCGCCTAACATATAAATTAAAATAATTACTAGAGACAAATAGCTTAAAATCACTCAACCTAGGCCAGCTAGGCGAGACGGACAGAACACATCCACCAAGTTGGTGTAAAAGGCCAACATGGTGGAGGGACGACACACAGATTAAAACTTAAAACTAGACATATAGATAACACTTAAAACTAGATAAAAGCGATAAAACCGTTGTCGGGTGTAATGTGCCCCACAACAGAAACAATACAAAACGAAAGCGATAAAATCACTCGACCTAGTTGGTGTAAAGGGCCAACTAGGCGAGACGGACGTTCAGAGAATAAGTTAACACAGATAATAAATTAACATTTATAGACGATGCACAACAAATTAAAAACTGCTCAGCACAGTAAACTGGTCCTTATAGTACCCCTAAATTCTGCGTAGAAGTTCTGTCGCTTGCAGAAAAGCAACGACAGTTTGTGTGGTGCAGGTATCGACCATGGCGGTACCTTGCACACACCCATCGGCTGTATTTCGGGCTTGCGGAACTCGCACGCTCGGACACACACCGGCCTTGTGACGCAAGGCGTATTTACGATAAGTCTCTGCTCTGTTAAAACAATCGAAATTGATGTGTTTCGGGTTACTACGTACAGACGCTTCATATCGCAAAGCGAATCGAAGACGTCTGTACTTTAGCGGTAGTAACCCGGTATCACATCAGAGACTATTCCTTGTTGTGGTCCTAAAAGCTCCTGTAGCGTAACGTATACCTGCATAATGTATCGAATCTAGGACTTGCAACCACGAATTACGAGCAGCGGAATATACTGCGCACCCGTAGTCAAGCCTGGACAGAACCAGAGCCTGATACAGCCGCAGCAAAACCTCTCTGCTCGCACCCCAATTAATGTTCGAAATGCACCTAATTAAATTAAGTGCCTTTTTACACCTTGTTTCGAGGTCATTAATGTGGGAACGGAATGACAGAGTCCTGTCGAAAATAAGTCCTAGAAATCGATAACTGTCGACACATTGAATAACAGAACCATTAATTTGTAGACTAGGCTCCCTGTGTGGTTTTCTCAGACGACAGAAATGGACACACGCCATCTTTGCCTCTGAAAAACGAAAACCACACGAGCCAGCGTCTCGAAAGATGTTATCAATGCTCCTCTACAGCTCTCTACATATAGCCGGGATGGTATCTCCGGCCATGTAGATTGCGAAGTCGTCGACATACAGGCACGTATTCACTGGGGTACTAACGGAAGTTGCAATATCGTTTACCGCTATAGAAAATAGGGTTACGCTTATGGTAGAGCCCTGCGGTATCCCGTTTTCTTGTACGTGGAGAGAGGAGAGAGAATCTCCTACACGTACTCGAAAACTCCGGTGCGACAAGAAGGACTGGATGAATGAAGGCAGACGCCTCTCAGTCCCCACCGATGCAACTTCCTGAGAATGCCATATCTCCAAGTCATGTCATATGCTTTTTCCAGGTCAAAGAACACCGCGACTAGGTGTTTTCTCCCCAGAAAAGCGTTTTAAATGGCATTCTCTAAACGGACCAGATGGTCAATTGTGGAATGACGTTTCCTAAAGCCGGACTGGTAGGGCACGATTAATTCTGGAGACTCGAGAATCCATACCAGTCGGCTATTGACCATTTTCTCTAAGACTTTACTCAAGCCGCATGTTAGTGATACAGGGCGATAACTAGTTGTGAGATTCGGATCTTTTCCTGACTTCGGAAGAGGCACAATTATAGCTTCTCTCCAAATTGCTGGATATTCCCCTTTTTCCCATATTAGATTCAATACCTTTAGTATAGTATCCTTCTAGATGATGATAGGTATTGAATCATCTTGTAGGGAATATTATCCGGCCCTGGACAGGAGTCATTACTTGCATTGAGTGCCTCTTCAAACTCGTTCATTGTGAATGGATACTTATAATGAAGATCCGAATCTGCAGAATAGTCTATTGGGACTTCTAGCTCACCCTTCCTACGCATAAATTCTAATGAATAATTGGAAGAACTACTAATGCTGGAGAACTGCGCTGCTAATGCTTCCGCCACCTCGTAAGGGTTAGTAATAGTTGTACCTCCCTCACAAAGGCTTATTGCGGAGTGTGAGGTTTGTCCACGGATAGCATGCACCTTTCTCCAGACTTCCGTGATTGATGTATCACTTGTCATTGTGTTATTTAGGATTATCCCTCCAGTGATATCAAGGGCTTCCTCGATATGTTTGCCTCTGACATCGAGACGAGAGGATCCCCATAACGGACTATGCGCATTAAAATCTCCCAGCAATAGATAGGGTTCTGGTAACTGCCTTATTAGGTCTACTATTTGATTACGCTCCCAGTTGCCATCTGGGAGGTAAACGTTACAAATCATCATAACTATCGGCGTTTTAATTGTGCATGCTACAATCTGAAGATCAGTTCTTAGTTGCAGTCTGCTATAAATATATCCTACCTTTAGGCCATCCTACTGGATGCTTTTTTTGGTGATTTGATATGTCATTCCCGCTCTCTGAGTCAGTGAGCGAGTTCTGACGTTTAGCAGAAGTCACCTTTACCCCCTCCATGGGTATTCTAAAATTTGTTTCGGTCACCGAGGTGATACCCTTGGTGGCCTTATTCGTCACCGCCATTTGAGGGGTGGCGTATGGTGTAACTCCTGACGGAGGAGTTACTGGAGCTAATGATTTTTGCTCCACATATTGCTGCGTAACGGCAGCAGTTGGTTGTGATCTTACTACAGTATTTCCTAACAATTGTGTCAACGTTTTATTTATGGTTTCATTTATTATATTTGTCATTATCGGAGCTAATTTTGTAATTATTTCCTCCATGTTTAATGACTTCGACGCTGCGTGAGCATAGGAATCTCCAGCTGTCGGGGTTTTTGGGGTTGATAGCCTTCTCTTTGCTTCAAAATAACTAAGTTTTTCTCTGGTTTTTAGTTCTTGTATCGATTTTTCTAAAAATAACGCTGGACAGTCTTTGAATCTGGAGGAATGAACCTCTCCACAGTTAACACACGAGAATGGCTCAGTGCACTCAGACCCTTCATGCACTGGCTTCCCGCATGAACACGTTGCTGGGTTTTCACATCTAATCGATGTGTGCCCTAGTTTCTGGCATTTAAAACAGCGCATAACACTTGGGATATATGGGCGAACCTCGACTGTATAAAATGCCACATTTAATGTTTTTGGTTGATTCGTTGATTTAAAGGTAACTATGATCGATGGAGTATTCATTAATTGACCATCTTTCTTTGTCCTAATTCTTCTTATTTCCGTTACGTTTTTTGATTTCAAATCATCTAATATATCTTTGTCGCTACAATTAACGAGATCGCGACAGTATATGACTCCTTTCGTATAATTGAGCGTTTTATGCGGTACTACATCTACTGCATATTCTAGAAACATTGTTATTTTTAATAATTTACTTGATTGGTGATCACTAACTGTTTCAATCATCAAACCTTCTCTAATTTTCTTTACAGACCCACATTTACCAAACTTGTCGTTAATAAACTTCGATACGGCAAAAGGATTTACCCTATCAAAGTTCGATCCATCCATCCTCTTAACAATAAGATAACGGGGCAAAGGAGACGCCGTTATCTCAATAACAGTTCGGGGGTTTTGCGCGCCCCGAGACGCCGCGTCATTTTTTAGAGAGGTTGACTCCTCTAAAGATTTTTTGTTTGACTTTCCCATGAAAGTCCCAGGAGTAGGGCAGAAATAAAGGTCGACTGCAGCAGTGTTCCCATACTGCAGCAAGGCTAAATTCAACCGGAGTTCGCCAGGTATCCGGAGGACACCGTATGAGACCAACTGACGCGTGGCCATCCATCTCTCGGCACGGTACGATTGACACCTTGGATTACGGATTTTTAGTCGAGGTTTACTCCTCTAGATCCGGCATGTTCTGCAGAAACATTATTATTATTATTATTATTATTATGCTGACTTTTTCTCCAATATGAGATATTAGGGGTTATTCCAAGTGAACGAGCTTGCGCCAAGTTCACTTAGAGTGGCTATTGTCATTTATTGGCTATTGCTTAAGAAATTTTCTTGTTATGTAACAGGTCTTCAGAATTACTGCCTTTTGTATTTGTATGTGGATGTTGTTCGGAAGGTTTAGTTGTGCAATGTGTTTCTTAAATGTGTGGGGCGTGATTCCGGTTGCCGATATTATGAATGAAATAACGATCACATTTTTCTGATTCCAAATCCTTTCGACTTCAATAGACAGCGGTTGATATTTTTCTATCTTTTCGGCATATTTTGTTGTTATATTTGTATCGTTCGGTACCGATATGTCTATTAAGTATTTGATCTTCTGGTTTTTTTTAATCCTTTTTTTTATGAGCTGCATCGACTGCTAGGGCCATTAGCCGCTATTCTACTTTTCTTTTTTTTTACACTTTATTATAATAATAATACTCGCCTAGTTGGTGTAAAAAGCCAACTAGGCGAGACGGACGTACACAGAATAAATTAACAAATTTAAATAAAACCACTGTCGGGTGTAAATAGCCCGACAGCAGAGGGACTATACAAACATAAAATTATAAAATCACTCGACCTATTTGGTGTAAAATGCCAACTAGGCGAGACGGACGAAAACATAATAAATTAACAAATATAAATAAAACCGCTGTCGGGTGTAAATAGCTCGACAGCAGAGGGACAGTACAAACAAAAATAATAAAATCACTCGACCTAGTTGGTGTAAAATGCCAACTAGACGAGACGGATATTCACAAAGTAAATTAACATATAAATTAAAATAATGACTAGAGACAAAAAGTTTAAAATCACTCGACCTAGGCCAGCTAGGCGAGACGGACAGAACACATCCACCAAGTTGGTGTAAAAAGCCAACATGGTGGAGGGACGACACACAGATTAAAACTTAAAACTAGACATATAGATAAAACTTAAAACTAGATAAAATCGATAAAACCGTTGTCGGGTGTAAAGTGCCCGACAACAAAAACAATACAAAACGAAAACGATAAAATCACTCGACCTAGTTGGTGTAAAGGGCCAACTACACGAGACGGACGTTCACAGAATAAATTAACAAAGATAATAAATTAACATAAAAAGACGATGCACAACAAATTAAAAACTGCTCAGCACAGTAAACTGGTCCTTACAGTACCCCTAAATTCTGCGTAGAAGTCCTGTCGCTTGCAGAAAAGCAACGACAGTTTCTACCGACAAAACAGAATTGCTCAAATCGTACGCTACATTACTTCGGAGCTTCAGCCGTACACGTTGACCTGTGTAGGCTGCACTTTCCTCGATTATATGCCTCACCGTTAGAGGGCTGTGACACGTGTCGCATGTGGGTGCTTCGTCACCGGTTAGGAGATGAGAATGGGTCAAGTTAGTGTGACCCATTCTAAGGCGGGTCAGAGCGACCTCCTCTCTCCTACTAAGAGCGACCGGTGACTTCCATGCTGTCACAGAGAGTTTTACAGCTTTTAGTTTACTCTCGAGGCTCTCCCATTCCCTTTGCCATGCTTTGTTGACTAACGCCGTAACGCCGACCTTGACATCGTCAGGCCGACACATAGCGTAGTCTACATGATCCGCAAGAGCTGCTTGACGGGCAGCTCTGTCTGCAATCTCGTTGCCTTCTATAAATACATGTGATGGCACCCATATGAAGGCAACAAATTTTTCGGAGAGATGCAGATGGTACAGTGACGACAGAATATTCTGCACTAGCGGATCATTACTTAGGCGGTCAGATATACTTTGCAGGGATGAGAGTGAATCGGATAAAATGAGGAATGTTTTACTGCTAGAAAGATCGCAGTACTTGAGCGCTTGATAGATTGCATAGAGTTCGGCAGTATATTCGGAGGTTAGTTGGTCGAGTGTCCAAGAGTGTGGAGTTTGATCAACCGCAATGGCTGCTCCAACTCCTTTCTCAGTTATGGATCCATCCGTATATATGCAGCAAGAGTTCCCATAACGGATAATAATTTCGTTCAGATTTACCCGAAGAATTGTTGTCGAGGTTTCCGTTTTCGGAAACCTTAGTAGGTCTAAAACCACGTTTGTTGTCGGAATCAACCATGGTGGTATTTCTCCGACTCCGACCTGATACACTTCGGGTAAATTGAAATTAGAACTCTTGCGGAACTCGCGCGCTCGAACACACACCGGCCTAGAGACAGACGGTCTCAAGGCATATTTACGATACGTCTCTGCTCTCCTAAATTGCGAGTAGTTAATATGCCTTGGGTTGCTACGTATAGACGCTTCGTATCGCAAAGCGAACCGAAGACGCCTATATTTCAAAGGTTGCAACCCGGCCTCACAGCAGAGACTCTTTACTGGTGTGGTTCTATAAGCTCCTGTAGCGTATCGAATGCCTGTATAATGTATAGAGTCTAGGACTTTTAACCACGATTTACGAGCAGCGGAATATACTGCGCACCCGTAATCAAGTCTGGACAGAACCAGCGCCTGATACAGCCGCGGTAAAACCTCTCTGCTCGCACCCCAATTAATGTTAGAGAGGCACCTAATTAAATTAAGTGCCTTCTTACACCTTACGGCGAGATCATCAATGTGGGGACGGAACGACAGAGACCTGTCAAATATTAGTCCTAGAAATCTATACGAGTCGACGCATTGAATAACAGAACCATTAATTTGTAGACTAGGCTCCCTGTGTGGTTTTCTCAGACGACAAAAATGAACACAAGCCATCTTTGTCTCTGAAAAGCGAAAACCACACGAGCCAGCGTCTCGGACGATGTTATCAATGCTCCTTTGTAGCTCTCTACATATAGCCGGGATGGTATCTCCGGCCATGTAGATTGCGAGGTCGTCGACATACAGGCATGTATTTACGGGGGTACTGACGGAAGTTGCAATATCGTTTACCGCTATAGAAAAGAGGGTTACGCTAATGGTAGAGCCCTGCGGTATACCGTTTTCTTGTACGTGGAGAGAGGATAGTGAATCTCCTACTCGTACGCGAAAACTCCGGTGCGACAAAAAGGACTGGATGAATAAAGGCAGACGGCCTCTCAGTCCCCACCGATGCAACTTCCTGAGAATATTATATCGCCATGTCATATCATAAGCCATTTCCAGATCGAAGAACACGGCGACGACGTGTTTTCTCTCTAGAAAGGCGTTATGAATGGCATTCTCTAAACGGACCAGATGGTCAACACTGGAATGACGTTTCCTAAACCCGGACTGGTAGGGGACTATAAGTTCTCGCGACTCGAGAATCCACACCAGCCGGTTGTTGACCATTTTTTCTAAGACCTTACTCAAGCAGCACGTTAAAGACACTGGGCGATAACTAGACGCTAGACTCGGATCCTTTCCTGGTTTGAGAAGAGGCACTATAGTAGCTTCTCTCCATACATCCGGATATTCCCCTCTTTCCCATATCAAATTGTATAACTTTAATACACTGGCTTTACAAGCCGGTATTAAGTTTTGGATAAACTTGTAGGGGATATTATCCGGACCAGGGGATGAGTCACTACTAGAATTCAGTGCCTCTTCAAATTCTTCTATTGTAAATGGAACGTTATAGTCTGGATCCGAGTGTGTATTAAAGTCTAGTGGAGTTTCTAGTTCGCCTCTCCTACGCAAGAATTCATTTGGATAGTTGGAAGAACTACAGGTGCCGGAGAAATGCCACGCTAATGCTTCCGCAACCTGACAAGGGTCACGTACTTTGTGCGTTTCATCGCCCAGTGTGATTACTGGCGATGACCTTTGTCCGCGGATGGCCTGCACCTTTTTCCATACGTCCGTCATTGGCGTATCGTTAGACATCGTGTTGACGTAGTTCTTCCATGACTCATTTTTTGATTGCAGGATTTTACGGCGGGCGACGGTCCGCTTCTGCTTAAATGTAATGAGATTTTCTTGCGTAGGGGTTCTTTTAAAGACGTTGAATGCTCGCTTCTTCTCTGCGATAACTCGACTAACCTCTACGTTCCACCATGGAACGGAGGATTTACTAGTCGAGCCAGTGGTACGCGGTATTGACTTTTCGGCTGCTTGAGTTATGCTGAGATTTATAATACGAAGAGCGGAACCAATATCATCAAAAGTTTTAGGAAATATGATGTTCTGATGAAACTTCTCCCACTCTGCAACGTCTAGACGCCATCGCCTAGGTCTTCGTTGCTCTACTCTCGGGACGTTGGTCGAAATTAAGATCGGGAAATGATCACTTCCATAGAGGTCACCGAGAGTTTGCCACTGTAGACGTGTGGCAAGTGTGGGTGATGATATTGTTAGATCTATTGCTGAGCATAATCCGTTAGAGGCATTAAAGTGTGTAGGTTGTCCGGTGTTTAGGAGTACTCCTCCTATGGTGTCGAGTATACCTTCGACATACCTACCCCTAATGCCACTCTTGAAGAGCCCCATAACGGATTGTGTGCGTTAAAGTCACCCAGCAATAGATATGGTCTTGGCAACTGCAATACTAAATCGATAATTTGATTAACCTCCCAATTTCTATCCGGGAGGTATAGGTTGCATACGGTTACGGGAATTGGAGTTACTATAGTACATGCTATAGCTTGAAGATCAGTCCTAATAGCAAGCTCTCTGAAATTTGTCCCCTCTTTCAAGGCAATACTGACTCCACCCCTGGCACGTTGGTGTGGTATAACATCCTTTCTCAGGATGTTATATCCTCGCAGGGTAAACGTTTCTTCGGGGTGGAAGTGAGTCTCTTGGAGACAAATACAGAAAGGCTTATATTTCTGTAGGATGATCTTCAGCTCTCCGTAATGCGCTATGCAACCGTTGCAGTTCCATTGAACCATCTGTTCCAACTCTTTAGAAAATAATATAAAATGACGAAAACACTGACAGACATGAAGATCATAAATTAAGACAGACAAACAAATAAAAATTTACACTAAATAGACATTTTTCTGTTTAATTCTGCTCCGGTATCGTGTTGACTTTTGTCGGATTCAGAACCCGACTCCGGAGGTTTAAGTTTGCGGGGCCTTCCTTTCTGCCAGCCCACTGGCCTTTTTTGTATTTTTTGTTTTTCTCTCTCCTAATCGGAGAGAGAGTTTTGCCGTTTAACGGCTGCTGATCTCCCCATTTCCTGGGGAGTTTTGAATGTAGATCCAACGTCCGATCTAGCGGACGTTGGATTTGTTTCCCTCTTCTCCGCTTGCGGGAAGAGGGTTGGAGCTTCAGACGATGAAGCTACAGATGTTTGTTCAAATGTTTTCGGCTCTGTTAATTTACTCTTGTCGTTTATAATGTCTCCTAACGTCTTCTTTATTGATTCTCCTATTAGTTTGGTAATTATTGGTGTTAAATCGGAGATTAGGTGTTCTGTGTTAAACCTTTTATTCGCAGCCTGTGCATATGAAACATTCTCCACAGGACTTTTTGGCAAGTTCTTGTACTGATTTCTCAAAAATAAGGGATGGGCAGTTCTTGAATCTGGCGGAGTGGTTACGTCGTGAACTGGTTTACCACAGGGGCATAGGGCTGGACTTTCGCACCTAGTAGAAGTGTATCCCAGCTTCTGACACCTGAAGCATCGCAGAACGCTCGGGATGTACTGCCTAACCTCTAAACTATAGAAAGCTATGTTTATTTTTTTTGGCAGTACAGTCGAGTTAAAAGTTAATACTATTGACGGAGTATTAACCAATTCACCATCCCGTTTAGTTTTAATTCGTCGTATCTCGATGACGTTGTGCTTTTTTAAGTCCTCTAATATCTCCTCATCGCTACACGATACTAGATCCCGACAATAGACAATTCCCTTTACATAATTAAGTGACTTGTGTATAGTTACTTCCACATCGAAATGTAAAAACTTGCTGAGCTTTAATAGTTTAAGCGACTGTTTGTCAGTTTGTGTTTCTACCATGAGCCCGTCTTTGATTTTTTTGATGCTATTAACCTTCCCAATCTCCTGATCAATAAATTTCGAAATAGCAAAAGGATTTATTTTATCAAAATTCACCCCATCCTGCCTTTTTACAACGAAAAATCAAGGCATATGGGCCGTCGATTTTTCTTTAATGTTTTGGGAACTTTGCGTGTTCCCAGACGCCGCGTCATTTTTTTGAGAGGTTGACTCCTCGGGTGGTTTTTTATTAGTTGTTCCCATGTGAATCCCACGAGTAGGGCAGAAATAAAGGTCGACTGCAGCAGTGCTCCCATACTGCAGAAAGGCTAAATGCAACCGGAGTTCGCCAGGTATCCGGAGGACACCGTATGAGACCAACTGACGCGTGGCCATCCATCCCTCGGCACGGTACGATTGACACCTTGGATTACGGATTTTTAGTCGAGGTTTACTCCTCTAGATCCGGCATGTTCTGCAGACACAGGATCACCTCAGGTAGGTTATACCAATGATGGTACGCATGCCGGTCTTGGGGGCGGAGAAGCTAGGGTGACACCTAACCAGGGCTAGCAAGCTAGCCCCGGCTAGGGCACCTATAAGACGCTACACGCCCCCCTGTGGACAGAACCACTCGATCCCATTATTATTATTATTATTATTATTAATATTATTATTATTATTATTATTATTATTATTATTTTTTTTTTTTTTTTTTTTATTAGCGCGTCAACTGCTATGGTTATTGGCGCTCTGTTTTTGCATCATATATATTTTGGAGTATTAGTATGTCTGGGTAAGTATAATGTGCGTTTGGTTATTGTTATCATATATGTTTTAGAATGTTAATATGTCTGAGAAAGTCCAATATTTTCTTGTTGTTCTGTGCGTTTGATAGTTGTTCGCATGATGCTATATTGTGGAATTTCCGGTATATTTGTAGATGTGGGCATTCTTCTATAATATATTTTACGGTAATTTCCGCGTGGCATTGATTGCAAGTCGGTTTTCTTTCTCCTGTTATTAGGTGCGAATGGGTAATTCGGGTATGTCCAATTGACAGTCTGGTAAGGATTATTTGTTCTTTTCGACTAAGATCATTCGGGTGTTTTATATCGC
Organism: Ontholestes murinus; assembly: GCA_963969525.1. NCBI lineage: Eukaryota > Metazoa > Arthropoda > Insecta > Coleoptera > Staphylinidae > Ontholestes > Ontholestes murinus. The sequence continues at coordinate 34,645,697 of OZ018396.1, forward strand.
TTATCCGTGGTTTTATTTTCTTAAGTTTTGTATTACTCATTGTCCAAGTGTTTTGCCATTTTTCGTATATTTTGGATTTTATCTCCTTAGTTATATCTTTTAAAGTTACTTTTTTATTGTTGTTAATTTCGGGTCTCTTCTTATTACTTCTTGCTTCATTTATAGCTGTTGTAATGTCTTCGTTATCGTGTGGTAAGTAGATCAAGGTAATTGTTGGTTTTATAGAAGTGTATATTTCTTTGATATATCTGATGAGTGTATTTGTTGTAGTTTTTTGTTTTAATTGTTCTAGTATATGTATAGCTGGGCTACATATCAGGGTTTCCGTGTTTTTTGATCTTTTACTCCATTCCATAGCCTTTATAATTGCTACGCATTCTGCCGTTGAGGAGCTTGATGGGTTTTCTAGGCGCCATGTTATCATGTAGCCGTTGGTGTTTATGGAGCATTTCGTTTGAATACATGAATGGCTTCCTACGTAAATAATGTTTTTATTTGTATCGTCTTCTGTGAGTTTTATAATCATATCGTCTATAATATTTTTGGGTTTATTGTTTCTTTCTGCGTCTGCTATTTCGATATTTACAGGTGGGTGTTTCAGAGTCCACGTATAGGTATCATTCATCGTCCAAATTTCTTTGTTTATGTAATTATATTCTTGTAATTGATTATGGATCTTTATTAGTGCTGGTATGGTTCGGGTTTGTTGCCATGTATATTTTTCTAACATTGTTGGTTGTTTCATTATGTTGTATAAGAAGTGCTTTGGTTTAGCTAGTATTTTTATTCCATAGGTCATGTTAAGTTGTTTAATTCTTAGTTCTATCGGTAGTAGTTTAGCTTCTACATTTAGGCTGTCTATAGGTGAGGTTCTGAAAGCACCAGTGATCATAAGCAGGGATATGTTCCAAAGCTTTTTAATTTTATTTACATTTGATTTAGCTGCTGACATATATACACATCCTCCGTATTCTATTTTGCTCCGTATAAATGCATTTATTATTTTGGTTAGACAAGCTTGGTCTGCTCCCCATGTAAAGTTACATAGTATTTTTATTTTATTTAGTTTTTGTTTTATTGATTGGCTAAGCGTTTCGATATGTCTTTTCCAGGTAAGATTTTTGTCGATTGTCATTCCTAGGAATTTAAATTCTTCAAGTATGGGGATTCTAGTTTTGTTTAGGGTTAGTTCCGGGTCATTGTGTGGTTTGCGTAGGCGGCAAAAATGCATCGCTATTGTTTTGCTGGTTGATAGCTTGAAGCCCCTCGCAGTTCCTTCTTTTGCTATTATATTCACATCTTCCTGTATATATTATTATTATTATTATTATTTTTTTTTTAATTTTTTTTTTATTTATTTTTTTTGAGCGGCATCGACTGCTAGGGCCATTAGCCGCTATTCTCCTATTTTTTTTAACTTTGTTAAATAATAATAATACTCGCTTAGTTGGTGTAAAATGCCAACTAGGTATTATTATAGTATTAGCGTACTTAGCGTACTTTGAATGAATTAGCGTACTTTGAATGTTTTCTTTGTCTTTTTCGTTTGATTACTGCAGCTGTGTTAGCATACTCTTCATCAAAATTTAGATTTCCTGTAGTAGTTTCTTCATTATTACTGTTATTTATTGTTGTTGATTTATTAAAATAGTTAGAATTTGACGTCTCAGTTATTGTATTCTCTAAATCCATTTCTGTTTCTAATATTTCGTCCAGAGTAATTCTTATAGGAGACTCGAGATCTTTGGATGGAGTTCTTTCCGTGTAGTGTTGTACGGATCTCGACTCAATAAGAGATCTACGTACAATATTGCTTCTTTCAAAAGGAGAAGCGCCTGGGTTAAAAATCGGATAGAAGCCCCCCCCCAGAATCCGTGGGGCTGTCCGCCGAAGCAGAGTGGGATTGTGAGACACTGTCTCTACCCACCTGGGGTACTATATTTTTTAAATCCGACATGTTTTTTTATGATTTGCATTTTAGAGCTACTGCCAGCTTATGGGATCAGTATAGGGATTTAGAAAAGGATTTGGGTATGGGAGGAGGACCCGGGACAGGGCTCCTTTTAGTCGCCTCTTACGACAGGCAGGAGTTACTATGCACGTATTCTAAGCCCCGCGCACAGGGCGTTATTATTATTATTATTTTTATTTTTTTTTGAGCGGCATCGACTGCTAGGGCCATTAGCCGCTATTCTCTTTTTTTTCAGGTTTAGTTATAATAATAATACTCGCCTAGTTGGTGTAAAATGCCAACTAGGCGAGACGGACGAACACAAAATAAATTAACACATAGAAATAAAACCAATGTCGGGTGTAAATGGCCTGACACCAGAGAAACAATTCAAACAAAAATACTAAAATCACTCTACCCAGTTGGTGTAAAAAGCCAACTAGGCGAGACAGACGAACACAGAATAAATAAACAAATATAAATAAAACCGCTGTCGGGTGTAAATAGCCCGACAGCAGAGCGGTAATACAAACAAAAATATTAAAATCACTCGACCTAGTTGGTGTAAAATGCCAACTAGGCGAGACGGACATTCACAAAATAAATTAACATATACATTAAAATTATGACTAGAGGCAAAAAGCTTAAAATCACTCGACCTAGGCCAGCTAGGCGAGACGAACAGAACACATCCACCAAGTTGGTGTAAAAGGCCAACATGGTGGAGGGACGACACACAGAATATAAACTTAAAACTAGACATATAGATAAAACTTAAAACTAGATAAAAGCGATAAAACCGTTGCCGGGTGTAAAGTGCCCGACAACAAAAACAATACAAACGAATGCGATAAAATCAATGATAAAAACAACTCTACCAAGTTGGTGTAAAGAGCCAACATGGTGAAGGGACGACACACAGGTAAAAACTTATAACTAAACACTAAGATAAAACTTAAAGCTAGATAAAATCAATAGCCACGGAGAATGGTTTCCCAGTTAATCTTATACAAAATTTAATTCACAAAAAACTGTACAAATCAACAAGGGCTCATATTTATCCTAATATTTTAGACCGAACGAATACAAAATTTACAACATTCACTTATTTTGGGCGCGTAACAAATAAAATATCAAATATTTTCAAAAAACAAAATCATCAAATTGCATTTAGACCAGCAAGCAAACTTTCAAATATACTTTTTAACGCGAAAGACAAAATTCAATCTATTAAAAAATCGGGAGTATACCAAATTTCATGTTCCGAATGTAACAGCACATATGTTATGTAGGACAGACAGGTAGGAGTTTTGAAAAGAGATACAATGAACATTATAGAGCATTCAGACTTAGACATACAACAAGTTCTTTTTCAAATCATTTCTTAGAATGTAATCATTCATTTCCACATATGGATAATTTAAAACTTTTACATTTTTGCAATAAAGGCCAGAGGCTTAATCTTTTGGAGTCATTAGAGATATACCGCCAAAGCAAGAACATTAATTCTAATCTGCTTAATGAGCAGACGGATTTAATTTCTTCGCCATTATTTAAGCTCTTATAATGACATGTACCTCTTCTGAAAACACCGCACCTTAATCCGATCGGCATATTTAGTTAATCCATTGTAATAAATCTCAGTCCTAATTAGGTTCATTAAAAATTCATACCTCCCCTATAAATTGTTAAACACCCTGTATTCTTCTTCATTCAACACTTGATAATGACCTGCAAAGGTCGAAACTATAGTTGTGTCAAAATTGATAATATATTGTAAACTTTGTTTGTGTATATTATACAATAAATAGTGGTATAAAAACTTAAAAATTATTTTCATTTAACCTTTTTTAATATTATTATTATTACAACGTCAAATTTTAGTATTTGTAATATTATTTCCTTCCCTATATAGGTAATTCTTTTATAAAACGTACGAATTAGAGAAAAAAATCATATTTTTAAATTACACACAATTTTTCTTTCAGTACCTTTTAATTAATTTAAACGACACCTATATTGGGATTTTGTCTGCCAATGTGTATTTTTCAAAATATTTAAATTTAACATTTTGATAGTTTGTTGAATTCTCCAACATTAAAAATTCATTATCTCCGGTTCTGTTGAACGGATCATTCCCATTCTTCCGCTATTTTATACCTTGTTTTTAGTCGCATTTCAACAGTATTTTTTTAATCCCATTTAATATAAAATAATAACAATTGAATTGTTCAAATGATGTTTTCATGCTTTTACCCAAAACGTATACAATTTAAAAAAATACCATGTATTCGCTATTCTTTAATCTAAAAAATCCATGCTTGAAAGAATCTCTCTTTTCAGTCAGAAGATATTAAGTATTTTTTAGCGCGCGTCGTGTAGCGCGCGCCCCACCCAATCGTGTCTAAGCTTATAATCAGCCGTACTCGGCACGCTACGATACAGTTTATTGTTTAAATCAAGAAGGGTTTGGATTTTATTGGTTTACTTCACCTATTAAAAAGAAGAAAGTTTCTCAGACGTTCTATTCGATGGAAAAAGGTCTTTTTGAAAAATACAACATAATTTTCCTTCCGCTGCGATTCACATGATCACTGTTGTGAAGAAAACTGCCATAGAAGAATTAATCTTAGCTGATCCTAGGCCGAAGAGCCGTCCGTCAATAGAGAAAGAAGTAGTTGATTTAATAGTCAGCTTTTATGAATTCGATGAGAATAGTGCATGATGCCAGTATGAAAAGATTATGTTTCGGTCAAAATAGATAACAAACTCATTCACGTGCAAAAGCGATTACTATTAGTGAACTTAAAGAACTTCATCAATTATTCAAGGAAAGTTACCCACAAGCCAAATGTACTTTTTCCAAATTCGCATCTTTGAGACCACACATTGCGTGCTAGAAGGTGCATGTGGAACACATTCTGTATTAATGCTATTCATGAGAATGTAAAAGTATTAATCGAAGGATCGAATATTAAAAACCTGACGGCCGATACTCCGAACCCAATGAAAACTTATCATGACTGTTTGAGACGTATGATTTGCGTTGAAGCAGTAACAAATTGTTATTTTGGAATGTGCTCTGAGTGCCCTGGTGCAACACATCTGATCGATAAATTAGAAAACACTTTCGAATATACGAATATTTAGAAAAATTACTTCTGCATTCATGCCTTGTAAGAAAACAGAACGATTTTATGAAGAATAATAAAAAGAGCTTGCAGAAAATGAGTGCATTGTAATCTGCGATTTTTCTGTTATTCAAGATGCTGTATAGGGAATTCACTTGAATAACAACCAGGCAACAGTGCAACCATTTGCAATCTACTAAAGGCACAATGAGGGCGAAACCAGAATGAAAAGTTTCGTAATAATATCTGAATTTGACGAATAAAGCACTAATAACCTTTCTTCACAATTTTATTTGATTTACCAGTGCTAATCCATTGATAATGGTCACTTTTTGTCCGAAATGTACATTTGGTAAATCAAATAAAATTGTGAAGAAAGGTTATTAATGCTTTATTCGTCAAATTAATTTGATCTTCATGTGACTCAATCAACCAATTTAATATCTGAATGTTTGCATCATGATACCATTGCCGTGCATGTGTCAAGAAAAGCTTAAACAAAATTGAAAACATTACATATTTTTCTGATTGGGTAAGTGCGCAGTATAAAAACAGAAAAAAAAATTTTTAATCTCACTCATCATCTAAAAGATTTTAGTTTAGCTGCAGAGTGGCACTTTTTTCCAACTTCCCACGGCAAAGGTGCGTGTGATGGCTTGGGTGGGACTTTGAAAAGGTGGCTGCTAGAAGTAGTCTTTAAAGAATAAGCAATCCAATCCAAACCCCGAAAGAGTCTCTCTGTAATATTTCATTAGCATTTGTAGAAAATATAGAATATAATGAAGAAGAAATACAATTAGAGGCAAGATTTAAAATGGCCCTAACGGTGAAAGGGACGTTGACATACCATTGCATAATACCGATCACAGGAAATAAAAGTAAAAGCAAAACATTTTTCTTGTTGCATATCGTGGAAGATTATATGATATCGCAAATAAATGTACTTATAACAATATAATATAGTATCTTGATTTATTTGAATATACTAATATTTTTTACCAAAATTTGTCTCTGTTCTAGTATTAATGTGAATTATCCTTAATAAATTTTTACAAAGCGTAAACATTTTGTTTTTGAACGCAATATTTAATTATTATTGAAAATATTAATATTTACAATTTGTATCAGTTTTTTTTTTGGATCGCAGTGTATATTGTATTCACGTTCTGAATTAATATTATAATAGAAGAACTGTTCAAAAGCAACTGCATTCGTACGTCGCGCGGCGGCGCGGCGTTTGCACGGAGCGCGCTACACGCCGCGCGCTAAAAATTATTTAATATCTTCTGACTGAAAACAGACCTCACTTTTTTCAAACATGGGTTTTTTAGATTAAGAAATAGCGAATACATGGTACTTTTTTTCAAATACAGTGCAATTTGAAAAAAATATGTTGATCGTCTTTTGTCAAAAACTGAATCTAAGAAAAAATATCAGTTCAGTTCATATTAAAGTCTTTTAAAAATGATTTAATTTAATGTTTTATTTATTAAGTAAATATACAAAAATTGGATCTATGCAAGAAGTAATTACTCCCAAATCGAGGATTTTATTCTTAAGCGACAACCACGGACGAAAAATTGCTGACATCACAACGGACCTACTGAGCAAATATAAAATAAAGCCTAATGTTAATTCAATATAAAAACCAAATGCATTGCTGCGTCATGTAATTCAGGACATGAATAAGTTATGTTATGATTTTACAAATATAGATCATGTATTCATTCTGGGGGCACAAATGATGCATTCAAAGGATCGCAAGTTGATTATAATGAATTTATAAATGTTCTAAGAAATACTGCTCAAGTCACCAACCTATATATAGTATCTAATCCATTTTGGCGGCAAAAAAGAATATTAAACAAATTCATATCAAATATTAATATCGAGTTAGCCCGGTGTGCTAAACAATTAAAATGTACATTTATTGATATTGACAGTATTTGCGCCAATTCAGTGTACGTAAACAAACACTTCTACTTAAATAAGCGAACAAAAACTGCCATGCTAACAAATATATTTAAGCATATCATGTCTATCAACAACTTTAATAATCAAAGCTTGTACACATCGTCTCCAAAAAACTAGAGATCGTCGCCACGGAAAAAAATATAGTTATTAAATGTCTGTATGTTAATATTCAATCGATCCGTTCGAAATTAAGAGAGTTCGAAATTATTATGAATGACAAGGTAGAAAACTTTTCTCTACTATGTGTTGCTGAGCATTGGCTCAATGGTGATGAAGCCAATTCATTAATCATTAAAAATTTTCATGTGGCTGCACAATATTCTAGAACAGTGTATCTACACGGTGGTGTTTTAATCATGGTTAGGAACAACATTAACTATCGCGTCCACCAATATGATGATATTAACTATGAAAAACATTGTGAAATTACTGGGATAGCAATTAAAAGAACAATTATTTTAGTGATCTACAGAGCTCCTAATGGAGACTTCAATATATTTTTAAAAACATTATCTAAGGTTTTGAATAAAATTGACTTAATCAATGAAACTGTCGTTTTAACTGGTGACTTCAACATAAAGTTTAATGGGTATGATGCAAGAAAAAATATTTTTATTGATTTTATAACAGCTTATGGTATGAAATTATTAGTTGATTTCCCAATGCGCAAGTCAAACTGCATTGATAATATATGCACAAACAACACTTCATGCACTACTCGCAAATTTGAAACAGATATTTCGGATCATGTGGGGATTCAATTCGGCTTTCTAACCAATGAACATCAGCGTAAAAAAAAAACAGTTTGCCATAAGCATCGTCCCATAACAGAGATTGGCAAATTTAAATTATTTCAATCCTTAGAGTCGGAATCATGGAACTTCCTTAATAACTGCGTTAGAGATACAAATAAATGCTTCAATGATTTTTTAGCCTGTTTCTTAAAACATTTTAACAAGTCTTTTCCGGAAAAAAAACTATACAAAGGAAAGATAAAAGGCAGATAGGACTATTTAACGATAAACTAAAAAATATGCGTAATACTTTAAATTTAATATCTGAGCCGTATAATAAACTTCAATATTCAGAACCTGGGCAATGCGAAATGAATATAAAAAATCGTACAAAAAAGAAATAATATCGCGGCAAATTGAACTTACTAACGTACACATCGAGAAGTCAAAGTGTAAAATAAAAGCAGTCTGGGATATATTCAAATCAAAAACTAAATGTGATGTTAATAAGTCCTGCGCTATTACATCTGAGCAATTTAATGATTTTTTTTGCAGAATCCTGTCTAGAGATATTTATGGTATAAGTCTAGATGTAATAAAATCGGTTTTGAATAAGATTTTGTTTCCGCTAACTAAATTAATTAATATGTGCATACGTTCAAACATATTTCCAGATGCTATAAAAGCTGCCTTGGTAATTCCAATTCACAAAAAAAGGGATTGGGATGATTCGAATAATTACCGTCCCATATCTTTGCTTCCAATCTTTTCCAAAGTGCTGGAAAAAAATTCTACAATGGCAGTTAACAGAGTATTTTGAAACAAATAACATATTTTGCAGCGGTTTTAGATCTGGTTGAGGAAGTAGTTGACTGTTTTGAGAAGGGAAACGTATTAACAGCCACGTTCCTGGACCTATCTAAGGCTTTTGACTGTGTCTCTCATCAAGTATTGCTAAGGAAACTATATTACTACAATCTACATCCTAGTAGTTGTCGCCTTATAATGTCTTACTTGTAAAAAAGGACACAGTGTATTACTAGTGCTGGTACAATATCAAAGCCTCGTGAAATTAGTCATGGTGTACCACAGGGTTCTATTCTTGGACCTCTGCTCTTTTTAATTTACATTAATGATCTGCCAAGCTACACTCCAGGATCTAAGTCAGTCTTATTTGCAGATAATACTACCATCTTAAATTGTGAAAGTCTCAAGTAGATGTGACAAACATGCATAAGGAGGCATTATCATTGGCTTCCGAATGGTTCACTGGAAACTTGTTAAAATTAAATAACACGAAATCGGCAAACTTGACATTTTCCCTCTCTAAAGCGGCCAACGTGCTGACATCTACGCCATTTCTAGGACTGCATATAGATTCCAATTTGTACTGGGCTGCTCATGGTGATGCACTCGCTGCAAAGTTAAATGTAAATACATTCGTTCTCCGTAGTATAGCGGGTGAAGTACCCAGGAGTGTTCTGCGAGTTGCTTAATTTTCCCTCATTCAGAGTCATATCGTGGCCTAATAGTCTGTGGACACTCTGCTATTAGACATAGAATATTTGGGCTCCAGCGACGTGTTGTTCGGATAATAGCTGATCTTAAATATGGCGATGACTGTAAGCATGTGTTTATAGGCTCTAAAATACTAACGCTACCTAGCTTGTATATATACGTATGCCTCGTTTATATTAAAGAGAATATTACTGCATTTCCTAGCAATGCAAGTAAACACAACCATAATAAACGATCTAAGTTACATCTATGCACAAATTCCCTAAGATTGACAAAATCACAAACTGGCACTAGGTTTTATACACTTTTTTAATGTGCTTCCTCAGTCAGTAAGAGAACTGCCACTTAGAAAATTTTGAGCAACAATGAATGATTTATTAATTTAAGAAAAAGACCTTTATTGGCATCTATAAACTTAGCCATATATACAAAATAATAACAATTCAAAACTAAATATTTAATCCCTATTAACTCGATTTATTACATCCTTCTTCTCCTCTCCCTCTCTCACCCTAATGTCATCACAATCTTTACGCCAGCCCCGTCCTCTCGCATCCACTCCTCTATCCGTCTACTCCCATTCATCCATTCCTCCCGTATCTCCTTATACTCCTCCGCTAGATGACTCCATGTATCTCTCCCACTCCCACACAGCACACACCTACCACAGCACATCTTTCACCTCCAATCTTCTCACTATTCCCCTATGTATCCCTTTTATTAGCACATAGTCTATCACTGACGATTTTAAGCAACAATGAATGATTTATTAATTTAAGAAAAAGACCTTTATTGGCATCTATAAACTTAGCCATATATACAAAATAATAACAATTCAAAACTAAATATTTAATCCCTATTAACTCGATTTATTACATCCTTCTTCTCCTCTCCCTCTCTCACCCTAATGTCATCACTAGAGAGCGGATTTCTAGCATTATGCTTATCCATAATATTAATAGCATCGAAAAAATTTCTTAATATCTATACGAATCTTGAAGAATGTGATTACTTAGCGCTAAGTTTTTTTGGGCTTTTTTGCTTATTTTGACTTTTTGTGCTTATTTTGAATTTTTATGCTTATTTTCATGCTTTTTTTAGATTTTGATGCTTATTTGGAGCATTTTCTTAAACATTTAAAAAACATTTAATAATAATTTCACGCTGATATTAAATTAATGTGCTAATATAGAGAATTTTCGTAAAAATCTGTATCCCATCATTTATAGATTATATTTGTATTACATATTTTCTTCGTGTCTTTTGACAACATAATTGTTAAAAATCTTCATAATATGATACAATAATTATAATGAATTTTATTATTAATAAATATTAGTATAAATTACCAATTTACAATGGATTCGTTTATAAATAAGTAGATATAATAGACCGTCTCATTATTCAGATAATACAGACGAACGCTTCTTAGGAATCACACCTATGTTATTCCGGATGTAAACGTCGTTAAAAAATAAATAGGGGCCCCAGTAAGTATTAAATGTAAACAAATTTAAGTGATAGCTAATAATCAGGTGTTCTGCAACCGTATCAATTTCCTTCTCTCGGCAAAAGTACCGATGGGACGACTGGCGCATATTTACCGTTTTCGTTAATTTTCATATTCAAACTCGCATTCATAAACTATTGAATTGCCATTCCAAAAACTTTGCTTATTTATCAAAAATTACTATATGCGTGAATCGTATTAACCTGGGGAATCACAGATAAATTATATTATATAATTCACATGTATATTTAACCCATAATGCAAAAGGTGAAAACCACAATACAAGAATTAATTAGAGGCTATCCAGAATTAATAAGTGAAAATTATACATTATTTTGTAAGGCATGTTTAAAAATAGTAAGTTTTATTTTAGTTCCCAACTGCATCCTAACTAGTCAAGACTTGTATGTAAAACATGTTATAACAACACTACGTCAAGAACGTTTGAAAAAGTTCAAAGCTGAACTAACAAAACAGCACAATTTCACAATCTTTAGCATCATCTTCAATTAAATTCACATTTGTGCAAAATACTTTTACATTCTAATATCCCTTTAAGAAAATTACAAAATAATGCATTTAAATCTTTCTTGGGAAAATATTGTAAAATACGCATTCCCGAGAAAAAATTATGTAGCTCTTAGATACTATGAAACCATACAAAAAATTAAAGATATTATTAACAATAATTATATGTGGTTTGGTGTAGATGAAACCACAGACTTGTTTAATTTAATAATATGAGTTTAACATGAAGATATCCGACCAACAGTATTTTGATATATACAATAGAATTGAAGAAAACTGATAATAACATTATAGCAAAATTCATAAATGATGGATTGACAAGCTTATTTTTGCCGTAGACAATACCAAGTTACAAAATTTTACTAATAATGCATTTTGTGCATTGTACAAGTTTAGCACATGAATAGAAACGAATTTCTGAAACTATAAGAATGAAATTTCCATTTGTAGATTTAATTAAATATGGAAAAATAGTTCTTATATTCTTCTGTGAGTACAATTATTCAAGAAGTCATTATCTGATATCTCACTGCCCCATAAACCAATGCTAACAAAATGGGGAATTTGGCTATATGCTACAATTTCCCGAAACGACAAGCAAATCAGTTAAAGACTGTTAAACAGTTCTTAAGAAACAAGAGCTTCCTTCAAAACAATTGAGTTACATAAAATCGCGTTTAAATTTTGTGAGCAACACAATCAAATCTTTATAAAAGCAGATTCATTTTAGAAAATACCTGCATGCATTGGCCAAGAAATCAAAATAATATCGAAAGAAGTATTCGTTGAAAATGAAGGATTTTTAATATTAAATAAATTAAACTTGATTTTGAATGGCAATTTTCAAATGGAACCAGCTATAATTTAAAATAAAGAGAAGCTTTTCTACTTTCAAAAATTTATTGAGCGTCAGAAGTAATAATTTTTACAATTAAACCCTTAGAACAACATTTAATGATCTACTGTTTTTATGAATAGATTTTAGTTATTTTAAAACGTATACAAAATTACAATTTAATTTTTAAATACTTACATGATATTATATATGGCGTAAAGAAAGTATGTTTATTTTAGTTTTAAGCCAAATTTCTTTGTAAAATATGTTGATAAACGTGTAAAATATCAAGAAAATATAGTTTTCTTTAGTGCTTTTTTCGTGTTTTTATGCTTTTTTCCTGTTTTTAAGCTTTTTTAATGCTTTTTCTCTCTAAATTTTGTGCCTTTTAATGCTTTTTTAGTGCTTTTTTCGTGTTTTTATGCTTTTTTCCTGTTTTTATGCTTTTTTGATGCTTTTTTTCTCTAAATTTTGTGCCTTTTTAAGTGCTTTTTTTCACATTTTTTAAGCTTATTTATCCGCTCTCTAGTCATCACAATCTTTACGCCAGCCCCGTCCTCTCGCATCCACTCCTCTATCCGTCTACTCCCATTCATCCATTCCTCCCGTATCTCCTTATACTCCTCCGTTAGATGACTCCATGTATCTCTCCCACTCCCAGACAACACACACCTACCACAGCACATCTTCCACCTCCAATCTTCTCACTATTCCCCTATGTATCCCTTTTATTAGCACATAGTCTATCACTGACGATCCCTGTTGACCAATATAGGTTTTTTTCCCATCCCAATCGCCTTATATACACCCATTTAACAAATCCCATCCCTCCTCCAATATCCAATCTCCCATCCTCCTTCCCTCACTATTGATTACTTTGTCTTGAGATAATAATAATAATAATATATATTTGTAGTTAGATCCACTCAAGGATATTACATAGTCATTACATATAAAACATATAAAATTATAAAAAAAACTTATGGTAAACTAAAATATGCAAAATTTTAAGTAAAATAAGAGTAAAAGCAATAATACAAATACAATGTTATAGTAAATAGTCATATTTTTAGGTTAAAAATTCATTTAAAGAATAGTAAGGATTCGACAAAAGATAATTTTTAACAGTATTTTTAAATGAATTTTTATTGGTTGTTTTAATGGATTTTATTATAGTTATTTTGTTATATAATTTTATTCCAATGTAGTTTGCACTCTTCTCATAAAAAGCAGTACGATGTTTTGGAATGCTAAGGGAGGAGGCGTTTCTTGTTTCTTTGTTACTAATTGATATATTTGTTTTAAATTTATGCATATTATCGAACATATAAATTAAGATTCTATATATATATATATATATATATATATATATAGCCAAAAAACCGTCATAATTTTTAGGTTAACGAAATGAGGTTTGCAATTTTCCGTCCAATGCACATTGGACATTAGTCTTACTATTTTCTTTTGAGTTATTAAGAGTCTATGAGTATGTATCGAGTTTCCCCATACTAAGATTCCATAATCTAAATAGGATTTGATATACGCATTGTAAAATGTTATGAGTGCGCTTAAATTGACAATCTTTTTTAGAGTGAGAAGGGCAAAATGTCCCTTATTAAGTTTTTTTTGTATATCATCTATGTGGAATTCCCAGCTGAGCTGGTTATCCATATGCACCCCTAAATATTTTGTATGATTTGCTACAGGGATTGATTTGTTAGAGCTTTTGACGAGTATGCTGGTCGATTCTTATATATTATTAGTTGTAGAAAATGTTAATATTATAGATTTTGATGGATTTAAGACTAGGTTATTTTGTCGACACCAATCTTCTATTTTTTGTGTTACGGTATTACATTGGTTTATAATTTCTTTTTGATTTTTGCCTCCAACTAATACTATGGTATCGTCAGCATACTGGTCTAATTTTATATGTTTATTAATTACACATTTTTTATTCATATCGTTACTGTAGATTAAATATAATAATGGAGATAATATTCCTCCCTGTGGCAAACCTACATTGATTATTCGTGTTTCTGATTTATGGGACAGTAATATTTCATTTGTGGTACTATGCTTAATTTCTACATATTGCTTTCGATTTCCTAGGAAGCTTTCAAACCATGTTATTGAGTTCTCGCTTAAGCCGTACATTTTTAATTTTTTAGCAAGATTTTATGGTCTACTGTATCCAATGCTTTTGTGAAATCATAAAAAATTACCGATATTTTATTGTTGGCGTCTAGTTCGTCTAATACATGCTGCACCACTTCCTGTAATGCGCTGTTTGTGTTTTTGCCTGGTACAAATCCATGGTGACTGTTAGATGAGAGCCCGTTTGATTGAAAATATTCTAACAGTTCTATATTCATGCATTTGCAATGCCTCGAAAATTTTTTGGGTCTTGTTTATCGCCCTTTTTATATACGGGAACTATTCTCCCAATTTTTAATTGTTCTGGATATTTACCACTACTAAAAGAATTCATTATGTGCGTCAATGGGCATGCTAAAAAATCAGCTACATTATGCACAATATTACATGGGATGTTATCCGGACCCATTGATTTTTTATGTGTTACTGATTTTATTATTTGACTTAACTTATTCATTCATTTTAGGGTTATTAAAAATATTTTTACCGTCAATATTGTCTTCTTTATTTTTTAATTCTGTGTCGGGTGAATTTAAAATTGTGGCGGAATATATAAAATAATTATTTAATACATCTGCTATTAATTTTTGATGATTAATTTCCATATTATTAATTTTTAGAGTGATCGGTTCTGTTTCCTTGACATTTTTAGACATATTAACATTAGTTTTAATTATATTCCAGGCTGATATTGTGTGAATTTGCAATGATTTTACCATAATATTTTTTTTTACTAGTTTGTATTAAGTCGTTATATATGTTCGTTCTATTAGTTCCCCGTCATCATTTACCCCTCCCCCCATCACTCCCATTTTAATTAAACAAGCATTTTACAGCTGGGATGCCTATTGACAGTTTGATTTTAAGGAATTATAGCGGAACTGATCGTATTGTATTGTATTTTATAATATATTTTTGTAATATTTTATTATATTGTGATTTATTTTACTTTATTGTATTTTATTTATATTTTATTTGTGTCTTATTGTACTTTATTTAATATTACTTATTACTTTGATCTTTTGTTATTATTCGTAGAGTTTAGTATGCTTATCCACATTTTCTTATTTATTTGTCATTATATGTAATTAAAATTACATTGTAAATATGACATGTGCAAAGTGTAACATCACTATTAGCATGAAATAAATTATTATTATTATTAAATTCGGATAAAAAGTAAGCGATATACAGCACCAAAGGTTTTTCGTCAGTCACCCTGTATATAGGGGAAGTATTGTTTTCCTCATTTTTTTTTTTTAAATTTTTTTGTGAAAATATTCGTTTTGAGATTCCCAGAGTCCATTACACTAATTTCTGAAAAAATAAATGTTTGTATCTGTCTGTGAGCGCTGTATCTCAAAAATAAATGATCCGATTGAGATGAAACTTTAAACTTAAGGTTTTATCGTTAACTGAAACTGAAAAGGTGGTGCACATTCATAAACCGGAAGTAGATGTTTACTCGAGGACGTTGTTTGTTTTTTTTTTGATATTTTTTTAATATAAAAAATTTTACAACCCTTTTAAATAAAAGTTAAAAGGAATGAAAAAATGAACAAGTTTTATTAAAACATATTTTTTTATGTAATTCCTAATTTTCGAGAAAAAATAAAAATTAAAAATTTTGACATTTTTTGCCAATTGCTAATAAACTGTTCGAGTTACATGATATTTATATAACAAATAATTGTAGAGAATTAAAAAAAAAATGAATAAATTATTAAGAATAGTTATTTTGCGTAAATCTCTTAGTTTATTTTTTGTTGTGTGTCCATCTAATGTAAATTTAAATATCTCAAGTTATTTGGTTAATTGTTAATTCTAATAGACAGAGGCGTTATTTTAGTTTTTAATTTGTTTATTGTTTCAATTTTCTATTTTTTTTCTTCTTTTTCTGATAATAAATTTATGTTTAACAACAGTGGTGTTTTAGGGATTCTTTTTTTAATTCATTTCACTTCAGCTAGGTTTGTTTTGGATGATTTTTGCTTCTATTTTCGCAATTTTAGTACCTGGAGGACTTGCCTTCATTGTTCCTTAATAAAATACGTGGCGTATCAAATATTCATAAAAATACTCACCCCCGTCTCCATCGAGTTAGTTGAGGAGGGACAATTAAATATTAACAGGTAAGTCCATTTAAGACCCAAATTTCGTCCGGACATTAAAGGACTCATCCAAACAGATAGCGAAAAAATGGCGTCACATAATTTTAATATTTTGTTTTATTGAGTTTGCAATTTGTACAAATTCTTGTTAGTTGTGGGTCACCAGGTATTTATTAGGTAGTTATTTTGTGATGTAAAAAGTGCATGGTAGAATTGTTTTTCTAATATTGTAGGTAATGTTGTATTTTCCTTATAGCTGATATTGTTCTGGAGTTTCTCTTAGTTAATAGGTTAATAGGTTGTTTTGTATTTTTAGTCTGTAATTTGTTCTATTTTTGTTTCTCTTATTTCAACGTTTATGTCTGTTTGTTCTTACTTACTGTTAAAGATCATACATTCTGTTTACGTTTTTATTTTTATTAATATGTTTATTATGTATTATTTAAGAAAGGAGACCAAAGATAAATAAATAAATTAATTAATTGTTTACAGGTTATTGAAGTACCATTCCTCTAATATTTTCATATTATTATATTATATTATTATGAACTCGAGATCAAATTTTTACGCTTGCAAGAGTGGTTGAGAGGATGTTAGAGAACAAAAAGAGTGTGTATGCGGTGTTTGTTGACTTATAAGCGGCGTATGACTTTGTGCCAAGAAAAAAGTTGGTGGAAGATGAGAGGTGTGAGTAGTGTGACAGTAGAATGGGTGAGAAGAGACATGGATGAGAGCGAAAGTAGGGGAAAATGTGTCAGACAAGGTTAGGATGTGAAAGGGAGTAAGACAAGGATGCCCGCTCAGCCCTTTGTTATTTAATATACAGTATGTCTGCTGAAGTTCGCACCATATGGAAAATTTTTTTATTATTAATTTTACGAAAAAAAGTTATTCTTTATAAAAAGTTCTGCTTGATCCAAAACTTATAGTTATTTTGTGATGTAAAAAGTGCATGGCAGAGTTGTTTTTCTAATACTATAGGTAATGTTGTATTTTCCTTATAGCTGATATTGTTCTGGAGTTTCTCTTAGTTAATAGGTCTATGTGTTGATCCTATTTTAGGTTGTTTTGTATTTTTAGTCTGTAATTTGTTTTATTTTTGTTTCTCTTATTTCAACGTTTATGTCTGTTTGTTCTTACTTACTGTTAAAGATCATACATTCTGTTTACGTTTTTATTTTTATTAATATGTTTATTATGTATTATTTAAGAAAGGAGACCAAAGATAAATAAATTAATTAATTAATTGTTTACAGTTTATTGAAGTACCATTCCTCTAATATTTTCATATTATATTATATTATTATGAACTCGAGATCAAATTTTTACGCTTGCAAGAGTGGTTGAGAGGATGTTAGAGAACAAAAAGAGTGTGTATGCGGTGCCAAGAGAAAAGTTGGTGGAGTGTCTGAAGATGAGAGGTGTGAGTAGTGTGACAGTAGAATGGGTGAGAAGAGACATGGATGAGAGCGAAAGTAGGGAAAAATGTGTCAGACAAGGTTAGGATGTGAAAGGGAGTAAGACAAGGATGCCCGCTCAGCCCTTTGTTATTTAATATACAGTGTGTCTGCTTAAGTTCGCACCATATGGAAAACTTTTTTATTATTAATTTTACGAAAAAAAGTTATTCTTTATAAAAAGTTCTGCTTGATCCAAAACTTAAAAATACAATCATCAGATATCAATTTTTTAAGCAGTATACGAGTAATGTCAAAAAATATGAATTCTTCTCAAGAGTAAAGTACCTTTATTTGTCACAATATCGAAAATTATAATTATGAAAAGTTGTTCGGAATGAAAAACTATGTTTTAATATGCAATTATATCCAATTACATGGAAAAAACTTATTTTCTTTTTTTATCCACAATAATAATGCAAATGTAAGTGTAGTTACGTGAAATCTAGGATGCACTGATAAACAAATGATTTCTTGATAGCAAGAATTGTTTGACAGTGAACGTCAAAAAAAATTTGTTAACATGCCGGTAATATTGAGTGTGGAAGAAAAAGTAAAAAAGTAGCAATTGTTTTACTCGTTGATACATAACAAAATTATTTTATTTTACAATAATTATCAATTAAATATTAGAATACATCAATTAACTATTGCTTCAACGTATTCGCCTTCTCTCACAATACAGGTTTCCGTTATAGAAGAAAATTCCCTCAAAACATTTCTAATTATATTCGGACCGTGAATTGTTTCCATAATAATTGTTTCCAAATGATCTACGTCTGCAAATGGTCTGTGTTGATATACCTTTTCTTTTAAGTAACCCCATAAGAAAAAATCTAATGGGGTTAAATCTGGCGATCTAGCTGGCCAAGAAATATCGGAATATCTATGAATTAACCTTTCATAAAAGATATTTTCAAGATATTGCCTTACTTCCATCGTACTATGGCATGTTGCACCGTCCTGCTGGTACCATACCTGTTACCGTTCATGTCTTGGAAGGTCACGAAGAAAATCATGCTGTTATCGTCGTTTTGTTTAAATGAAAATAACAATGAATTATTTTTATAGTATAATTCAATTTTTAATTTTTTTGCAACTAGTATAATCCGTGTACATGTAGATAATATTTACAATCGGCCATAAATAAGAACGCCCATCATTCCAGCCAGTTTTCAAAGAATTTTAGATAATCCTCATCTAGACCTTTCTCTCAGCTACCTAAGACAATTAACACAGTAAGCGGCTTAAAACGGTCAATCCGTAAATAGCCGAACACCTGGCCCCAAAGGCCGTACCAACATTTGGCGCGGATATTCCAAAAAGTGGATGACGTCACAACAATTAAACAAGGACGCACAAGGAATGTTCGCCCAACAATAGGTTGGGGAAATCCCAGGCATTTTTCGCGGTTTATAGAAAAACCGCGAATCAAATCAATGTTCTGAAGGCACAACTAAATAGCTAAGAGAAAGACCTTTAATGTGATATAAATCACTCATCAATAATTAGTTAAGTAATGTATATATTTATATTTTTTTGTTTGTTTTATAAAATCTCTGGCTGCAATGATGGGAAATTAGGTTTTCAACGGTTAGATTTTTCCATGGGAAAAATCTATTATAACAAATTAACAAAGTAACGTTTCAGCACTCAATGTCTGCAGTTTAAACTGGTTGCTTTATATTTTCTTCCATATATTATTTTTATTCGCTATAATAATATCTGCATATATATATATATATATATATATATATATATATATATATATATATATATAATATAAGTTCGATGGTACAACTTGTGTTTTTAAAAAGGTTTTTATTCTACTATGCGGTACAGTACGTACTTAACTACAATTAATTCTGGGCTAGACTGACTAACAATAATGAAACGGGGTCTATTTATAATGTATTAATGTTAACATAAGCATTTCTATATCTAACTGCGTAATTAGCACACACATGGATGTGGGAACAATGAATGTCTTTTATATTGATGAAAGGGACTCCTGTTGTGGGCGGCAGGTAACTCCTCCACCCCTAGATTCGTGCATCTCCTGGAAGCGCGAAGGAAACCCTCTTGGATCCATTCTCCCTTAGGTTTCTTCTGGATTGAAACCACTTGTATAAGACGTAACCAGCACTAAGTATTAAAATAATGTACAAAAACACTGTCCAGGCACTAGGTTTAATAGGAATGTTTATATCATCTAAAACTGGTGCTTGTTGAAACGCTGGGACGTCCTCGAGTGTCAGTCTTTTTAGTTTAATTTGGAAGTCACTAATATTGTTTATTTTCACGTTAAGTTCTGATGCACTGATCACTGTGGGACTTCCATGTGAAACGTCTATGGGGGGTAATCTTCTTCCTCTGAAGCTGATGGCGCATTGGTCACCCTTGACCAAGAAGACTCCGGCGATGTTCTTCGTTTCTGTTGCTTCACGACAGCTTACTTCTATCTTCTCTGGCGTTTGAAAGACAGCGAGATATTGATTTAGTATTGGGATCTTTTCCAGATGATTCCCGGTAATTTTTAATTTTGTATATCGACAATTATCATATTTCCCATCGAATATTTCTTTTTCACAGGTAACTGGGAAATTCAGCATAAGATCTTCGGAACATTGGTATTGTTTGGTACCAGATATACAAATGTCACTTAGAGGCATTATAGTATTTTGGGCTTTTGTTTTGAGAATATATTTGACATTCGGGATTATGGTTATATAATCTGACTCAAACTTGCTTGGGATTGGATACAGGTAGTATAGGTCATATTCGGATTCGTAATTAATTGGTATTGATAAGAAATAACTGATTTTTGTTTCATCGATTCTACAATTGACCTTTATGACGGATTCGAAATCCAAAATGTTTTCAATCTTGAGTTCGAAAGGTAATTTCGTATTATAATGCGTTGATATTTTTGATAGTTCCGAATAGGATGATTAATTGATTATATAAATCTTTAGAAAATAAAACATGTTGATGATCGGTGTCATCTCGCATAATTGCGTATAACTGCATAATTCTAGATCTAAGGGTTATTTGGTTATGCTCAACATCTCGGAGCGTTTTATTGAATTTATGTATAGTTTGAGTATTTAAACTGTAACCGTTATTTAATTGTTTTTTTAATTTATTTTGATTAGAATATAAATGATTCAGAATATTATCAATTCTTTTGCTGTCGGCGGCATCCATATTGCCGGTAATTGTTTTTACAATTGTACCAAGCCCATCAATCAATCCTCTTTTAATTCTTTTAGGAGTGACATGTGATTTGATATTATTTATTTTGGAAATAATGTCATTCCTGGTATAATTTACAATTTTGTCATTGTTTTCAAAATCTCGTTTAAATTTGGAAATGTTATTTATCATATGTGTTAAGAATCCATATTGGTTATCCAGCTTATCAAATTCTTCATAAATGGGACTAAGCTCGTAATAATGAACGAAAGTGTGCATCGTTTTTTGTAATTTTGCGGGTCCTAGTTGGATTGGTAGAATTCCTACATTTTGTGTAATGTTTCTTATTTCAAAGCTTAATGTCGTTGTGACGACGAGAGACCTGCAAGTGAATGATCGCTATTAGGATCACCGAGATAAATTTTAATTTCGATATCTAAATCGTTAAAGATATAATTTATCATTGGTTTTATTTTGGAATAATCTAATTTGTCGAGACCACATGCTAATTTTGGCATGGCTAAGTATTTTATATTATTTGTTTTACAAAATTCTTTTAAATTGACGAGGGTTTGAAATAAGCATTTATATGTTGGTTTGTGAAAGAATCTTTCTTTTGTGACTAGATACAAAATATATCTGTCATCCTCTTTTAGATAACATACCGAATAGAGTTTTGGGTCTTGTTTGGATAATTCACGTACTCGACCAAACCTTAATTTAAAATCTTGGGCAATGTCCGAGTTCATCTTGAGATCGCGGCTGACGCAATGGGCCAAGGAGAAGTTATTAGGTGCAAAGAAAAGATTATCTTCAATTTCGGTTATGTTATTATAATTTGCGTCGTTATTATTATTTGCGTATATTTGATAATTTTCAAACGTTAATTCGTTTTCATTATTTAGATTATTTGGTGCGTCTTTCTTTTTAAATTCAACTCTAGGTCTTTTTATGTTAGATAAATGAATTTTGTCAACTGTATTATAGTGAGTAGTATTTATTTTGGCAGTTTTACGATCTGCGGTAACGGATTTAATTTCCTCCTTTTTATATTTTTCTTTCGTTTTACTCTGCTTTTGTTTATTTTTTACAAATACCATGCTAGGTACATTTGGAATTTCTTCACGATTTTTATTTCTTTTATTAATAATTTTTTCTTTATTAGTTTGAAGCCTATTGTTAATTTCTGCGTATAGTAATTTTACCTTATCTTTGTGGTTTGTTATGTAATTATTTATTAATCGTTTTTCGAGATTAATATTCAAAGGAGATTCATTTTCAATATGTCCCGATATAATTTCCGAAGGTTTCAATTTGGTCGCTGAGTGTATTGAATTATTGTAAGCAAGGATAGAGTATAAGACTTTTGATTGAATTGGTTCCTTTTTAAATGTATCTTGACGATTTAACAATCTAATATGTTCAATTATGGTCGAATGTATTCGTTCGACGACGCCGTTGGACTCGGGATGTTGACTACTAATGAAATGTAAATCAATTTTGTGCAATTCTACTAATTCTCTAATTATGCTGTTTTTGAATTCTAAGTGATTGTCAGCGATAATTTGGTTTGGTATCCCGTGATGCGAAAAGAATTTAATTAGTTTATTTGCCACTTCGATCGCCTGATAAGAGTTTAGTCTATACATTTGTGTGTACTTAGAGAAGGAATCTATTATAGTTAAAAATTTCACTTTCTCCAACGTGATGCTATCTATGTGAATTATTTCAAACGGTTTGTTTGCCGTTGGAGTTACATTAAATTTAAGTTTTAGGGGTTTCCTGTCATATTTGCTCGACAGACAAATATCACAATCGTTGATAAATTTTTGTATAGATTTCCGCATTTCAGGCCAATAGTACACGCGTTTTAAGTGGGCTTCAGTTTCGTCTATACCGCGATGGTTGGTTTTCCCTTCGTGGTAGTTTTTTATTATTTCTATGATCTCATTTTCCGTTTGTACGTCTGTTAAAAATTGCGTACATTTAATAAAATGAACTTGAGAGTTTTTAAAATATGTCTGAAAAACGTTACAAAATGATTCGTAATTATTATCCTTGAAATATAGATAATACGTAATGTTTGGGACAATATATTCTTTGACAAAATTGATTATATCGTTTTTAAAATTTGATTTTGAAAATTGTACTTCTATACGCATTTTTTTGTTATTAAATAAATTGATATTTTTTGGTTTGGAGGGTGAATGATTAACCTCGTTAATTATTATCTGATTATTACCTAAGTTGACAGCTTTGTCGGCTATTGGTATGTTAAATACAGGGTTTTCTCTACTTGAATGTATGGTTGCACCATCATCATTATTTTTATCAATTTGATATTCAGATTGTGGGGGTTCGACAATTAAAGACGTTTTATCATTATCTATGAGAGATTCGTCAAAATTTTCAATGTAAAAATCATTATTCTCGTCGTTCTCACTGTTGACATTATGTATGTTTAATTGAATTCGGGAAAGAGCATCCGCGTTTTTATTAAGTATACCTTTCTTATATACTATCGTATAATCGTATTCGGAGAGTTTAAGTCTCCACCGGACTAATTTCGAGTTAGGCTCTTTTACGGACATGAGCCACTGCAAGGGTTTATGATCAGTTACTATTTCAAATTTGCGGCCGAAAAGGTAGGGTCTGTAATATTTGACAGCCCAAACAATTGCAAGGAGTTCCTTTTCAATTGTTGAATATTTAGTCTCCGAGTCATTTAAAGTACGACTCGCGAAAGCAATGGGGAGATCGGAGCCTATCTTGCCTTGAGATAATACAGCGCCAATCGCGTAATTACTGGCATCTGTAGTCAAAACTAAGGGTTTAGAGAAATCGGGGTATTGCAAAAGCGGTTCATTAGTTAATAAATTCTTACACATATTGAAACAACTTTGATATTCGGGGTCGTGGATATTAATAATTGCGTCTTTTTTCAAGCATTTTGTTAAAGGTTTAGTAATACCTGCGAAATTTTTAATAAATTTACGATAGTAACCAAGGAGTCCAAGGAAACCCTTGATTTGTTTTGTTGTTTTTGGAATAGGAAAGCTCTGAATTGCGCGAATTTTTTCGGGGTTTGGTTTTACTCCCGAAGGTGTCACGATATGACCTAAATAAGCTACCTCTTTTCTAAGAAACTCCGATTTATCTAATTGTAATTTCAAATTTGATTCTCTAAGTCTTTGAAACACTTCTTTTAGGCTCTCGATATGCTCCTGCAGGCTAGTGCTGAATATTATTATGTCGTCCATATAGACGAGGCATTTTTCGTTTTGAATTCCGCGTAGGATGTTATCCATAACGCGCTGAAAGGTAGCAGGGGCGTTTTTTAAGCCAAACGGCATCCGCAAGAATTCGTAATGGCCGTTTTGGGTGTTAAATGCCGTTTTGGGTATATCATTTTCCTCTATTTCTATTTGATGGAACCCGGACGCTAAATCAAGCGTCGAAAAATATTGACATCGACCTAATTTATCGAGTAGATCAGTTATGTTGGGTAATGGATAACGGTCGCCTATGGTTTTGTCGTTTAATGCCCTATAATCGACGACAACGCGCCATTTACGTTTGCCAGACGCGTCCAATTTTTTCGGCACAACCCAGATAGGGGACGACCACGGACTGTACGACGGTCTAATTATATTTTGGTCAAGCATTTCGTTTACTTGACTATCTACCTCGATTTTATGTACTTCCGGGTAGCGGTATGTTTTCGCGTGAACCGGAATTTCATCGGTGGTTTTAATGCTATGCTTTATTTTGTTGGTGAAACTTAATTTATTATTGTCAATATGAAATATATCCGCATATTCGGAAATAAGAGAATGAATTACTTTTTTCTCCTCATCGTTCATGTGCATTGACCGAATTTTGGAGTGATCAAATTTTATTTTACTCATATTTAATGAATTGTAATTATTATGGTTATTATTTATTTTTCTGGGGTTAATGATCTCATATTCATTGAGTTCGCTAACGACAATGGGTTTTTTTTGAAAGACATCTCGGTCTTGGTCAGATTTATTTACAACGCAACATAGCGCTTTATAATCTTTTACTGCAGTAGCACATTCCTGAACCTCCACGTGTTCAAGTTTCATGTGCGGGATAATTACATTACCATTTTTAACATTTTTAATGTCTACTTCAATAATTTGCTGAGTCCGTGCAGGGACCAATGTACGCTTGATGCCTTGGGAAACAGAATTATTATTATTTCTGTATTTAATCGGAATTTCACAATTAGGGGCAACTAATAAGTGCCGTTCAAAATCAACACAGGATTTTAATCTAGTTAAATTGTCCAGTCCGAGTAGGACATCAAAGGACGAATGGAAATCAAAAAGAAAGAATTTTAATTTATTAGCAAAATTTGATTTAAACAAATTTGTAAAGGATATTTCTGTGCTGTGATCTCCATGGGATGTACCATGTGCGCTGGTTACATCGAAGGGATCTGTTTTAATATTTTTATTAAATAATTTGTATGCTACATTAGGGTTTACAAATGACCTGGAACTTCCAGTGTCGATCATTATTTTTAAATTGCGTTTGTTATCGATAATATGGGGTAAGGAACTGTTATGATTAATTAGGCCCATCGTCTCTACTGACGAGGTTCCGAGGCGGTATCGCCTAAAAAATTGTCTTGTTCTGTTTCAATGTTAAATGATTCATTGTTATTTCTTGTTTGATTATTTGGGAACCGTTCGCGGTTGAACGTGTGGCATGTCGATACGGACATCGGCGTTGGTCTGGGAAATTCAGGCCTTGGATTTTGGAAATTATTGTTTCCGTGATTATACCGATTTTGGTTATAACCATTATTATTATTGTTACTATTGAATTTCGTACGTTTATTTTGAACATAATTTTGATTACTAGGCGGCCCGTGTTTAGGTACATTTCTAAACGGTTGGAAAACATTGTTATTTGCTTTATAAGTAGCTGGTTGAAAAACAGGTCGCGGCTTTTGTATTTGTTGCGGGTTTAATTTTACAGTGCCCATTTTTTGTGAGAGTAATTCTACTTGAAAATCGTTCGTCAACATATTTAAAGCTGCGTTTAAATCAATCGGATTTTTAACACGTAGATATGAACCAATTGGATCTTTTATACCTCTTAATAATACCTTTAATGCGTTATTTCTAAAAAAGTTTATTAAATGGAGACGTTCGTTTAAACCAAATATATGTGTGGTTACATATGAAATTTGGAGGTTTAATAATCGCTGTAACCTATTGTAAAAGTCAAAAGGCGATTCATTGATGGTTTGCTTTAAGTTGCAAATTTCGAAATTTAAACTGTAATGATCGCGTTTATCACCGTACGCGTTTAATAAGGCTGTTTTAAGGTCGTTCCAATTTGTTATTACGTTAGACGAGATATTTCGCGCTGCGTCACCCTTTATCTTAGAAATTATTGTGGACATAATATAGTCATTTTGGAAATCGGCCGGATCGGCTGCATTATAGAATCGATTAACTATTTTTTCACTGATTTCAAGGAATCGCGAAAGGAGTTCGGCTTCTCCGTGGAAGTCCGGAATCATGTTAAGGTATTCGCTTTTTAAAGCCATGTTTACTGGATTTATAATATTATTATTATTTACTTGAGTTACGTTATTTACTCGTGCGCGGGGGGATCGCGAACGTGAACTAGGATGAGGGGTTTGAATTGAGTCAGAGCCCGAATTTAACGGAAGCATAAAGATACCTCTAAGAAACAAGTGCACTCACCAAATCACCAGACTGTCCATCACCTCCTTTGAGTTTGTGGATCTGCTGTTGTCTTCGCGACAGGGATGCCCTCGGAGCGATACTCTCGATGTTTGGAGACTTCCTAGGTGCGATGCTGTCTTGAAGATGATCTTCTCGTACTGGTAGCCCTCAGAGCGATGATTCTCAATTTTTGGAGAACTCTTCGGTGCTGGTAGACGGAAGACGAGTTTTTTCGATACCCGATAAACTATTAATATAGACGAAGTTACGTTGACCGATATTCGTTCGGAAGTACTTCTTCGGGTATCCTACCGACTGCGCCAAATATAAGTTCGATGGTACAACTTGTGTTTTTAAAAAGGTTTTTATTCTACTATGCGGTACAGTACGTACTTAACTACAATTAATTCTGGGCTAGACTGACTAACAATAATGAAACGGGGTCTATTTATAATGTATTAATGTTAACATAAGCATTTCTATATCTAACTGCGTAATTAGCACACACATGGATGTGGGAACAATGAATGTCTTTTATAATGATGAAAGGGACTCCTGTTGTGGGCGGCAGGTAACTTATATATATATATATATATATATATATATATATATATATATATATATATATATATATATATATTGTATAACATGGCGTCATGGCGTCAAGTGAAGACGGTATTTGTACGCGTTGTAAATATCCAGTTTCCAATGGTGTCAAATGTGTAAATTGTCCATAGGGACTATCGAAGGTTTTTCATGCTGTGAAGACCCGAAAAATGTAGAGGATTCCATGTCTAACATACAACTAATGGATTTGGAAGGCTCATTCTACGATACTGAAAATAATGTTGTGGACAAAACTAGTGGGCTCAAGAGAGATAATATGTTTCTCAAGGTAATTTTGAATCATAAAAATGTTCTGATTAACTCACTAAACGCCCAAATAAATTTACTTAATGAGGAGCTAAAAAGAACTAAAAATATTAACAGCACTGACAAAGTAACGCCACCTGTTAACACAAAACTTTTAACAAAGAATACAAATGGGAAGAAATCTGCTCCTCCAAACAAAACAAACGTTAATCGACCTGATAACAGTACAATCAATAAGAGATCCCTACCTTTAAATAAATGATGATAATTTTGAAAACACAGGAATCTGTCGCGCCGAAAACGACGGCGAAGAATTGCATGATAACGGCGAAACTAAAAATGAAAAGCAAGAAATGTGGTCAACCGTAGTTAGAAATAAAACTACAAATAATGTAAACAGAAATTATAAAAGAAATGCACCTATCATAGGAACATCACATGGCGGTGAAGGCGCATTAAAGGCGGCACCAAAATGGGCATTTATATATGTTTCACGACTGGACCCATCAACAAAATGTGAACATATAATAAACCACCTTAATAAAAAATTTCCAGAAGTTTCATGCGAAGAAAATGAGTCGAAATTTCCCGAATATTATAAGTCATTCAAGATTTCAATATTCCTGCACAATTTCGAAAAGGCAACTAACCCGGAATTATGGCCGAGTGGCGCATATATCACTCGATTTTTTCACCGACGCATAACGAAAAGTCCACAGATATAACATTATTTCATCAAAATGCAAGAAGTCTCGGTAATTGTGTAAATAAAATCATATACGAAGTACGCTCACTCGGTAAATGTGACGTAGTATCCATCACCGAACACTGGATGTCGAGTGATCAATTAAAATTACACAATATTTCAGGATTTTCCCTCGCATCAGCCTACTGCAGAAATAATGGACAACATGGAGGAGCAGCAATTTACGTCTCTGATCGTCTCATGGCAACACCAATTAAGACATTTGATCATTTATGTGAAAATGAAGTGTTTGAGTGCGCGGGTGTTTAAATTGAACACACTGAAAGCAAAATAACAATTTTGTGTATATACAGAATACCTGACCGTAATAATTTAACCAGGTTTTTTGATAAACTCACAGAACTTTTAAATTATCTGTTTGACAATAACAAATTATTTTTTATAATGGGCGACTTTAATATCGACACATTTAATAGTAATGATAGAGATTGTAATATGTTTGTAAATCTTATAAATTCATTTGGTTTCAAATTACTTATTGAAGAATTCACAAGGATCACTAGTACATCCTCCACTTACCTAGATAATATTATATCAAATTGTAATAGTAATTATCAAACATCTGTTCTAGCTACAGGAATATCTGACCATTTTGCCCAAGTACTAAATTACAGTGTTGCGAACCCGTTGTATGTAAAACCTAGTATAAGTAAACGTATATATTCAGTTAATGCATTAAATGAATTTGCGAAAGATATATCTGAGGAATGTTTTGATAATAGCTATAGTGGTTGCGAAGTAGACATAAAGGTATCAAATTTTTTAAATACGTTTATTATGTATTTTAATAAACATTTTCCATTAAGAAAAATAAAGAATAGTTACAAGACATGCAAATATAGGTTTGCCTCAAAGGAAATAAGTGACTGTAAAAATATGTTAAACTGGTTGGAAATCGCAGTAGTTTATCAGCCAGAGTTGAGGAATAGACTGCAAGCAACGAAATTAAAATTCAATCATTTGCTGCGCAATTCACGTCATAATTACTACGGTGACTTAATTAACAGTTCCACAAATAAAAGCAAAGCAATGTGGCACGTAATAAACGATATTAATGGTAATAATACAAAAAATGTTATACTTCCAACGCATAACTCATTACAACAATGCGCTGATCAATTTGGTGAGCAATTTAAAGCAAATGTTGATACACTAGTTTCCAATGTTTCAGTTGATCCATACAAGTGTGCTATTAATCCGAATCCAGCTTCTTTTCAGTTATATCCTATTGATGAGAAAGAAGTTATATCTATAGTTATGAATATGGCAAAGAAAAGTAGTTATGGCTTTGATGGAATTCCCATAAATGTAATAAAATCCGCTATCATTTCAATTGCAAGACCATTGTGTGAAATAATTAACACGTCCTTTTCCACAGGCACATTTCCATCAAATTTTAAGTTTGGCATTGCTAAACCACTATTTAAAAAGGGCGACATTAATAATTATGAAAACTATCGCTTTATTATTATCCTAAGTACATTTTCAAAAATTTTAGAAATTGCATTCTACAACAAATTAATTGATTTTCTTTGGAAACACAATATATTTAGCAAATCACAGCATGGCTTTCTAAGAAATCGCGGAACGGAAACTGCGCTTTTTGACTATATCTCGGCAATACTAAATGCACTAGATCAAAGCAATCTCGCGTGTGGCATATTTCTTGATTTGTCAAAAGCCTTTGACAGCGTAGATCATGAAATATTGCTACAAAAAATGGAAGCTTATGGCATCCGAGGTATAGGAAAAAAGTGAGTATCAAGTTACTTAAAAGAGAGAACGCTTACTGTCCAAGTTGAAAAAGATGGAGTCAAACGCCAATCAAATAAAATATTTGTGAATGTAGGCATTCCACAAGGTAGTATTTTGGGACCTTTATTTTTTATAATATTCACAACAGATTTAGACAGTATCTGCGGAAATAATGAACTCACCTGTTATGCAGATGATACAAATCTATTCCTTAAAGCTCTTAACTTTACTGAATTAAAAAATAAAGGAACAGAAGTTCTTGCAAAGGTAAAATTGTGGTTCAAGGAAAATAAGCTGTTTTTAAATGATAAAAAAACAGATTGCGTTTTATTCAAATGTACTGAACATACAAAGACTCCATCGCATTTACCCTTTGGTGAAGATAATATTAAACTAAGTAAACAGGCTCGCTTTCTTGGATTAACTTTAGATGATAGACTAAAATTTGATAAACATATTATACAATTGAACATAAAATTAACCAAAGTGGTATATGCTCTGCGAGTACTAGCCAAACACAGTAATATGTACGTATTAAAAACAACTTATTATGCAAATTTTTATTCTTTACTGAGGTATGGAATTATTTTCTGGGGCAGTAGTAATGTAGTTGATAGCGTATTCATAATACAAAAAAGGCTATTCGTATTATTTTCCAAATGAACTACTTATCTAGTTGCAGGGGCATTTTTAAACAAAACAAGATGCTTACTGTTGCGGCCCTATACATATTTGAGTGTATAAAATTTGTTTTCAAACACTCTGATAAATTTTCCATAAATAACAAATCAATATTCATACACACCCGATATTGTCAAGATTTTATTTTGCCAAAGTACCGAACAACGTGCTTTGAAAAGGGAGCACATTATGTCTCATTAAAGGTCTTTAACCATTTACCTCAAAGAATAAAAAATTTAAAATGCTACAAAACAATGAAAAGTGAAGTTCATGATTTACTCTGTACATTGGAGCCGTATACTCTTGGTGAATTCTTCAATAAGAACTTATGATGTACTGATATACTTTTTTGGACGTTTTCTTTGATGCTTGTATATATTATGTAAGTATGTTTCAGAGAAATAAATGCATTATTATTATTATTATTATTATTATTAATTGTATATTGCGGCATCTTAAAGTCTGTGATATATTTTAATCATGCATCCCCTGAACCCTGTATTAATTTTTATTTGTAAAAATTACTCAATTTATTAATTCGGGTTCCTCGAAGTGTCTCCAAGAGCGGACGGGTGAAAAATGATTAGTTCGGCCAGGAAATCGAAGGGGGGGTGCGATTTTTAAGGCAACCATATATAAAGCAAGGGTTGATAACTCGAAGGTAGTAGAAGAACGATTCTCAAACCGTCATCATCGAGTTATCACCGAGTTACCGTAAGTAAGTAAAATCTGTAAGTTGTTTTTATGTGACATTACTTTGTTTATATTTTGTTTCACTTAGTTTTGTTCAATTGTTTTTGTTGTGCTATCTTAAAAAATCTTTACTATTTGTTATTAATTAATTTGTGTTTGTATATTTGTTAATAAATCGTTTGTTGGTAAATAACAAATCTTTGCATCTGATTCCTTTAATAATAAATTTAAAAGTGGAATAAAACAATTAATCTACATATTTTTTATTAAGTGACTGTGTTCAATTAAGAGCTAACCTGGTAATCAGGGGGATACCGAATCAGACATCAGGCCAGAATATTTTTGTTTAAATTTGTCTTAATCGGGAGTCTTTGGCTTCAAAAAGCCTTAGACCTTAAACTTCCCCTGTGATAATGCAACTGATTTTGTAACAAATTTAGATATCGTTGAGAAGTCATAGATTGTCGACAGAAAAAGGGGCCAATTATTTTATCCTTGTAAATGGCGCACCAAACGTTAGTTTTAAAAAAATATTGATTGCGAGTTTGAATCGTAAAGTGAGGATTGGAGTCAGACCACTATCGACAATTTTGCGAAGACACTGTTCCATTAGACGTAAATGTAGCTTCGTCAGAAAACATTCCTAGCAAAAAAAGGATCGTCTTCTAGCTTTCCTTGGAAAAGAAAACAAAAATCAGGTCGTCTGTCGTAGTCCCCAGGTTTTAAAGTATGGATATATTGTGGTTTATATGGATGTAACTTGGTTTCTTTAAAAAATTGTGATATTGTATCTTTACCAATTTTATCTGGAAGCGAAGATGTCCTTTCTCGCAGAGACAGTTTAGGTTTCTCCGCTACAGATAACATTACATTTAACTTCATCTCCTCACTTGCAACAGGTTTTCGACGTTTGTTTGTTAATTTATTTTTAACATCTCCACATGTTTTGAATTTTTCCATAATTCTCATTACTGATGTATGATGTATATTTTTCCCTGGATGTCTGTTATTAAAAATTTCAGCTGCTTTACGATAAGTTTTATAATTTTCACCAACGATTAAAACAATTTCTATTTTTTCTTCCACACTTAATATTACTGGCATGTTAACAAATTTTATTTGACGTTCACTATCAAACAATTCTTGCTATCAAGAAATCATTTGTTTATCAGTGCATCCTAGATTTCACGTAACTACACTTACATTTACATTGTTATTGTAACGGGTGCCCAACAATTATTGCAGTCCCGGGTGGCTTTGAAATAAAAAACCTGCAATAATTGTTGGACACCCGTTAGATAAAAAAAAGAAAATATTTTTTTCCATGTAATTGGATATAATTGCATATTAGAACATAGTTTCTCATTCTGAACAACTTTTCATAATAATAATTTTCTTGAAATTACTCGTATACGGCTTGAAAAATTTGATATCTGATTATTGTATTTCAAGTTTTGGACCAAGCAGAACTTTTTATAAAGAATAACTTTTTTCGTAAAATTAATAATAAAAAAGTTTTCAATATGGTGCGAACTTAAGCAGACACACTATATATATATATATAGAGAGCGGATAAAAAAGCTTAAAAAATGTGAAAAAAAGCACTTAAAAAGGCACAAAATTTAGAGAAAAAAAGCATTAAAGAAGCATAAAAACAGGAAAAAAGCATAAAAACACGAAAAAAGCACTAAAAAAGCATTAAAAGGCACAAAATTTAGAGAAAAAAAGCATTAAAAAAGCATAAAAACAGGAAAAAAGTATAAAAACACGAGAAAAGCACTAAAGAAAACTATATTTTCTTGATATGTTACACGTTTATCAACATATTTTACAAAGAAATTTGACTTAAAACTAAAATAAACATACTTTCTTTACGCAATATATAATATCATGTAAGTATTTAAAAATTAAATTGTAATTTTGTATACGTTTCAAAATAACTAAAATCTATTCATAAAAACAGTAGATCATTAAATGTTGTTCTAAGGGTTTAATTGTAAAAATTATTACTTCTGACGCTCAATAAATTTTGGAAAGTAGAAAAGCTTCTCTTTATTTTAAATTATAGGTGGATCCATTTGAAAATTGCCATTCAAAATCAAGTTTAATTTATTTAATATTAAAAATCCTTCATTTTCAACGAATACTTCTTTCGATATTATTTTGCTTTCTTGGCCAATGCATGCAGATATTTTCTAAAATGAATCTGCTTTTATAAAGATTTGATTGTGTTGCTCACAAAATTTAAACGCGATTTTATGTAACTCAAATGTTTTGAAGGAAGCTCTTGTTTCTTAAGAACTGTTTAACAGTCATTAACTGATTTGCTTGTCGTTTCGGGAAAGTTGTATATAACCTTATTAAATTCTTCAAAATTGTTCGCATAGTACATTGTAGCATATAGCCAAATTCCCCATTTTGTTAGCACTGGTTTATGGGGCAGTGAGATATCAGATAATGACTTCTTGAATAATTGTACTCACAAAAGAATATAAGAACTATTTTTCCATATTTAATTAAATCTACAAATGGAAATTTCATTCTTATAGTTTCAGAAATTCGTTTCTATTCATGTGCTAAACTTGTACAATGCACAAAATGCATTATTAGTAAAATTTTGTAACTTGGTATTGTCTACGGCAAAAATAAGCTTGTCAGTCCATCATTTATGAATTTTGCTATAATGTTATTATCAGTTTTCTTCAATTCTTTTGTATATATCAAAATACTGTTGGTCGGATGTCTTCATGTTAAACTCATATTATTAAATTAAACAAGTCTGTGGTTTTATCCACACCAAACCACATATAATTATTGTTAATAATATCTTTAATTTTTTGTATGGTTTCATAGTATCTAAGAGCTACATAATTTTTTCTCGGGAATGTGTATTTTACAATATTTTCCCAAGAAAGATTTAAATGCATTATTTTGTAATTTTCTTAAAGGGATATTAGAATGTAAAAGTATTTTGCACAAATGTGAATTTAATTGAAGATGATGCTAAAGATTGTGAAATTGTGCTGTTTTGTTAGTTCAGCTTTGAACTTTTTCAAACGTTCTTGACGTAGTGTTGTTATAACATGTTTTACATACAAGTCTTGACTAGTTAGGATGCAGTTGGGAACTAAAATAAAACTTACTATTTTTAAACATGCCTTACAAAATAATGTATAATTTTCACTTATTAATTCTGGATAGTCTCTAATTAATTCTTGTATTGTGGTTTTCACCTTTTGCATTATGGGTTAAATATACATGTGAATTACATAATATAATTTATCTGTGATTCCCCAGGTTAATACGATTCACGCATATAGTAATTTTTGATAAATAAGCAAAGTTTTTGGAATGTCAATTCAATAGTTTATGAATGCGAGTTTGAATATGGAAATTAACGAAAACGGTAAATATGCGCCAGTCGTCCCATCGGTACTTTTGCCGAGAGAAGGAAATTGATACGGTTGCAGAACACCTGATTATTAGCTATCACTTAAATTTGTTTACATTTAATACTTACTGGGGCCCCTATTTATTTTTTAACGACGTTTACATCCGGAATATCATAGGTGTGATTCCTATGAAGCGTTCGTCTGTATTATCTGAATAATGAGACGGTCTATTATATCTACTTATTTATAAACGAATCCATTGTAAATTGGTAATTTATACTAATATTTATTAATAATAAAATTCATTATAATTATTGTATCATATTATGAAGATTTTTAACAATTATGTTGTTAAAAGACACGAAGAAAATATGTAATACAAATATAATCTATAAATGATGGGATACAGATTTTTACGAAAATTCTCTATATTAGCACATTAATTTAATATCAGCGTGAAATTTTTATTAAATGTTTTTAAATGTTTAAGAAAATGCTCCAAATAAGCATCAAAATCCAAAAAAAGCATGAAAATAAGCATAAAAAGTCAAAATAAGCACAAAAAGTCAAAATAAGCAAAAAAGCCCAAAAAAACTTAGCGCTAAGTAATCACATTCTTCAAGATTCGTATAGATATTAAGAAATTTTTTCGATGCTATTAATATTATGGATAAGCATAATGCTAGAAATCCGCTCTCTATATATATATATATGGTGTGTGGTTTTCGGGTATTTGTCCGCGTGGATTGTATTTTGGGAATACGACGCGGACAAATACCCGAAAACCACACACCACATAACACACCCGCGAAAACCTCAAACTAAACATATATATAGTTAAGTTTCACAAATTGTGAATTACGTTTTTAAAAAAGATTTATTTTTCTATTTCCTAATGGATTACAACGTGTTTACTTTACAAGAGCCATAGATATACTGTTAATTGTGGGAGCGCAAAATGTAGCGTTTGGAAAAAAACTGCATGATAAGATGCGGCGCAGCTGCCCTGGAATCTGCTTATTCGGCTCCGCGGATGACACGTGCGGGATATAATTCCTCCCTCCTTAGGTTTGAACGTCCACGTTTAATTTGGCAAAGGGTGGATATTTTGAGTGTCCTCTTGATTTGGATCAGCCATCTCGATTCGAATGATTTTTTTGTTTGTTTGCAGAAAAGGTCGACTATTCGGCTTCTGAATTTGATGATCATGATAATGGTGAACACTAACGACAAAATTGCAAAGCTTGTAAATCCATAATGAATGATGTGAACCAGTGGTTCCAAATGTATGGGTTGCCGTTCCAACTCCTCGGCTTCTTGTTGGAGAATTGCTGGGTTTTTAAGGTGCCTCAGCAGAAGTTTTGTTTCATGGTGAAATTCCAATGTTTTGTTTGGAATGCGGTATATCGGTATCTCGTATGTAGGTATAGTGTTCGCGTATATTGATTTGCCCATTATAATTCTGCAAGATGAACTGACGATATTTGTTCCTTGGATCCATTTTCTATTTAGCTGTCCATGACAATCTTCAATTATTTCTTGTTTCTTCTTCATTAGGGTCAATAATTGTTTATTTCGTAACACAGAGACAATTTGATAGTCATTAACAATTTTTGTAGTTTGGCACTTGTCAATGTTCGATGGGGTACAGTCTTCTAGTACCGGTTGTTGTAGACACACGGTAATGGTATGGAATGTTTGGCAGTCCTCATTGGTCCAGTAATTTAAATCATTGATTTCGATTAAAAATGATTTTGGTGGAATGATTGCAATATTTTGGTAATTAGGTACAGGATAGATTTGGGAATAATTTGCAGAGAATGGTTTCAGGATGGGTATTTTGAGTAGAAACGTAATTGCTTCATCTGTTCCTATTGCAATTAATTTTGATAATTCTAGAATATTTATTAAGTGAATGTTGTCAATAGGCAATAATTGCGTTGGATTGTAAATTTTTAATAAGTAATTTTGCACGTTAAAAAGTTCATCGTTTCCATGCCAGACTGATTGCTCTTTCAAGCATTTGTAATGTTTTTAATAAACGTTCTGATTGATATACCTCATTTTGCAAGAGAGTTCTGGTATCTTCAATGAATTTTAGATTTTCAAGAAAGAGTTTTGTTTTATTTATATTTGACATTAGAATTTTGGTTGTTATGTAATTTTTTTAAATTGTCATTAATGTTATTTAGATCGTCTTCATCAAGATTTCCGGTAATGAATTTGATTGCTTTCCCTAGAATGCTAACCAATGCTCTTTTAGATTTATAATTGAATTTTCTTAATAACAATTCAATTTCTTTACAGTTTGATAAAAGTTGTTTATGAATTTCAAGAGTTAGTTTATCGATAGAGGCTTCGTTTTGTAAGGTTACAGCGTTTGCTAGTAGTTGCTCAAATCCTATTTCTAACAGTGTTGTGTTTATAAAAAAAATAGAAAATTATGGTAATGATTAAGAATTTTCACTGGTCCGATATGTTCTTGAAAATAGCCGTTGTTATCAATCGGTTTGACCTGAAGGGCCTGGTTGTGGGGAACTTCGGTCATCAGAATTAGGAATCTGTAAAGAAGATGATTTTCTTAGCCGTTTCAGTTTTTGAACATGAGATGTAGTATTTCTGGAATTTTGAGTTTTTCCAAATATTTTATTCGATTCTTGTTTTTCAACTGTTACTTTTTCGTATTTGGGGTCAACTTTGCTAGGCTTGTTTCGGTTTACGTAAACGTCGCGATTTTCTACATTAGGTGGATCACTACGGGTTTCGTTGCGTTTTTCTAAAATGCTTTGTGCTAATTGTTTATTCTTATTGTATACTTGATCGTAAAATGGTAAAATTTCTTGTTTTCTCTTTTCGTTATATTGTTCGTAAACAGTCATGTCTAAATAGAATTCTGGACTCTTTTCATAAGGACCGTATAGTAAGTAGAAGGGTGAAAATCCAGCAGATGAATAAATTGATTGATTATAAATTGAGATTGCTGAAATCATTAAATTTGACGGAATTTCGTTAGGGTTTTTAAGTTTTAAAATTCTTAAGTTTTCTAATATGGTTGAATGAAATCTTTCTACAGGAGAATTGGAACTTGGATTATTTACTGTCGTAAAGTGAAGTTCTATTTTATTCATTTTACAAAATTCTTTGAAAGTATTGTTTTGAAATTCGTGCCCCTCATCACACACTATTCTTTGTGGAATATTATGGTGAGAGATGTAATGTCTTAATTTATTTAAAACTGTTAAGTTGGTGCCATTTTTTATCCAATACGCTTGTCCGTATCGTGAGAATAAATCGATGATCGTAAGAAATTTAGAATTTTGGAAAGAAAACGTGTCTATGTGTAAAACTTCTAATGGTATTTTGGCTAATAATGGTCCTGAAAATTTCAATTAATATGGGTGTCTTTCATACTTTGATTGTAAACAGACTTCGCATTTATTTATTACATCTGTTATAGTTTGCTTCATGTTTGGCCAGAAGTATTTTTCTTTTAAATGATTGTAAGACTCAGTTATGCCATTGTGATTGGAATCGTGGTATTCCATAATAATATCCTTTTGTTGTTCGTC
This sequence comes from Ontholestes murinus, assembly GCA_963969525.1. NCBI lineage: Eukaryota > Metazoa > Arthropoda > Insecta > Coleoptera > Staphylinidae > Ontholestes > Ontholestes murinus. The sequence goes on from OZ018396.1 coordinate 34,684,256, forward strand.
GCTAATAACGTCGATAGAGCGTTTGTTGCAAATGAAGAATTTAACACTATTATTAAAATTATTTTTACAAAGATTTTCGAATGGACGTCTAAGTTGTTTATCAACGAAATAAATTGCGTAGTTTGAATTTGGTTTTATGGTTTCTTTAATGAATGTCAAAAGATCTTGATCGATTGAATTTGCTGTGATCGTTACTCTGTAGTTGTTTTTATTAAATGGTTTGGTAAAGTAATTTTTGTAGGTTTCGCCTATATCAAAAATGATTCGATTAGAAAATTATTTAAATATTGTTCTGAAATTGGAATTGTTTTGCCGTTATCACCGTCGGTTGAATGTACAGTACCACTTTTTTCAGTTAATGATGATTCTAAATTTTCGAGTATTTCTGAATATTCATTTAGGTTTTCTACTTGGGAATTGATAATACGTTCTATGTCTTCGTCGTTAATAGCGGGTAATTCATTGAAGTTTGCGATTACGGATTCGTTATCGTCTTCAGTATTATGGATCTCTATTCTAGATAGAGCGTCTGCTACTTGATTTTCTTTACCTTTTTTGTAAATTATTGTAAAATCGAACTCTTCTAACTTTAACTTCCATCGTACAAGTCTCGAATTGGGTTCTTTAATTTTATAAAGCTAAACTAGCGGGTTGTGATCGGTTTCGATAATGAATTTTTGTCCAAAAAGATAAGGTCTGAAGTGTTTGGTTGAGTCTAAAATTGCTAAGAGTTCTCTTTCGATTGTTGAGTAATTTTTTTCGGCGGAATTTAGAGTTCTAGAGTAATAAGCAATGGGTCGGTTTAATTGAGATAAAACTCCTCCTATTGATACATTTGAGGCATCGGTCGTTAATTTAAATTGTTTATTAAAGTCAGGATAAGCAAGAATTCGTGCATTACAAAGTAGTTCTTTGCATAATTCAAAAGCTTGAATATATTCTGGATCTGAAATATTGATTTTGGAACTTTTTTCAAACACTTAGTTAATGGGGATACGACTTTGGAATAATTACAGATAAATTTTCGATAATACCCTGTTAATCCTAAGAATGACTTGATTTCTTTGATCGTTTTTGGTAATGGGTAGTTTGTTACAGCTTCTGTTTTTGATGGGTTAGGTTTAATACCATCTGGTGTGATAATATGGCCTAAAAAGGATACTTCCTTTCTTAGAAATTCACACTTATCGAGTTGTATTTTTAAATTAAATTCTCTTATTTTGCAGAAGATTAATTTGAGATGATTAATATGATCTTGTAGGGATTTTAAAAAGATGACGATGTCATCCATGTAGACAAAACAAAATACATGTAAGAATTCTCGAAGGACGTTGTCCATAACACGTTAAAATGTGCTAGGAGCATTCTTTAGACCGAAGGGCATTCTTAGATATTCGTAATGTCCTTGATTTACAGAAAATGCGGTCTTTTCAATTGAGTTGGGATGCATTTCGATTTGGTGGAAACCTTGGGCTAGGTCAAGGGTTGTAAAGTAAGTACACTTGCCCAAATTATCTAGTATTTCTTCAATACGTGGCAGGGGGTATTTATCTTCTATTATATTTTCGTTTAGCTTTCGATAATCTATTACCATTCTAAATTTTTTCTTCCCGGAGGCATCCGTCTTTTTCGGGACAATCCATACGGGTGCACCGTAGGGCGAAATGGAGGGTCTTATTATTTTATCATTTAATAGTTTTTGAATTTGATTATCAATTTCTTGTTTCATACCGTGAGGGTGTCGAAAATATTTTACATAAATTGGTTCGTCTGTTTTAGTTCGTATTTCGTGTTTAACTGCGTTACTAAATGTCAAATCGCAATTTTCGTTATAAAATATATCGGGAAATTGTTTACAAATTCGAGTAATCTCGCGTTTTTCTTCTAAATTTAGGTGTTGTGTTCTTATTAAATTTGAAATGTTGATTTGCTGGTTTTGGGTCTTAGGGGGTTCATTAATTTCATGATTTAAAAAAGGGGTGATGTCGATACGTTCATTACAGTTTAAATTTACTTCTAATGTCTCATCTAAAGGTAACATGCAAAAGCCATTTTTTGAAACAGCAAGGCACTCTGGAATAAAATATTCTTCAGATAGTTTTGTTGGTGGAATAATAACTTCACCGTTGTTTAGTGTAACGGGAATCTTTACATAATTTTGTTAGTTAATTTTCTGTGGAGAAATGGTTTCTTTATTGAGTTCTAAATAAAAGGGAATTTCGATACCATTCAGTTCTAATGTATTATTCTTATAGTTTATGGTCTCATTCAATTTTTCTAAATCGGAGCCACCTATTAGAGCGTCGAATTTTTTATGCCAATCAACTACATGTAAGTGTATATCGGATGATATACCAAATTCACGAAGAATTGGGAATTTTAAATTATCTTTACAATTAATTTGATTTCCTAAACCAGAAACAGTAAATGAATCTACTAAAATGGTTAAATGTAAATCTGGTAAATAAATGAAAGATAATTTTGATTTGATTTTAATGGAATTTAAATCTACGTTCCTGATGTTTCTATCGGAGAGGCCGGTATACGAAAATTTTCAGAATTTGATTCATAATTTGTTTCATCGTGTATTTCTAATTCATTGTTTAATGTGTCTAAAAATTGAGATTCGTCTTCATAATTTTCAGATGGATTCGTTTCTATGTTATATAGTTCTTCAGCAATTACCTGTTGTTTTGGTCTTGAATAATTTGGCGTTTGATGACTTTGTATTTTAGTTTGAACAGACATTGGAGTTGGTTTATTTATTCTAGACATGCCTGAAGCAGCCTGTGTACCAAAAACTTGTTTGTTTGTGAAAAATTTATTTTGTTGTGGCAAGGGTTTATTTATTGATCCTTGAAATTGTTTAGGTTGGAAATTTTGTTGTTGAATGGGTCTAGGTTGAAAATATTGATATTGAATAGGTCGGTGTTGTGAATTTTGAGCGTACTGTGGTCGAGAAAAATTATTGTTATTATTATAGAATGGATTTTGATTGTATCGGGGCTGTTGAGATTGATTTTGAGAAACGGGTGTAAATTTAGGAATTTTTTTGTTGGTTTCAGTTGTTTTTCGAATAAATTAACAGTAATCCCATTCTTGTCTTCTATTATCAAAACATCTACATTTATTTAAACAGTCCTCAATAGTATTTAATTGAAAGTTACTTATATAACTTCGGTATGGTTCGAGTAGATCTATTTGAAATGTTTTTAGTGCTAATTTATTATAATCAATTTTCTTGTAGTTTAAATAATTCTGATAGGTTATGTTTAGAGTAATATGTTGCATGAAATCATTGTAATATTTTAATAACCTACTGTAATAATCTAAGTACGTTTCATGTTTTTGTTGAACGCATTGTCTTAAGGACGATTCTAGCAATTCCTCACTTCTTTGATCTCCGTATTTTTGTAATAAGGCATTTCGAATGTCGTTCCATTCAAATGCGTTTTGATAAGCAATAAAATCTCTAGCTTCACCTTTTATTTTGGATCTTACCGAAAAACTAACTGCATAAGCTAAATCGGGTGATAATCTACGTTCTAAATGTTTATGCAAATTATCAACTTCACTAATAAAGACTGACAAATTTTGGCCAGGTGAGTATTCTGGGATAGCATGCATCAACAAATTGATTTCACTTCTGTCTAATTAAATTTTCGGATATGGGTTCATTTTTGGTGAATTAAGTTTAGATTCGCGTATTATGTTTGATTTAATTTTATAATTATCAGTTATTTGTGTTCCTAATGATAATGTCTCTAAATCATCGGCAATTATTTCTATCTCACTTTTTCACTTTTCGGATTTGAATGAATCATTAATTAAAATCTTAAGCAATTACGAGCTTTAAGGATAAAGAAAACAAAGGACTTACAGCACTAGGATTTGCATCTTATGGTGAGTGAATCCCTAAATGTACCTTCTCCTCCGGACTCGTCGTTGGGTTTTCTTTCGCGCGAAGACTTGAAAGTCACCTGGACGTGCAGCTCCCCCAGGGATAGAAATCACTTGCAGTGGGTCGATCCCGTCGATAAGTTAACACTTCCAGTCGCGAAAATCCTGTTCGCAGCGCCAGTTAAGTTTCACAAATTGTGAATTATGTTTTTAAAAAAGTTTTATTTTTCTATTTCCTAATGAATTACAACGTGTTTACTTTAGAAGAGCCAGAGATATACTCTTAATTGTGGGAGCGCAAAATGTAGCGTTTGGAAAAAACTGCATGATAAGATGCGGCGCGGATGACACGTGCGGGATATAATTATATATATATATATATATATATGGTATATATATATATATATATATATATATATATATTAATTTGAAAGGAAAACGATACATATATGTTGACGACACCTGCATATATATATATATATATATATATATATATATATATATATATATATATATATATATATATATATATAATTGACCTGGCGTCCACAATAGACTTTGTTTTAATATAATTAATTTTATTATTTAGAAATATATTTTATTAATTAATGCTTAGTTAGGATGACATCATCCGCCAGATGTCAATATGCTTTGTTCGTAGTTTTAGTTTATATAAATAGATTAGACGCATGCATTTCATTATTTATTATATTATTCCCGTAACGCTTCACATATCATTTTATTCTCCGTATAATTAAGTTATAAGTAATGTAATTAGTTGTAATTTTTTTGGAAATAAACCTTTTTAAAAACACAATCGCGAGCCCACGAAATTTAACTGGCGCAGTCGGTAGGATGTCATAAGGGCACAACTTTTGAGGGAATATCAAAATAGTGTTCCGGCCGTCTTTACGGTTGAATTGGCATCGAACGAGTTCCACGTCGAAGCAGCACCAGAGGGTCCTCAAACATCGAGTGACTGACACCCCGAGGGCAGCAGAACGAGGAACATCCCATCACCAGATCCAGGACCACTGAGGTCATATCAGGGTATGGACAGCGTGATCTTCGTTATTGAGTGGTAAGCATTGTTTTTTAGAGGTTTTTTCCATATTTTTGTTCGCGTGTAAAATTTTATGTACGCAAGTGATACATCTTCGGACCCAATTTCACCACAAATTCTCGATTCCCCAAACCGCGTTCACTCTCCAATAAATTTTGTACTCGACGATCTAATCAATAAATTAGATAATTTAGGAATTACAGAAAATTTAAAAATGGAAAATATTAATTATCAATTGCTAAAATTAATTGTCGAAACGATTCCATATTTCGACGGGAGTAACGAACTCACAGAAATATATATTTTAAGATGCGACGCCGTACTAGATCAATTTAGACCTTTAAATAACGAGTTGGTGAATACGTATCTAATAAACGCGATAATAAGTAAACAAAGACAAAGCATTGGTCGCTATAGGTTCGCGTATAGAGTTAAACACATGGCCTGAAATTAGAAACCATTTAAGGCAAAGGTTTGGCGATCTGCGAAATTACGATTGTTTAGTTCAGGACTTAATTAATTTAAGACCTCATAAGAATGAAAAATATTTAGATTTCGGGGAACGTATACAAATTTTGCGAAGTAGACTGTCCGCTAAAATTAACTCCTTATCGGCATTGGAAATGCCGGACGCGACAAAGCGCATTCATCAACGTAGCTATGATGAGTTAGCATTAAAGACGTTCTTACGCGGAATTCGCGGGAACATACAAAGTATTATCAGGTTACGTGACCCTGACACACTAGAGCAGGCAATGAATTATCTTATAGAGGAAAATAATTTTCAGAGTACGCTTGATACGCCGAATGTATCAAATTTTAATCAAAATAATAATAAATTTAACAACCCAAATTATAATATATTTAATAATCAACCTAGACCGCGTAATTTAAATTTTGGCAACAATAATTTTAATAATAATAATAATCGTTTCAATCAGCACCCTAGACCGCAAAATAACTTTATGAACCGGCCTAGTAGTTCTCAATTTAAGCAACAACAACAACCACGGTTCCTTACTAACAGTCAAGTGTTTGGGAGACCTCAAAACCCCCCAAATCACAATTTTAACAGACTACAAAATTATAATAGTTACAGTCAAAATTTTAATCGGAATTTTAATCCATTTAATGCAAACTATAATCAGCCGGCTGGACAGATTCCCCCGCATTTACCAAGTCCTACACCCATGGCAACCTCGACGATTTATACAAATAAACAAGAATTGCGTAATTTAGATGAGCCAACGTGCTCTACAAATATTAGTACACGAAGTAACAGCGTCATTAGCCAGATCGGAAAAAATGAAGATAATTTTTTAGTATAAGTCGCCTTGGCAAACCGCCTATTGAATTCTTAAGCATTAATAATAATTTTAGTAGTTTACCTTTCATTGTAGACCTCGAAACAAAATTAAAAGTTTTATTATATTCCGGTAGTACCCGATCATTCATTAGTTCTCGCCTAGCAAAAAAAATTAAACAAAAATTTATTTAAGGATGATCCTTTCGAAGTAAAAAGTGCTCATGGCATGTCCCGCGAACCTCACAGCGTTATTATTAACCTACAAAAATTATTTAAAAGTAACTTTGCTGCAAAAGTAAAATGCTATAATTCGATTTCTTAAGCATTAGAACTGATCACATGAATGATGAAGAAAAAGCTGTTATTAAAAAACTAGTAAATAAGTATGCCGATATTTTTCATGTAAAAGGGAATCATTTAACGTTAACTAATAATATTAAACACAGGATAATTACGACCGATGAGATTCCGGTCTATACTAAAACGTATCGCTACCCCGAAGTGCACAAAGCCGAGGTAAGCAAGCAAATTAACGAAATGTTGGAACAAAACATTATTAGGCCATCCTTTAGCCCATGGTCTTCTCCTATATGGATCGTTCGCAAAAAATTAGATGCTTCAGGTCAATGAAAATGGCGCGTTGTATTCGATTATAGGAAATTAAATGATAAAACTGTAGGTGACCGATACCCCCTTCCCAATATAAATGACCTATTAGATAAATTAGGGAAATGCCAATATTTCACAACCCTAGATTTGGCATCAGGCTTCCACCAAATTGAGATTGACGTACGTGACGTCCTAAAAACTGCCTTTAATACAGAAAACGGTCACTATGAATTTTTAAGAATGCCATTTGGGCTTAAAGATGCCCCAGCTACTTTCCAGCGCGTCATGGACAATATTTTGAGGGGAATTCAAAACGAATACTGTCTCGTCTATATGGACGATATAATTATTTTTTCCACTAGCTTACAAGAACATATCGATAGATTAAACGTTTTCAAAAGGTTAAGAGAGGCTAATTTTAAGGTTCAATTAGATAAATCGGAATTTCTTCGCAAAGAACTAGCGTATCTTGGACATGTGATTACACCCGAAGGTGTCAGACCGAATCCGGACAAAATTATTGGAATTCAAAATTATCCCATCCCCAAAGAGACAAAACAAATTAAAGGATTTCTCGGACTGTTAGGATATTACCGAAAGTTTATCAAAAATTTTGCAGACTTGACTAAACCAATAACAAAACGTTTGAAAAAGAATTCAGTTATTAATATTAATGATGCAGACTACCAAAATTCTTTTAACTTGTGCAAGAACGTCCTGACTAACCAGCCATTACTCCAATATCGAGATTTTTCGAAACCCTTCTTGCTGACCACAGATGCTAGTACTCAAGCCCTTGGTGCCGTTTTATCACAGGGTAAAATTGGCACAGATTTACCAATCGCATATGCTAGTCGAACGTTAAACGATTCTGAAACGCGTTATTCTACTATTGAAAGAGAACTACGCGCTATTGTTTGGGCTGTCAAATATTTTAGACCATATCTATTTGGGCGTAAATTTACAATTATCACTGACCACAAACCACTTCAATGTTTATTGTCTATCAAAGAACCAAATTCAAAATTAGTTAGATGGAGGCTGAAATTGTCAGAATATGACTATGACATTGTTTATAAAAAAGGATCCTTAAATAAAAATGCCGATGCACTCTCTAGAATTGAACTTATCATTAACGAAGAGGACGGACCAAATCTAGAAGACTATTTGAAAAATTTTGAAAGCACTGATAATAACCCCTCTTCTATAATCGTAGAACCCGCGGAAACAATTCATGTAAACCAAGAAGCGAATGATGGAGCAACCATTCATTCTAACCTAGAGCACCCTATAGTAGGAATTCCCATTGCAGACAAACCAGTAAATCTTGGCGATAACCAATTAATAATTTCGGAGGTCAAACACTCCCCTTCTAAACCAAAAATTAGTTACTTATTTAAACAAAAAGAAAATGCGTATTTATATCCAATTCTCTAAATATAATTTTAATCAGGAAGTAGTCGACTTCATCAAAGAATACATTGTCCCTAAAACGAATTATTATCTTTATTTCGAAAGTCCAGTATACGAAAAATTTAGCAACGTTCTTCAAAAATACTTTAAAAATTCAAACATTAAAATGACTAAATGTTCAAGTCTCTTGTCTGACGTCGAAGACGATAATGATATTCTAGAAACCATACAAAATTATCACGAGGGAAAAACCAATCATCGCGGCATAGACGAAACAGAAGCAAAATTAAAAAAGGTATACTATTGGCCAAACATGAGGAGAACTATACAAGATTACATTAACGAATGTGAAATTTGTCTCGTTTCTAAATACGATCGAAAACCCTTTAAACTAAAATTTAATGAGACACCAACAGCAATGAAACCCTTCGAGATCATTCACGTAGACTGCATAGCTTTAGAAAACACAAAATTCCTCACCATAATAGACTCCTTTTCCAAATACGCGCAAATGTACA
>OZ018396.1:34693264-34748684 GCA_963969525.1 Ontholestes murinus
CAAGAAAACTTCTCTTAAAAGTGTTACGTTCAGAGCAAACAATTTTCGTATTATCGTAATCTGGCGAATGGTCAGTGTCTGCAGTCTACACTCAGACCAGTAGAACGAGGCTTACGTTTATATCAATTTTATGTTGTGTTAGTCGTTTATTAAGTTTTTGAGATGTTTGTCCAATATATACTAAAGTTACATTGTTTGCAATGAATTGAATATACAACGTCATGTTTCTGAAGGATAAGAGTAGGGTGCTTTAAACGGGTGAAACAAAGAGAGTTAAGGTTTCTGAAGAATGGGAGTAGGGTCTTTTAAACGGGCGAAACATAAAGAGTACATACACTCAATCACAATACATTGGAATTTTCACCCGTTAACCTCTAAGAGGTTATAACATAAGGTCTGATAATATAATTAAAATTTTAAATGTTAATAATAAAAACAAGAATTAACACTAAAGTTGCATATTAAAGACTAAATAAAGGTAAGACTTACAAGTAAACAATTATAAGTGTGTCCCTACACTTTAGATGAGGTTAAGGTTTTTAACCATTGTGATTTCTTATAAGTAAATTGAAGAACGTCGTAGAAAAGTCAACAAATAGAATTTTGAGATAAATTAAACCGAAACATTATAAGTATTTAAAAGTTAAACGTAGACTGAATTAATGAAATTAACATGATGTAATAAGAATGAAGAACAATTACTGAAGGTAGACAAACACAATATGGTCGGTCTTCCGCTAGTTAACTGTGAAGAGATCAATGAAATGTTTAACACATCGAACTTTCATGATAACGAACGCACAAAAGTACAGTTCACGCAGGAAAAACCTAAACCCAGGTCCAAGAAGTTGAAGAGGGTAACCGACATATCAAACCCCTGAGTAAGAACCCTGAGGGAGATAAGCTTAATATTGGGAGTGGAAAAAACAATCCCAATTTCAAGCAAACCCCAAACAGAACATTCGTTAGTGATTGGAAAGATGGAAAGAGACAAGCCAAGGGTGGAACAAGCAGTGCAGTTCCCCAGTCCGTCACTGAGGTGGTTAGACCACAGCAACCGAACAGGCAACGAAAACACAAAAGCAAGTAACACCGTATGGTAAGATACCGATGAACAGACCCGCTGCGCGAAACGAGAGGTGGTTCTGTCAGAAAATGTTACCTTGAGTTACTAGAAATGAAAAATATTTCATTATATTTCATTTATAACAATATAATGGACTAGAGCACAACTACCATCGTATATTCTTTGCTCCCTACACTCAATCACACTACATTGGATAACCCCTAAGAATTGATATATATATATAAATCCATCCGCTACGGTCGTAACCACAAGAGCCAGGTTGCCTCAGGCGGGTGTTCTACATTCTACTAAGATAAGTTATTTGAATCAGTAAATAAAAAAACTCTACTTTGTTAAACATTGTAATCAATGTAATTTGTTGTTAATGTGTCTATCCGCTACGGCCGTACCCACAAGGGATGGATCACGGTATAAATAATAATAACTTTATTAACGGATTCACCTTTTTTATAAAAAAAATCATACACATTCAATACAAATAATACTTAAATACGTAACATAAAATTAAAGTAGAATATATATCGTTAAACCTAAATAATAAAAGCCTAAATCATATTGTGCATACAATATTTTAAACACAAGTTTATATTTGATAAGTAAAATAAAAAAAAAATATAACTGTAAATTAATGTGATAAATAAAACATCCATATATATACATACATATAAAATACATATACATGTATATATATATATATATATATATATATATATATATATACACATATACATACATACTCATACAAACTCATAAATAATAAAATAAAATAAACCAAAATTAATGAAATTGAGATACAATAAATGATTTACACGATCTTAAAGAATTATTAAATATTTCAAACTTATTTGACGAATTTATGGTATTAATATTTCTCATAATAATATCAAATGGAGAGTAATAACCATAATTAGTCCTATGAAAATTTGGACGAAATAAAACTGCTCTTCTAAAAGATATATTATTTGAATAAAAATTAAAATTCACCATTGATAAAAGCTTAGCACTTATAATACTATTATTTAGCAACTTGTGAAGAAAACAAATTCCGACAATTTTATGTCGACCACTGATTGATTTTAAGTTAATATTGATGTTAAATCTAAAAGAAATGTATCTAACAAATTTATTTTGAATTCTTTCCAATTTAGCTATGTGTACATCATAAAACGGAAACCAAATTAATGAACAGTATTCTAGGTGCGAACGGACAAATGAATTATATAAAATAATTAAGGTCTTAATACTAAAGTGCTGTCCATTACGCAAAATAAACCCCAATGAACGCATAGCCTTGTTACAAACATATAATACATGTTCGCTAAAACTAAGTGAGCAGTCTAAAAATATTCCTAAATCTTTAATAGAATTAACATTTTCTAGTAATATATTATTTATACTGTATTCATACTCAATTAGTTGTTTTTGTTTGCTAAATTTCATAGCCTAACATTTACTAATATTAAGGTCTAAATCATTTATTTTACACCAATTAGAAATATTGTTTAGGTCGTTTTGAAGATTGTGACAATCCTGAATCGATTTGACCTCCATTAAAATTTTCATGTCATCGGCATAAAGATAACACCTAGCGTGGTTTAGAATTTGAGAAATGTCATTAATTAAAATTTAAAATAGCAAGGGACCACAATGGCTTCCTTGAGGTACACCAGATGTTACCTTTATACAGCTAGAAATGTAGTTTCCAATTCTAACACATTGTTGTCTACTGGATAAATATGAACGAAACCAATTTGTGACACTTTTGTTAAATCCATAGGCATTCATTTTCGATAATAAGATTGAGTGGTTAATATGTTTAATCGGCTTGACATCTTTTTTCAAAGGTAGATAAAATGGATGCTTGAAATTCAAGAAGGTTGGTCATGGTGGATCTGCCTTGGAAAAATCCGTGTTGTGTGTCATCAATAATTTCCTTAGTAAGCCAGAACAATTGCTTCGAAATTAGCTTGTCAAAGATTTTTGGAATTGAGGATTGAATTGCCACTCCTCTATAATTAGGGATCAATTCTATCTTGCCAGTTTTATGTATCGGTAATATAAAGCTTGTTTTCCAAATATCCGAAACTTTTCCTCAGCAATAGAACATGAAAACAAATTATATAAGGGTTCAGATAAAGTACACACACATTTTGATAGGAATATTGCAGGGACACCATCTGGACCGAAGGATGTGCAATTTCCAAGCGACTGTAGCTCATTATATACATCTTGTAATGAAATAGTAAATCTTGAGTCAATAACTTGTTTATTAAAAGTGAAATGACTTGTTCTATCCTCCATGTTTTTGTAAGTTTTGGAAAAATATTTAGCAAAACCTGCAGATATTTTTTCACCATCATCAAGAATTTCGTTTTCTAATATCATCCTATCAGGTATGCCGTCGGTCTTTTTTAATTTCGAAATGTGATTCCAAAAGTTACGAGGATTCGTGCAGATATCGTTCTCGATTTTTTTCATATACATATTATGCAGTTGTGAACTTAAAATCTTACATTGATCTCGCAAATATTTAAAATGATCATAATCAGAAATGAAACCAGATTTTTTAAAATTGGCGTGTGCATTTTTCTTTCTTTTATTAAACTGATTAATTCTTTATTGAACCAAACTGGATAGTTACTGCTATATATTTTTTTGTTCTATATTCTATCAGGATGAATTTGTTTATATCTTTGGTAAAATACTAATTTTCAACCATCGAAATCGATGTAAATTGTTACTAATAATGTGTCCATCCTCTAAGGCCATACCGAAATAATACGGAATAATAATTTGTCGAACATCGGTACCGATGTAATTTCTTGCAACAATGTCGGTGGTAAGTTATTGTCAGAATCAACGGTCGGACTTGTGATCGTCGACTGACCATATTTGTAATTCTCATACCCCTTTTGTACCATTTTTCTTGCATGTTCTTCCCCCGATTATGCAGAAATGCTATTTCATAACTTTGCATTCCCTCACACTTTAATGCGTACGTGCCCTGATCTTAGCATGCCACGGTTATTGACCCCCATTAGTTATGCGATGATGATTTACCTCTCAATGCCACATCTTGTGCCCCAATATCGTTTATTTATTCTACGCATTTTAAGTAATTCCCCGTTAGACGGTTAATTAACTCTTGTTCATTACACTATAATGCACATATTTAGTTCAAATTTTACTAATATAACTTAATTGAAAAAATATTTTATGCAAGCCCCACTTGGATTATTACAAAACTTACATTTTTTAATTGAAAACCATAGGCTATGACCTCATGTGATATATTATAATGTAACGTTACCCTACGACGACGTCAAATTGGAGACGTTATTCTAACGGTTTCACCAGGTGGTCTCCCTCAGCTGGTAGACTTGATCGATGTGGGGTCTCAGTTCTCCCCTCAGGCTCTGCACGGCTCCTCCAGGTGGTCCTTTTCGGCTTGTCTGCTCTCTACGTGGCTCTGGTTTTTTAACTTGCGTTTCAAGAATTGGCCGTTGATGTCGTTTTCTTCTCAAACGAACAATAGCCAAGAAATCCTACCGACTGCGCCATAAATTTTGTAACGTTATCCTACAACGAGGTCAAATTGGTGACGTTATTCTACCGGTTTCACCGATATCGTGATGTGTCGCTCGTTACTAGGTTCTTTTTTTGTTGATTTCTTGGATTCGTTGAAAAAGTCACAGTTACGCCAACTTAGGTCCGATTACATAAACTTTAGAATTTTGATATAATATTAAATTTATTGGAGAACTGTAGTAATTGTTACATGAATTGTTCAGAATAAAATGTCGACTGACTCTAACTCTCTGCGTAGGATTGATTTTTAAAACTGACTGCTTAGCCTTACTGCTTTAGACTAACTCTCAAGACTGACTGCTTTAGACTGACTACTTTACCACTGAATCAACCCCACTTCTTTTGAGAGTGATGATAACATTAAAATATAATTAGCAAGCATAACATTGAGAAGCAATTTCTAGAAAATCAAAGAGAAAAATATTTATTTATCATTAATGTGTTTTAGAATGAACCTTAATGGTATTTACTAGTGATAAAGAGAAACGCGGAAAACATTTGTATTTTAAGTTTTATTATAAACAAAAAAAATAGGTAGTCATGAAATCTGAATGAAGTAAAACAATTGGAGTTGTTTACAATAATAGCAATATTTTAATTATTAGTTTTACAAATATACACAAAACTGAAAAAACAGCATTAAGTATAATAATAATAATGACCTCCTATATGTGGTACAAACACATTTGCCAAGGGGATAACATGTTCCCTGCAAAAATATTATGAACAGATAAAACGGGATTAACTAATTGTAGTATTTTAAATCGCCACATTGAACATATATGGAATAAAGAGAATCTACGAGAAGATTCTCAGAGAAAACTACAAATTATATTTGGGTTTAATCTATGGTGCATTTGGATCAAGAATTCTCGATCTATATATTTTTGAATATATAGAAATGGTTACTTTCATTTTCTTGAGGAAACCTTTGAAGATATGCTCGATTATTTCAATTTCTCATTACGATCAAGATTGAAATGGTTCCAGCATGACGGAGCTCCACCTCATAACATACAAAATTATATAAATTATAGTAACTCATGAGTAACAAGAAAAGAACCAATCACAGGGCCACCTATATCTCCGTATATATATGTTTTAGACTATTTTCCTGTGGGGTTATGTAAAAAAAACAAAGTAAATCAAAAATCATATCAATCCGTGAGGATCATAGACTGATCATAGCTGTTGTTGAAACATTTAATTCAATTGACATGAGAATAGACAAGAAAGCCATAAATTCAATTTTAAAAAGATATAATTTATGCCATAATAATATTAAAGGTGGACCGTTCGAGCATTTTGTTAATAGTAAAATTTCTCTCCTATTATTATTTTAATAATTTAATTCTGTAATTATAATAATAATTTATAACATACAAAACTACTTCTGATTGGATAATTTTCGCGCGAAAATGATACGTTTAAAATGTATATCATTTCTAAAGTTCGATATCTCTAAAACAGTTAAGTTTAGCTTTATGATGTACTATACCAATTTTGTGTAAAATTTCGAGATGAATTGAAATATGGAACAATATACAGGGTGTTCCATTAAAAAAAAGCAAGTTTGTTTCGTCCTGACTTTTTGGTTGATCCTGTATATTTAATTAATCTTTATTCTGATAGTTTTTAAAAAATCCTAAAACTGTTGTATCTTAACATTTTTCGCTAGCTCTCTTTCTTTAGGAGATATTTGACCGTTTCCATACATATCAGCGACCCTGTATATATATATATACAGGGTTATTCACGCTATACGGCACGGAATATTGTGGCCAAAATACGTGATTTTCAAAAAGTTTCACTTTGGGGATATATGGGGGTCTATTAGGGCTCCTTTTTAAAATTGCTTTCATAATATACAGGGTGTCCCAAAAACCCTAAAAGTATCAAAGTTGTGTTTTTTTTTAATGAAACACCCTGTATTTTATTGCATTTTTTGATTCTTCGATAAAAATAAGTGTGTGTTTTAATAAGGTTTTTATTACATAAACCTTAAGGTTTTTGAAATAATTTGAATTTTGTAAAAATTTAACCTAATTTTCATGTTTCAAATACTTAAAAAGTAATTAAGTTATGCATACCAAATTTACACTGAAATGTAACAATAGATCATATTTTATTTTTCAAGTATAGTAATCTTGACATCTTATGCCGGGTGTAAAAAAATTGGAATTAAACAAATGAGAACTTTAAATGGCTATAACTTCATTTATTTAAATGGAATGCTATATTTATTAATTTATCAGCAAATGCTGATACATTAAAATGTTTACTTAAAAAGTACTAAAACGGTGCAATAAACAATATTTTGGCGTTTTCTGTAAAAACGAGAAGAGTTAAGACTTAAGATATAAATACCATAAGATAGGTAATTAAAAAGTGCATTTTCTGACAAATTAAAAAATATTACACGCCGGTGGTGGCGCATCGGTTACGGCCCCGAATTGACGTGCAGCAACGTTGATTCGGGTCAGTAGTCGGATGGGTGACCGGTACCATTCACCATTGGGATACAATTAATGGTGCTTTAGAGTGACGGGGGCGATCCTTTAAAGTAACAAGCTCATTTACACACACACAAATACACAAATGACACATGGCGGAAGGACCACGTGGTCGATAGCCTAACACTAAAAAATAGCAATATTTCAGCGCCCACTTTAAAACGTCATATTTCAATTTTTTCAAATGGAATGACCAATATCTTATCTCATATTGTGATTTGCAAGATAATTTGCTACAAAAAAGCATTATACATCTCTATATCTAGAGCCAGTAATTTTTGAGTTATTTCGAAATTTGTTTACTCTCATATTTTGATAATTCCTGTTCTATTCAAACGGGCACCATCATAGGCTTCTGTATATATTTTTTATTGAATCGAATTGGGAAAGATTCGTCCGAATAATATTAATATGAATAACTATTAGAAATTATGTATTTATTCGTCATACATGGCCAGTGCGACAGAATTGTTGAGAGAACTTGCAGTAGATTCAACGAAACTTATCCCCAGTTACAACTAACAAATAAAACAGAAGCAAGAAGACTGGAATAAAATAATTTTTAAATACGTAATTAAATATAATAATTTTAATAAAGAATTGAAAAAAAATGTCAGAAAAAAATATAATAATAATAATTATTATTCGAAATGATGACCATTAACATGTAAACACTGTGCGGCACGTGTCGCGTCACCCTCTTATGTTGCTCGTCTAATTTTTTCTGGGCTTAATTCCGCAAATGCAACTCGCACCCTAGCTTCCAATTCGTATTGTCGGCAGTAGCATACACTTTATTTTTTATACGACCGCAAAAAATAAAATCGAGTGGAGTAAGATCTGGAGATCTAGCCAGTTCCATGGACTTAACCTTCAAATACATCTATCCTCGAACATGTTCATTAGATGCTGTGATATTTCGTGTGTGCAATGAGCTGGGGCTCCATCGAGTTGATACCAAGAACGTATTCTCAAATTTAAAGGCAGCCATTATTTAATCTTTTGTGCTACAAATAAAAAGTAACAGGCGTGTCCATCAATAGGCAGAATACGTTGAAACTAAATTTGTGTTGGTATTTATGCACACGCGTCATATGTGGATTTTGAATTGACCACATGTGATTGGGGTTTCTATTGAAAATACCTTCATTTGTTTCGTCCGTCCAAATTGTATTAATTTTAAGCAACAACTCACAAAAATCAATCCTGTTCTCTGCATCTTGGGGAAATAATTCTTGCACCAAATTAAATTTATAATTATGCATCCGATACATTTTCCAAATTCTTTGGAGTGGGGTTCTGCTTACTCTCAAATCCTTCTGGCTACTACGCTTTGGTGCGCGTTGATTTGCTTGAAAATAAGTCTAAACATTTACTTGAATTTCCTCATTCTCGGTTATTGGCTTTGTTGATTTTTTTCTGCGTTTTGTCTTCCAAATAGTACAAAAATTGACTCCTGTTTTCGAAACATTTTTTATCCATTGGCGGTAAGTGTGAATTAGTTTCCTTGAAAGTTTTGCAAGTTCTCTCAAAAATTCTGTTGCACTGGCAATATATGACAAATAAATTCATAATTTCTTGGTATAGGTATTCATTTTAATATTACTCGAAAGAAGCGTACACAAATATTAATACGTTGGATTCAACAAATATTGACAGAAGCCTACTATGGTGCCCGTGTAAATAGGACCGGAATTATTCAAATAAAAATTCTGAGAGGAAACAAATTTCGAAATAACTCTCTCTATTTGAGGTCAATATTTGACAAATAAATTATTAAATCAAAAACTGTAAAAGTTAAGTGGATATAAACCCATTTGGAGTGGTAGGCAATCGAACAAGGAATTAAAAATAAAATAATATACAGTATGTTCCATTTAAAATAACAAAGTTGGTAGCCGTTTCCGGTATAACCGGAAGTGATAGAAAGTCAGAAATATTTTCCATGAGGAGATCGCAATCAACCGTACAATGTTGAATTTTTTAAGATTTTTCCTCTTGCAGGAACCCCGTAAACTTTTAATGGTCGTTATTCATGCCCCACCCTGTATATACAGGATGTCCCGTTAATGCGGGGAAATGGCTAGACCATAGATTCCTGGGGTCAAAATATGACGATTTAATGCAACTTATCTATATCCAAAAATTTACGGTTAAGCCGGAATTTGGCTTCAAAGTTTCAAATTTTTTTATTACTTTTGTTTATAACAATTGAACGCTTTATTTGATTTGAATGAAACTTATTATTAATAAGTACCATAATATCATACATCATTTCAGTTATTGTTGGCATTAGTGATTGACAGGAAGTATAAAAAACAGTAGTACCACCACTTAAAAACTAAAATATTTTTTATTGGTACATCCAATAAATCCAAAAAATTCTACTAGAAAGGGCATTAGATTTAAAAACTTTTTTGACTCTTACTAGTTTTTGATATCTTGTACGGTTTTTGCACAAAAAAAATAAAATATGAATATAGTTTACTCATTATGCACTCATTAATAAGTAAATAAACTTACTTTATTGAATAAAAATTAAATAATATCAATTAATAAAAGAAATCAAAACAACATCTAACACTTTTCAAACAATTTTCTTTGCAAAATCCTAATACAAACAATATGAATATTTATGAACTATAATAAAGTTAAAAATTAATTGTTAAAAGACACTAAATAATAATTATTATACATAATTTACATTTTTTAAACAAAGGCGGCCACGAAAAATATATTTTTTCGATTCGATGAAAAACTTGATTTTGTTTTTACTAGATAAAAAATATATATTTTATTTTTTTGTGGGAAAACCGTAAAAGATATCAAATATTATTAAGAGATAAAAATGGTTTTAAATTAAATTGTCTTTCAAGTAGTATTTTTTTAGTTTTTATTAGATCCACCAATAAAAAAATATTTTAGTTTTTAAGTGGTGGTACTACTGTTTCTTATACTTCTTGTTAACCAATAATAGTCATAATAACTGAAATGATGTATTATATTATGGTAGTTATTAAAAATAAATTTCATTAAAATCATATTAAGCGTTCAATTGTTATAAACAAAAGAAATAAAAAAAATTGTAACTTTGAAGCCAAATTCCTGCTTAACCGTAAATGTTTGGATATAGATAAGTTGCGTTAAATCATCATGTGTTGACCTCAGAAATGGTCTAGCCATTTCCCCGCATTAACGGGACACCCTGTATATATATATATATATATATATATATATATATATATATATATATATATATATATATATAATTATATCCCGCACGTGTCATCCGCGGAGCCGAATAAGCAGATTCCAGGGCAGCTGCGCCGCATCTTATCATGCAGTTTTTTCCAAACGCTATATTTTGCGCTCCCACAATTAACAGTATATCTCTGGCTCTTGTAAAGTAAACACGTTGTAATTCATTAGGAAATAGAAAAATAAAACTTTTTTAAAAACATAATTCACAATTTGTGAAACTTAACTGGCGCTGCGAACAGGATTTTCGCGACTGGAAGTGTTAACCTATCGACGGGATCGACCCACTGCAAGTGATTTCTATCCCTGGGGGAGTTTCACGTCCAGGTGGCTTTCAAGTCTTCGCGCGAGAGAAAACCCAACGACGAGTCCAGAGGAGAAGATACATTTAGGGATTCACTCACCATAAGATGCAAATCCTAGTGCTGTAAGTCCTTTGTTTTCTTTATCCTTAAAACTCGTAATTGCTTTAAATTTTAATTAATGATTCATTCAAATCCGGAAAGTGAAAAAAGTGAGATAGAAATAATTGCTGACGATTTAGAGATTTTATCATTAGGGACACAAATAACTGATAATTATAAAATTAAATCAAACATAAGACGCGAATCTAAACTTAATTCACCAAAAATGAACCCATCCGAAAATTTAATTACAGACAGAAGTAAAATCAATTTATTGATGCATGCTATCCCAGAATACTCACCTGGCCAAAATTTGTCAGTCTTTATTAGTGAAGTTGATAATTTACATAAACATTTAGAACGTAGATTATCACCCGATTTAGCTTATGCAGTTAGTTTTTCGGTAAGATCCAAAATAAAAGGTGAAGCTAGAGATTTTATTGCTTATCAAAACGCATTTGAATGGAACGACATTCGAAATGCCTTATTACAAAAATACGGAGATCAAACAAGTGAGGAATTGCTAGAATCGTCCTTAAGACAATGCGTTCAACAAAAACATGAAACGTACTTAGATTATTACAGTAGGTTATTAAAATATTACAATGATTTAAAGCAACATATTACTTTAAACATAACCGATCAAAATTATTTAAACTACAAGAAAATTGATTATAATAAATTAGCACTAAAAACATTTCAAATAGGTCCGAAGTCCGTACAGAAGTTATATAAGTAACTTTCAATTAAATACTATTGAGGATTATTTAAATAAATGTATATTTTTTGATAATAGAAGACAAGAATGGGATTACTGGGAATTTATTCGAAAAACAACTGAAACCAACAAAAAAATTCTTAAATTTACACCCGTTTCTCAAAATCAATCTCAACAGCCCCGATACAATCAAAATCAATTCTATAATAATAACAATAATTTTTCTCGACCACAGTACGCTCAAAATTCACAACACCGACCTATTCAAAATCAATATTTTCAACCTAGACCCATTCAACAGCAAAATTTCCAACCTAGACAATTTCAAGGATCAATAAATAAACCCTTGCCACAACAAAATAAATTTTTCACAAACAAACAAGTTTTTGGTACACAGGCTGCTTCAGGCATGTCTAGAATAAATAAACCAACTACAATGTCTGTTCAAACTAAAATACAAAGTCATCAAACGCCAAATTATTCAAGACCAAAACAACAGGTAATTGTCGAAGAACTATATAACGTAGAAACGAATCCTTCTAAAAATTATGAAGACGAATCTCAATTTTTAAACACACTAAATGATAAATTAGAAATACACGATGGTAAAAATTATGAATCAAATTCTGAAAATTTTCGTATACCGGCCTCTCCGATAGAAACATCATGAACGTAGATTTAAATTATATTAAAATTAAATCAAAATTACCTTTCATCTATTTACCAGATTTATATTTAACCATTTTAGTAGATTTCGGTGCAACAAATTCTCTAATAAATTCAAAACCCGCTTGCGAGAAATTCTCACAATATTTTTATGAAAAACCATTTACTGTTTCTGGTTTAGGAAATCAAATTAATTGTAAAGATAATTTAAAATTCCCAATTCTTCGTGAATTTGGTATATCATCCGATATACACTTACACGTAGTTGATTGGCATAAAAAATTCGACGCTCTAATAGGTAACTCTGATTTAGAAAAATTAAATGCGACTATAAACTATAAGAATAATACTTTAGAACTGAATGGTATTAAAATTCCCTTTTATTTGGAACTTAATAAAGAAACCATTTCTCCACAGAAAATTAACGAAAAAAATTATGTAAAGATTCCTGTTACACTAAACAACGGTGAAGTTATTATTCCACCAACAAAATTATCTGAAGAATATTTTATTCCAGAGTGCCTTGCTGTTTCAAAAAATGGCTTTTGCATGTTACCTTTAGATGAGACATTAGAAGTAAATTTAAACTGTAATGAACGTATAGACGTCACCCCTTTTTTAAATCACGAAATTAATGAACCCCGTAAGATCCAAAACCAACAAATCAACATTTCAAATTTAATAAGAACACAACACCTAAATTTAGAAGAAATACGCGAGATTACTCGAATTTGTAAACAATTTCCCGATATATTTTATAACGAAAATTGCGATTTGACATTTAGTAACGCAGTTAAACACGAAATACGAACTAAGACAGACGAACCAATTTATGTAAAATCTTTTAGACACCCGCACGGTATGAAACAAGAAATTGATAATCAAATTCAAAGACTATTAAATGATAAAATAATTAGACCCTCCATTTCGCCCTACGGTGCACCCGTATGGATTGTTCCGAAAAAGACAGACGCCTCCGGGAAGAAAAGATTTAGATAGGGAATAGATTATCGAAAGCTGAAAGAAAATAAAATAGAAGATAAATACCCCCTGCCACGTATTGAAGGAATACTAGATAACTTGGGCAAGTGTACTTACTTTACAACCCCTGACCTAGCCCAAGGTTTCCACCAAATTGAAATACATCCCAACTCAATTGAAAAGACCGCATTTTCTGTAAATCAAGGACATTACGAATATCTAAGAATGCCCTTCGGACTAAAGAATGCTCCTAGCACATTTCCAAGTCCTTCGCGAATTCTTACATGTATTTTGTTTTGTCTACATGGATGACATCGTCATCTTTTCAAAATCCCTACAAGATCACATTAATCATCTTAAATTAATCTTCTGCAAAATGAGAGAATTTAATCTAAAGATACAACTCGATAATTGTGAATTTCTAAGAAAGGAAGTATCCTTTTTGGGCCATGTTATCACACCAGATGGTATTAAACCTAACCCATCAAAAACAGAAGCTGTAACAAACTACCCATTACCAAAAACGGTCAAAGAAATCAAGTCATTTTTAGGATTAACAGGGTATTATCGAAAATTTATCTGTAATTATTCCAAAGTCGTATCCCCATTAACTAAGTGTTTGAAAAAAGGTTCCAAAATCAATATTTCAGATCCAGAATATATTCAAGCTTTTGAATTATGCAAAGAACTACTTTGTAATGCACCAATTCTTGCATATCCTGACTTTAATAAACAATTTAAATTAACGACTGATGCCTCAAACGTATCAATAGGAGGAGTTTTATCTCAATTAAACCGACGAATTGCTTATTAATCTAGAACTCTAAATTCCGCCGAAAAAAAATACTCAACAATCGAAAGAGAACTCTTAGCAATTTTAGACTCAACCAAACACTTCAGACCTTATCTTTTTGGACAAAAATTCATTATCGAAACCGATCACAACCCGCTAGTTTGGCTTTATAAAATTAAAGAACCCAATTCGAGACTTGTACGATGGAAGTTAAAGTTAGAAGAGTTAGACTTTACAATAATTTACAAAAAAGGTAAAGAAAATCAAGTAGCAGACGCTCTATCTAGAATAGAGATCCATAATACTGAAGACGATAACGAATCCGTAATTGCAAACATCAATGAATTACCCGCTATTAACGACGAAAATATAGAACGTATTATCAATTCCCAAGTAGAAAACCTAAATGAATATTCAGAAATACTCGAAAATTTAGAATCATCATTAACTGAAAAAAGTGGTACTGTACATTCAACCGACGGTGATAACGGAAAAACAATTCCAATTTCAGAACAATCTTTAAATATATTTTCTAATCGAATCATTTTTGATATAGGCGAAACCTACAAAAATCGCTTTACTAAACCATTTAATAAAAATAACTACAGAGTAACGATCACACCAAATTCAATTAATCAAGATCTTTTGACATTCATTAAAGAAACCATACAACCAAATTCAAACTACGCAATTTATTTCGTTGATAAACAACTTAGACGACCATTCGAAAATCTTTGTAAAAATAATTTTAATGACACTGTTAAATTCTTCATTTGCAACAAACGCTCTATCGATGTTATAAACGACGAACAACAAAAGGATATTGTTATGGAATACCACGATTCAAATCACAATGGCATAACTGAGTCTTACAATCATTTAAAAGAAAAATACTTCTGGCCAAACATGAAGCAAACTATAACAGATGTAATAAATAAATGCGAAGTCTGTTTACAATCAAAGTATGAAAGACACCCATATAAATTGAAATTTTCAGGACCACTATTAGCCAAATTCTAAACTTCTTACGATCATCGATTTATTCTCACGATACGGACAAGCGTATTGGATAAAAAATGGCACCAGCTTAACAGTTTTAAATAAATTAAGACATTACATCTCTCACCATAATATTCCACAAAGAATAGTTTGTGATGAGGGGCGCGAATTTCAAAACAATACTCTCAAAGAATTTTGTAAAATGAATAAAATAGAACTTCACTTTACGACAGTAAATAATCCAAGTTCCAATTCTCCTGTAGAAAGATTTCATTCAACCATATTAGAAAAATTAAGAATTTTAAAACTTAAAAACCCTAACGAAATTCCGTCAAATTTAATGATTTCGAAACCCAGAATTCGATTTAGACATGACTGTTTACGAACAATATAACGAAAAGAGAAAACAAGAAATTTTACCATTTTACGCTCAAGTATACCAAAGGAATAAACAATTAGGACAAAACATTTTAGAAAAACGCAACGAAACCCGTGGTGATCCACCTAATGTATAAAATCGCGACATTTACGTAAACCGAAACAAGCCTAGCAAAGTTGACGCCAAATACGAAAAAATAACAGTTGAAAAACAAGAATCGAATAAAATATTTGGAAAAACTCAAAAATACAGAAATACTACATCTCATGTTCAAAAACTGAAGCGGCTAAGAAAATAATCTTCTTTACAGATTTCTAATTCTGATGACCGAAGCTCCCCACAACCAGGCCCTTCAGGTCAAACCGATTGAAAACAACGGCTATTTTCAAGAACATATCGGACCAGTGAAAATTCTTGATCATTACCATAATTTTCTATTTTTTATAAACACAACACAATTAGAAATAGGATTTGAGCTACTACTAGCAAACGCTGAAACCTTAAAAAACGAAGCCTCTATCGATAAACTAACTCTTGAAATTCATAAACAACTTTTATCAAACTGTAAAGAAATCGAATTGTTATTAAGAAAATTCAATTATAAATCTAAAAGAGGATTGGTTAGCATTCTAGGGAAAGCAATCAAATTCATTACCAGAAATCTTGATGAAGACGATCTACATAACATTAATGACAATTTACAAAAATTACATAAGAACCAAAATTCTGAACTAGAGCAAATAAATAAATTAACTACCTTTGCAAATCACTTATCAAAAAGATATTCTTCTGACTTAGAAATTTTAATGTCAAATATAAACAAAACAAAACTCTTTTTTGAAAATCTAAAATTAATTGAAGACACCAGAACACTCTTACAAAATGAGGTATATCAATCAGAACGTTTATTAAAAACATTACAAATGCTTGAAAGAGCAATCAGTCTGGCATGGAAACAAATACCTGATTTAGAATGATGAAATGTCGATGAACTTTTAAACGTCCAAAATTACTTATTACAAATTTACAATCCAACGCAATTATTGCCTATTGACAACACTCACTTAATAAAAATTCTAAAATTATCAAAATTAATTGCAATAGGAACAGATGAAGCAATTACGTTTCTACTCAAAATACCCGTCCTGAAACCATTCTCTACAAATTATTTCCAAATCTATCCTGTACCTAATTACCAAAATATTGCAATCATTCCACCAAAATCAGTTTTAATCGAAATCAATGATTTAAATTACTGAACCAATGAGGACTGCCAAACATTCCATACCATTACCGTGTGTCTACAACAATCGGAACTAGAAGACTGTACCCCATCGAACATTGACAAGTGCCAAACTACAAAAATTGTTAATGACTATCAAATTGTCTCTGTGTTACGAAATAGACAATTATTGACCCTAATGAAGAAGAAACAAAAAATAATTGAAGATTGTCATGGACAGCTAAATAGAAAATGGATCCAAGGAACAAATATCGTCAGTTTATCTTGCAGAATTATAATAGGCAAATCAATATACGCGAACACTATACCTACATACGAGATACCGATATACCGCATTCCAAACAAAACATTGGAATTTCACCAGGAAACAAAACTTCTGCTGAGGCACCTTAAAAACCCAGCAGTTATCCAACAAGAAGCCGAGGAGTTGGAACGGCAACCCATACATTTGGAACCACTGGTTCATATCATTCATTATGGATTTACAAGCTTTACAATTTTGTCGTTAGTGTTCACCATTATCATGATCATCAAATTCAGAAGCCGCATAGTCGACCTTTTCTGCAAACCAAGAAAAATCATTCGAATCGAGATGGCTGATCCAAATCAAGAGGACACTCAAAATATCCACCCTTTGCCAAATTGAACGTGGACGTTCAAACCTAAGGAGGGAGGAATTATATCCCGTACGTGTCATCCGCAGAGCCGAATAAGCAGATTCCAGGGCAGCTGCGCCTCATCTTATCATGCAGTTTTTTCCAAACGCTACATTTTGCGCTCCTACAATTAAACAGTATATCTCTGGCTCTTGTAAAGTAAACACGTTGTAATTCATTAGGAAATAGAAAAATAAAACTTTTTTAAAAATATAATTCACAATTTGTGAAACTTAACTATATATATACAGGGTGTCCCGTTAATGCGGGGAAATGGCTGGACCATAGATTCCTGAGGTCAAAATATGACGATTTAATGCAACTTATCTATATCCAAAAATTTACGGTTAAGCCGGAATTTGGCTTCAAAGCTTCAAAATTATTATTTCTTTTGTTTATAACAATTGAACGCTTTATTTGATTTGAATGAAATTTATTATTAATAAGTACCTTAATATCATACATCATTTCAGTTATTGTGGCCATTAGTGATTGACAGGAAGTATAAAAAACAGTAGTACCACTACTTAAAAACTAAAATATTTTTTTATTGGTGCATCTAATAAAATCCAAAAAAATATACTTGAAACGGCATTAGATTTAAAAACTTTTATGACTCTTACTAGTTTTTGATATCTTGTACGGTTTTTGCACAAAAAAATAAAATATGAATATAGTATACTCATTATGCACTCATTAATAAGTAAATAAACTTACTCAATTGAATAAAAATTAAATAATTTCAATTAATAAAATAAACCAAAACAACATCTAACACTTTTCAAACAATTTTTTTTGCTAAATCCTAATACAAACAAGATATCTGTTTGTTGCAAACATGAATATTTATGAACTATAATAAAGTTAAAAATTAATTGTTAAAAGACACTAAATAATTATTATTATACATAATTTACATTTTTTTAAACAAAGTCGGCCAAGAAAAACATTTACTTTCGATTCGATGTAAAACTAGATTTTGTTTTTACTAGATAAAAAATATATATTTTATTTTTTTGTGGGAAAACCCCAAAATTAATTATTCTTACAAGTAGTATTTTTCTAGTATTTATTAGAGCCACCAATAAAGAAATATTTTAGTTTTTAAGTGGTGGTACTACTGTTTCTTATACTTCTTGTTAACCAATAATGGTTATAATAACTGAAATGATGTATTATATTATAATAGTTATTAAAAATAAATTTTATTTAAATCAAATAAAGCGTTCAATTGTTATAAACAAAAGAAATAAAAAAATTTGAAACTTTGAAGCCAAATTCCGGCTTAACCGTAAATTTTTGGATATAGATAAGTTGCGTTAAATCGTCATATTTTGACCTCAGGAACCTATGGTCCAGCCATTTCCCCGCATTAACGGGACACCCTGTATTGTGTGTATACAGGGTGAGTTTTTTTCGATGTTCTCTATGGGAATCTCGGAAACTATAAGAGATAGAGAAACGGTTAAATGGGGAAAGAAGTGTAGATTAACGAGACAAATAAAATTTCAATTTCAAAGTTTTCAAAAAAGTCAAGGGTAACTAGATATTCTGAAAAAAGTAAAAAGTGTCAATTTTTTCCACAGATAGAAAAAATCTATAAAGGACAAAGTTTTAGATAATTTTATGTAGATTAATAAAAAATAATCAGAACATTTTTATCGCCATTATTTTCCGAGATATGATGCAAACTTACATTTTTTTAAATGGAAACCATAGTTGGCTATGGCCTCATTCAAAAGGTAATTTTTTTCTCTTTAATCCAATATGACATACGACATAGTTATTTCTAAAAATTAGTGTGTTATAGTCATTTTAAATTTTATTATAAATAAAAAATGGGTAGCCATGAAAAAGATGAAAGTAAAACAATTGCAGATGTTTATAATAATAGCAATATTGTGATGATTAGTTCTACAAAGTTAAATAAAAATTAAAAACCAGCATAAGAATACAATTTTGTAATTATCAAATGGCCTTCGGTATGTGGTATAAACCCATTTATCAAGAGGATAATACGTTTCTTACAAAAATATTATGAACAGATGAATCGCGATTCACTAATTGTGGTATTTTTAATCGCCACAATGAACATGGATGAACTTAAGAGAATCCACGAGAAGTTTCACAGAGAAAACTACAAATTAAATTTGGGTTTAATCCATGGTGTGTTTGGATTAATAATTCTCGGTCCATATATTTTTGAAAACTCTCTAAGTGAAACTAATTACTTTCATTTTCTTCAGAAAACATTTGAAGATACGCTCGATTGTTTAAATTTATCATTACAAGCAAGATTAAAATGGTTCCAATATGACGGTGCTCTACCTAATAACATGTTGGCTTTACAAATTATTTAAATGATGCTTTTCCTAACTCATAAGTGGGAAGAAATAAACCAATCCCAGGGCCACCTAGATCTCCAGATCTGCGCGTTTCAGAATTTTTTCTGTGGGGTTATGTAAAAAACAAAGTATATGAAAAATCATATCAATCTGTGGAGGATCATAAACTAGTTGTTATTGAAACATTTAATTCAATTTACATGAGAATAGTAAAAAAGCGATAAATTCAATTATAAAAAGATATAATTTATGTCATAATAGTATTAATAGTGGACTCTGACCATATTTTTTTAATATTAAAATTTCTCTCCCATTGATATATTGATAATTACAGAATTACTTTATGCAGTTGTTTCATTTTGATTTATCTCTGTAAAACTAATAATTACAATATTGCTAATATTATAAACAACTGCAATTGTTTTACTTTAATCTTTTTCATGGCTATCCATTTTTAATTTATAATAAAATTTAAAATGACTATAACTTACTCATTTTTAGAAATAACTATGTCGTATGCCATATTAGATTAAAGAGAAAAAAATTACCTTTTGAATGAGGTCACAGCCAACTATGGTTTCCATTTAAAAAAATGTAAGTTTGCGTCATATCTCGGAAAATAATGGCGATAAAAATTTTCTGATTATTTTTTATTAATCTGCATAAAATTTTCTAAAACTTTGTCCTTTACAGTTTTTTTCTAGCTGTTATAATAACCGAGATATATTGATTTGAAAAAATTGACACTTTTTACTTTTTTCAAAATATCTAGTTACCCTTGACTTTTTTGAAAACTTTGAAAGTGGAATTTTATTCGTCTCGTAAATCTACACTTCTTTCTCCATTTAACCGTTTCTCTATCTCTTATAGTTTCCGATATCCCCATTGAGAACATCGAAAAAAACTCACCCTGTATATTATCAATTGTTATCTTATTATGCTTTCATTGTATTTCTATTTTTGTGCTAACTTTATTTGATCAATCATTACTAACACTTATCTCTTCACATTCCATCCGAACCGCCCATCCTAATCAATCTGTAAATTTCCATTCTTTCTAATTACTCTGACTCACCACTAACACAAATCCCTACCATCATATTTATCATTATTTACTCTTAGTTTGCATATATACGTCTGAGAATTGTAAATTGGCTGAACCCACGTACAAATTTACGTCTTGGTATCAAAAGTCCTGATGACACAACATAAATTGGTGTCAGAAGTGGGATCCCTGAACAACTTCTGGTGGACTTCAATCCTTTGAAGGGGCCCGAACCAGCAGCCGACAGTTATATCAGCCATTCTACAATCAAAATCGAACGGTATTTTTTTTTTTCGTCCGTATTTTAAAAATCTAACTCCTTTCCATTTTTTTTCATTTTAAAATGACAGATTCAGAAAGTTTAAGTCTTGCATTTTTGTGTTCTTTAATTTCTAAATCTTTTGACGGAAATCGCGAAGACTTTAATGAATTTTATATAAATTGCGATAATGCCAATTCACGTGCTTCAGAAAATTAGAAAAAACCTTTATTTGTTTTTATAATTTCGCGATTAACTGGTAATATTCGATCTCAGCTTTGATTCTTTAAATAAAAGCTAATGAAGAAGATGAAGAAAAATCTTAAAAAATATATTTTGTTATATTTGCAAAAAATAGGGCATACTAGTGAAAATTGTTACCCCAATAATAATAATAATCCGAATACTAACTTTAATAACACTAATTCAAGTAAGTCTAGAGAAAAATTTTGTAGTTATTGTAAAAAATCAATGAAATACAGAAATGTAGAAAAAGAGCTTGCAATAACAGTAATAAAAATAGGTCCTCAACATCTCAGCCGATTAATTTAAACTCCAATCAATCTGTAATAAACGCCGATAATGCAGATTTACATATCAAGCAGGCGTAAATGCATTTAAAACTATAAATTATTCTCATAAAAATCCTAATTTTATAACAAATCTAAATAAAAAATAAACTTCTAATTCAATCTCAAATCAAAATCTAAATCGATCACAAAATCTAAATAGAATTCCATCAAACAAGAAACATTCTATCCATTTCAAAATCGATATCCCAATTCAAACTCATATCAAACTTCAACTCAAAATAGAACTAAAACACAAAATCTAAATTTAAAATCAGTCAAATAATGAGTTAAATTAATTGCCTTTATGTCATAATATTAATTATACCAACAATAATACTTCATTTATAAGTTTAAAATTTCAAAATGTAAGGTTTAAATTTTTAGTAGACACTGGTGCAAGCGTATCACTCATCAAATTAGATACGCTTAAACAATGCGAGTGTGGTTATCATTCTTTAGATAAAGTTACTCTTAATGGTTTAAGTGAAAATTCGTCCGTTTTATCTATAGCACAGTGCTGAACTTTGCAGTATTTGGTAATGAAATTAACATTAAATTTTATATTGTTAAAGAAAAGTCAAACATTCCTTTGACTTTGCACATAAACTGCACATAAACTCTTTACTACGCCCTATTCCTATTTATTTTAATGATTCACCTTCGAATTCTTATTCATTCACCTCGTTCAGAGACCCTAATTCAAGTAGATGTATGGAATCCCGAAATTAAAGAAGGCAATTGTCCTGAATTAAAATTATATGGCGGTGTTTTTCTTGCTCGTGCACTTGTTAAAGTTAATGATGATGGAAAAGCCATTACTACAATCTTAAATACAAATAATGCCGAAGTCATAGTTAATACACTTAAAGTTCAGTAGAGCCATTTCAAGAGAGTAGTTCAGCAATATTCTCAACTTTTTCTTCACTTCTAAATACATGTGAGAGGTTACCTTCACTTAAAGAAAATCTTAGACTTTCACCTCTAGATTCCGAAGAAAAGAAATCTATAGAAAATGTATGCTTAGAATATAATGATATTTTTTATTTACTTAATGATCAACTAATACACACAAATGTATTGCAATATAAAATTAAATTAACAACTGATAAATTCAAAAATATACAGGTATCCCGAAAAAATGTTAAAACAAAAAATGATACAACCTTCCGTTTCTCCATATTCAAGTCCCTTATGGATTTATGGATTGTTCCGAAAAAAAGCGTTGCCTCTGGTAAATAGAAGTGACGTATAGTTATAGATTATCGTAAATTAAATAATATCACAATAGGTGACAATTATCCAATTATAAATATTTAAGAAATATTTGATCAATTAGGCCATTCACAATATTTTGGCACTCTTGATCTTGCTAGTGGGTTTCATCAAATAAAAATTGATCCAGAAGACTCGTTAAAAACAGCATTTTCCACACCTATGGGTTTATTTGAATTTAATAGAATGCCAATGGAGTTAAAAAACTCACCTGCTACTTTCCAAAGGTCAATGAATGTTGTTCTTACCGGACTTCAAGGTATGCAATACTTTGTTTATCTAGGCGATATCTAATAAATAAGTTAAAAACAGTTTTTGATCGACTTAGAAATAATAACCTTTTGTTGCAACCAGATAAGTTTGAATTTATGCATCGTGAAATAGCTTATTTAGGTCACATTATTGGTGATAAAGGCATTTCCCCAAATCCGCATAAAATCAAAGCTGTAGTCAAATACCCTATTCCTAAATCACCCAAGGAAATTAAACAATTTCTTGGACTTTGTGGCTCTTATCGTAGATTTATTCCTCAATTTTCAAAAATTTCAAAACCTTTAGTTTCATTATTAAAAAAGGATATTTCATTCTCATGGCCTGTTCCTCAACAAAATGCATTTGATCATTAAAAACAATTCCCACTTCATCCCCTATCCTCAAATATACTGATTTTGATAAGGAATTCATTTTAACAACAGGATCATCTAACTATGCTATTGGTTCAGTTCTTTTTCAGAGAAAAATCGGAAAAGATTTCCCTATAGCATATGCATCTAGAACTCTTAATAGCGCTGAAGGTAATTATTCAACCACAGAAAAGGAATTAGCAATTTTATGGGCTACAAAACATTTCAGGCCCTATCTATATGGTCACTATAGTAACAGATCACAGACTACTTACCTGGCTCTTTAATTGCAAAGATCCAACAAGTAAACTTTTAAGGCTTCGATGAGAAGAATATGAATATGAAATTAAATTTAAACCTAGTCGAGTTAACAGTAACGCGGATGCTTTATCTAGAAATCTATACTAAGATGAACAAAATCATAACACATATGAAGAATTTATCAAATTTAATTATACTAACGAAACAACTTCAAGTATAGAGACAATTGATGAAGATATTTTTACAAAGTCTCCGATTGCTGTTATAATTTCCAAATTTAAAAGAATATATGATAAACGATATAATTCAATTCTTATTTTCACATATTAAGGTTGTTATTGCTAATTATCATATTATTGTCAAAATTAATTACAAATCGGCTATGGCTGAATAACCTAGTTGCTTAAGCCAATTTCACTGCATCATTCACCACCCCAACCCTCAATTCCATCCAACATCCTTCCTTAAAAAAAACATGTATTCAGTAGTCCATATCATCCACAAACAAATGTAGCTCTTGATTGAAGTATTTAACTTTAAAAGAATATTTTAAACATTTTATTAACTCCAGCCAAAATAATTGGGATGAATTTGTTTCTCTTTCTATGTTTACTTACAATACTTATATTTAGAAAGCGGATAAAAAAAGCTTAAAAAATGTGAAAAAAGCACTTAAAAACGCACAAAATTTAGAAAAGAAGCATTAAAACGGCAAAAAAGCTTAAAAATAGGAAAAAGCATTAAAGAAAACTATATTTTCTTAATATGTAACACGTTTATGAACATATTTTACATAGAAATTCTGCTTAAAATTAAAATAAACATAGTTTCTTCACGCAATATATAATATTATGTAAGAGTATTTGAAAATTAAATTGTAATTTTGTATACATTCAAAAAAAAAACTAAAATCTGTTTACTAAAAATTCCTTAATTTTAACGAATACTTCCGACATTATTTTGATTTTTTTTGCCAATGCATCCAGGTATTTTCTAAATTGAATCTGCTTTTATCAAGATTTTATTGTGTAGCTCACAAAATTTAAACTGGATTTTATGTAACTAAATTGTTTTGAAGCTCTTGTTTCATAAGACCTGACTGACAGTCATTAACTGATTTGAAAGTCGTGTATAACCTTATTAAATCCTAAATTTGTTCACATAGTACATTGCAACATCTAGCCAAGTTTGCCATCTTGTTAGCAATAGTTCATGGGGCAGTAATAAAATGCATTATTAGTAAAATTTTCTAACTTGGTATTGCCTACGGCAGAAATAAGGCAGTTAATCAATCTTTTATGAATTTTGCTATAGTGTTATTATTAGTTATCTTTAATTCTCTTGAATATATCAAAATACCGTTGATATGATTAAATTAAATAAGCGTCTATGGTTTCATCCACATCAAACCATACCACATGTAATTATTGTAAATAATATCTTTAATTTTTGTATGCGCATTTTACAATATTTTTCTAAGAAAGATTTAAATGCATTATTTTGTAATTTTCTTAAAGGGGTATTCGAATTTCAAAGTGTTTTGCATAAATCAAAATTAAACTTCAATTGTCCATCGTTTGTTGAAGATGATGCTAAAGATTGCGAAATTGTCTGCTGTTTTTTTTTAAATTCAGCTTTGAACTTTCAATATGAAAATTAACGAAAAGGATATACATATGCCCCAGTCGTCCATTCGTATTTTTACGTAGAGTAAAAAAATTATACGGTTGTAAACACCTGATTATTGACTATCACTTAAATTTATTTAATGCGACCCCTATTTAGGCCTAGTATAAAGACGTTTACATCCCGAATATCATAGGTGTGATTGCTATAAAGCGTTCGTCTGTTTTATTTGAATAATAGAAACGGAGTGTTATATCTACTTATTTATAAACGAATCAATTGTTATTGTATTGTAAAATGGTAATTTATACTAATATTTATGAATACTCAGATAGTACAATTTTTATAATTTATACAAAATAATTATTGTGCCATATTATAAACAGCTACAAATTTTAAGTAATTATATTGTCAAAAGACACGAAGAAAATATGTAATAAAAATATAATCTACAAATAATGGGGTACAAATTTTTATGAAAATTCTCTATATTTGCACATTAATTTATAATCAGTGTAAAATCTTTATTAAATATTAATTAAAAGAGTAAGAAAATGCTCTAAATAAACATTATAATGTAAAAATGCATGAAAATAAGCACCAAAAGTCAAAATAAACAAAAAAAAAAAGCAAAAAAATCTTAACGTCAAGCAATCACAATTATCAAGATTCGTATACATATTTAGAAATTTTTTCGATGCTATAGATACTAAGGATAAGTATAATGCCTAGAAATCCGCTCTCTAGTTGTGAATATTGAGATATAATGTACTGCCTTTATGGTTTACAAACCAAATTAAACATTCGAACAACTGATAATGTATCGATATATAATAAAACATATAGGTATCCTCCTATCTACAAAGAAAAAATAGAAAATCAAATTAATTCAATGATGAAACAAGGTATATATATATATATATATATATATATATATATATATATATATATATAACGAACTTTGTTATCAAGGCTCTTTCTGGCTCTGACTGAAAGTGAGGAAAACCTCTCGGAACGATAATAATAAACAATAGCAAATCAGTTTGATTAGGTTCCTGCCTCGACAACTGCACCGACAGTTCAGGGTAGAACACTATTCGCGTAAAGATTATTAAACACGGTGAATTTTGAAATAATAGTCTTTAATACCAGCAAAATTAACAAGTATATTAAATTTAAAATAAAAACAATATTTACAACACGAAACAAAACACAATAAAAGCAAAGATTAAAACACTTACACAAAAAAGTAACGAAACGCTAACAATGACCACTGGGTGTCGACGAAAAATAATAAATTTTAAAAACTTACGTAATAATTCGTGGATCGACGATTTCGAAAAAGAGACTGTTTTAAAAAGTGACTGTTTTTAAAGAGGCCTTACTTTAGGGAGCAGGCGGTATTTATTCGGTCGGTGGTCATCCCTCTTCCCTTGACACCCCTCTAGCGACCACCGAACTCCCGTCGATCCACAAAATTAATTGTTAAGTTATTAATTTTTAAAATGCTTTGATCTTACTTATATCATATAGGTGCGCGCGAAGATACCACACCTGGGCATCCCCGAATTATGGCGCTACCTGTAAGTTACAGGTAGTTACAGGTACGTTTTACCTTTTCGATGTACCGAAAAGGTAGGCATAATTAAATTACAGCAATATATGGTAGATACAGCGCCCGTTTTGGCTTAAATAAACCAATTTGCATATTTGCAATTACTAAATATTAATAATTATATATCATGACAGCTCGTGGTTAACATCGTTCGACGTAGGGTTAACCACTCCGTGTTTGGTGTCGTTCGATTCGCCTTCCTCACAGCCATCCTATGTCACATGTGGATTTCGCGTGTGTGGACTACATACGCGAATATTCGCGAACGGTGAAGATGATGTAAGTGACTTTCGCCGTGACGTCACTTCCCGTCCTTTTGTTCTTCACACGTGCGCTTCGCCCGCTCGGTCCGTTCGGTCGCAGGTAGTTGCGACCCTTCGCAGATGTGGCGAACACAGGATTCCGGGAATTTTGGACACCGTTGGCAAGACGGCTTGGCGGCAGAACTCGTCTCTACCTGCAGTTGCTGAGAGGGGCTCTTCGACACGAAGTTGAGCTATCATGATATAGGGGCGCTGCTCTCTGAAAATCTAACATGTTATAGTGCGGCGCGAATTTTACTCATTTGGGAAGTAAAAAAGAAGCAACACAAGTTGCTGAAAGTTGCCGGTACTTCGCGCCGGTAACAATTCGGCCCCGTAAAATGAGTAAAATTTGCCTGTTATGTATACATAGGGTTTCATCTCCATACACTAATACTAAATCTAAAATATATACAAGAAAATTACGCTAAAGATATACAAGAAAATTACAAAGAAACCTTGCGTCGCTCGTTCCGATCCGCTTCAGCTCGTCGATAGCTTCTTCATGACCGGGTAGCATTCATTGATAGCTCTGGCTATCGTGGGTGGAATGGCACTGGCCATTTCCTTTTTCGTCCGATTATACATACAGCACTGGCTATATCGGTTGGCCTCATCCAGGTGGGAGCACTGGCTTCCTGCGATCCTGGCATGGGTAGCACTGGCTACTTCGAATTGGGCGCCACAATGGGTAATAACTGCCCATTGTCAGTTGGGACACTGCTACATATGATGGCGTCTGGTTCCATCACTGGTCTCCTAGCAGCATCCGGTATTTGCTGATAGCGGCGTCTGGTTCCGCCATTCGACGACAGCAATACCGTGCAGTTGGATTTGGGGCGGCTATCCTCACGCCTGATGTTTTGAGGTTTTCCCAGTATTGTAACATCGTTCCAACTCCGGAAGCGGATGGTAGAGTTGCTTCCCTTCTTCAGCACTGGCTGAAGGCGGCGTACAGGAAATCCTCGTTGGCACCCTTTTCCTGTAGGGTGTGAACACATATTTACATATTTACACTACGCGCGAATATCTCACAGTCACGCGAATATGACTGCGGTCGCGAACACTTATCCTAACTTAACCTAAACTTAACCTAAAGCACTCGGGGGTATGAGTGTCCATCACTCGGCACTATGAGCGTCCATTGGGATGTAGCCGGGTGGAAATAGTGTTCTAGTTTTGGGAAAGCGTCTATATCGCGGAAAACTAGGCACTTAGAGGCTGCAAACAATGGGGTGTCAGCATCCAGAGGGACCAGGAACTCCAGGGTCATCCACGTCCTCGTCGTCCGTGGATTTCGGTGATTCCGGAGCAGCTGGTTCGGCAGGTCGTACAGGAGCTGGCCTGATGTCATCTGCGTGAACAACTTCGTCCTTTCCATCCCGATCGATGCGATAACCACGTGAAGAAACAACTTCGCGAATTAAGTGTGCACCAAGCCACTTGGCAGCGAAGCTGGCAGGGTTTTGATTATCGCTGATCGGCTGGTTGCGGATGAAAACATGCTGTCCGGCAGCGAACTGTGGTGGCTCATCAGGTTTATTATTCTGCTGACACTGCCTGATGTCCTCTAGTCGTCTGTCCCTCTCTTGGTGTTGTGGTGCTTGCGGTGGGAGAGCTGGTGGATTTTCTCGCTCTGCGGGGCGTGGAAGTTCATAACCAAACAGGGCACGAGCTGGTGAAAATCGTGTAGCGCCGTTAGGTCTTGAACGGACCTCAAGTAAAATGCCGGGGATGTGTTTATCGGGCTGTCCCTGCATTTCAATCTGTAGCTCTTGGTTCCTCCTTTCGGTCGCAATGGCCCGGGGCTGTTTTGTTTGAGGAGGTTCGTGAACGTCGACTTCTACGCAAGTCTTCTTTGCCTGGGGTCTCTCATCGTCACTGCCTTGGAATTGAGCTCGGTCTTGGTAAATCATTATCTGCATTTCTTCTCTCTGCTCCCGCAAGTAAACATTCATCTGTCGCTTCATCTCTTCCATCTGTTCTCGCAGTAGGATTTCTCTTTGGCGGTTCATGGCTTCCTTCTGTTCACGAAGTTGGCGATGTAGATCTTTTCTCTCCTCGATTATAGCGAGGCGTTCCTTCCGGAGTTCCGACATCTCTTTTACATACTCCTGCTCCTCGCGTAGTTGTTGGAGTTGCTCTTGGAGGTTATGCCGTTTCTCTTTGCACTCCCGGTCAAAATCCTCCAATAATTCGGTGGCATATGCCTCCGTGTAGTTCCTCGAGGGTGCCGAACGATAATCGAGTTGAGAGTCTGGTCTGCTTGTGTCCATTTTATGAGTCTGGTTAGGTATCGAACACAAACTTACAGCATTGCGAATTTCGCCTAGGTTATGCTCGATTTGATGGGATCTGGGCATATACATGCTTCGTACACTCATATTAGAAGTAATCGTTATCCTTTCTCAAATAATAGGTAATTTAAACCCGGCCCCGTCGAGTTTCTAACTGATTTTACAATTATTAGGGCAAACGAGATTCAATTTTATTAATTATTTAATTCGAATTACAAAAATGCAAACTAATATAGAATGAATTAATGAAGAGCAAGTAATAAAAAAATATTCGAACTAAATATAAATATCGGCCCCATCGAGGTCTCGAAAAAAAGAATTATATAATTTTTCAAAACTTATAAAAAGAAATTATTATAAGTTATATTTAAACAGAAAATAGAAAGTAATAATAAACAAGTGAGCAGTATCAATAACGTAAAAATAAATACTCAAATTAATTCTTGCCGATAAAATAAAAAAATAAAAAAATAATTAAATGTGAATACAAGATTTGCAAAAATTAAAAAAAAGTGATATAAAATCGAAAGATTATATATTGAAAGGGTAACGATACTTATAAATATACTTTGTATGCTTTGAACAGATAATAAGCAGATATTAGTACACAGGGAAAAACAGTGATAAAAAAAAAATAGAAACACAGAATAAAATAAATCGGTTGTAAGTGGCAGTATTAAAAAGAATGAATATTTTAATTCTAATTGCATTCGCGTTTTGCAAAAAGAAAGAAATTGATTATAACTTTAATTTCAAATTTAAAAAAAATAAAAACCAAATCTAAAATATTCACTAAATAAATGTTTTTTTTTAATTTACGCACTTAATACGCATGTAGTAAAAAAAATAAACGTTTATCGAGAAAATGAAAATATAGTCACAGGGTTGTTTGTTTCAATTTAATTGCGAGAACTAGCAAAAAAAATGAACAAAACGATTTAAAAAAATAAAGTCTCAGTCGTCCGGTCTTTTTTTTTAAACTAAGCTAGCATTAACTAATGCCAATTAAGTTATAAACAAAAATTATTAGACACCAATTGATACGGAACTAAAATAAAAATATCTTAAACGGTAACTTAATATTGTTTAGAAAAGTTAATTGTTCTGACGTTAAATTTAAAAAAGAATGTTAATGACGTAACTTGTTATCACGATACAAGTGTGAGACAAATTAAAACTTGTATGTTATAAAATTAAATTTCAACGGTCACTAAGTTAGGTTTTGTTATCAAGATAATAGACGAAATTTAGAAAAATTAATGCTGGTATGTAAAAATAATTAAGTAATTCAGGACGTGGGTATAACACGGACACTAAGTTAATGCGCCACTTGTTATCAAGTCACAAGTGCGGGCAAATTTAAACAATTAATACCGGTGTATAAAAAAAAATCTTCAGGGCGTGGGTATGAACGGCCACTAAGTTGGGGCACCACTTGTTATCAAGGCTCTTTCTGGCTCTGACTGAAAGTGAGGAAAACCTCTCGGAACGATAATAATAAACAATAGCAAATCAGTTTGATTAGGTTCCTGCCTCGACAACTGCACCGATAGTTCAGGGTAGAGCACTATTCGCGTAAAGATTATTAAACACGGTGAATTTTGAAATAATAGTCTTTAATACCAGCAAAATTAACAAGTATATTAAATTTAAAATAAAAACAATATTTACAACACGAAACAAAACACAATAAAAGCAAAGATTAAAACACTTACACAAAAAAGTAACGAAACGCTAACAATGACCACTGGGTCTCGACGAAAAAGAATAAATTTTAAAAACTTACGTAATAATTCGTGGATCGACGATTTCGAAAAAGAGACTGTTTTAAAAGAGTGACTGTTTTTAAAGAGGCCTTACTTTAGGGAGCAGGCGGTATTTATTCGGTTGGTGGTCATCCCTCTTCCCTTGACACCCCTCTAGCGACCACCGAACTCCCGTCGATCCACAAAATTAATTGTTAAGTTATTAATTTTTAAAATGCTTTGATCTTACTTATATCATATAGGTGCGCGCGAAGATACCACACCTGGGCATCCCCGAATTATGGCGCTACCTGTAAGTTACAGGTAGTTACAGGTACATTTTACCTTTTCGATGTACCGAAAAGGTAGGCATAATTAAATTACAGCAATATATGGTAGATAGAGCGCCCGTTTTGGCTTAAATAAACCGATTTGCATATTTGCAATTACTAAATATTAATAATTATATATCATGACAGCTCGTGGTTAACATCGTTCGACGTAGGGTTAACCACTCCGTGTTTGGTGTCGTTCGATTCGCCTTCCTCTCAGCCATCCTATGTCACATGTGGATTTCGCGTGTGTGGACTACATACGCGAATATTCGCGAACGGTGAAGATGATGTAAGTGACTTTCGCCGTGACGTCACTTCCCGTCCTTTTGTTCTTCACACGTGCGCCTCGCCCGCTCGGTCCGTTCGGTCGCAGGTAGTTGCGACCCTTCGCAGATGTGGCGAACACAGGATTCCGGGAATTTTGGACACCGTTGGCGGGACGGCTTGGCGGCAGAACTCGTCTCTACCTGCAGTTGCTGAGAGGGGCTCTTCGACACGAAGTTGAGCTATCATGATATAGGGGCGCTGTTCTCTGGAAATCTAACATGTTATAGTGCGCCGCGAATTTTACTCATTTGGGAAGTAAAAAAGAAGCAACACAAGTTGCTGAAAGTTGCCGGTGCTTCGCGCCGGTAACAACTTAACGAAAAACCCAATGACGACAAATACCCACTTGCAAACATTGCCGACATATTTGATAAATTAGGAATATGCAACTATTTTACCTCATTGGACCTTGCTAGCGGTTTTTGCTAAATTGAAATAAATAAAGACTACATTGATAAGACAGCTTTCTCAACAGATAAAGAACATTATGAATACCTTAGAATGCCTTTTGGATTAAAGAATGTACCAGCAACATTCCAACGAGCTATGGATAATGTACTAAACAGACTTTCAAGACATATGTCTCGTTTACTTAGATGATGTTATTATATTTTCAAGATCCTCACAAGAGCACATTCGAAGTTTAAGAAAAATATTTGATAAATTAGGAGCAACAAATGTCAAGATTCAATTAAATAAATATAAATTTCTACAAAAGTTAAATATCTTGGACACATAACTGTGTAAATATCGAACAACAATTAAAATTTAGTTTTACTACTACTAAATACTACTTGTTCTATAATTTAAATTTGGAATTAATTTTGCATTATTAAATTTAGACCCTGATGGCACAATATTTTCTACAAGGAAAGATAGATCATTGTGTAGATTGTGGAGAGATTCAGGATACTATTTATTTATTATGCATTACATTTGTATAGCATCTTAAAACTAATTACAACTAGCTTAGACTACCCTCCCGTAGGTCATTGGATTTGAAATAAAATTCCCTCGTCTTGTTAATCTTTATTCCACCCTATATATATATATATATATACATATACATACACACACATACATACATCCATACATACACATATATATACATATATACATACACACATACATACATACATACATACACACATATCCCCGCTTATAATTAGATGACAGAATTCCCTTTATTAGTTTATTTATTTCACCCACTCCTCTTAGTCTACTCTTATACGCTAACATGCAAATTATCCGCTAAATTATCGTCGTCACTAAACAAGAAGGAAAATTATAGATAGAGAAAGATTATAGAACAGAGAAATAATAATAGAATGGATAATAGATTCAGGATACTCAATACAAACTTCCAAAATATATCGCGTTAGTGAATCATCGAACACATTTAATTTTGAGACATTTCCCATCCATACAGAATATTGGCGTCTCAAAGTTTCAAGTATTTTGATGTCGCAGCAAGAATTGGCCTATACAATTCCATTTGAATGTCTATCAATTTCAGCATAGCATCCCACAACAAACCCAGAGCTGTGTAATAATGGGCCGGATCCAAATACAAATAATTCTAACAAACTATGGAAAATAATAAACAACCAACTAAACAAAACAAAAATAAAACGATAATCACATAAAAGAAATACGCAAGGAAAATGGAACTTACTCAATCGATAAGTCAGATATACATGGTAAGATTCAAAAGTAATGAGTCTTACTTTATACTGACGTGTGCGCAGATTCCCCCGGGATAGTCGCAGATAATATTCAGCGGTTTTTAGATTGGGTGAGCGTATTGCTTCCTTGGCCTGTCTGCAACCTTAGCTTTTATCCCAACGTTGTTTTAGCATCTTGAGAGTGTTCTATTTGAAGATGTCAGTGAGGCATTTCGGTGTTGGCGCAATGGAGGGCCCGTCCGTGGTATCACTGAGAACCGACCTAGCTCGCGCCAACTCGTCTGCCTTGCTGTTGCCTTCTTCATTATTGTGTTCCTTGACCCAGCTCAGCTCAATACTGTTTTATTGTGCTGCTTGTTTCAGGGTGTTGTGACATTCTTTTACTAGTCTTGAGGTGATCTTGTGACCACTCACTGCTAGTATTGCTGCCCTACTGTCTGTAAGGATTTGGATGTTCCTATCACGGATGTCACGGTGTAGGATTTTTTTCGCCCCTTGGATGATGCCAACGATCTCTGCTTGCAGAGTAGTTGTGTGCTTCCCTAGGGGTATGGCTAATGAGAGGTCCATTTGTTGCGAGTCAATTCCCGCCCCGGATCCTGTTTTGGTTTTAGAACCATCAGTGTAAATTCCCCACCCTCTACACTCCCGGTTCCTCTTTTTATCGATATATTATAAGGTCTATTGAAGATGTAGCAGGGTGGCAAATTGTCTGTCTTCCTTCCAAGGAAGGGTGTCTTCTTGACAGCCTCCTCTAAAAGGTGACAGTGTCGGCCAGCCCTGCCTCCTTTGTACCAAAGTTTAGACGCAGTGCTGCCGCCGTGGCCATCTCCTCTACGTATAAGTCGAGAGGTGGAAGGCAGAGAATTGCTTCCATTGCTGCAGTGGGTGTTGTTCGCATTGCTCCGGTCGTGCTGATGTAT
This sequence comes from Ontholestes murinus, assembly GCA_963969525.1. NCBI lineage: Eukaryota > Metazoa > Arthropoda > Insecta > Coleoptera > Staphylinidae > Ontholestes > Ontholestes murinus. The sequence continues at coordinate 34,727,782 of OZ018396.1, forward strand.
GCTATCCTTTGCAACTGAGAAAGCTGATTTGCTGAGGTTTTCTGTCTGGCTCTGGGCCACCAAACCAGTGCTCCATAGATTAGCATTGGTCTTACTACCGCTGTGTACAGCCAAAGTGCTATCTTGGGAGATAGCCCCAATGTCTGCCCCACAGCCCTCCGGCATTGCCAGAGGAAAACGCATACTTTTTTACATTTCATTTTGAGATGTGGTTCCCACGTTAGCTTACCGTCGACGATCTCTCCCAGTTATTTGACTTCCGACGACAATGTCAACTAGGTGTTGAGGAACTTAGGAAGCTTTAGCTTACCTAGTTTCCTTTTCTTTGTGAAGAGGATTTCAGTCTTTGACGAGTTTATGGTCAGAGACTGGTCGTTATTATTATATTATTATTATATTATATGTCATCTGCATATCCTATGGTGTGGAAGCCATTGTCGCCGTAGTAGGCTGTCAACAACTATGTTCCACAGGAGTGGTGAGAGTACTCCACCCTATGGGCAGCCTTTAGCAACGATCTTTTTGACAGTGGTGTTTCCTGCATTTACTGTGCCCTATTCTCCAGCATGCTTTTGATCCATCCACTAACTGTAGGCTTCACACCGTGCGTGGAGAGAGCAGTTTCCATTTTTCTGAAGGTCGTTTTATCGAAAGCACCTTCTATGTGAAGAGGAATTGTAATGGCGCCGTATAATAAAGCGTCCGGCAATTTATTAAGAACAAGTGAATCTAATAGTGCGAAAAAATGTGTGTACTGCTACTGCTCGATCAGGAGTCAAGTGTCCAACCTGTAAGACAACTTACCATAACAGCTGCGTAGAAAGGGCTAAAAGCTACTGCGGGCACGACTTAACCTCTTTGGATTTAACGGCACCAACACCAACCCCAACAGAGCAAGTACAAGATATTGATTTCACCACAGAAGCTTATTAACATCTTAAGGAACTGGTAAATCAATTACAAGTAAACAATGAATTATTCCTTTATAAAATACGTGTATTGGAGCAATTTCCAAAACGTAAACAAACGAATGTAGACAACCATATTAACCATGTGTTTAGTGATGCACAATCTAGTGTTATTGAAAGAAAAAGCAGTGAAATTGCTGATACAGTTGCACCATCTAAAGTCACTGAACGAAATATTAGTGAAGTTGCTAATACAGTTGCAGACCTACCAACTACGAAGGTGACGAAAATTACACCGAGGAAAGGTAAAAATACTGCACATCCATCCAACATGCTACCGAACCAAGGACGTAGCTCAGAAATCGCCCCAAATACCACTGGAAATGATGTCCAAGAGGATGTAAAAACTCAAGGATGAAAGCAAGTTACACACAAAAAGAAGAGGTTCAATGCCATTGTGGGCTCTTCAAAAGATGAATCCATCAAGGGAGCAACTAGATATTGCTACAACTTAACTTAGTATTGCTCAATATTGAATAATTTGTGGTTCTCGGAATGCAATGATACGCTCTTTTCTACTGACAACTCACAACTGTTTATTTCCCACACACTTTAAGATATACAATAATGGGTACAAAAGTATTTAATCGCACATACACATAAAGCCGGTTTTACACCCAAAACATAGTAAGCCGGTTTTACACCAAAATATATTATTATCATTCACTTATATCACAGATATAAACACCTTCATGTCTTCAGACTGGACACCGACCTCAAGAAAGAACAACTTCTTAACTATTTAAAGGGAAAGAATTTTACTTAAATCAACTGTGAACAACAGTGCTCCATCGCATATAATTGATGAAATGAAGAAAGCCGAGGTATGGCCTGAGAATGTATGTATAAATAATTTTTTCCATTACGACAAGATGAAAAAAAAGGTATAAATATTTTATTTCAAAATATTCAGTCGTTGCGCAATAAATTTAATGTTTATTAATTTATCAATCTCCTTAATTCGACATTGTTTGTCTTACAGAACATTGGTTAAGTAACACTGAAAGCGAAATATCACACATAAATACTCTAGCGTGTAGTGCATACTACTCGCGCCCCGGTAATAACTACGGTGGTACAATTATTTACGTGGATAGCCTGCTTAAAAGCAAACATTTTAACGACAAAACCCAATTGTTCTCTAGAGAGAAAGATTGTGAATTGTCTTGTAGTTACGTCCTAAATTTTAATTTATGTATAATATGTGTCTACAGATCACCTTCTGGAATCTGGTCGGAATTTATGAATACATTAACAGCTTATCTTGAAACCATTAGTACTTATAATTATTTTATCATTTTAGGAGGCGATTTCAACATAAATTTCAATTTGTATAACGATAGTAAAGTATCTTCTCTATGCGACTTATTATTGTGCAATGGACTAGTTCCTCTTGTCGATTTTAATACAAGGGGTAACAATAGAACAGACAATATTTTTATAAATTTTAAATCTGATTACTCCATTCACCCTTATAACACAGGTATATGTGACCATATAGGGTTTTCTCTCACTATTTGTGTGCCTAATATGGGAGTAAAAATTCTGCTAAATGAATAAAGTCGTCCTTATACCAACAAAGGAAAAATTATGTTTTACTAATAAAATGTATTAAAATCCTTTAGTTCGTTGTAGAAAATTAAATAATAAATTTAAAAATACGAAAACATTTCGTGAATCTACAACAATGAGTCTTACTAAGACTACAAAACAAATTAATTTGAAACAACTACTTCTCTAGCTAATACTTCGACAGACATTGAATAATACAAATTAATTTGCGTGTTACAAATAGTTTGAGCGTATTTCTTTCTGTAAAATGAAAAAATGAAACTAGTGTTGCTTTGATAGTTGTACTATTTGTAACACGCAAATTAATTTGTATTATTCAATGTCTGTCGAAGTATTAGCTAGAGAAGTAGTTGTTTCAAATTAATTTGTTTTGTAGTCTTAGTAAGACTCATTGTTGTAGATTCACGAAATGTTTTCGTATTTTTAAATTTATTATGTTTTACTAGTTATTGTTAACACTGATTGGGACTTTGTGCTTTCTGACATTGATATAAATTTTAAAATGAATGTCTTCATTTGTCAGTTAACTAACACATATGAATATGCCTTTCCTTTAAAAAAATATAAAAAACAAACATTTGTTAAAATTGTATGGTTCAACGAAGAACTACGACGCATGAGGGAACATCTTCAATTTCTTAATGAAGCGTGTAAACAGTATCCATCAAACAAAAATAAAGTAACACGACATATTTTTAAACCAAGATTACAGAGAAGCAATAAAATTATCAAATAAACTGGCCAACGATAATTACATTTCAACCTTAAGTAACAAGCAAACTGCATTACGCACTCTTATTAATATTTCCAAAAATATAAACAGCTGTGATAATGACGGTGATATTTTCTGTGATGACTTTAATTAATGTTTTACCGGCATAGCGGACCACTTAATAAGTAGTTATCTAACAATAATTGTGACCCTACTCATTCTATACCTTGCATGGTAAACAAATTTAGTTTCCAAGAGGTCTCACCAATAGGTGTCACAAAGGCAATAGATTATCTTAAAAATAGCAAAAGCTTGGATATTCATGGGTTTTCCAGTGATTTAATTAAATCAGTGAAGGACATTATTCTGTTACCACTCACTAAATAAATAAACGAGATACTTAGTACCGGCATATTCCCAGATGTACTGAAACTAACAAAGGTAATACCAATTTTCAAAAAGGGTGATTCTACACTGATTGATAATTATAGACCAATATCGTTAGTTTTTGTAATATCTAAAATTATTGAAAAAATAATGAAGAAACAAATAACGATTTTTCTTGATCGAGAAAATATATTAAATAAGGAACAATTAGGATTTCGAGAAAATCGATCCACAACACTGGTTTGAAAGTGATCAATATGCATTAGCCTCGTTCTTGGACTTAAGCAAGGCTTTTGACTGCGTTCAACATTCTATATTAGTTGAGAAACTTCACAAATATGGTTTTGATAGTCCAGGCTGCAATTTAATTAAATCTTATTTATCCGATCGCAAGCAGAAGGTATGTATTCGCAATAAATCATCTAGCTTACAGGTAATCAAGCATGGTGTACCACAAGGATCTGTTCTGAGTCCATTACTATTTCTTCTTTACATAAATGACTTCCCCTTACACCTGAACAATTGCGACATCTATCTGTTTGCTGACGATACAACAATTGTCAATGTGGGAACTTCTACACTTGATGTTCAAAATAAGAAGAAAACATTGATTCTCCAGGCAGAACAATGGTTCAATAATAGCATGGTTTTTACTTTAAACAGAACAGATAGCATGGCGCTGAAATAGCAAAGCGAAAGTCTTGGGGGATTTATCGGCTAAGGAGCCTTACAAATTCTGTATCTGGGTGGATACTCAGAACGGTATATTACGAGTGCTGTCACTGTTATCTCCAATATGGAATTCTGGTGTGGGGCCACTCGGCTTCTTGCCACAGACTTTTCGGCTTGCAGCGTAAAGCCATTCGCATTATTAGTGGACTTAGCTACCAAGACGACGGTAGAGAAATGTTCAAAAAACTGCGAATTCTTACATTACCAGCTGTATTTATAATAGAATGTCTCTGCTACGTTAAACAATACTTGCACACGTATAAGACGCATGAACACTATGAGTATCCCACCAGTAATAACATAAAGCTACCCCAAATTAGGCTTAACAAATCTCAGACGGGAACAAATTAATATGGTCCGTTATTTTTTAACAATATGCCCCCTAAGGTATGTAATCTATCATTTAATAAATTTAAAAGTACCATTAAGGAATTACTGCTTAAATTGTCAGCTTATAATGATTTCTTGACACATGGTGAAATTGTACAGGGACAACATTTAATTTAATTAGTCTGTTATAGACTTAATACATATTTACCTCATTACACTAGTATTTTATTTATTAAGTTTGTACATATATTAGTAGATAGAGTTGGCCGGTTCTGGGACAGGATGATCCCGGAAGTGATCCCAAGGTCAAGTGATCCCGGAAGTACTTCCGGTTTCCAGTTTCCGACTTCCGGTGTCCGACTTCCGGTTTCCATAAGCATTCCCATAAGAATAGCATGGGAAGCATCCCCAAGGTCACCGGAAGCATTCCCAAGGTCACCGGTGTCCGATTTCCGACTTCCGGTAATTTACATTTTCATCTCCTAAATTTTACATCCCCTAAAAATTCCTAGAGTTGTTTTCATCCCCTAAATTATCCACCCCTAAGACACCCACGCGACCTCAGGACCTCTAGCCCCACTTCCTCACCCGTGCTAGCCCCCTGGAGCTCCGCGACACCTCTGGGCCCCCTTTCTCACCTCGTGCCAGCATCCCGGAGCTCCGCGACTTCAGGAGCCCCCTTCTGCGCCAAGCATTCCCATAAGAATAGCATTTATATTTTCATCCCCTAAAAATTCCTAGAGTTGTTTTCATCCCCTAAATTTTCCACCCCTAAGACACCCACGCGACCTCAGGACCTCAACGTTTTTTTATTAAAATAGCCCAGGTTTCGTATTAAATGAATAGATGTAACGTTAGATGTCGCAACAGTAAGTTGTTTGACGCAACTGTGTGTTGGTGTTGAATACCCTCCATAAGCCGCGATGACGTCATAGACGTATTCAATTAATTCATTTAATATTCTCAGCAGAATTATAATTATTAATTTTCCTTGTTTTAATATACTTTTTATTTTACCGGAGCCCATTTAGTGGTATTTAATTGCAATTATTTATTCGCACAATTAATATATATTTTTATTCCGGGCGGAGATTCGATCTTGGGTCCCAAGCGTTGTTCAGTTTACTAGTCAGAGCCTTAACCACCGAGCTAATCTAATAGCTGATAAGAAGCCGTGTAAATGTTGGCAACACATAATTAGTAATAAATTTAAAAGTGTATAATATTGGTGTGTGAGGTATCATTGGAAAGATAATTTTATGAGGAATTCGAATTGGCAATTGAAAACATTATAGATTTTATCTATTCATTGTATTACCGAGGTAAAGATTAATTGGAATTTAAATAAAAACTGCTTTTATACTTTTACATATTTGAATATATTTTTTCTACATTTACATATTTGAATATTTTTTCTGCATTTACAATGCTACACATACTTAATCTATTTTAGCGTTGTCAGAAGGTGGGGTATGACTACCAGTCACTGTTATTATCATGTTCCCTCTTTTCCTCCTCATCTCGGCGCTTTTCCTCCGCATCTCGACGATCTGCATCAAGTACCAACTGATATTCCAACCGACACAGATCGTTATCAATTATAGGAATCGCGAAATGAAATTTGTTATGGTCCCACATGATATAAATGTAAGAATCTTTTAACCTTTTACAAATATATTCAGAGCAGGGTTCCAGCACACACTCATGTGTCCAACCAAATTCCTCATCTATAAAACTGATTTCTTCAATGCCAGTCAAAAGAATGTGCAATGCCTCAGAAGGATCTATTTCCATCAGTTCTTCCAGAATTGAATATGCACGATCACGATAATATCTGTACAACTCATGACAGCCACCAACACACTCTCGCAGATATTTGTAAATATGTTTAGGACTCCCTTGACCTGAATTCGGGGTATAATCAATATTTATTTCTACGTTGTCCATAATTCACTTAATTGGCTGTAACGAGCGCGGGTTCTGAATAAACTGAATAATTTTTCAACTTGGAGCCTTTAATATTCAAGATTATGTGGATGTGGTAAAGATTAGTTTTTGATTACCGTTGTGGTATTTTTTGTTGATTTTACTTGTTTATTTCGCGGACATACTTCACACGCACTAACGTATTCTTTGATGTCCTTATACATATTTTTCCATTCATATTTGGTTTTTATTTTCTTGTACGTTTTATAAATTCCTTTGTGCCCTCCGGTAGGAGTAGTATGATATTCATTAAGAATTGTATTTATTTCTGATGTTGACAGATTTTCTTTAATTTGGTTATGCAAAAAATCTTTAATTTTAAAATCGAAGTGAATAATTTAGATTAAGTTATTGAGTCATGTGAATTATGCGTTTTAATTTTTATCTACTTCAAGAGGATCTGATTTCATAAGTTCGTTCGCGTTTACATTGTGTAGGTCGGGGATATTTGTTGATGACGAGACATTAAAAATTGGAATTTCTTCCGCGCTTTACCATATAAAACCCCAACCATACAAATTATTGGCGTCCCAATACGTTAAAAATTTTGATGGTTTCGTCGAGTCACAATCTGTCATATATTTATTATTGGCTTGGGCGTAGCGTAAAGAACACTGACTTATACCCCCTCTAATGCCTTTACGAATGAAATGCTGCATGTCAATGTCTGTCAACAATTAGAAATTAATGTCTGTTAAATTCAACATAGCATCCCACGACAATCCGGGTGCCGTATAGTAATGAGCCGGATCCAAATCATACGCTTTAATACAAACACCGCGGGAATTTTCGAAAATGTCGGCTAAAAGTAAAACATCCGTTTTTAAATACGGAAATATTCTTGCAAATTTTGACAATTAAATTTTATTCAAACAATTTCGGCATGCTCATACTCCTTACTAGTAACGTCAGTATTTGTTAGTGAATTAAAAAATAATTTTCTAGCGGGTAATTTTGCCTCCTCCAATTTCGACAGTGAATTCATATATTGATAAAAGAATACACCTTTTTTAGTTACCAAATCAAATTGATCATCAATTGGAAAATATTTCCTAACGTTGACCATTTGATCTGCTTTTAAATTTCTAGATAATTTGTCTAAAGAAGATGCCATGAATCTAAATGAGTCTAAAAATCTCAATTTAAAATAATCCGCGAACGTGTTTTATTTTGTGAAAAAACGCGCATTCTTTTTTGCGTGGTGTTGAGCGAATTTTATTCCGCGAACGTGTGTTTTATTTTATGAAAAAACGCGCATTCAGTTTTCGCGGTGTCGAGTGAATTTTATTCCGCGAACGTGTGTTTTATTTTATGAAAAAACGCGCATTCAGTTTTCGCGGTGTCGTGCGAATTTTATTCCGCAAACGTGTGTTTTATTTTGTGATAAAAAGGCGCATTCAGTTTGTGTGGTTAGTAATTTGTCCTGAGGTGTGGGCATTAGAAAATTTTGTCAGCTAAAAATGGAATTTACCTACGGTAAGTACGCAAATTATTTAAATGATATAATTTTTCTAAAATAATTCATAATTAAGAAATAAAAGTGCTAATACAATTTTTTTAATTTTAGAATTTACTGAGGGTGCCGAGGTGGGAGAGTGCCCAGTTTGTCTAACAAACTGGGTACAATATACCCTGTCGTGTGGACACCTCTTTTGTGCTGCCTGTGTAAGACGAATTGACAGGTGCGCGAGTTAAGGCGGATTCCCAAGGCCACACACGTGCAGTTCCCTATCTGTGTGGAATTCCGGAGTCATCAACTCTTAGGTTATAAATACATCCCACAATTGTAACAAAGTCAGTAATAAATCTGTTAGTCGCATGAATTATTTCTCATTCAACGCTCCTGAAATAAAAGTTACCTTTTTTTAAAAAGTCAATCGATTGTCGATCAACCAAAACTGGCGCAGTCGGTAGGATCCGTCGAACGGTGAAAAAGACAAAAATCGCTTTGACCCGGTCCGATAATCGGTTAATTCGACAAACGATCCACAACAAAACATCGGAGACGCAGAAAACTTCAAACGGACACACATCGCCGGAAGCACCTGCAGACCCGAAGGAAGACATCGACTATCGAGGGGAGCATCCAGAGGAAAGTCCCAAATCGACGATTCTCCGGAACCCATAGATTAGGAAGACCTGGAAACCACACATCGCTGGATTCTATAGGCAATAGAATTAAGAAAACCACGACAAAGAATGCAGAAGTACGCTCTAACCCTAATGTAAGTTTCCAATTAATTATCCGCTTTCAATCACACTCCTACACTGTTTGATTTTCTTTAATACGCGAAAAATAACAATAATTAATTAATATAAGCTAAATAATAAAAAACTCTATAACTTATGAACGAGTTCGAAAATATAATCGAACAATTGAACGATATTCACTTAGAAATAGTTGAACAAGATAATTTAAATATTCCCAAAATGGCTCTAAAGGTCCCACTAATGCGTTATCAAGCAGATAACATTCCAACGTTTGATGGAAACCCAAAACAACTTAATAGATTCATAAATTCAAGCGAACATTTTTTGCAAGCATTTCAAAACGTAAATAATGTAAATGACCGCATTAATATCTGTTTGCTTGATACGATTCTAAGTAAATTACGCGATCGTGCTGCTGATTTAATCGGCACTAGATCCGAATTAAACACGTGGCAATTAATTAAAGATGCATTGAATCAAACATTTTCGGATCAGAGAGGTACAGATTGCCTAATTCAGGATTTGATCTCAATTAAACCATACAAAAATGAAACACCAATTCAGTTCGGAATGAGAATTCAAGACGCTAGAAGTTTGTTGTTTGCTAAATTAAATACTACTATTCAAGACCCTAATGAAAAATTAATTAAGATTCGTCATTACGACGATTTTGCGCTTAAAACATTTATAAACGGATTGCCATACCATATGCAACTAGTAGTAAGACTTAGAAATCCGAACTCGATCGAACAAGCATTAGCATACGTAACGGAAGAAGAAAATTTCAAATACATTAACAACGGACAGAATCCGAATTTCCGACAACCCACATATAGACCACAACCTTCTGTAAACCCAAACTTTACACGACATCCACCCAAACCGAACAATTTTGCACAAAAACCAAACTTTTACCCCCCAAGATATTCACAACCGAATTTCTCTCAACAACCTAATTTTGCTCAACAAGCCAATTTTTCTCAACGACCAAATTTTGCTAGACCACCTATGTTTAATTTTCAACAGAGACCGTTTTCAAATGCAACGTTTATTCCGCGTCCCGCAATAAATGCCCAACCTCAGTTAAATCAATTTAACAAACCGAATTTTAATCAATTCCCGAATAACTCAAATAATAAATTTGGCAACCAAAAAACATTTCCATTTAATCCAAAATTAAGTTCAATAACCAGGAATAATTCTCAACGTAAATTTGCCCCTGAGCCAATGGACACAACATCAGGATACGCCACACTTAGACCGAAACCGACATTTATCGCGGAAGAATTATTTACCCACCAAATAAAGGACAACGAAAATTTAAATAACTACCTTGATCCTAATTCGTATCAATATGAGAACAATTATGAAACACCAAACGACCAATTTTTCGAACCGACCAATAATTATTATCCTAATTATCCTGAGTATGAATTTTACAACAACGAACATATTAATCATGATCAATACTTTGACGTAAATAATTAGTCGTACAATTATATTAATAACGAAGGTTACGTAGAAAACCAAGATCAAAATTTTCACCTACCTTGCCCGGATCAGAAACAAACATAATTACTATTAATAACATTCATGCAAAACTACCATATATTAATGTCCCCGAACAAAACGCAAAATTCCTAATAGATACTGGAAGTACCAGAAGTTTAATAAACCCTCAACTTGCCCACACATTTTATGAAGATTTTATTTCAAATGAATCATTTCAAATTGAAACCGCACACGCAATGACAGAACATAATGAAGTTGCAATAATTCCAATTTTCACCCCGTTTCAAACTAATAGCTATCATAAATTTTACTTATTCGACTTTTCTCCAAATTACGACGGACTTATCGGTGTAGACCTTTTAAATCAATTAGGAGCTAATATAAACATACAAACAAGAAAATTAACCACACCCAGTGTCGAAATCCCAATAATTTACGAAAATTCTAAACTAACCAATAAAACAAATCAATTCAATGAAAGTTTTCTAATTATTCCACCTCGCACACAACAGGTTATACAACTGCCAGTAGAGTTAGATAATGGTATTGGAATTTTAAATTACACAAATTTTGGTATAAAAACAGAAATGCCCAAAGCACTGGAAAATGTCAAAAATTACCTTGCAATCACTACGATCACAAATTCAGGAGAAAACCCAATAAAAATAAAAATAAATGCACCTTTTGAAATCGAAAAATTAGACATATGTGATGTTAATTTCATAGAGAAAATGGAAACCGATGAAACGCCTTTCGGTACTAATTACGATAATATTTTAAAATCAAACCTAAAAAATTTACGATTAAACCATTGCAACACAGAAGAACGTGACGCGATTAGGAAATTATGTTTTGAATTTAGAGATATACAGTCGACTCTCTATATAGTGAAGGGCCAAAATGTTGACCGAAATTTCACTATATAGAGTTTTTCACTATATAAAGAGAAACAAAAATTTCAAAATTGAATTACTTATTAAAAAAGTTTATTAAATATTTAAAAGTTTAAATACATAGCATGTACATAATGTACATACTGTACACATTACATATGTATGTAGAGGGCTAAATACTACAAACGAAATAAAAAGAATACATAATACAAAATCTGTTAATACATACATACATAGGTACATTTAAAATTTGTCTAGTCTCAATAAATTGCTAAACAATATACATATTATGTAGTAGGAAAAATAATCAGCTATTTTTTGAACCTGTTAGCGAATTAATCTACGCATCGACTACATATAAAATGGGTTTCCCCGGGGTACTTCCCCGTGTTTCTCACTGAAATCTATTGTACTTGATTTACATTTTGCCTGTTAGGCGTTATAAACGCTTTAAAAACCTTTTCAAAACACTGAGTCATCAAAATTCAGTTCGTGCTAATGTTAGGTATAAATGGGAAACCCGAAGTAGCCAAAATCTCAATAAATGCATAAAAATTTATACATGAAATTCCGGCAAAAATTTTATTATATAGAGTGTTCCTATTTTACAGATTCACTATATGCAGTGCTTTTTACATGAAATTTCATTAAAATATTTTGGGGTTTGAAAAAATTTCACTATAAAGAGTTTTTCACTATATAGAGTTTCACTATAGACAGAGTCGACTGTATTTTATTCAGATAAAATCCCATTAACATTTACGAATCAAATTCAACACAAAATCAATTTAAAAAATGAAACCCCAATTTATACTAAAAGCTACAGATACCCAGAAATACACAAATCTGAAGTTAAAAATCAAATTTCAAAAATGCTAGATCAGAAAATTATTCAAGATTCGACATCACCTTGGTCCAGTCCTATCTAGATAGTACCAAAAAAACTCGACGCATCAGGTAAGAAAAAATGGCGACTAGTTATTGACTACAGGAAATTAAACGAACGTACAATTGACGACAAGTACCCTCTCCCGAACATCACTGACATTCTCGACAAACTAGGTAAAAGCCAATATTTCACAACTTTAGACCTTGCAAACGGCTTTCACCAAATAGAAATGAACCCAGACGATATTCAAAAAACGGCTTTTTCGACAGAAAATGGACACTACGAATTTCGAAGAATGCCCTTCGGACTAAAAAATGCACCCAGTACATTTCAACGTACCATGGACAATATATTACGCGGACTACAAAATGAAATTTGCTTAGTTTACCTCGATGACATTGTTATTTTTAGCACATCTCTTCAAGAACACATTTCGCGATTAAGACAAATTTTCATAAGACTTCGACAATCAAATTTTAAAGTACAATTGGACAAATCAGAATTTTTGAGCAAAGATGTTCAATATTTAGGACATATTATAACCCCGGACGGTGTAAAACCAAACCCTGACAAAGTTTCCGCTATAAAAAATTTCCCAATACCTAAGACGCAAAAAGAAATAAAATCGTTTCTCGGACTTGTAGGCTATTACAGACGCTTCATAAAAAACTTCGCTAAAATTACTAAACCGATGACAATATGTTTAAAAAAAGATTCCAATGTTTCACATACCCTAGAATTTATAGCTGCTTTCGAACACTGTAAACAAATTCTTAGTAACCCACCAATTCTGCAATATCCCGATTTTGAAAAACCTTTTATATTAACAACCGACGCTAGCAATTTCGCTATCGGGGCAGTGTTATCCCAAGGATGCATTCCCAATGACAAACCAATAGCATACGCCTCTCGAACCCTTAACGAAAGCGAATCACGATATTCGACCATAGAAAAAGAATTGTTAGCTATAGTATGGGCATGTAAATATTTTCGACCCTATATTTTCGGAAGGAAATTCCAAATTTACACCGATCATAGACCATTAACCTGGTTGTTTAATTTAAAAGAACCCAATAGTAAACTAATACGCTGGAGACTTAAACTCGAAGAATTTGATTACGAAATAATATTTAAAAATGGAAAACAGAATACAATAGCTGATGCTCTTTCTAGAATTAGCTTAAATGCACTCGAAACTGAAAGCACAATCAATAATCCCGGTGAAATTAATCAAGAAATACTAGAATACGTACGACAATTAGCAGAAAACCTAATACAAGACGACCCCCAGACAAATCAATCAAATCCACCTGTTAAAATTTTACAAGACGTTTTAATCAAACCAGCAACGAACATAAAAGACATCCACCAACCATCTCTCCAATCCACTCCTCATTCAGTTAGTAATGATACTAGTTTAAATGAAGGAATTTCAATTTTAGACGAGATTATTAATAATAAACCCAATCAAATTTTAATAACTAAAAATCCACACAATAAATTACAAACTACTAAAGAGAATTTTGGACACCTTAAAATTCTTCATGTCAAAATACCAACATCAAATAAGAGTTTAATTCTCGAATTACTAAAAAATTACACAACGGACGGACAAACATTTTATTTATACTTCTATGATGATTCGATGTATTCATATTTTAACGAAACCTATTTAGAACATTTTTATGAAAAAGGGTTAAAATTAATTAAATACACAAAACTAGTAAATTCAATCAAAGACGAAGAAGAGAGAGTAATGCTAATCAAATTCCAACACGAAGGAAAATCTAATCATCGTGGAATCAACGAAACACTCGAGAAACTCAAAAGAAATTATTATTGGCCATCTATGAAAAACGATATAACAAATTTTATCAATAATTGCAATATATGTCAAACTTCAAAATATTCTCGCAAACCCCCATACGTCCCAATAGTTTTAACTGAAACAGCCAGTAAACCTTTCCAAAATTTACACATCGACATATTTAGATTTGATAAACAAGACTTTTTAACTATAATTGATTCCTTTTCAAAACTAGGACAAGCCATCCCTATTCAAGGTAAAACTGGAATACAAATTTGTAACGCACTAATTAACTACTCGTATTACGGAATACCCGAAAAAATCACAATGGACAATGGTTCGGAATTCAAAAACGAAACTGCTAAAGAACTTTTAAATTTACACAAAATTAGATTACATTTCACGACTTCATCATGAATCGAATGCACCCGTTGAACGATTTCACTCTTCACTTATTGAACACCTAAGAATTTTAAGACAAACTCACAAAAATAGTAACATTGAAATATTAATGAAATATGCAATAATCGCATACAATAACTCCATACATTCATCAACAAATTTTACACCCTTAGGACTTACACTTGGGCACACCAATACCCGTGACCCCTCCAACCTAATCAATACCGAATTTTACTCCGACTACGTTGCAAACCATAAAGATAAAATTGAACACATATATAAAGATCTGACAGATAAATTAGAAGAATCAAAAAAGAAGTTAATTAAAAAACGCAATATTAAAGGTCCCCAATCAATACCGAATTTTACTCCGACTACGTTGCAAACCATAAAGATAAAATTGAACACATATATAAAGATCTGACAGATAAATTAGAAGAATCAAAAAAGAAGGTAATTAAAAAACGCAATATTAAAGGTCCCGACCAATACCAATTTACTATAGGCCAAACCGTATTTAAAACAAGAAATAGGCGAAATAAAAAGGAAAACAAATTTACAGGTCCTTATAAAATCATTGAAATTTTAGAAAATAATAAAGTAAAAATACAAAATAAATCAAACAATAAAATTGAAACAATACATATGAAGGAATTAAAAGCCCCGTTTGTTACAGATTCTGTTCATTCTACTTCGAAACAATAACATTAAGAATTCATGACTTAAACGACAACCCAGAACTGTTACCGTTAAAGTTAGGCTCCGCCCAAAATGTCATAAATTATTGGTCATTCATACAAGCCTTTGATATAACCAACATAATTATAGAATTCCAATCGCTCCAAAAACAATTTCATCGACTCAAAACTACAATAGAAAAATCACCAGAACATAAAAGAGAACTCTATAACTCATATAATGTAATCACTAATATAGAAACGTTAATAATTCAAGAAATAAACCAAATTAATCCTAATAATAAAAGAACAAAACGAGGTTTAATTGATGGTCTAGGATCAATTATCAAAATCCTGACTGGGAATCTTGATCACAATGATGCTGAAAAGTATGATACTGCAATATCTACCGTAATAAAAAATGAAGGTAAAATAAAAAACATAATTAAAGATCAAATTTCAATCTTGCATTCGACAATTGAAAACTTTAATTCTACTACACAAAAATTAGCACATAACCAAAACAAATTAGAAGATCGTATTTTGCAAATGGAACAAGCTATAAAAACGAAAAACTTAGAAAATACAAATATGTATGAATTTTACCTATTTAACACAATATTATCCCAAATCATTACATCACTACAATTAATACACAATATATTTGAAAAATTAGAAATCATGATCACTTTTTCAAAATTGAATGTTATCCATAACTCAATAGTGGAAACTAAAGAACTTCTAGAAGAATTGGAATTAATAAATAAACAGATCAACAACGATAAATTGCCATTTGAACCAAAATTAGAAGATATACTGCAGTTTGAAAAACTCTCAAAAATTAAAAGTTATATTAAAGGAAATCAAATCGTATTTATAATCCAAATCCCAATCGTGGAGCCAGAAACCTACAACTATTTCCATCTTTACCCCTTGCCTACACCATCCAACAATGAATTTAAAACGATATTTCCTCAATCCAAATACCTTCTCATTAACGAGCATTCGTACTTGCATTCCAACGATCCATGTAAAGAAACCCGCTCTGAAGAATTTTTGTGTTACAAACCCAATAATTATGAGGAAATAAACACCAATTCTCCATGCGAAATCCAAATGATAAGCCTCGCCAAAAATACCAGCAATTGTCATCAAATTCTAACAAACATCAAAACTATGAAAATTCAAAATTTAGAAGATAACAAATGGATATTAGTAATTCCAAACGAAAAAATTGCCACGAAAAAATGCGAAAAACATAAAGATAACATTTTATTAAAAGGAACGTACTTATTAGAATTAAATACATCATGTGAAATTAGTATTGGAAAAACAAAAATTAAATCATATCAAACCACAAAAACGAATTTCAAAGCAGCTGAACTCCCCAAACTGAATTTCGAATATCAACAAAAATTAAATAAACAATTCAACATCAAACCATTGAAACTAGAAGCAATTAACTTGGGCGAAATTAATTATATTCAACATGGACTAGATTTACAAAAGTATGAATTAAATAAAATGATAAGTGAGCCGGTGATTACACATAAACTTAGCGTTTGGACAATAATCCTATATAAAATTGTGACCATAATATTAACCTTTCTAATCTACCGAATTTTCATGAAATTACGTCTAAACAAAAAGAAAACCCTAGGAACCCCGAAAATGGAAAACATCATCATTTAATCTCGCATTCCTGATAACCTACATGCTCGAACTTCGCCAGGGAGGAGTTAGGGCGGATTCCCAAGGCCACACACGTGCAGTTCCCTATCTGTGTGGAATTCCGGAGTCATCAACTCTTAGGTTATAAATACATCCCACAATTGTAACAAAGTCAGTAATAAATCTGTTAGTCGCATGAATTATTTCTCATTCAACGCTCCTGAAATAAAAGTTACCTTTTTTTAAAAAGTCAATCGATAGTCGATCAACCAAAACTCGCGCTTTGGAGGCAGCACACTAGGAACAAAATTAAGATTTTTTTAAGGCACCCTCAACATAATCCTATTCCGGTGCCTCAGAGAATGGAAGCAGTTCAACCTCTCAGCCTCTTCTCTCCACCCTCGGTAAGAAAAAAAAATAGATAATATTAATTTTTAATTTAGATAATTTTTAATAATTTATTTATTATTTTAATTTTATCGAATTAAGGAGGCCAAACAATTTTCAACCTCCTAGCAGCCCACCCCGCGCCGAGAGTCCACCCACCCCGGAGAGTCCACCAAGCAGCCCAGCCCGCGCCGAGAGTCCACCAGGCAGCCCACCCCGCACCGAGAGTCCACCTTCTGAAGAATGGTAACGCGATTTAGTGCGAAAAGACGCGATTTAGTGCGAAAAGACGCGAGTTAGTGCTTAGTTTTAATATTAGTTTTAATATTAGTTTTAATATTAGTTTTAATATTAGTTTTAATATTAGTTTTAATATTAGTTTTAATATTAGTTTTAATATTAGTTTTAATATTAGTTTAAATAGTAGTTTTAAGGAAAGATTTTAAGTTTAAATTTTTAATAAAAAATTTGTTAAAATAATAAACTTTTTCATTTCTACCATACATTTTACAGGTGAATTATAATACATTAGATTTATCTATCCAACTATTTTGCGATTTATCTAAACCTAACCACTTGACGTAAACTTTATTCCTCTTTTTCCTCAACACTTTTTCCACTAGATATACATCATTATGTTTAGCTTTTTGAAGTTCTTCAGCATAAAACGCACCTTTAATTGGATTCCCCGAACTATCTTCCAACAGGTAAATGGTAGGATTTGAAACTTTGATGGATTTGATTTTAAATAATTCAGTACTCCAATTTGGTGTGTAACCCTTATCAAATAATGCTTTTTGCTTACTAATACGCACGATATCGCCCAAATTAAAAATATTCTTTCCGGCGATTTTTATATGTGAGTAAACAGTTTTTAATAAGTGACGCTCCTTATCTTTAGTGACGTCACATGGCCGCATTCCTGTAGTACTATGCTTCCGTTTGTTTTAATCAGCCGTAATTTCATCCAAAATGTCTATCCAGCGATACGTCCCTCGCAAACTGAACGTGCGATATAACTTATCTTTTAAAGTCCTTATCACACACTCTGCTATTGCGGCTTTCATTACGGTATAAGTAGAATAATGATTAATCCCATATTTTTGCATAACTTTATTAAAGTGTATATTGTAAAATTCTTTTCCTTGATCGGTTTGTAAATTTTTAGGCATTCGGTCATTTATCATAATTACACTTTTAAACGCATTAGCCACATTTATACCAGATTTGTCTTTTAATGTTATAGTCCATAAATACTTTGAAAAACAATCAATCACTACCAGAATATATTTAAATCCTTTATTTTCTCTTGCATAAAGTCCAAAATTCGGCTAAATCGGTTTGCCATAAATCGTCCACTCCTTTAATAATTGTGCGTCGTCGAGGAAATATTTTTCTTGCGGGCTTATGCAGCTCATTTACTACAACACTTTTTACTTTGCTCATGGTGTGTCAATAAATGTCTGAGCCCCTTTCTGCACATTCAAGCTCTTTATTATTTTGTTTAATACCTCATGAGTTTCTCTGATTTTAATATCTTTTTTATTCCACAAGACATAGTTTGAGTAAATTCGCTATATTCATAAACGTTATTTTATCAAAGTAATATAAATATCCGTTAATATTTCTAAATAATCGATTTGCCTCTATTAACAACCGCACGAATTTTTCAAGACGCGTTTAAATTCATCAGTGTTATCGCTCCGGAAGTTATCAACCGCAGAGATGGAAACGTCACTGTGTAATACATGTTATCCGCAAATAAAATAATATCTCCTCGAGAAATTTAGAAAATTGTATCAATTTTTGTGAAATGACCCGGCAGGAAGAGTAGCCATTTACGTAACTTCTGCGGAGGACTTTTATTGTTATTACGTAAACTTTTTATCCTGACCCATTCTTTATAAAATATGTATAATTAATCGTTTCTTACTAAATATGTATCTATATTATTTAATTCACACATTTTTAATTTGTGTAATGTTTGGGTGTAAAGTAATATTGTATGTGGGCGTTGTAATCTCTATAGAAGGTGAAGATGGAATTGGCGCTCCATTACAGTTGTTGAATTCCGTGTATATCATCTTTATTTAAATCAATTGTATTCGGATTATACAATGGATACATTATAGATTCTCTAACAAACGAGTGCGATAATTATAAAGCATGCCCTATTTCGTGTACCAATGTATGGAATAGTTTTGTTTTATTATATTCAGTTTCCGCATCGGAATAAACCCAATTTTCATCTTTATCTATATCTATTTCAGTTGTTTTGTCTAAAACACCAGGTTCAGGTGGTGGATATGCATGTCCTAAAATATTACCGAGTCCATCAAAACTTTAAGGACACTTTGTATGATTATCACAATATGCGAAATTATGTAAACTTCGCTGATAAGAAATTAAAATATCTGGATTGTTTCGTTGGTATGTAGCGTACTAGGCTCAGCCCAAACATGAAATGCTTGCCGGGCTAATTCTAATTCAGCATTATTTGCTTTTTTTAAAATTCTATGTAATTGTCTGTTTTTTCCTATTTAGTTTACTGTAATTTATAATCATTAATATCTCCAACTCCACATCTCTCTGCATCCATTAACTCGAGGGTTTCCGCGTTCAGAACGCCATCTACAGGAAGATCATAATTTTCTGGGAATCTCATCAGATCCTTCTGATATATATATCCTTTTTCAGTAGTTCCGTAGAATTCTCATAAATATCCAAATATTCATAATGAACATTTTGTTGCATTATCTGATATACAGGCTGTGTGTGTGTGTTAATAATAATACAAGCATGAACAGAAGCAAGGTCTCATCCTTCATGTTTCAAGGTTAAAATTATACTGCATTATATTTTCTCCACATTCTCCTAAATATTCGTTAATCAGTAAAATTATTTTACGTTGCTTTATCGTGTTGCGTTTGGTTACACATTTTAAAATACAGTTTATTCAATTATATTTTTTTGTCTTAGTTCATTCTCAATTGTTTTAATTTCCGCGATTACGGGTATAGATTTAGAACATTTATGCAAAGCACACAAACGATCAACAACACCATTTATATCGCGGTATGAAATAGATGGCTGATTATTAATCATCATATATCTGTAACCACCATAATTTTCCATGGTGTAAGAATATGCGGTTTCTTCCGGCCCTCTTTTATTACCATGAACTCTTTCATCCAACTGGTCTTTTCCACGCTCAATGTCTTCTAACTTTTTGTGTATCTTATTAATTTCAAGCGCTATAAATTTTTTATAGTTTGCAACTTCTCTACTAATATCGTTTTTATGCGTGTTTTCTTGATTTGTTGTAGTAACCATAAATTCATCAACACCCCCTCCTCCAGACTCCGCACTGTTTGGTGTCTCGTTTCTAAGAGATATGGTCTTGGCTCTAATAACATCTGATAAATCATCAATTGTTTTTTCATTGTGCCAGTCCCCATAATTTTTTATTGGCAATTGTTCCATGTTCAATATTTTCGCCACATCTTTACGGTTGGTGGTTTCTGGTAAACGATGCTCCTTGCTTATATGATAATTTAAGTTATCGTTTCTAGTAAACTTTTTATCACAATACAAACATCTGAATTGAGTTCCTGCATGCGACTTTTTATGCCTACACAACCCTGACAAATCGGCGTAGGCAACCCCACATTCTCCACATGCGTGCATGTGAATGGTTAATTCAATACTGATAAACTCTTCGTAAGAGGCTTCTTATGTACCTTTACCCTTATTACCCTTATTGTTAC
>OZ018396.1:34748884-34904005 GCA_963969525.1 Ontholestes murinus
GATGTTTAATTTGTTGTTTAAAGAAAAACACTTCATTGCACGTTTAACTTCGTATATTAAATATTCAAATTAATAATTACAAATATTTACACGTATTTACAGCACGGTCAGTTTTATGTTTAAAAATGTTTAAGTTTAGATGTTTATCGCTTGAAGGTTAAAAGTATATTGCGTCTTAAAAAATTACAAAATATGAATGTGGAAATGTGTTTAGACATGTGGGGCGAAAGTCGCTGTTATTGGTCACTCGTATTTCGGGGGATGATCCCAAAATAGGTGGTGGTAAGAAATTCCTTGAATTGCAATTTGCATTTTTCTCCGAAATATGGCCAATGAGTTTTCTGAAATACGAACCAAAACAAACTCCCCTGCTGTGCGAAAATTACTCTACCCTAATTAATTTAAAAAATTCAAAGAAACGATTCGTAACAAGCATCGATTTCAATTCTTCTAGTAGAGATGTTCAGGTTCAGACCAATTGCTGCAAGAATATCTGATGTTCTTTCATCTTGTACACGTTTTCTGATACTTCGACCTTTGTTGTGGCTGGGCTGTAGCTTGCCAGTTGTCGTAACTCGTTCTGCAAGGCGCCGAAAAACATTTTTTGACTGATTGGCTCGTTGAGGGTATCGTTCAGCATGATAGTTTTGGCCGCATTCATCTAATATCATCAGCACATCAAAACCTTAGAGGTTTGTAAAAATCATGTTGACACATTCAATACTTTTATAATAATAATTTATTTTACTTCAAATATTCACGAACGTCAATTATTTTGACATAACAAAAAAAAGCAAAGCCTACTTGAGGAAATTTAGTGTTGAATGGATAACTAATTTTCAATTTAGTTTTTTTCGTTTATTTTTGTAAATATGCGAAATATTTAAAAAACATTTTAATAAAAGTTGTTTCTTTTAAAAAGACCTATCACTTAATACTATACTCGATCTATGTTGCCATTTGAAATTTTAAAGTTACTTCCGGTTCCGGGTACTTCCGGATTATTCCGGTAAAAAATAAATTCATCAGTGGATTCCTTGGGTTCACTTTGGTAATAAATTTTTTTGTCCCAGTCACATTCGACCAAGCGTTGTTGAAATAAAAGGCTGGTACGGGTGGTCTGAGACACCCTGTATATATATAGATATATACAGGGTGTGCCGTTAATGTGGGGAAATGGCTAGACCATAGATTCCTGGGGTCACAATATTACGATTTAACACAAATTATTTATATCCAAAAATTTACCGTTAAGCCGAAATTTGTCTTCAAAGTTTCAAAATTTTTTATTTCTTTTGTTTATAACAATTGAACGCTTGATTCGATTTGAATGAAATTTATTATTAATAACTACTATAATATCATCATTTCAGTTATTGTGTCCATTAGTGATTTACAGGAAGTATAAAAAACAGTAGTACCACCACTTAATAACTAAATTAATCTTTTATAGGTGCATTTAATAAAAATTTAAAAAATACCACTTGAAAGAACGTTTAATATAAAAACTTTTTTGTGTCTTAATTATATTTGATATCTTATAGGGTTTTTTGCACAAAAAAACAATATGAAATATTATGCTCATTTAATCAACTTACTCATTACTATTGAATAAAAATTTAATAATATCAATAAATTAAATTAATACAAACAACATCTAACACTTTTTAAACAATTTCCTCCGCAGAATCCTAATACAAACAAGATATCTGTTTGTCCCAAATATGAATATTTATGAAATATAATAAAGTTAAAAATTAATTAAAAGACACTAAATAATTATTATTATACATGTCGGCGCATCGATATCGGGACTGGTAGATCCCCGAAATTGGCAAACGCGCACACGGGAATACAGGGACTTCCCCGTGTGTGAGTAGAACAAAACCGGCGGAGCAGGGAAATGGGAGGACAGACAGTGAAGAGAAGCGAGAGAGCGGTGAACCCTGTGAGACGCGGTTTTGGACTGCTAAGTTTACCAAGTTATAAACAGTTAATAGTTATTAGTTAGTTAATCGAGTTTGTTTAATTAACAGTGGTTTTTATAAGTTTAAGTTGATGTTAATTTGTACGTTTGAGTTGAATAAAAAGAAACAATATAAAATCCGAGAAAATGAATAGTGATTCAGCATTCGCTCCGACATCAGAAGTGGGATTACCCGAATTGGAGTAAAACGACAACGCCCCGGGGTCACCGAACTTGGTCGCCGCCCTATCTATACGCAGTCAAGGTCGTGTCGAATTATTATTACAAAAATTAGTGGAACACCAGCTGCAACCTCCGGCCTCTTCAATGACAACTTCAAACAACATGTTTACACCCTCTCAAGTGCAGTTACCACAATTCAATCTATTGTCGAGATTAGCGGACCCGGAAGGATGGTGTACATTAGCCACTGAATTCATTAAAATAAACAATTTGACGGGGATTCAACGCGAAGAATTTTTGTCAGTTTTTACAAAGCCACTTGACGTTATGAATATGTTTGAAGAGGCCGTAAATGGACGTGAACAATGCCTTGACGACAGCACTTTATTGGACGAAGGACTGTATTTTTTTTGTAGCTATGCGCGGACATTTAGGCAAACGGCCGGCGTTATTTCGTAATGATCATCATATCAATCCGAAACGCCGTGCTACGCTTAATTTATCGGAGTTCGCCGGAAGATGTCACCAGTGTGGAAGAATCGGACACAAAGCTAACCAATGCTTCAGGAAGCAACAGCAAACTACCCGTCATGAGCCGGCAAATCTCTCCAGGAGGAAAATGGATTCAGTGACCTGCTTTGCATGTGGAAAAGTGGGCCATATTGCAATAAAGTGCCCAAAGAAAGAAAATATATTTATGTCTACCCAACCGATCGAACGGCCTGCTAACGTTTGCACTAGCGAAGCTCTCCCAAAGGGCCAGTTGAGATTGAAAAATGGTAAGGTTATTCATTTTATTTTGGACTCTGGCTCAGACTGCTAACTTGTAAAGACAAACATTTCCGTAATTATAAACGGAAAAGAACAAGACTGCTTGGTATCTTTGAAAGGTATTGGGGGAAACGTCATTATGTGTACTAAACAGGTTCTGACTGTGGCTCAAATCGAAAATATAAATATTGAGTTGGTTTTGCACGTAGTACCAGATGACAGTATTATTAATGATATAATAATAGGACGTGATTTAATATCCCAAAATATTTCGGTACATTTTAGTACAAGTGGTTTGGCCATAACTCGTGAAAAATGTATTCAAATCTGCAATAGCAATGTAATTGATTTTGATGAAGTAAATACCGATTTAGAATTGAATGATAGAATAAATTTAATTAAAATGTTAGCAGAATATAAGGGCAACTTTATTAACGGTGTGCCAATGAATAGAGTTAAAACAGTGCTTTTGGACATTCGTTTAAAAGATAGTAATAAAATGGTGCAACGACATCCGTATCGGTTGTCAGTTAATGAGAGAGAAATAGTACGCTCAAAAATTTCCGATTTATTAAAATCAAATATTATACGTCCTAGTTGTTCACCTTTTGCAAGTCCAATTATTTTAGTCAAAAAGAAGGACGGTTCAGATCGTTTGTGTGTGTGGATTTTCGAGAATTGAATAACAACACGGTAGCGGATAAGTACCTACTACCTCTAATTAATGACCAAATTAATCGTCTACATGGAGCGTATTATTTCTCATCCCTCGATATGGCCTCAGGTTTTCACCAAATACTGATTCACCCTGATTCAATAGAAACAACTGCATTTGTAACGCCTGACGGCCAATACGAATATTTGTCAATGCCGTTTGGTCTCAAAAATGCACCTTCTGTTTATCAAAGAGCTATTAATAAAGCACTAGGAAATTTACGCAACACAATTGCAGTTACATACGTGGATGACATTCTGATACCGTCATTGTCTATTTCTGAAGGACTTGAGAGACTCGAATTAATAATAGAAACTTTAGTGAATGTCGGATTTTCATTTAATTTTAAAAATGTAGTTTCTTAAAATTAAAAACAGAATATTTAGGTTATTTAATTCAAGCAGGAGAACTACGGCCAAACCCACAGAAAATTGACGCGTTAATACATTCACCTAAAACAACAACACAGGTACGTCAATTTTTGGGTTTGGCATCATATTTTAGACAATTTATACCGTCATTCTCTAAAATAGCTACACCATTATATCAATTAGCAGTTGGACAAAAAAAAAATTGATTGGTTACCAAAACACGATGAGGCTAAAACTACTTTAATTAAATGTTTAACTACCGAACCCGTTTTAACCATTTTTGATCCTAATATGCCAAATGAATTACATACTGATGCTAGCTCTGAAGGTTATGGTGCCGTTTTACTTCAAAAAGAAATGTCAAAAAATCGCGTTGTTGCATATTACAGTAAACGTACAACAGATGTTGAATCTCGTTATCATTCATATGAATTTGAAACTCTTGCAGTTGTAAAGGCAGTGCAACATTTTAGGCACTTTTTGTACGGCAAACATTTTTCTATTGTGACAGATTGCAATTCACTAAAAGCCTCGAGAAATAAAATTGATTTATCTCCTAGAGTCCATAGATGGTGGGCATTTTTGCAAGCTTTTGATTTTGATATTCAGTACAGTGGAGCCCGCATGAAACATGCTGATTTTCTATCTCGCAATGCGGTACCTTTAGTCGATATATCATCTACAAATATTCAAAGAAAAACGGTACAAATAATAAATTTAGAAAAAGATTGGTAGTGTGTTGAACAGCAAAGAGATCATGAAATTACCCAATTAATAATAAAATGGAAAGCTAATGAACTGCCCACTGATATTATAAATACGTATGATGTCAGAAACAATATGTTATTTAGTAAAATTCAAAGAAATAAAATATCCAAGTGGTTACCCGTAGTGCCCCGCATAATGTCTTGGTCAGTAATTAATCACGTTCACTTTAATTTAAAACATTTAGGATGGAAAAAAACACTAGAAAAAATATACGAAATTTATTGGTTTCCAAATATACGAAAGAATGTACGAAAATTTGTCGATAATTGTTTAATTTGTAAAGCTTCTAAAGGTAAATCTGGTCGACGACAAATTCAACTACACCAAATACCAAAAATTAATAAACCTTGGCATACCATTCATATAGATATTTCCGGAAAACTTAGTGGAAAAAGTGACAAAAAAGAGTATGTTTTGGTAATTATAGATGGTTTTTCGAAGTTTGTTTTATTATATCACATATGTTCACTAACTGCAAAACAGGCAGTTGAGTCCATTACTAGTTTTACTCATTTATTTGGCGCACCACACACAATAATATCTGATCAGGGAAAATGTTTTACAAGTTCAGAATTTAAACAGTTTTGTTCACAGAATAAAATTAATTTACATTTTATTGCTCATAATGCAAACAGAGCAAATGAACAGGTTGAACGTGTGTTGCAAACATTATTAAAAATACACAAAGAGAGAGTGAAAGGTTTAAAAAAGGGAAGGCACCAGTGAAACCATTTGCAATTGGTGATTTTGTATTTTCTAAATGCAACGAACGAATGATAACGAAATTAGATCGTAAATTTAGAGGTCCTTACAAGATAGTCAAAATCTTACCAAATGAAAGGTACGAGGTAGTAAAAGTTGGAGGAAAAGGGAAGAGTTTACCGTGCAAGTTTGCTCACGATTAATTGAAGGAGGTACCATGCAGTCCGGTTACCGAATTTAACATTTAATTGATGAGATGGAAGTCCTGGATGAGCCAGTGTCGGCGATTAATAATTTAAGTAGGATTGTTTTTGTACGATGTGATTGTTTGTTTTGAGGGCTATGATAGACACTGCGGTGGTCTGGTCATGAGCCGTGACCTGAAGGATCGCTGAGGCGATGTGATTGTTTGTTTTGAGGGCTATGATAGACACTGTGGTGGTCTGGTCATGAGCTGTGAGCTGAAGTATCGCTGAGGCGATGTGATTGTTTGTTTTGAGGGCTATGATAGACACTGTGGTGGTCTGGTCATGAGCCGTGAGCTGAAGTATCGCTGAGACGATGTGATTGTTTGTTTTGAGGGCTATGATAGACACTGATGTGGTCTGGTCATGAGCTGTGAACTGAAAGATCGCTGAGGCGATATGATTGTTTGTTTTGAGGGCTATGATAGACTCTGTGGTAGTCTAGTCAAGAGCCGAGTTGGTAAATTTGCTGATGCAGTGCAACTATAGTCAGGATGAACGAGTGGCATAGTTTAGTCACATGATTAATTGAATTGTAATTTTGTAGTGGCAGACAGGAATGAAGACCAATAGAGAGTGGCGCACGAGGTCGTGCCACATGTCAGGAAGGACGTGTCGGCGCATCGATATCGGGACTGGTAGATCCCCGAAATTGGTAAACACGCACACGGGAATACAGGGACTTCTCCGTGTGTGAGTAGAACAAAACCGGCGGAGCAGGGAAATGGGAGGACAGACAGTGAGGAGAAGCGAGAGAGCGGTGAACCCTGTGAGACGCGGTTTTGGACTGCTAAGTTTGGCAAGTTATAAACAGTTTTTAAAATTAATAAATATATTATTCACTAACTACATTTTTTTATTCACAGCCCTTTTTCATTTTCAGCTTGTAGAGAGGACTTCATGCCATTACTTGTAGCAGACAACATATCTCCACCGAATACTTTAATAGACTGAGTGCCAGTTGATTATAAACCTATACTGTACAAAGATATGTATGCGATCAAAATTTTCAGTCATATAATAATTTTCATGACTTTTCTTTTGTACCATTGTTCATACACATTACTCATTTAATTACATGTAAATAGAGACAATCAAAAGATGTAACAAACGAAGGCCTGTTCTAGTCCTATCAATTAACCACATCCTGTTTCATGTGGACTTGCTAATATTCCATATCACTTATTGTTTGTATTATTTGTATAAATCTTTATTAATAAAACGAAAAATATGGATGCATTGATACTCGGTATTGCTATTGATTTTAAAAAATGTATAATTTCCTGTCGAAGTATGTGTCAGGAAAACTAGAAAACAATATTAATGAATTCAGAGAAACTCATGAGGTATTAAACAAAATAATAAAGAGCTTGGATGTGCAGAAAGGGGCTCAGACAATTATTAACACACCATGAGCAAAGTAAAAAGTGATGTAGTCAAAGAGCTGCATAAGCCCGCAAGAAAAATATTTCCTCGACGACGCACAATTATTAAAGGACTGGACGATTTATGGCAAGCCGATTTAGCCGAATTTGGACTTTATGCAAGAGAAAATAAAGGATTTAAATATATTCTGGTGGTGATTGATTGTTTTTCAAAGTATTTATGGACTATACCATTAAAAGGCAAATCTGGTATAAATATGGCTAAAGCATTTAAAAGTTTAATTATGATAAATGACCGATTGCCTTAAAATTTACAAACTGATCAAGGAAAGGAATTCTATAACTCGCATTTTAGAAAAGTTATTCAAAAATTCGGAATTAATCAATATTCTACTTATACCGTAATGAAAGCCTGTTATCAAGGCTCTTTCTGGCTCTGACTGAAAGTGAGGAAAACCTCTCGGAACGATAATAATAAACAATAGCAAATCAGTTTGATTAGGTTCCTGCCTCGACAACTGCGCCGATAGTTCAGGGTAGAGCACTATTCGCGTAAAGATTATTAAACAAGGTGAATGTTGAAATAATAGTCTTTGAATACCAGTAAAAATGAACAAGTATATTAAATTGAAAACAATGATAGAATATTTACACACGAAACAAAACACAATAAAAGCAAAGATTAAAACACTTACACAAAAAAAGTAATGAAACGCTAACAATGACCACTGGGTCTCGACGAAAAAGAATAAATTTTAAAACTTACGTAATAATTCGTGGATCCACGATTTCGAAAAAAAGACTGTTTAAAAGAGAGACTGTTTTTAAAAGAGACCTTACTCTAGGGAGCAGGCGGTATTTATTCGGTCGGTGGTCATCCCTCTTCCTTTCACACCCCTCTAGCGACCACCGAATTCTCGTCTATCCACAAAATTAATTATTAAGTTATTATTTTTGAAAATAATTTGATATTACTAATATCATTGTGAATGTTCGAAGATTACGCACCGGGGCATCCCCGATTTATGGCGCTACCTGTAGGTTACGGGTAGCTACAGGTACATTTTACCTTTTCGATGTACCGAAAAGGTAGGCCTAATTAATTACAGCGATATATGGTGGATACAGCGCCCGTTTTGGCTTATTTAAACCAATTTGCATATTTGCAATTACTAAATATAAATAATTATATATCATGACAGCTCGTGGTTAACATCGTTCGACGTAGGGTTAACCACTCCGTGTTTGGTGTCGTTCGAATCACCTTCCTCTCAGCCATCCGATGATCCCATGTGGATTTCGCGTGTGTGGACTCCATACGCGAATATTCGCGAACGGTGAAGATGATGTAAGTAACTTCGCCGTGACGTCACTTCCCGTCCTTTTGTTCTTCACACGTGCGCTTCGCCCGCTCGGTCCGTTCGGTCGCAGGTAGTTGCGACCCTTCGCAGATGTGGCGAACACAGGATTCCCGGAATTTTGGACACCCTTGGCGGAACGGCTTGGCGGCAGAACTCGCCTCTACCTGCAGTTGCTGAGAGGGGCTCTTCGACACGAAGTTGAGCTATCATGATATAGGGGCGCTGTTCCCTGGAAATCTAACATGTATAGTGCGGCGCGAATTTTACTCATTTGGGAAGTAAAAAAGAAGCAACACAAGTTGCTGAAAGTTGCCGGTGCTTCGCGCCGGTAACAAGCCGCAATAGCAGAGCACGTGATAAGGACTTCTTTAAAAGATAAGTTATATCGCACATTCAGTTTGCGAGGGACGTATCGCTGGATAGACATTTTGGATGAAATTACAGCTGATTACAACAAACGGAAGCATAGTACTACAGGAATGCGACCATGTGACGTTACTAAAGATAAGGTGCGTCACTTATTAAAAACTGTTTACTCACATATTCAAATCGCTGGAAAGAAGAAATTTAACACAGGTGACATCGTGCGTATTAGTAAAGAAAAATCATTATTTGATAAGGGTTTCACACCAAATTGGAGTACTGAATTATTTAAAATCAAATCCATCAAAGTTTCAAATCCCACCGTTTACCTGTTGGAAGATAGTTCGGGGAATCCAATTAAAGGTGCGTTTTATGCTGAAGAACTTCAAAAAGCTAAACATGATGAAGTGTATCTAGTGGAAAAAGTGTTGAGGAAAAAGGGGAATAAAGTTTACGTCAAGTGCTTAGGTTTAGATAAATCGTAAAATAGTTGGATAGATAAATCTAATGTATTATAATTTACCTGTAAAATGTATGGTAGAAATGAAAAAGTTTATTATTTTAACAATTTTTTTTAATTAAAAATCTAAACTTAAAATCTTTCCTTAAAACTAATATTAAAACTAAGCACTATATCGCGTCTTTTCGCACTAAATCACGTCTTTTCGCACTAAATCGCGTTACCATCCTCGTCTGCAGAAGTGTAAAGTTGTGGATTGTACTTTTATTTATTATTTGCTTGTAGGTTCTTTCTTTCTGGGTTTGTGATACTAGTGATAATGTAAACACCAATTACTGTTACAGTTGGAATGCGTATATTTCTTTTCTTTTTTACAGTTTTGATGTTGTTGGACTCAACGTCGTTACCAGACTGCTGCAAACTCTCTTCTGCTGACCCCAGCCGGGGTGTTTCGTTAAAAACATATTTCATAGAGGGGGCACGGATGACGCTGGGGCGAACTTTGTCAAATTGAGATAAAACTAATTGTTTTCATTAATTCAAAATTTCAATTAGCTATTTGTTTTTCCCAGAGTTATCTGCGCCCGCTCGGCTCCGAAAAGCAAACATATTTAAGAAACTGTAATTATTGCAATTATCTCTGGAAGTGAATATATACTCTAATATGGTAAATAATATGGAATTCGAAACAACAAGAAAACATTTGAACTAGACTAAATAATTATGATAAAAATTAATGATAACAAGAATTTGCAATCCAAAGATAATACAATATTACAAAACAATTTCAATTATTAAAATATTTTAAATATAAAGAATAACTATACATTACATTTCCCCCCTTAAAGAACAAAAAAATAGAGCATCTCAATGATATTTTTTTTTCAATAAAAAGACATAACCAAGGGAAAATACGTATGTAAGACATGAAAATACATATTTAGCATAAGAGAAATACCCAAAACATGAAAAATATACATAAAGGAGATCAAATATAGAACCATGAATCATGAAAATTAGCATAAAAATATATATAAATAAAATATCACAATTGAAAATCAAATTCAAAACACTTCAAAACTCACTGCACTAACAGCTGAAAAAGAACACAATACTTATGTAATTGAAACAATTTTACAAACTAGGAACCCATATAAGTTATTAATTTACAAAATAATATAAATCTAAAATGGTAAAATGATATTATATATATATAATATATAACTGGAACTTATTTCATTCATTTTCTAGATTATATGAGTGAAAGATAAGATCCATTTATAAAACATATATGTGCATCTATTAATTTAAAAAAAATCGCGCACGAGTTTAGGATTTTACTAGCCACATATGTTATATATTTAGTGAATATTATATCCACTACTGAATAAACCCTCGTCGAAACTCGTTTTCCTTAAGCATGTCTCATTTTGCTCTATAAATGATTATAACATTGATGAAATGAATGCACCTAATAAAGAAATTTAGGCAATTTAATTTACCATAGAAATATACCCATAGAGAAATACTAAGGAATTTTAGTATCACTGCACGTTATCACATTCACTATTTATTGGATTTAAACTTGTAATCGAAATAATTTTACCCATAGGAACCATTTTAAATATAAGATCATTTTTAGAAATACAATTAAAAGAAAAATAACTTGAAATAATAGGGAATAAAATTAAATATTAATAATACCAAAATACTGCATTATTGTAAGGCAAAGAAATATATATTGAAATGATCATTATTAAATTTAAATTATTATTTGATATATATTATAAACAATCAATAGTTCATGAATTTACCAAAATCGTATCCCAGACATTGCGCTAAAGGTTTTATAAGGACAGCCGTACGAAAATAAATGTTATTGCACATAATTATGAACTCTCCAAGGCTTTTCAAATTTAGTTTTTATAAAATTCGCACATTTAGCCATGAAACACTTATTTTGTGTAATTTTAAATATTTCATTATTATTATTATTAGTTACTTTGGAATAAACTTTCTTTTTTATATTTGAAGAGCCAAATGAAAACTTTATTTTACAATTATATTTAATTTTGCACTTTTTGGCTTTATATTTTATTTTACTATGTCTAATCTTGTATGCTTTCAGTAGACTTTTATCTTTATTAGTTGGAAATACTATTGTACGATTGACATGTTTATACTTGTTATAAAAAAATGTCTTGCTTTACGATTAAATTTTTTACTTTTTAACATATTAGGCTTACTATTTAGTACTCGAGTGCTTATTCTTGAATAATTTCGGGTATTAAAATTTTTAATATTCGCACGAGAAGTTAGGAACGTGTTATTTTTAGTTTTTAGATTTAAATTAATCTGTACTGATGTATCTGGCGCGTTATTAGGAATTAAACTGGAGTTATTCAGTCTTTCTGTACAAATCGAAAAATTAAATGGGTCTTTAATTATATGGAAATTACTATGATCGGTGTTAATAGTTTCCTTGCTCGTGGATTTATTAAATTCTAGTTCGGTAGTGGTATTAACAAGTTTATCTTCTGATTCTGATTCAGTATTTTGATTTTGAATTGCATTTTCATTTACTAAGTTGGGAGATTTGTATGAGTTTGTATTATCTACATTATACTCGGTAAGTTGTTCTATATTATCCAAAAATTGTGTCCCTTCTGATTCTATAACTTCGCACGGTTTTTTATTTATTGTCTGTGTTTTAATGATTGTGTTCGTTTGTTCATTTTTCTCAAAACTAGAATTATTGTCAAATGTACATTCATCTACAACAATGTGGTTTTTAAGGCTGTTTTGAATATCAAGTTTCGCGTCTGTTTTAGCAAAAATTCCCTCGCAAGGTTCTAAAAATACATTTAAATTTAATTTTCTATTTTCATCAATTTTATCGACAAGGTTTGGATTACTATCTGGCACATTTGAACAATTGTCTAAGTTTTGATGGTATATGTTATTATTAGATTCACTATAGTAAGTATTATAAAAACTCCTGCTTCTACTGATTCAGGTATTATTTGGGGATTATAAGATGTATTTAAATATTGATTACTATGGTTAAATTGATTGTAAGTTTCATTAGCGTACAAATTATTTGTTTCGCGATTAGCAATTTGACGATTTCCTTGAAAATTAATATAATTTCGATGGTTTGATCTATAATTATTATCTTGTCGATTCGGATTTTGTTGAAATCTAGTTCCAAAGTTATTACTAGAATTCAGAAAAGGTTCATTTTGCTGCCTAGAGTTTGAATTAAAATTTCTGCGATTATTTGAACTATCTGGAAAATCACCGTTTCTAAAATCAACCGAATTTCGTTTTTTATAACAATCACGAACTACGTGTCCAAACTTTTTGCAATAATTGCACTGAATTGAAGATTTAGACAGTTGGATCTTTTTATCATTATTCAAATTATTGTTACGAGTAAAATGTGAATTTAAATTACAAATATGACAAAATTTTGAAATATTAGGGGCCTCTAATTGACTTCTAGTAAAATTAGATTCTTCTTCACCTATTGCGAGTTGAATTGCTTCTTCGAGGTTTTCCGGTCTCATTGGTTTCACTAATGTCTTTAAATCATGTTTTAAACCATTAATAAACACGGCCAATAATTGTTGATTTGTTAAATTTAATTGAGCTTCTTGAGCTTCTTTGGTTAACTTTCTGTTTAAAGATTGAATCAACAGATCTCTGCAATTTTCGATTCTTTTTGAAAAAGCTCTAACATCTTCGTTTGATTTTTGAAAACATGAATTTAATTCAGCTAAAATACTAGCATAATTAGTTTTTAATGAAAAATTGTTTCTTAGGAATTGTTTAAGTTCGTCCCATGTATCAATTACTCTACTTCTAGTTAAGCGACCCGCATCACCCAAAATTTTATTTTTTATTGGAAGTAAAAACTGACCTTTTAAATTTTCAGGTATGTGTTGCAAAACTTCGGTACAACTATTAATAAAATCTTCCAAATTATTAGTAGTAGTATCAAAAGTTACATTTAATTGATTACTGTAATACGTTAACATAGCGATATCATTATTAGATTCCATTTTTATCTTTTGTTGAAGAATGTAATTTTAAGTAATAAAATATTTCAAAGAGAAATAGAGAGAAAGAAAACAAAATAATATTGTTATACGAAATAAATTGGTTAAAAATAATAAAATTGCGTGAAAAGGTTCCCAGTATAGTAGAAATTATTTCACTTACATTAAGACAGCCGCGAACATTCTAGACTCGGTTTCTTGAATTCCCGATGATGATCCTGGCTCCGACGTTGATTTGCGTAGACGCTCACAGAGGCCTAAGCCAAGGGCACGTCAGTGGGGTTGTTCAGGTGCTCCGGGTCCTGCTGTGGGCTGAAGTGGGCTCGCGGAGTCCTTGTCCTAGGGCACGTCAGTGGGGTTGATCTGGTGGCTCCGGGTCCTACTGGAGGCTGAAGTGGGTTCGTGGAGTCCTTGTTATAGATTTCGACGGTGAAAATGTCCAGGGGGGCGTGTCCCCGATGAGAACAATACTTTTCACTAAATTGGTTGTGGATTACACAAGTATCACAATTTTTCAAATTTCCCAGAACTCCGAATTCGACTGCGCCAGTTGTAAAGTTGTGGATTGTACTTTTATTTATTATTTGCTTGTAGGTTCTTTCTTTCTGGGTATGTGATACTAGTGATAATGTAAACACCAATTACTGTTACAGTTGGAATGCGTATATTTCTTTTCTTTTTTACAGTTTTGATGTTGTTGGACTCAAAGTCGTTACCAGACTGCTGCAAACTCTCTTCTGCTGACCCCAGCCGGGGTGTTTCGTTAAAAACATATTTCATAGAGGGGGCACGGATAACGCTGGGGCGAACTTTGTCAAATTGAGATAAAACTAATTGTTTTCATTAATTCAAAATTTCAATTAGCTATTTGTTTTTCCCAGAGTTATCTGCGCCCGCTCGGCTCCGAAAAGCAAACATATTTAAGAAACTGTAATTATTGCAATTATCTCTGGAAGTGAATATTTACTCTAATATGGTAAATAATATGGAATTCGAAACAACAAGAAAACATTTGAACTAGACTAAATAATTATGATAAAAATTAATGATAATAAGAATTTGCAATCCAAAGATAATACAATATTACAAAACAATTTCAATTATTAAAATATTTTAAATATAAAGATAATACAATATTACAAAACAATTTCAATTATTAAAATATTTTAAATATAAAGAATAACTATACATTACTGTTACGGCCTTGCCTGCACGGGGTGCATGGACCGTAACGAATTTACATTTTATTGGGGGCAGCGAGTGTACGGACAGTACCGGCTTAAAATCCTTCCTCGAATATTAGTTTATTGCTAGAATAAATCATCCTAAGAATTGTAAATTTAAACTCTATTTTTATTATGTGTTTTGTGCGCGTCGTACCGTCCGTGGGCCATAAAGGGCTTAGCGGGTATTTCAACATCTGGAAGCCACCCGAAGACGTGCGATGGATGTTTTGGCAACACCGTGCAGAAGAAAGTTTATGCAGCCAATCATCCTCTTTTGCAGACCACCACCTACCCTTGGAGTAACAAACTCCACCCCTTTACGTGGTGTGCAGAAACCAGCGCTCGAAAAGGAAGAAGAGATCAGTTTAAACCATCAACAAACAAACACCACCGGCTCTTACGATTTTTTAATTGTACATTTTTGTAAAGTTTTCGTTATCAATATATTTATTAATTTAAATGTGCGTTTTAACATAACGACGTCACATTTTTGGTCCTTCGAACCGGATAGTAGTCGACGTCACATTTTTGGTCCTTCGAACCGGATAGAAGTCGACGTCACATTTTTGGTCCTTCGAACCGGATAGAACTCCACGTTACATTTTTGGTCCTTCGAACCGGATAGAAGTCGACGTAACAATTACAGAAGGAGGACTCTCGGCGCGGGCTGGGCTGCTTGGAGGTTGAATATTGTCTGGCCTCCTTAATTCTATAAGGGGCCCCTCCAATGGCACCCACAAATCACCGCGCACTCTAATCGTCCTTGGAGGTGACTTAAAATAATAAATAAATTATTAAAAATTATCTAAATTAAAAATGAAAATTATCTAATTTTTTTTCTTACCGAGGGTGGAGAGTAGAGGCTGACAAAAATTCCTTGTCTGTAAGAGGAGGTGGAACTGCATCGATCTGAGGCACCTGAACAGGATTATGTTGAGGGTGCCTTAAAAAAATCTTTATTTTGCTCCTAGTGTACTGCCTGCAAAGCGGGCACTTATCAATTCGTCTTACACATGCAGCACAAAAGAGGTGTATATATATACACGACAGGGTATATTGTACCCAGTTTGTTAGACAAACTGGGCACTCTCCCACCTCGGCACCCTCAGTAAATTCTAAAATTTAAAAAAATTGTATTAGCACTTTTATTTCTTAATTATGAATTATTTTAGAAAAATTATATCATTTAAATAATTTGCCTACTTACCGTAGGTAAATTCCATTTTTAGCTGACAAAATTTTCTAATGCCCACACCTCAATACAAATTACTAACCACACAAACTGGATGCGCCTTTGTATCACAAAATAAAACACACGTTCGCGGAATAAAATTCGCTCGACACCACGCAAAAAAGAATGTGCGGTTTTTCACAAAATAAAACACACGTTCGCGGAATAAAATTCGCTCGACACCGCGCAAACTGAACACACGTTCGCGGAATAAAATTCACTCAACACCACGCAAAAAAGAATGCGCGTTTTTTCACAAAATAAAACACACTTTCGCGGATTATTTTAAATTGACATTTTTAGATTCGTTTAAAAGTAGATCAAATGGTCAACGTTAGGAAATATTTTCCAATTGATGATCAATTTGATTTGGTAACTAAAAAAGGTGTATTCCCTTATCAATATATGGATTCACTGTCGAAATTGGAGGAAGCAAAATTACCCGCTAGAAAATTATTTTTTAATTCACTAACAAATACTGACATTACTAGTAAGGAGTATGAGCATGCCGAAATCGTTTGGACAAAATTTAATTGTCAAAATTTGCAAGAATATTTCCGTATTTAAAAACGGATGTTTTACTTTTGGCCGACATTTTCGAAAATTTCCGCGGTGTTTGTATTAAAGCGTATGATTTGGATCCGGCTCATTACTATACGACACCCGGATTGTCGTGGGATGCTATGTTGAAATTAACAGACATTAATTTGGAATTGTTGACAGACATTGACATGCACCATTTCATTCGTAAAGGCATTAGAGGGGGTATAAGTCAGTATTCTTTACGCTACGCCCAAGCCAATAATAAATATATGACAGATTGTGACTCGACGAAACCATCAAAATTTTTAACGTATTGGGACGCCAATAATTTGTATGGTTGGGCAATGTCACAAAACCTACCACACGGTGGTTTTAAATGGTTAAGCGCGGAAGAAATTCCAATTTTTAATGTCATCAACAAATATCCCCGACCTACACAATGTAAACGTGAACGAACTTATGAAATCAGATCCTCTTGGAGTAGATAAACCAGTACATGTCACACACAACAATATTAATTTCATTTTCATTAAAACACATAATTCACATGACTCAATAACTGAATCTAAATTATTCACTTCGATTTTAAAATTAAAGATTTTTTGCATAAGCAAATTAAAGAAAATCTGTCAACGTCAGAAATAAATACAATTCTTAACGAATATCATACTACTCCTACCGGAGGGCACAAAGGAATTTATAAAACGTAAGAAAATAAAAACCAAATATGAATGGAAAAATATGTATAAGGACATCAAAGAATACGTTAGTGCGTGTGAAGTATGTCAGCGAAATAAACAAGTAAAATCAACAAAAATGCCACAACGATAATCGAAAACTAATCTTTACCACATCCACATAATCTTGAATATTAAAGGCTCCAAGTTGAAAAATTATTCAGTTTATTCAGAACACGCGCTCATTACAGCCAATTAAGTGAATTATGGACAACGTAGAAATAAATATTGATTATACCCCGAATTCAGGTCGAGGGAGTCCTAAACATATTTACAAATATCTGCGAGAGTGTGTTGGTGGCTATGATGAGTTGTACATATATTTTCGTGCATATTCAATCCTGGAAGAACTGATGGAAATAGATCCTTCTAAGGCATTGCACATTCTTTTGACTGGTATTGAAGAAATCAGTTTTATAGACGAGGAATTTGGTTGGACACATGAGTGTGTGCTGGAACCCTGCTCTGAATATATTTGTGACAGGTTAAAAGATTCTTACATTTATATCATGTGGGACCATAAAAAAAATCATTTCGCGATTCCTATAACTGATAACGATCTGTGTCGGTTGGAATATCAGTTGGTACTTGATGCAGATCGTCGAGATAAGGAGGAAAAGAGGGAACAAGATAATAACAGTGACTGGTAGCCATACCCCACCTTCTGACAACGCTAAAATTGATTAAGTATTTGTAGCATTGTAAATGTAGAAAACATATTCAAATATGTATAAGAATAAAAAAACAGTTTTTATTTAAATTCCAATTAATCTTTACCTTGGTAATACTATGAATAGATAAAATCTATATGTCACTGCATATTCAAATTCCTCATAAAATTATGTTTCCAATGATACCTCACACACCAATATTATACACATTTAAATTTATTACTAATTATGTGTTGGTAAGTATTCAACATTTACACGGCTTCTTATCAGCTATTAGATTAGCTCAGTGGTTAAGGCTCTGACTGAACAACTCTTGGGACCCGGGATCGAATCTCGGCCCGGAATAAAAATATATTGGGTATAGTAAAACACTTGTTTTGTTCCATATTTTTAATCTCAGTTGCCTGATACGTGTTTCGATCCGTTACGATAATTTTCAAAGGTAAAACCAGTTTTACCTTTGAAAATGCAACTGAGATTAAAAATATGGAACAAAACAAGTGTTTTACTATATCCAATCTGAAAATTTGGTTCCATCAAGAAAGTAGCATTAAAAGTGTTGAATATAATAAAAATATATATTAATTGTGCGAATAAATAATTGCAATTAAATAATAAATTTACTACAACGAACTAAAGGATTTTAATACATTTTATTTTTTTTTAATTGCAATTAAATACTACTAAATGGGCTCCGGTAAATAAATTATATTAAAACAAGGAAAATTAATAATTATAATTCTGCTGGTGTGAGAATATTAAATGAATTAATTGAATACGTCTATGACGTCATCGCGGCTTATGGAAATAAATGGTTAAGGTTTAATTTCTACAGTACTGGCTCTACAACCTGCTGCTAGGTGGCGCTCGTGAGGTTGCGGTTGGCAGTAGGGGGCTTTAGGTCGCCGCGGAAGGGGGCTCCTGAAGTCGCGGAGCTCCAGGATGCTGGCACGGGCTGAGGAAGGGGGCCCAGAGGTGTCGCGGAGCTCCAGGGAGCTAGCACGGGTGAGGAAGGGGGGCCAGAGGTCCTGAGGTCGCGTGGATGTGTTAGGGGTGGAAAATTTAGGGGATGAAAACAACTCAGGGGATGTAAAATTTAGGGGATGAAAATGTAAATTTCCGACTTCCGGAAACCGGACACCGGTGACCTTGGGAATTCTTCCGGTGACCTTGGAATGCTTCCCATGCTATTCTTATGGGAATGCTTCCTGTCCCAGAACCGGCTATTCTTATCTACTCGCCGTATTTTTCGAAAAAAATGACAACATGCGAAGATCAATCAAAAATTATTTTTTTTCCATAAATTACCCGAAAAAAAATTATGTGAAGGTATACGAGGTCTTAACCTGTAACTCAATTCAAAATTTAGGCGCCGGCGTCAATTAGTTTCTCTACAAAAAAATCTCCAAAATGGGGCTAAATTTTGAAAGAAGTGAAGGGTATAACATGTTAGATAAAAAAATAAGTACTCTCCGAGCACTTTTCAAATCTGAAATAAAAAATAGGGCATTCCATTAAAAAAAAAACATAAGTTTGGTACGCCACTGGAGTACGGCCCGCCACTGATGATTAGAAATATTTTTGAAACATAGCGACGGTAATTATGCACCACTTTTAGATTTTTTCGATAGCTTTTATCGTAAGGGAGCTATGGTCCGAGGCGTCTTAAGTGCCACACCCGGTATATCAAAATAAAACAAAACTTACTTTTTACTATTAGTACTTGCTGCAATTAGACAATTGGCTGTCGTGTCTACTGGAATTGAGTTAGAATTATATTGAGTTGATTTAGGACATATCCAACCTTTATTGGCTTGTTCTATTACCTGTATCAATCCATGTTTAGAATCACTCCAATAGGAAATGGTTCGTATAATGAAGGCATAACTGAAGAAAAGAGTAATAATTAGAATATAATAAATAATAATCAATAATAATAAAATATATTTTTATTAAGAAAAAAAAGATTAAAAAACAAAATTAATATTCTATATTTATTTTTACTAGAAAAAAATGATAATCTTATTATTAAAATGTGTGTTAAGAATTCAAAAGTTTGTATGCATTTTAATAGTTAATCTCCTAGATATTAGAATCTTACATACGAATAAATAAATTTAAAAAAAACAATAATAATATTCAACATTATTATATCGAAACACAAGCCGTTTAGAGGCCATATTTTTTATTAACATTTGAAATGGGCTGATTATTATATAGATCTTTCCTGGACAGGATATGTTGATGTTCGACATCTTCTTTGAATATCGGGTACAAATGCTTAATTCGGGATTCTAATGTGTTTCGATTGTGGGCTATATCTTGAACAGTTTTGTTAAAATTTTGAATATATAATTTCTAGAGTAACTTAGTACTTTATCATCATTTTGAAAGTCTCTTTTAATTTTAAAAATATTGTTAGTTGAATCTTTCAAAATTTTGTATTGAATATTAAGATTCTCAAATTCTTTATAAATAGGTGCTAGAGTGTGTTTATACTTTTCTAATTTAGCATTTCTAAATTTATGGTTAACAACCCTGCGTTTTTTATAATATTCTTAATTTAAAATCCAATCACAGGCGTGATGAGCCAGACAGAAATAAATACGAATGTGTTGCTTTGATAGCTGTGCCATTTGTTTAATTCAATATCTATCGAGGTATTAGCCAGAGTAGTAGTTGTTTCAATAAGTTTTAAGTTTTGTAGTCTTAATAAGACTAATTGTTGTAGTTCTGTGAGATATTTTCGTATTTTTAAATTATTAGTTAATTTTCTACAACGTTTATTATAATAATACTAATGAATTCAAGTACCCTTTTTAAGTCTACATATCAATATCTAAAACATAGTTACTTACTATTTCCTGGACGAAATACTGTAACTGGAAACTTATCTATATATTTGTGGACCAAGTTCTCAGTAGCATTCTTACAATACAAATAGGTATTGATAAAATCGCGAAGGGGGCATTCGTCCCACAACCGTTATTTAAGTTTGACAGGGTGCCTACTGAGAAACAAGTGTTAACACCCATTAAAATGAAGTGTCGAAAAATTTATGAGGAGATCCACCCAACTCCAATCACGACACTCTTGCAGGTAGCGGAACGTTGCCCTTCACGACCCTTTACGTTGTAATGGTGCATATAATATAACACCAGTGATTATTTTAAGAATTATTTAATTTGTGCTTGGTGTAATGCATTTTCTTTTAATATTGTTAGTAAGACATTGTAGTAGTTATATTGTAAAAAGTAATTTAAATTAAATTATTATTTAATTTTCTAGAACGAACCGAAGGATTAAATACATTTTATTATTGTAAAAAGACTGGGTTTTTGTTTTATGCCGAGTACATTATAAACACATTATTCATATTTAAATAATGTTTTGTGTTAATAAGTAGTTGATTACAAATTGACTTTGTTCATTTCACTTTATTTTTTATTTTAATACCGGTCTAATTTCGGCAGTGGGTAATTTAACAGGTTTATAAAGAGAAAAGGGTTTATATCATTGCAGCTCCCTATATAAGTACTCGTTTAAAAAGGAATTCATTTATTTACGGATGTGAAGTTAGCAATATATTCCAGCAATAATTTCGTTTGTCGAAAAACTATAATTACACACATCTCCTGCAATCTTGCAGGTAGTGGAACGTTGCTCTTCATGGCCCTTTACCTTGTAATGGCGCATGTAATATACACCAGTTTTAGGATATTTAATAGCACTTGATTAAAACACTGAAATCAATAGCTTATAATGGGTGCATAGTACCCGAAATGTACATCTAGCGAAAATAAAAATTAATTGTGAAGAAAGTGTTAGTGTTTTAATCAAGTTTTAATTATATCTTCACGTAACTCAA
This sequence comes from Ontholestes murinus, assembly GCA_963969525.1. Taxonomy (NCBI): domain Eukaryota; kingdom Metazoa; phylum Arthropoda; class Insecta; order Coleoptera; family Staphylinidae; genus Ontholestes; species Ontholestes murinus. The sequence goes on from OZ018396.1 coordinate 34,770,512, forward strand.
CAACAAATGTCTATATTTAATAACATGCTAAATGTACCTAGTTTTATATGTATGAACTACTACACATGCTTTTAGAAAAGTTAATTTTAAAAATTAATTTGCCATAATTACCTTATATCGTCTTTAGAATATATCAAATGAAAATATTATTGCGTACTCATCCACAATTATTTAAATGATTTATTTTGACTGTATTATTTTCATTTATTATTGATTTCAAATGACATTTTATTAATGAACTACATATTTGTAAAGGTATAAGTGCAATAATTTTATCACATATATGTTTTTCATTTAAAGGTAAAATATGTAAGTAGGTGTAGAGATGAAAAAAGAAATTAATCTTTAAAAACTTTAATTTATGCAATAAATTAATAATAATTGTTATTATTTACATATTTTTAGTTTTGGTTATAATGGTCCGGGTAATATTACACGAGTTAATATTTTAATAATTATTTAATTTATGCTTAGTGTAATGTATTTTCTTTTAATATTGTTAGTTAGACACTAATTATATTGTAAAAATACTGGATATTATATAATTTTTCAAACATGTTTTTCATAAAGTTCCTAACTTGCCAGAAAAAAATTAAAAATGAATAATTTTTACATTTTTTGCCTATTGCTACCACACTATAGGAGTTATATGAAATGTACATAACAAGTAATTGTAGAGAATCCAAAATTGAGCAAATTATTAAGAATAGCATTTTTACCTAAACCTCATAGTTTTCCAGAAAAATATAGGGAAAGTGCTATGATGGCCACATAACCATTTTGTATTGTTTGTATTTTGTACATTATTAACAAGTTTATAAATAGGGAGTAGTTTGTATCATTGCAGCTCCCTACATAAGTACTCGTTTAAAAAGAAAGTAATTTTTTGGTGCAAGGGTAGAAAATTCAATAAGTTTGGCCACATCACCATTTTATTATAATGTATTGCTAATTAAAAATTATAACTGATTAATGAAACAATATCTGTAATTTTGTTTTGATATTAGAAATAAAATGTAATTATTATTTCTTCCTTTATAACATAATTTTCCATATTTTTAATTTAAATGAAAAACAAACACTAAACTATACTTTTAACGGTTTAATGTCATTATCAAGTGACTTTAAACCGTCGAAACTAAGTCGTGTGTTATTTATTATTATTATTATTGCACTTACACCTTTATATATAGTTCGTTAATAAAATGTCAAATCGATAATAAATGAAAAGAATACAATCAAATTAAATAATTTAAATAATTCTTAAAATAAACTTTTCTAAAAGTATGTGTAGTAGTTCATACTATTAAATATCCTAAAACTGGTGTTATATTACATGCCCTAAAGAGGAACGTTCAACTACCTGCAAGAGGGTCGTGATGATTGGAGATGTGATGTCTCATAAATTTTTCGCACTTCACTTTTAATGTATGTTAACACTTGTAACACAGTAGGCACCCTGTCTAAGTTAAATAACGGTTGTGGGACGAAAGGGACGTTTCGATAAAATCATCCATAAGATTCTTCTCCATTTTCATGAATTCATTTTTTGGTAAAGTTTCAACCAATTTGATTAATTCTCTTGGATTAACAGGGTGCTTATATAAAGTCTCGGTAGTGAATCTGTTGGATTGTCTACCTTGGCAATAAGCCGTGGAGACGTAAACATAGCTCTAAAAATATATTGAAAATTTATAATAACTTTCAAATACAAACATTTTATAAGTGGCAGTTAAATCTAATCCTGATTTTAATTTAATTAAAAAATATATCTAAAACAGTTTAAAATGTATCGACTGATTGTTAGCAATAGCTTTTTGAGTTCTCAATTTTGAAACTAAAAGCAATGTATGTATAAATTGTATTAAATATAATTTACCGGTGCAGAATTGTTGAAATTTAAAATTAATTTCTCCAAACATTACTACAAAATTGTTTTACAATTATGTAAGCCGGAATTAGTCTTCAAAGTTTCAAAGAAACATTAATTCTTTTGTTAATTACAATTGAATGCTTAATTTGATTTAAATTGAAATTTATTATTAATTATCATCATAATATAGCACTTTTTTCTCATTAAAATTTTTAATGCCAATAATACTACATCGGTAAATGAGTGTTCTTGGAATCTCTTGTTGGTATCAAGTGGTGTAAAATTGAGACATGAAGATCGACATTAAAATTAACAAGTGACCCAGCATGAATAAAAACATTAACATTATTCTTAATAAGATCTAAGGACCTTTCTGACATTCCCAAATTTGGATTCTTTAAATCTCCTTCTATAAAACCAAGTTTTTGGTGACAATTCGGGTAAATACTACGCAGACGATAAAATACCTAAAATATTTAAAATTAAAATCCTATGTAAACAAATCTATTATTATTATTATTATGTATAATTTAATATAATATAGACATGAGTTTAGTTTAAAAGATTATTTATTTATCTGAAAGTAAGTTAGTACTAATTACTTCTATCCTCTTACTTTAAAAATGATAATGAGTAATTAGAGGCGAGTGAAAATAAAAGTATGGAATATATTTTCAACTTGTGCTCTTTAGATCGATAGAGTTTTTTTTTAATAGTTCGAAATACATGTTCAGCGAGGCTTTCATAATCATATAGGTAGAATAATGATTAATTTTGTGTTTTTTCGCCAAAATTTGGAATAAAGCACTGTAAAATTATTTACCTTGATCACTTTGTAAATTTTTAGGTGTTTATCTTTTAACGGAGCTGTCCACAAATACTTGGAAAAGCAATTAATCACTACAAATACGAATTTATATCCAGGAATTGCTAAACCCGAAAATAGTATATATTGTATTGTATTTAACCTTTGTCTAACATGCATTACATAAATAAATATATAATGGTACACAAACCGTAAGAAAAAGAATATATACAAATAATTTTGACTGCATGTAGAAGGGCGGAGTTCACTCTTAGGAATGATCTTCCAATCGAACCCGCTGAATAAAAAGCAGAAATTGTGGAAAATAAATGGAGTAGAATATTTAATGGGATAATAATTCTAAAAAGTAAAAATTATATTCCAATTCTGTGTAATGAAAATGATATACAACACAACTTTGAGAAGTTACTTTTGATTAAAAAAATTTGAAAAAACACATGAAATTCGAAAATCAAAAATATTTGACAAATGAAAAGATTTACAAGATTACCACTTATTTTACAAATTACAAAAATATATTTATTTTGTCAAATGAATAGTCATATTTTCAGGAACATGATCTCATATAGTAAATCTCTTCTCTATTGGTGACACAATTGTTTCGTTAAAACCGGATAAAATTTCACCGTAAAGTAATTGAATTTTGAAATTATCGAAAAAACTCGCTTATTTAATACCTAGGCAGAAGTAATAATTTTTGTATCCCATTGGTACAATGGGACCTTCAATATTGTTGGCTCTTGTTAATAGTGATAATTGGTATTAATTTAAAACTACTAGCTCTATCTATTGAAATAATCTGAAACAGATAAAATATTAATTAATGCAAACTAAATAGCCTTAATGCACCACCTTGTAAATATAATTTATTGTCTTTATTATATACATATTAAAATAATTGCGAAAAAGTAGTATAAATAAAAATATGCGACCTATCTAAAAGTGACTAACTTCATAAATTAATTACTTTCACTTCAAATGCGGTTTGCAATAAAAACTAAATTGATAATTTCTGGCGCATTCTATGTACAGAATTAAAATAATTTCGCACATTTCACTTGACTTTGAGCAATTTTTTGACAGCTGAGATTACATCCTGGGACTGAGGTAGGGCTGCTTGTTCCAATGTTTTCGCGTAGGGCATGGGCGTATCGACTCCGGTAATTCTGATGGCGGGTTGGTCTAGGTGGAAGAAGGCCTCACTCTCCATGATGCGCGCCAAAATTTCAGATCCGATACCGCACGTTGGCCATCCCTGTTCTACTGTTATCAAATGGTTCGTCTTCACAACTGAGGCGGTAATAGTGTTGACATCTAGCGGCCTTAATGAACGTAGGTTTATCACTTCGGCTTCAATCCCCTTTGCAGACAGTTCTTTTGCCGCTTGCAAAGACGTCTCCACTGCTCGAGAGTGTGCTACTATCGTAATGTGTTTTCCTGAAAAGAAGGGACATTAATATTAATAACAACAAATAGTTATTTAAATATAAATCTACTTTAAATCTATGTTTATCAATATTTTTCTTTGGGAAGTATAAATGTTATGCTCAAGTTTTAATTATTGATCTATTTTTATTACTATTGTATATATAACTTCTATTATAGATCTTCTATATAGTCGAGCCGTTGATAGCTGACTGTGACGTATCGCTTTATATTGGATGAATCAAGTTTAAGATAAATGTATGTCCATAACCAAATTTAATACTGCGCTGATGCGGGAAGTTTAAAAATTCCTTAAATGTCATGTATACATAAAAGATAAATATAAATATGGTTATGTTCAGACGTGTCAAAACAACATAGGTCGTGCTCAAGCGCGTACTAGGATGTACGTTTTATGTACTCTATTCTTTAACATGGAGATACACGTTTTGTCTTTTATTTCACCCTGTCTCAGTCTTCCTAGGATGATAATAGAACGAGATGGATATTGGGTGCTATACAATTCTTAGTACGAAATTACATGCGTCACAGTCAGCTCTCGGTGGCTTAACTATATAGATTAATAATTAACATTTTAGTATCTATTGAAAAAAGTAATTACCCATGATAAAGCATAAATACATATTTACTTTTTAAAGTTTATATAAATAATATTTTTAGAAATATTTGATGGTAGAGGCGTTTACTTTGTGGTACATCTTGAATGACTAAAAGTTTGATAATGACTAGCTTATAGTTGAAACTATAGTTACTGTAATTTTTAAAAATAAATGTAAGAAAATGAAGTACCACATAGTAACGGTCACCACAATCCTGTTTTTTTTTTAAATAAAGTGATAAAACAAAGTTATTTTGTCTCAACAACAAATAATATTTTTGGTTTTAAAATGATTGTAAAAATATAATAATAATAAAAACCTGGTTAAATTCCTTTCGTCACTGTTTTAAAAACAGTGAAAAATACATAAAATATATAATATTTAGCTTTTATAATAGGCAACAATTATTACATACATACAATACATTAATGAGAATATAATAGCTAATAGTTATAAACCAATTCCGATTTTGCCCCAAAACTCAGTATAGTATATTGTATAATGAGCATACAATGATACCCATTGCCCACGAGTATGAAATTTGCTGCAAGAGCCGAAGGCGAGTGCAGCAATTCATACGAGTGGGCAATGGTCATTATATGCGAGTTGTACACTATACTTTTTCTACGACCATACATATGAATTAAAAAATTCAAATATAGATTTCTACTAATTAACATTGAACAAATTTTTATTTATTAGAAATATACGTGATATTGATACAGTGATGGAATGTTCTTGGAGATCATGTATATGATGGAAGATTTACCGTAGGGTTTAATTTTGTACCAAAACTACTCTCACTATTATTACTTACCATTATTTTGCGTAAATTTCAACACATTCGCAATTTTATTTTGACGTTTAATTTCACGTCAGAAAAGTCAACTCAAAAATCAAATTTTATAATGTTCGTATAATATTTGCTGGTAATTGTAAAACTTTATTTTTTGAATTTAAGGAAATAATAATAATAATAATCTTTATTCCGTAGACCATATAGTGTACACAATATACATTTATAGTATTGGAAGCGGCAATATACAAACTTAAAGTATTATTTCTTACATAACATCATCACGTAAATTATAAAACAATTTTTCACATGTATTAATTATAAAAAATGTTTAGTCTGATTCAATATTAATATAATTAATACTATGTTATTGTAATATCCCTCTCCTGTTAACTATTGTAACACTAGTGCTCCAATAGAAATATTGTAACACTAGTGCTACAATATATATATATATATATATATATATATATATATATATATATATATATATATATATACACGTTGTCCCCTGAAATTTTGAATATGAGTAATGTAATTTGTATTATATCTCGATTATTATTATTGGTTGCTATGGTTGTTGCTGCAATATGCATGTCAATTTGACATTTTAAAGCCATTATGTTAACAGGAATTTTATGATCATCTGGGATATTGTTTGGCTCAACAAGGAGATGTTTTCGAACATTTAATAAGATGAACATTGCAGTTACTTGTTATTCGTTACATCAGCATTGTGTCTGTAAAGAGAGTAATATTAAAATAACGTGTAAATATGTTTCATTTTGATTCTCTATTTTATTACAAATTGGAAATTACTGATTATTTCCCATTGGTCAATCCATTAAAATATGTGACGAGCGTGGTAACTAAGCAACGAGTAATGCATTAAAATGCCCGTATTCAAAATTTCAGGGGGCAACGTGTATATATATTGTAGCACTAGTGCTTCAATGGTTGCTATGACATACAATGTACTACATTGTATAATCAAAAAGTAACCTACAATTATGTTATTTCATTATAGGAGTAGAAAAAGGTACATTTCAATTGATTTTATCTACGATCGTAGAGAAAGTAGACGCTTTTTGCATCATTTTTCATTGTAAAAGTGGCTTTTTAAAGCACTAGTGCTTTTTTACGTTTTTATTGCACGGTAATGTCAAACTGTTTTTATTGCACAGAATTGTCAAATTTGACAGATGAATATATTTCGACGAAAAACTTAATTTTTTATTAATTGATACAAATAACTAATAAACTATAAATAAAATATATAATACAAACGAAATGGCAGATTTAAGAACTCTGAAGATTTCATTTAATGCAAGTCGAAGCAATTACAATAAAGCGAACATTTTTTCCATAAATAATAATGGCGGCCGACATTTGTGCAACTTGTTTACTGGTTGCTAAGTAACGCATCAGTGCACTGCGGGTAAAATATGTTTTCATTAATTGAATTATTGAAATTACATTAAAATATTACTAATAAGAATATATTCTTTGAAATCCTTTACGAGCGAAGATAAAATTTTGTAAGACACACGTGTAAAAAGTTTCTTTATTGCACTCCTGGCTTTAAAAAAACTCGCTCGTTCCTCGCTCGTGTTTTTAAACGCCAGTTCGTGCAATAAAGCATCACTTTTTACACTTGTACCTTAAATAACTATTATCTACGATCGTATAGAAAGTAGACGCTTTTTGCATCGTTTTGCATTGTAAAAGTGGCTTTTTAAAGCACTAGTGCTTTTTTACGTTTTTATTGCACGGTAATGTCAAACTGTTTTTATTGCACAGAAATGTCAAATTTGATAGATGAATAAATTATAGCACAAATTTTCGACGAAAAACTTAATTTTTTATTAATTGATACAAATAACTAATAAACTATAAATAAAATATATAATACAAACCAAATGGCAGATTTAAGAACTCTGAATATTTCATTTAATGCAAGTTGTAGCGATTATAATAAAGCGAACAAATTTTCCATAAATAATAATGGCGGCCGACATTTGTGCAACTTGTTTACTGGTTGCTAAGTAACGCTTTCATTAGTGCACTGCGGGTAAAATATGTTTTCATTCATTGAATTATTGAAATGACATTAAAATATTACTCAAAATGGTGATGTGGCCATCATAATACTTTCCCTATATTTTACTCGAAAACTATGAGGTTTACGCAAAAAGTCTATTCATAATAATTTGTTCAGTTTTGAATTCTCTACAATTATCTTTAATACAAGTTTCATGTAACTCTAATAGTTTTAAGCAATTGGCAAAAATTGTCAAAATTTTCAATTTTTTTTTTTCTCGAAAGTTAACAATTTTATGAAAAATATGTTCGAATAAAACTTGTTCAGTTTTTCATTGCCTTTAACATTTGTTTGAACAATTTTTTTTTAATTTTTCATATTTAGAAAAATATCTACAAAAAACAAGGCATTTTCATGCACGAAAACAATACTATTCAAATGGTGATGTGGCCATCATAGTACTTTCCCTATATTTTTCTCGAAAACTATGAGGTTTACGCAAAAATGTTGTTCTTAATAATTTGTGCACTTTTGAATTCGTTACAATTATTTGTTATATGAATTTTATCTATCTCCAATAGTTTATTAGCAATTGGCAAAAAATGTCAAAAATTTCAATTTTTACTTTTTTTCTCGAAAGTTAAAAATTTTATGAAAAACATGTTCGAATAAAACTTGTTCAGTCTTTCATTCCCTTTAACTTTTGTTTGAACCGTTTTTTAAAAATTTTCATATTTAGAAAAATATCACGAAAAAACAAAAAACGCCTCGAGTAAACAACCACTTCCGGTTTATGAATGTTTCCCAAAAGCTTTTCAGATCGAGTTTTTAACAATAAAACCTTAAGTTTAAAGTTTCATGCCATTCGGATCATTCGTTTTTGAGATACAGCACCCACCGACAGACAGACAGACACACACACACACACACACACACACACACACACACACAGACACACAATTTTTTTTTCCAGAAATTAGTGTTTTGGGTTCAGGGAACCCCAAAACGGATATTTCCGCAAAAAAAAAAATTGAAAAAAAAATCACGAAAACAATACTCCCCCTATATACTTCGTGTATAGGGAAAGTAAAAATGGTGATGTGGCCATCATAGTACTTTCCCTATATTTTTCTCGAAAACTATGAGGTTTACGCAAAAAGGCTAGTCTTTATAATTTGTTCACTTTTACATTCTCTACAATTATTTCTAATACAAGTTTCATGTAACTCCAATAGTTTATTAGTAATTGGCAAAAAATATCAAAATTTTCAATTTTTATTTTTTTTCTCAAAAGTGAAGAATTTTATGAAAAATATGTTCAGGCAAAACTTATTCAGTTTTTTATTCCCTTTAACTTTTGTTTGAAGCGTTTCTTAAAATTTTTCATAGTTAGAGAAATATTACGAAAAAACAAAAAAACGCCTCGAGTAAACATCCACTTCCGGTTTATGAATGTTTACCAAAAGCTTTTCAGATCGAGTTTTTAACAATAAAACCTTATGTTTAAAGTTTCATGCCATTCGGATCATTCGTTTTTGAGATACAGCACCCACCGACAGACAGACAGACAGACAGACACACACACACACACACACACACACACACAGACACAAAAATTTTTTTTCTAGAAATTAGTGTTTTGGGTTCAGGGGACCCCAAAATGGATATTCCCGCAAAAAAAAAATTTCAAAAAAAAATCACGAAAACAATACTCCCCCTATATATACTACGTATATAGGGAAAGTAAAAATGGTGATGTGGCCATCATAGTACTTTCCCTATATATTACGCGAAAAGTATGAGGTTTACGGATAAAGACTACTCTTAATAATTTGTTTAGTTTTAAATTCTCTACAATTATTTGTCATATAAGTTTTACGTAACTGCAATAGTTTATTAGTAATTTTCAAGAAATGTCAAAATTTTCAATTTTAATTTTTTTTCTCAAAAGTTAAGACTTTTATTAAAAATATGTTTTAATAAAACTTATTCAGTTTCACATTCCCTTTAACTTTTGTTTAAACCATTTTTTAAAATTTTTCATATTTAGAAAAATATTACCAAAAAACCAAAAACGCCTCGAGTAAACACCCACTTCCGGTTTATGAATGTTTACCAAAAGCTTTTCAGTTCCAGTTTTTAACGATAAAACCTTAAGTTTAAAGTTTCATCTTAATTGGATCATTCGTTTTTGAGATACAGCACCCACAGACATTTTCCCGCACGAAAACAATACTTCCCCTATATATACTATATAGGGAAAGTAAAAATGGTGATGTGGCCATCATAGTACTTTCCCTATATATTACGCGAAAACTATGAGGTTTACGCAAAAATGTTATTCTTAATAATTTTTTAAATTTTTAATTCTCTACAATTATTTGTTATATAAATTTTACGTAACTCCAATAGTTTATTAGAAATTGGCAAAAAATATCAAAATTTTCAAGTTTTATTTTTTTTCTCAAAAGTTAAGAATTTTATGAAAAACATATTCGAATAAAACTTGTTCAGTTTTTTATTCCCTTTAACTTTTGTTTGAACAGTTTTTTTAAATTTTTCATATTAAGAAAAATATCACGAAAAAACAAAAAAACGCCTCGAGTAAACACCCACTTCCGGTTTATCAATGTTTACCAAAAGCTTTTCAGTTCCAGTTTTTAACGATAAAACCTTAAGTTTAAAGTTTCATCTCAAACAGATTATTCGTTTTTGAGATACAGCACCCACCGACAGACAGACAGACAGACAGACAGACACACACACACACACACAGACACAAAAATTTTTTTTCTAGAAATTAGTGTTTTGGGTTCAGGGGACCCTAAAACGGATATTTCCGCAAAAAAAATTTTTTAAAAAAAAATCACGAAAACAATACTCCCCCTATATACTACGTGTATAGGGAAAGTAAAAATGGTGATGTGGCCATCATAGTACTTTCCCTATATTTTACTCGAAAACTATGAGGTTTACGCAAAAAGGCTATTCTTAATGATTTGTTCACTTTTGAATTCTCTACAATTATTTATAATAAAAGTTTAAAGTAACTCTAATAGTTTATAAGCAATTGGCAAAAAATGTCAAAATTTTCAATTTTTATTTTTTTTTCTCAAAAATTAAGAATTTTATGAAAAATATGTTTCAATAAAACTTGTTCAGTTTTTTATACCCTTTAACTTTTGTTTGAACCGTTTTTTAAAATTTTTCATATTTAGAAAAATATCACGAAAAAACAAAAAAACGCCTCGAGTAAACAACCACTTCCGGTTTATGAATGTTTACCAAAAGCTTTTCAGTTCCAGTTTTTAACGATAAAACCTTAAGTTTAGAGTTTCATCTCAATCGGATCATTCGTTTTTGAGATACAGCACCCACCGACAGACACACACACACATACACACAGACACAAAAAAAAAATTTTTAGAAATTAGTTTTTTGGGTTCAGGGGGGGCCAAAACGGATATTTCCGCAAAAAAAATTTTTGAAAAAAAAATCACGAAAACAATACTCCCCCTATATATACTATATAGGGAAAGTAAAAATGGTGATGTGGCCATCATAGTACTTTCCCTATATTTTTTTCGAAAACTATGAGTTTTACGGAAAAATGTTATTCTTAATAATATGGGCATTTTTGAATTCTCTATAATTATTTGTTATATAAATTTTATGTAACTCCAAAAGTTTATTAGAAATTGACAAAAAATGTCAAAATTTTTAATTTTTATTTTTTTTTCTCGAAAGTTAGGAATTTCATGATAAAAATGTTCAAATAAAACTGTTTCAGTCTATAATCCGCTTCAACTTTTGTTTGAACCGTTTTTTAAAATTTTACAAATTTAGAAAAATATTTCCAAAAAACAAAAAACGCCTCGAGTAATCATCCACTTCCGGTCTATGAATGTTCACCAAAAGCTTTTCAGTTCCAGTTTTTAATGATAAAACCTTAAGTTTAAAGTTTCATCTCAATACGATGTTTCGTTTTAGAGATACAGCGCCCACCGACAGACACACAGACACACAGACACACAAAAGATTTTTCCAGAAATTAGTGCAATGGGGGCCCAAAACGGATATTTCCGCAAAAAAAATTTTTCAAAAAAAAATCACGAAAACAATACTCCCCCTATATACTACGTGTATAGGGAAAGTAAAAATGGTGATGTGGCCATCATAGTACTTTCCCTATATTTTTCTCGAAAGCTATTAGGTTTACGCAAAAATGTTATTCTTAATAATAATTTCAAAATTTTTAATTTTAATTTTTTTTCTCGAAAGTTAAGAATTTTATAAAAAACATGTTTTAATAAAAGTTGTTCAGTTTTTTACGCCCTTTAACTTTTGTTTGAGATGTTTACTAATATTTTGTATATTTAGAAAAATATTGGTGAAAAACAAAAAAACGCCTCGAGTAAACATCCACTTCCGGTTTATGAATCTCTACCAAAAGCTTTTCAGCTCCAGTTTTTAACGATAAAACCTTAAGTTTAAAGTTTCATCTCAATTGGATCATTCGTTTTTGAGATACAGCGCCCACCGACAGACAGACAGACACACACACACACACACACACACACACAGACACAGATTTTTTTTTTCCAGAAATTAGTTTTTTGGGTTCAGGGGACCCCAAAACGGATATTTCCGCAAAAAAAAATTTTCAAAAAAAAATCACGAAAACAATACTCCCCCTATATACTACGTGTATAGGGAGAGTAATAAGAATATATTCTTTGAAATCCTTTACGATCGAAGATAAAATTTTGTAAGACACACGTGTAAAAAGTTTCTTTATTGCACGAACTGGCGTTTAAAAACACGAGCGAGGAACGAGCGAGTTTTTTTAAAGCCAGGAGCATCACTTTTTACACTTGTACCTTAAATAACTATTAAACGAACTTCTCAGAGGGTACAGTTTGTTACAATTTGTAATGTAAAATGAAAATGTAAATGAAAATATCCCAGGAAAATTGGTGTTTTTTCAATACAAATTATATAGCTTAATATAATATAATAATAATAGTAAACATCGAAAATATAATAATAGAGAATCATTTACAGCTAAATCTATCAAAAATAAAACATTATCAAACAATATTGTCTTCACAAAAGCTGACAAAGGGAATACCGTAATTGCAATTAATAAAATAGAATATTCAAATAACGTCAAAGAATTTATGACAACCAACAACTTTATACCTCTCAAAAAAAACCCAACCAAAAAATTCCAAAAAACAATCAGAAAAACATTGAATAATATTAATTATATCTTATCAGATAATGAAAAATATTTTGCTATTAATATGAATCCACAACCACCTAAATTATATGATCATATAAAACTTCACAAAGTAAATAATCCAATAAGACCAGTAGTATCTTATACTAATGCACCATGTGAATTAATAGCAAAAAAGCTCAAGTCCATTCTGATTAAATACTTGGAATTTAAACCTAAATTTTTAATAAAAAACAGCATGGAACTTGTGAATAATATTAAAGATATTAAATTACCAACTAACTCAAAATTCGTGTTATTTGATGTAATAAATCTATTCACAAACATCCCTCCAATAGAAGTAAAACATCTAATAAAAAACCAACTTATTTCAAAAAACGTAAATCCAGTAATAATAAATGAAATATTATCCCTGTTATAATAAAATATTTGCATTCATCAAAATTATTTGCAATTTGAGGAACAGACTTATTCCCAACCAGATGGTCTAACAATGGGAAACCCCCTAAGCCCTTTAATGGCAGAAATTTTTATGGATAGAATAGAAAAGAAAATATGAAAATTTCCTCAATTTACAAATTGCCTCCATTGGTGGAGATATGTTGATGATGTATTAGTTGCATTCACTGGCACGGATAGAATTTTAAATACCTTTTTAAAGGAAATAAACCTTTAACCCGAAAAAAATTAAATCTGCTATAGAAACTGAAATGCATAACACAATAAATTTTCTAGATCTAACCATAATAATATCAACATATTCAAACCACCTGATTGTAGAAAACCATCACTTCGACAACAATTTTAAAATCCTCCACATTTCCAACAAAGGACGGAAACTAAATTTATTGGAAAGTTTAGAAATAAATAAAAATATTCACTCAAGGAATTTGCTGAACGTTCAAATGGAACTCTCTAACTCCCCCCTACTTAAGTTAAAGAAAAATACACCCTCCACCCACACATCTGAAATCTGTATATAATGTAAATAAATTTGTAAAAATTTTATATTATATTTCTTCACCTGAAGAAGCTACAGTGTAGCGAAACAATTGTAGTGAGTAAAATAAAAGTTGAAAATGGTGATGTGGCAATCATGGTACTTTCCCTATATTTTTCTCGAAAACTATGAGGTTTACGTAAAAAGGCTATTCTTAATAATTTATTCAGTTTTAAATTCTCTACAATTATTTGTTATATAAGTTTTACGTAACTGCGATAGTTTATTAGTAATTTTCAAGAAATGTCAAAATTTTCAATTTTTATTTTTTTTCTCAAAAATCAAGAATTTTATGAAAAATATGTTCAAATAAATCTTGTTCAGTTTTTTATTCCCTTTAACTTTTGTTTGAACCGTTTTTTTAAATTTTTCATATTTAGAAAAATATTACGAAAAACAAAAAAACGCCTCGAGTAAACATCCACTTCCGGTTTATGAATGTTTACCAAAAGCTTTTCAGTTCCAGTTTTTAACGACGAAACCTTAAGTTTAAAGTTTCATCTCCATCGGATCATTAGTTTTTGAGATACAGCGCCCACCGACAGACAGACACACACACACACACACACACACACACACACACACAGACACAGAATTTTTTTTTCCAGAAATTAGTGTTTTGGGTTCAGGGGACCCTAAAACGGATATTTCCGCAAAAAAATTTTTTGAAAAAAAAATCACGAAAACAATACTCCCCCTATATACTACGTGTATAGGGAAAGTAAAAATCATCAATAGTTTACTATTATAATTATATTAAGTGATAATGGATTTTCAAAATATAAGTGCCTCAACAATCAACAAAATTATATAGCATTATATTATATTATTATAAGGATTTTCTTTGATACTAATAAATGTTTTATATTTAAAAATGGTGATGTGGCCATCATAATACTTTCCCTATATTTTTCTCGAAAACTATGAGATTTACGTAAAAATGTTATTCTTAATAATTTATGCAATTTTAAATTCCCTACAATTATTTGTTATATAAATTTTATGTAACTCCAATAGTTTATTAGCAATTGGCAAAAAGTGTCAAAATTTTCAATTTTTTTTTTTTTTTTTAAAGTTATGGAAAATATGTCCGAATAATACTTGCTCAGTTTTTTATTCCCTTTAACTTTTGTTTGAACCATTTTTTAAATTTTTTCATATTTAGAAAAATATCACGAAAAAACAAAAAAACGCCTCGAGTAAACAACCACTTCCGGTTTATGAATGTTTACCAAAAGCTTTTCAGTTCCAGTTTTTAACGATAAAACCTTAAGTTTAAAGTTTCATCTCAATCTGATCATTCGTTTTTGAGATACAGCGCCCACAGGCATTTTCACGCACGAAAACAATACTTCCCCTATATATACTATATAGGGAAAGTAAAAAGGTTAAAAATAAATGTATTAAAAGTGGAACTTTGGAAAAACCACTGCAATCTTACCCCACTTCACCTTATTTATTTATTACAATGTAAAAAATACTAAGTTAATACATTCAAAGAATCAGCCGTATTCTTTAACCTAGATTTTTCAATAATTCGAATAGTTAATTATAACATTTTATACGAAAAACATGTTTTTATATTTAAGTTTCAAAGAAAGAATATATATAATTATTAATTAACATTCATATACAATATCTTTATTACAGTAACATATTTACAAAACTACATATATACATTATGATTAGTGTTAGTCCGTCACTGTCTGGGCTATCGACCGTAGGTCTTTCTGCCCTGTCTTAAAAGAAATTAAAAAATTTATAAAAATTGAAGCTAGTTGAATTTAACTGTCCGGATGATGCAATCTAATGAATTGATGAATAGTGTTTGTGGGGTATTTGAATTTTGAGGGGATGTTGGGATTTCGGGGAATACAGTATTTGTCAAGGAGGGTTAGGTTGGAAGGTTTATTAGCAAATTTTGTGCTGATGGCTAATGTACGATGGGTAATAGGAATTATTTGGGTGGATTCGTAGAGTAGGTCATTGGACGGGTTATGAAGAGGGTTATTTGGATGTCTCATTTTGGTAAGGGTTCGGAGTGCGGATCTTTCGGCGACTTGGATATGATGTAGGGTGGAAGGACGGCATTGGGTAAGAAGGATTGAGCCATAGTCTAACAAGGGCCAGCAAATCGATTTATAAATGCTGACAGCAGTTTTAGTGGTTATGCCTTGGTTTCTGTAAGTCAAAGCTCGGAAATGCCGAGCCCTGGTTTTGACTTTGGCTTTGACGGATAGGGCATGTTGTTTGAAGGAAAGTTTGTGGTCGAATGGGATTCCTAGGTATTTGCAGGTGTGAGAGGGTGGGATTTCGGTTTGGTGGATTTTAATTTTGGGAGAGGATGGGGTAATTTTGTGGAAAGAAATAAGGAACTGTCATTTATTTATTCACGTTCTTACAATTAATAATACTGTAATAGTTTTCAGGAAAATTAAATACAAAATTTGCATTTTTAAAACTATTTTTAAACTTTTAGTTTGATAATTTGTAGCTTATAATCGAAACTATAGTCACTGTAATTTTTTTTTAAATATAGTGGTAAAACAAAGTTATTGTGTCTCAATTACAAGTCATTCAAGATGTACCACGAAGTAAACGCTTCTACAATATAAAACATTTTATAAATGTAAATGTAGCTCAACTATCAAACCAACACTACTTTGAATCTATTATTTCTGTTATGTAAACCGGTGAGAGTTAAGAGCAAATTTAATATCAATTAGAATTAGCTTTTTTATATTATACAAATATTCGTTGTTGAGGTTAAAAATTGGAAATTTTAAATTTACAATATTTCAAATTAAACAATATATTCTTACCTGGACGTTCAATTTTAGCCTTCCCTATGGGTAATACAAAGTCCTTAGACATGGCCTCATCAGACATTGGATATTGAACACCATACAAAAGTTCATTTTCCAAGAACACAACAGGATCAGGGTCCCTAATAGCAGCCTTCAGCAACCCTTTAGAGTCCTCCGAGCTATAGGGTGAGATTACTTTTAAGCCGGGACAATGAGCATACCAAGCACCAAAACACTGTGAATGCTGTGCAGCTACCCCAGAAGCTGCCCCGTTGGGACCACGGAAGACAATTGGAACATTCACCTGTCCGGCAGACATGTAAAATGTCTTTGAAGCGGAATTAATAATGTGATCGATGGCCTGCATGGCAAAATTAAATGTCATGAACTCACAGATGGGCCTCAGTCCAGCAAATGCGGCTCCCACGGCTATCCCAGCAAAACCCATCTCTGTTATTGGCGTGTCAATTACCCGTTTATCTCCATATTTTTTCCACAATCCCCTGGTTACTTTGTAAGCCCCATCGTATAAAGCGACTTCTTCACCTAAAATAAACACTCGCTCATCCTTTTCCATTTCTTCATCGATGGCCGTGTTAAGGGCATCTCTGACAGTCATCTGTTGCACCAGGGCTGGTTTGTTTGTAGAAAAGGCCCTTCTGTTGACCGCTCTCACCAATATGGTCATTAAATTACTAGAGTGTATTGCCATCGTATTTCCTGAGTGTTCGTCTGGAAATGTACTATTTTGAATAAACGCATTTGTGTTATTTATTTACTTACTGTTGTCTTCAAGGTGAATAAGGTCGACTTTAAGTAGGGCTCGCAAATTTATCGTTGGTTATCTCGTGGGGGCCATACGTAACAAAATCCCGAAAGCGCTCTGTAGTTCAGGTAATTTTCTCCCCTCCCCAAGAAAATGGGTCACACTATTCTAATGTAGATGTCTCACTGACTTATTAAGGTTAGTTAATTAATAGTTATCAAGGGTAACCGTTGATTGAAATATTGTACAATATTAACGGTTGTACTTTAGTAGTTCCACTATTAATGGTATGAGTTTACTTACGTGAAATGTTTTGAAAATGGTTTCATTAAAAAAATATATATAAATACAATATATTTTCGTGTTTTTTCTATTTATATATAAATACGTTTTTTGTATAAATAAATCGTTATGATTAACCGTGTTCAGTTTGTATCATAGCTGTGGTAAAGTATTGATCTATTTCTGATCATCATCACTCATTTAAGGAAAGCCCTATAAGCAAATATATACATGGTCCAACCGAATTACAGATTACAGGGTTGGTTTACTCTTACAGAAGATTGTTTAGAAACCATCTCATTGAGGGCGCCAGTCACATTACAGATTTTTAATTTACCGTCTTCCCACGTGTTAATTTACATTTTTAATTTCCCTATATATAGGGGGACTGTTGTTTTCGTGATTTTTTTTTCAAACATTATTTTTGCGGAAATATCCGTTTTGGGCCCCCTGAGTCCATTGCACTAATTTCTGGAAAAAAAATTGTGTGTCTGTGTGTCTGTCTGTCGGTGGGCGCTGTATCTCAAAAACGAATGATCTATTTTAGATGAAACTTCAAACTTAAGGTTTTATCGTTAAAAACTGAAAAGCTTTTGGTAAATATTCATAAACCGGAAGTGGATATTTACTCGAGGCGTTTTTACTTTCCCTATATGAAATATAGGGGAAGTATTGTGATCGTGATTTTTTTTTGAAAATTTTTTTTTGCGGAAATATCCGTTTTGGGGTCCCCTGAACCCATTACACTAATTTCTGGAAAAAAAATGGTGATGTGGCCATCATGGTACTTTCCCTATATTTTTCTCGAAAACTATGAGATTTACGCAAAAAGGCTATTCTTAATAATTTATTCATTTTTTAATTCTCTACAATTATTTGTTATATAAGTTTCATGTAACTCCAACAGTTAATTAAGAATTGGCAAAAAATGTCTAAATTTTCATTTTTTATAGTTTTTCTTAAAAGTTAAAAATTTTATGAAAAATACGTTTAAATAAAACTTATTCAGTTTTTTATTCTCTTTAACTTTTGTTTGAATCGTTTTTCAAAATTTTTCATATTTAGAAAAAATTCCGATTGAGATGAAACTTTAAATTTAAGGTTTTATCTTTAAAAACTGGAACTGAAAAGCTTTTGGTAAACATTCGTAGTCCGGAAGTGGATATTTACTCGAGACGTTTTTTTGTTTTTTGGTAATATTTTTCTAAATATGAAAAATTTTAAAAAACGGTTCAAACAAAAGTTAAAGAGAATAGAAAACTTAACAAGTTTTATTTAAACATATTTTTTATAATATTCTTAACTTTTGAGAAAAAAAATAAAAACTGAAAATTTAGATATTTTTTGACAATTGCTAATTAACTGTTGGAGTTACATGAAATTTATATAACAAATAATTGTAGAGAATTAAAAAATGAATAAATTATTAAGAATAGCCTTTTTGCATAAATCTCTTAGTTTTCGAGAAAAATATAGGGAAAGTACTATGATGGACACATCACCATTTTTACTTTCCCTATATGAAATATAGGGGAAGTATTGTGATCGTGATTTTTTTTTGAAAAAATTTTTTTGCGGAAATATCCGTTTTGGGGTCCCCTGAACCCATTACACTAATTTCTGGAAAAAAATTTTTTGTGTCTGTGTGTGTGTCTGTCTGTCTGTCTGTCTGTCTGTCTGTCTGTCTGTCTGTCTGTCTGTCTGTCTGTCTGTCTGTCTGTCTGTCTGTCTGTCTGTCTGTCGGTGGGCGCTGTATCTCAAAAACGAATTATCTGATTGAGATGAAACTTTAAACTTAAGGTTTTATCATTAAAAACTGGAACTGAAAAGCTTTTGGTAAACATTCATAGACCGGAAGTGGATGTTTACTCGAGACGTTTTTTTTGTTTTTTGGTGATATTTTTCTAAATATGAAAAATTTAAAAAAACGATTCAAACAAAAGTTAAAGAGAATAAAAAACTGAACAAGTTTTATTTAAACGTATTTTTCATAAAATTTTTTAACTTTTGAGAAAAAAAATAAAAATGGTGATGTGGCCATCATAGTACTTTCCCTATATTTTTCTCGAAAACTATGAGATTTATGCAAAAAGGCTATTCTTAATAATTTATTCATTTTTTAATTCTCTACAATTATTTGTTATATAAATTTCATGTAACTCCAACAGTTAATTAGCAATTGTCAAAAAATATCTAAATTTTAAGTTTTTATTTTTTTTCTCAAAATTTTATGAAAAATATGTTTAAATAAAACTTGTTCAATTTTTTATTCTCTTTAACTTTTGTTTGAACCGTTTTTTAAAATTTTTCATATTTAGAAAAATATTACCAAAAAACAAAAAAAACGTCTCGACTAAACATCCACTTCCGGTCTACGAATGTTTACCAAAAGCTTTTCAGTTCCAGTTTTTAAAGATAAAACCTTAAGTTTAAAGTTTCATCTCAATTGGATTATTCGTTTTTGAGATACAGCACCCACCGACAGACAGACAGACAGACAGACAGACAGACAGACAGACAGACGGACAGACAGACACACACACAGACACAAAAATTTTTTTTCCAGAAATTAGTGCAATGGACTCAGGGGACCTCAAAACGGATATTTCCGCAAAAAAAATTTTTCAAAAAAAAATCACGATCACAATACTTCCCCTATATTTCATATAGGGAAAGTAAAAAATGAAAATTTAGACATTTTTTGCCAATTGTTAATTAACTGTTGGAGTTACATGAAACCTATATAACAAATAATTGTAGAGAATTAAAAAATGAATAAATTATTAAGAATAACCTTTTGCGTAAAGTTTTCGAGAAAAATATAGGGAAAGTACTATGATGGCCACATCACCATTTTTTACTTTCCCTATATACGAAGTATATATAGGGGAAGTATTGTGATCGTGATTTTTTTTTGAAAATTTTTTTTTGCGGAAATATCCGTTTTGAGGTCCCCTGAGTCCATTACACTAATTTCTGGAAAAAAAAATTTTGTGTCTGTGTGTGTGTCTGTCTGTCCGTCTGTCTGTCTGTCTGTCTGTCTGTCTGTCTGTCTGTCTGTCGGTGGGCGCTGTATCTCAAAAACGAATTATCGGTCTGAGATGAAACTTCAAACTTAAGGTTTTATCGTTAAAAACTAGAACTGAAAACCTTTTGGTGAACATTCATGGACCGGAAGTGGATGTTTACTCGAGGCGTTTTTTTGTTTTTTTGTGATATTTTTCTAAATATGAAAAATTTTAAAAAATGATTCAAACAAAAGTTGAAGAGAATAAAAAACTGAATAAGTTTAGTTCGAACATATTTTTTATAAAATTCTTAACTTTTGAGAAAAAAAAATAAAAATTGAAAATTTTGACATTTTTTGCCAATTGCTAATTAACTATTAGAGTTACGTGAAACTTTTATTACAAATAATTGTAGAGAATTCAAAAGTGAACAAATCATTAAAAATAGCCTTTTTGCGTAAATCTCATAGTTTTCGAGAAAAATATAGGGAAAGTACTATGATGGCCACATCACCATTTTTTCATATAGGGAAAGTAAACAATTTTGTGTCTGTGTGTGTGTCTGTCTGTCTGTCTGTCTGTCTGTCGGTGGGCGCTGTATCTCAAAAACGAATAATCTGATTGAGATGAAACTTTAAACTTAAGGTTTTATCATTAAAAACTGGAACTGAAAAGCTTTTGGTAAACATTCATAAACCGGAAGTGGATGTTTACTCGAGACGTTTTTTTGTTTTTTGGTGATATTTTTCTAAATATGAAAAATTTTGAAAAACGATTCAAACAAAAGTTAAAGAGAATAAAAAACTGAACAAGTTTTATTTAAACGTATTTTTCATAAAATTTTTAACTTTTGAGAAAAAAATAAAAAATGAAAATTTAGACATTTTTTGCCAATTGCTAATTAAGTGTTGGAGTTACATGAAACTTATATAAGAAATAATTGTAGAGAATTAAAAAATGAATAAATTATTAAGAATAGCCTTTTTGCGTAAATCTCATAGTTTTCGAGAAAAATATAGGGAAAGTACTATGATGGCCACATCACCATTTTTTTGTTTTTTGGTGATTTTTCTCTAAATATGAAAAAAAAAAAACACAGTTCAAACAAAAGTTAAAGGCAATAAAAAACTGAACAAGTTTAACTTGAACATATTTTTCATAAAATTCTTCACTTTTGAGAAAAAAGATAAAAATTGAAAATTTTGACATTTTTTGCCAATTTCTAATGAATTATTGTAGTTACATGAAATTTCTATAACAAATAATTGTAGAGAATTAAAAAGTGAACAAATGATTAAGAATAATATTTTTGCGTAAACCTCATAGTTTTCGAGTAAAATATAGGGAAAGTACTATGATGGCCACATCACCATTTTACATTGTATGCCGTTGATTGAAATATGTATTTCAATGCGTATTTTTTGAGTTTCTTAATTGAAGAATGTTTCATAAGAAGCATTGAAAGCAATCACCCGCCAATACATTATAACGACACATCTTTATTTACCTCTATTTGCTATGACTCCCTATTATAAAGTTTAATCAACGCTGCTATTACTGCACTTTAAATTATTACTTTCCCTATACACGTAGTATATAGGGAGAGTATTGTTTTCGTGAATTTTTTTTTGAAAATTTTTTTGCGGAAATATCCTGAAAAATAAATTTATGTGTCTGTGTGTCTGTCGGTGGGCGCTGTATCTCAAAAACGAAACATCCTATTGAGATGAAACTTTAAACTTAAGGTTTTATCGTTAAAAACTGGAACTGAAAAGCTTTTGGTAAACATTCATAGACCGGAAGTGGATGTTTACTCGAGGCGTTTTTTTGTTTTTTTAGTAATATTTTTCTAAATATGACAAATTTTAAAAAACGGTTTTAACAAAAATTAAAGGGAATAATAAACTCCACAAGTTTTATTTGAACATATTTTTCATAAAATGCTTAACTTTCGAGAAAAAAAAAATTGAAAATTTTGATATTTTTTGCCAATTGCTAATAAACTATAAGAGTTACATAAAATTTATATAACAAATAATTATAGAGAATTTAAAACTAAACAAATTATTAAGAATAACTTTTTTGCGTAAACTTTATAGTTTTCGAGAAAAATACAGGGAAGGTACTATGATGGCCACATCACCATTTGTAATTATAAAATTTAATTTAAAAATTACTAGAATAGATTATAAAATTAGGAAATGAGTGCATATAGAACGTTCGGAAAACATTTAAGGAATTTACTTATGAAATAAGAATTTGAAAAACCACTTAAAAAACTAAATAGTGAATATGGATTTTCAATACTTAAGTGCCTCAACAATCAATTACTTAAAAAACTTAGTTTTTTTACTATAAACGTATGTTTAAATTAAATTAATAGTCACAATGATTATATTGCGTTTTCTTAGAATTTTAAACAATGTTAAAACTAAAATTGTGTCACATTTTTATGAATTTAAAAACACAATTATCAACATTTTATTTTTATTTTACTTCGTTTAATTTCTGTATATATGTAAATTGGTAATAAATAACGCACAAGAAGAATAATTAATGTTGTAGAATTTATTTTGTGTGATGGTGCATTGATAAAATATAATTTACGCTTCTTGTTTAACTAAATTATTTGCCTTTGGTAATATGATCTACCAATTGTTTAAAGATGAGGACGTTTTTGCCGTTGGCCTCTTCGTAGCCGGGCATCGTTTGCTTAACTTTGGCTAACCATCTGCTTACATTTGGATAGCGGGAAACATCAAAGCCGACGACTTCATAGGTTGAAACTGTGGCCACAAGCGTCATATCGGCGATGGTCAAAGTCTCACCGGCGGCGTACGTCGAATTGGCGAGGAATGTATCGAAAAATTTGAACGCCTCTTCGATTTTAGTCATCTTGGCTGGATCAAAAGCAGCGCCGGCGAAATATACTGGATACTAAAAACATATAAAAAAAAACGTTATAACATTTTAAGTCCATTATGTTTGGTTAAAACGTACGTAGTAATCGGCAAAGCGTTGGTAAAGTGTGCCCATGTCAAAGTATAGTCTTTGATCAACGAGTGCCCTCTTCTTAGCATCTTTTGGATAGTAAGTGTCGTCTTTTCCGTACTGGTTGATGATATAACTCATGATGGCGCGACTCTCCCACAAGCAAAAGCCGTTGTCGTTAAGCGTAGGAATAGTGTGTTGTGGATTCATCTAAAATTTAAAAAATAGTAAAATAATAATAAATAAAGCATTCTCACAATGTTGATCTTCATATAGTTGCTAAGGAAAGTTTTAAATGATATGGATATATGATTTTATACAGAATTAACTCAATATTATGTTTAAAATACAATCGAGTTTTTTAGTAATACTTTTTACTAAAGTATAGACTTCAATTACTCATAAGTTAAATAAGTATGTCTTTTTAATAATATTAGTTACTAAATTATAAGTGCTTTTCTTTTTTCTTTGATTGATTAAATATAGTACAAGGTAAGATCTTATTAGTAATAACTTATGTTTATATTTGATCAATTTGAATTTTTGAGTTATGTGAAGAGTACTATTTAATTAATAAATAAACACAGTTATATTTTTTACTTCACAATTTTATTTAATCACTAAATGTACATTTCGAAAACTGTGTCCATTATCAATAGTTAATGTACATTTAGTGATTAAATAAAATAGTGAAGTAAGAAATATATCTGCGTATATTTGATCGGTTATTCGTTTCACTGTTCATAAAATAATCGTTGCAATAACCGGTAACTGGTACTTATCAAAGGAAGTAAATGATACATCAACGTGTAATATATGCTGACCACAAATGGTGCCATGCCGAGCGATAACTTTCACCGTACATAGGAGAACACTGGGCGGATCATTAATCCAGAATTATGGCGTAAAATATATACAATAATTACGTTAATTTTTAATTAAATCCGTCATTTGAATTGATTATAAAGAGGAAAAAATAGTACATCCACGCATCGATCAATATTACTAGATTACTAGATATGAACATAATGTGTAGGTTTATGATTAAGTTGCTTGAATGCTTTGGAAACACCTTTCACTATCGAGTCATAATTAAAAAAATCTTTTAATATATAATACTGAGAATATAATATTACATTGAGAATCTTTTCACATAACATAGAATCATGAAATATCGTTATTTTTGATGAAATTGAAATTGTGCTCAGTATTAAAGTTGGAGTAGAATATGATGCCAAAAATAAATTTTCATAAACTATGGATGAAATGTATTAATTTTATAAAATTAATAAATTAAAACATTAATTTATTTAAATATAAAAAAAATATCAATTTTCCATGTAGGTAAATAAAAATAGAAATATATTTCTCAAGTTACGTGAAGATTATTATTATAGTAAATTGTATTAACACTTTCTTCACAAATTTGTTTTTATTAACTAAATGTGTGTCGAAATGTACAATTTACTATAGATAAATAAACATAAGTGAAACGTATCTAACTATATAATTTACTATTATAATTGAACAATAGTTAATAAAGATACATAACAACATTCCATTGTGAATGAATGAATCATACAATGACAGTAAAACTTTTAAATCTTCATACAACCTTGGGTTTTTATCTTTAATGATTTGTGGGAACGTGAATTAGCAATTTAGACAGTTGCGTTTGCGCTTTTTCTCTTTACTACCAAGTGAAACCACAAATTGCGTATCTAGCATTCAAGGACGGATTTCCAACAGTTTCATAATCGACAGTGGAGTTTCATTGTAGGAAATAATTTCAGTTGGAGTCTAACAACGACGACGGCACGAAAAATAAATTTGATTGAAATATATTATTTGTAAAGTAACTCGAAACAAATATATAATATAAATATAAAAATCGGCCTTAATGATTAATATAATAAATATAGTTTTTTTAAATAGAATTCGAAAGTAGACTTATAAAAAGGAATGAATGATTTCGTTTATTATTCGAGATGTATAACGAACTAAAAGCCTCTAACAGCCTGGTAGTGGAAGAAGTAAGTGGCCCCAGATTATTAAGATTATAAACAAATATATTTAGTGGTAAGCTGGTACATAATTTTATTTGTTTAATATTTTAAGTAAATATATGTTTCTAACGATTAGATATGTATTTTTCCTTAAAATATACTGTCCTTATATTATTGTTTTTTTTTGTCGGTCTCGAGCAAGGTCAATTTAATATGCTTTCCAACTTGCATAACAGCGCATAATGTAGACACATCATCTTAAATATTTTACAGTAACGCAATTAATTGAAATGAAATTCAAAACTTACGAACTGTAAATAAGATAAAAATCCACTTATCACGAACATTATCAATTATGATTTTCCAGTGTAAATACTTCAACAGCATTTAATCGCGGTGACTGTAAACATGATATGATGTCAAATGGTGTTCTAGATTAATTAGCGCAAACATAGTTTTACCGTATTTTTCGCCATTGTTTTTACCTTTAAGTACTCGGGGGTCATTTGTTCTCCTTTCATGAGGTCGGTGTACTTAAGATTGAGTTCCAAGCCGACTGCTTTCGCTGCCAGAAGGACCGCACGGCAAGGCGCACTGCCGGGAAGGTAGTATAAGTCGATTGGCATTTTCTGTAAAAAGTAACAATTAAATTAAAGATACATTAATATTATTTCCAATCTTTTATTATAAATATGCTCTAATTAGTTTCGAATTAAATTTTTATCCAATTTTTTATACTATTGCATAAATATCAATTTAATTTGTCACTTTTAAAGTTTTTTTCTTATTCAAGCTAGTGTATAATTCGTATCATGTTTTTATCTAGATTCCTTATATATTATAAGTTACATATTTATCATTCTTATTGTTAAAAATTTAATTATTTACCTAGGAAATCTAATTAGAATTAATTAAATAAATGTTGTTAGAATATTAGAAAATAACTTTGTGATTTAATTTAATAAGTTAAGAATTAAGACATAATTGGATTAACTTACGATCAGTAATGACGATCGTCCACACACGACGGCGATTTCAACTCAACTGAACCAGTCGGCCCCGCCTCGACGTTTTTAGCTGTCCATTTCCTCTGCCCGCCCCTCACTTCTGCCACATATTCAACACTAAACTTTTTAATTAAAGTTTGTTCTTTTAAAAAGTGATCTACATTTCAAAAGCATACTTTTCAGTATTAATCAATCGATATTGTACATCAATTTGATTGTTTCCGTTTTATATTTAGAAAGATATATTACGTAGCACTAATTACTTACGTGCTGGTTTGCGTTAATTAACGATAACTTAATTACAGTAAGTAATTATAATAAATAATAAATATCCTTTTCACATTTTTTTTTCCTTTTACAATAGTATTTACATTTTTTTGCCTTATTTGTGAACGGATTATCGACTATTGATCTTTCGACCCATTAAGTAATTAAATTATTTCAATATATTTATATACAGGGTGTTAATACTAAGTCGTTATACACGAAATGACAGTTATAACTCGTTAAAACAAACAACTTTTCTTAGTTCCAATTTGTGATTTGCTGCTCCGGTTCGGAGTTATTAGAGTTCTTTTGTTTTTCTAAAAATTGCGATAATTCCTTTATTTGAAGAACTATTTTAAAAAACCAAAAAGTTTCAAAAGTAGCTTTCGGCTCTCTAAAACATTTGTATTTACAATTATTTTTTATTGTTTCAAACGTTGATTGAAATATTTCAATCAACGGTTTCAAATAACAAAATGGCTACCGATCAAAAATTTCAAAAAAAATATTTTGATTACTCCATCGAATTTTGTAAGTATATTTATAAAATCCTTATGCTATCTACTACAAAATTTGTCCTAAACATTTTGTTCAATCTATCCAAAAAAGTCTTATTCGGTTACTTGAATTACAGATAAGTATCAACAAACTAAAAAAATCATTTAAACGAAGTAGCTTCTGCCATTGAACAATAAAACAAAAGAAAGTTAGATTTGACAATTACACTACATATTTGTAGAACATGTTCAATTCTTTTTTTATTTTTTTTTTTTCGTATACTCATGTGTAATTCAACTAGCCTAATAAAGGTTTTTTTATAGATTGAAAAAAATATTTAGGTCAAATTTTGTAGTGGATAGTATAAAGATTTTATAAATGTTTTACTTTCAAAAATCAGTGAAGTAATTATCAAAATATTTTGATTTTAAATTTTTTTTATTTCAAACAATCAAAAATAATTGTATATACAAATGTTTTAGAGAGCCCACATCTACTTCTGAAAATGTTTGGGTTTTTAACATAGTCCTACAAATAAGGGAGTTATGGCGATTTTTAGAAAAACAAAAGAACTCCAATACCTCTAAAATGGAGCACCAAATCAAAAATTGGAACTAAGAAAATATGTTTGTTTTAACAAGTTCTAACTGCCATTTTCGGGTGTAACGACTTAGTATTAACACCCTGTATATGTATATACATATATATTAAGGTGACCAGAAATTTTTTTTAGAATCAGCTCTTCTTCTGAAATTAGTCATAGTGATCCTTGAGAAGTCCTATTATCAAATATCAGGTCATTTGATTGAAGTTTAGAGGTCGCTCAAATCAAAAGTATGAAGAATAACCCGAAAATCTGGTTTGGAACATTATATAGAAAAGGTTTTGATTATTAAACTTATAATATTGGCGGTATTTGAAACGCAGCGTGCATTTTTAGATGATAATTTTGGTCAAAATTTTCGAATTTCCGGAAAACTTGACGTATAACTTTGGTTGACACATGACTTCATCCCTGTTTTTGGTCTTAACACTAAAGAATACATGTAAGACTTAGTGCAAGACCTTTGCCCCACTTATTGGTACCTTCCACTTTCTGTGGTGAATGACACGGCTGAAAGAGCCGTAGCGTTAGTTAAAAAAATTAACACTTTGATTGCGAGTTGAGAAGAGCAAAACCAGTACCTATATAAATATGTGCCTAATCATCAACAGCAATTCCCGAATGCTAAGAAATCTAATCTTAGAATATTGAAACAGATTTGTAAGAGCACTATAAAATGTAAATACTTGGACTAGCTCTCAAAAATTCAATTGTTTAAATCTGACCTTGGCCACGTTTTGAACTAAAAAATGTTTCCCCACATGAGATATGTAATTAGAATGTTAGTACTTAATTTCATAAGTGTTTAATGAATAAAGACAAAAATCTTGAAATCGCCGCTCAGAGCACCTGGACGAAATTCCGGATTACAGAAAGTGGGAGGTACCAATAAGAGGCGCAAAGGTCTTGCACTAAGTCTTACATGTATTATTTAGTGTTTAAAACCAAAAACAGCGATGAAGTCATCTGTAACTGAAGTTATACGTCAAGTTTTCCGGAAATTTGAAAATTTTGACCAAAATTAACATCTAAAAATGCACGCCGCGTTTCAAATACCGCCAATATTATGAGTTTCATAATCAAAACTTTTTCTATATAATGTTTTTCAATGGAAAAGTACCTTACGGAAACTTGCCACAGATTTTTATCCGCCGAAATAACAGATTTTCAGGTTTTTCTTCATACTTTTGATTTGAGCGACCTCTAAACTTCAATAAAATGACCTGATATTTGGTAACAGGACTTCTCAAGGATCACTACGACTAATTCTAGAAGAAGAGCCGATTCTAAAAAAAAAATTTTCTGGTCACCCTAATATACAGAGTGTCTCATTAATGTGGAGAAATGGCTGGACAATAGATTCCTGGGGTCAAAATATGATGATTTAACACAACTTATCTATATCTAAAAATTTACGGTTAAGCCGGAATTTGTCTTCAAAGTTTCGAAAATTTTTATTTTTTGAATGAAATTTATTATTAATAACTACTATAATATAATACATTATTTCAGTTGTTATGGTCAGTGGTGATTGACAGGAAGTATAGAAAACAGAAGTACCACAACTTAAAAACTAAAATATTTTTTTATTGGTACATCAAATAAAAACTATAAAATTACTACTTGAAAGACAATTTGATTTAAAAACATTTTTATCTCTTAATAAAATTTGATATCTTGTACGGTTTTCGCACAAAATAATAAAAAGACCACCGGTCGATAGCCATGAAACGGAAGAAGACAACTATATCAGAATTTATTTTATTTTATACATTACATGTATTATAATTTATTTCCTTCTGTGAATAAAGATGTTTAGTAGTAGTAATAAAATATATTTTTTTATCTAGTAAAAACAAAATCTAGTTTTATATCAAATCGAAATTATATGTTTTTCGTGGCCGTCTTTGTTTAACAAATGTAAATTATGTATAATAATAATTACCGAGTGTCTTTAAATAATGTATTGTTTACTTTATTATAGTTCATAAATATTCAAATTTGGAACAAACAGATTTCTTTCTTATATTAAGATTTTGCGTAGGAAATTGTTTAAAAAATATTAGATGTTGTTTTGATTTATTTTATCAATTAATATTATTGCATTTTTATTCAATTGAGTAAGTTAATTTACTTATTAATGGGTGCATAATAATCATACTATATGCATATTTTATTTTTGTGCGAAAACCATACAAGATATCAAATATTATTAAGAAACAAACAAGTTTTAAATCAAATAGTCTTTCAAGTGATATTTTTTTTAATTTTAATTATTTTTTTAATTAATGTACCAATAAAAATATATTTTAGTTTTTAAGTGGTGGTACTACTGTTTATTATACTTCCTGTCAACCACGAATGACCATAATAACCGAAATGATTTATTATATCATGGTAGTTATTAATAAAAAATTTTATTCAAATCGAGTAAAGCGTTCAATTGTTATAAGCAAAAGAAATAAAAGTTTTTGGAACTTTGAAGACAAATTCCGGCTGAACCGTAAACTGTTGGATATAGATAAGTTGTGTTAAATCATTATATTTTGACCCCAGGAATCTAGGGTCCAGTTATTTCTCTACATTAACGGGACACACTGTATATATCTATTTTATTTATATATTATCCCAAAAAAATCATCCATTTTCGATTTTAATTAATAATAGTAGTGGTGGTGGTGAGCACGTAGTTTTTCACCTAGTTATTTATATGTTTGTGTAAATGAGTTTGTTACTTTTATCTTATCAGAAGAAGATAGTTTCAACAATTATGCAATATTTTTTAATATAAGGTGTAATAGATTAGTTTTAGTACGACTACGGTAAACGATAAATTAGTATTGTTTAATAGTTTAAAAGTATATCTAGCTTTCAAAAATTGTAATTGAAAACAGTAAATAATGCAATATATTAAAAGTTTAGTTTAAATATTTTTAACATACTATAATAGATATAATGTTTACTAAAAATGTACATTCAAATTGAATATGATAAATTTTGTGTTTATATAATAAATTATTATTGCAACCATAATTATGATTTTTTACTTATACTTAATACATTTTCATATTTTACTTTGTAACATTTAAGACATTCAGTGACATCTAGTGGCTAGTAGTCAATCCTTATAATAGTACAATTAAGGTAATGTAGACTTTTATATATTATGGTAGATTATTTTGCAAACTGTTGTTATCCACATTTTTTTATGTTTACAGTTAACATTAAAATTTACAATTTTATATTGAAAATATTGTATGTATAAAGGCTTAATCATAACTTTATTAAGATTTGTGTCTATTTTAAAATTATTACTAATATCACTCGATTATAGAATTTTACGCGACATCTTTTTTTTAGCTAGGAGAATTATAGTAAGCAAAATCAAAGAAGATCACCGTATAATTTCACACACGCCAAATTAAAACTATATGATAGATATTTATTTTTTTTAATTACAACACTGAGTTTTATACCAATCATCCTTAATAAAAACCATAATATAATCAAATAAATTAAAATAAGTACTACGTGTGAACCAATTAGGAAATTAAATTAAAATGCCGAGCCTTTCACCTGGAAGGACCCACGTAATAAGGGCATAGCTCCACTGAAGAGCTGTGATACAGTGAATCTGAAGATTGCCTTACATAATAATTAAAATAATAAAAAACTCAAAATACGTTACATTGCACTTAATGCGGTTAAAATCATGTGATGCAGTAATGCTCGACGAAATTAATTTTCGTGGAAAAAAGTTTTCCAACGAACGCCGCGCCACCTGAAGAAGACGAGAGCGACTTGGTCGAAACGCTGCAAATCGGTTCTTTTCAGAATCACTAAAACTTGCAACTCTTACAATGAACATATATTAAGTATAATTTATTATTCAGTAGTAAGGATAAAATATAGTATCAATTTAAGTACTTCCATGTAATCAATTAACTGTTTGGACTATCGTCCCTCTTTTAGGCAACAAAAGGCGAACGTCGCGTTCAGGCGAACACATTGGCGGACGTGCGAAAATTTTTCAACCCGGGTCCACTTTACATTCAGCATAAATCCACCGCCCCCTTTCCGGTCCTTTATTTTGGAAAACTTGTTACTTAGCGTAGAGCAATCAGGTTAAATCTAAATGTGTGTAAAGACGTAGACACATACACACAGACACATAGAGAGAGAAAAACATACCATCTCCGCAAAACTTTGGGTATTCAAAACACGCGCGCCACTTTCTTAAAAGCTCCACCCGTCCATCCATTCACCCCTACCCAAGTACACTGTGGCATAATTGATACCAAGTTGGAAACTCGTTGAGTTATTCTGTACATTAATAATTTAATTCATGATTATGAAAGCTTGACTTGAATAAAAAAACGAATAAAATATATCATTTTATTCTTTAATGTCATGCAACTCATTTTGACTACCTAAGGAAACTGTAAATAAAAATACTAACAGAGTAATTTATTTGTCGATTTGAAGTTTTTTTAACTAATTTAACTAATTTAACTATATCCCATAAATATTTATAGTAGTAATAGTGTTTGGCTATTGACCACGTGGTCTTCCCGACGTGTTATTTGTGTGTGTGTGTAAATGAACTTGTTACTCTAAAGGATCGCCCGCGTCACTCTAAAACACCATTAATTGTATCATAATGATGAATGGTATCGGTCACCCATCCATATGCTAACTCTAACTAACGTTGCTGCACTCTTGCTAACGTTTAATTTTCTTTAGCAAAGATGTACTAAGATGTTATTCTGAAGTTTTTAAAGTAATTTTATATTTTTGATGGGTCATTCACTTTTAGAAATTAACTATGGTTGAATTTCCACGGCAATTAATCTCAATAAAAAGACACTTTTTATCTAGTCGAATTTATTAAATAAATGATGAATGGTAAACTTGTATATAGTTTAATAAAAAATCATTTCGCTGAAAAATTAAAGCATAATAAATTAATAATTTGATATATAATATTATTGCTGTTCTAAGAGTTCTAGAGGAAGATTAATGTATTTCTCCTTTCACAATTAGTAATAAATGCATCAAATAAAACGAATTAATATGTAATTTATATTAATACGGTATAATATTGAAATCTGATTTAAATTGATCTGTAATTGATTGTTTTTAAAAATTATATTATTACTGGCTCATAAAAACTTTTAAAATTAATAACGGGTTATGATATCGATTGTTATAAATAGATAATAACATTTTCAAAACTTAGTTTCCTACTTTTGAACTAACAAAATCATGTTTTACATTAAAGGAATCTATAATTAATTTTCCATAATAATGTGAAATTAATTTAGGGTATAAATTAATTGCTACAAGCTAACCCTTAGGGACTGCGCTATCATAGAGACATGATTAGTCGACAAACTCAATTAAATTTTGACTGTGTTTCTCCCTATATAGTGTCCTACAGAAACTCATATAAAAATAATTTAGAATTTGAAGAATTTGGTGTTAAAGGAATAATTTTATAATTTATATACATATGCTTGGCCATAACATCTACATTTATACTTATTATTATCTCATGTATTAATTATGTTTAACAATTAATCTGTTATATGACTGGTATTACTTTTAAATTATATTATTTTGGTTTAAACACTTATGTTATTTATGCCATCCTTATTTGAAAGTGACTATGAAATTGTCGGAACTCTAATCCCAATTAAATTAAATATGTTGACATTAAAAATATACATAGATATAATATTATTTCTGAAAATATAGATAAGTTCAATAATAAAATATTTAATTCTACTATAACGATTCGATCCTCGATTTAAACATTTGTCCGATCATATCTGCACCTTTCTGATTAATCTCTTCGTATCCAGTTGGTGCTAATTCTTTCTTCGTCTTCTGATACCAAGCCCTTACGTTATCGTATTTTGTAACGTCGATTTGGACGGCCTAAAAACGGTTTTTATTTTAAATTGCCGAAAAATAAATGTGTAAAAAGAGTAACCTCTGCAGTTGATATGCTGGCGATTAGTGAAAAATCTGCGATGCTCATACGATCACCGGCCGCCCACTCCCTATTTTCCAGCAGTCCATCTAATACTTGAAGGGCTTCTTCGATTTTTACCTTTTTGTCCTCATCGGGTTTCTCTGCGCCCACCAATACAGGAAACTACGTGTAAAAGGAAAATTTTACAATGCCTCAATTTGTCCAATTTGTTAAATACTCACGAAATAAGAGACCACTCTGCTAAATAATGTCCCGGAATCGAAAAACAGCATCATATTTATGACGGCCTTTTGTTTCGGATCGGTAAAGGTCAGCTTTCCACTCTTATCATATTGATCAACCAGATATTGCATGATCGGACGGCTGAAAAATAAAAATAAGAGAGAAAACTGTGTAAAATCCATCTCTCCCCAAGCCCGGACGTACCTCTCCCATAAAACGAAACCGTTATCGTCCATAGTCGGTACAGTGTGCATGGGATTCATCTGAAAAGACATATCAGAATTATTTACATTTGATTTACCTCCGCAAAGTCCATAAAAAAGAACTTTATGGCGCATAAAACTTTGCGTATAAAATATGATTTTTCCCAACGGTACACATACATATAAACATATATACATTGGGAAAACCAATGCTACAATAATCTCTATTTGTGGTTTATTATTATTTGAGGATATAGAACTATATTGACCGTTTAGAATGATAATATCTAAAATGTTACTTTAATAAAATCCGTATCCGTTCAATCTGATGTGCATGATAACAATTATATTAGATATATTATTTTTAGAACCTTCTTCTTTAGTTACGATAGTTACAATTATTTTACCATGCTGTGATGGGGAAGAGATATAAAAATAAATCTTTTAAAATCATTAGCAGCATTATTTATTTTAATAAATAAAATTAAAAACTACAATAAGCGATTCAACAAGAAGACAGATATACTATGTACTCTTCACTTTAAAAACTACCTAATTAACGTCTGAGAAAATACAACGAAAAAAAAATGTAAATAAGCTACAAATACAACAAAACAAAATATTAAAAACATTGTACAATCTAAAAAGAAGAACACATACTTTAGAACTATACAATAAAATTCAATAGCTAAACACAAACAATATGGTAACACTAAATAATATATTAATGATATACAAAATCAAAAATAATCTTATAAAGAGCAATAGCATTACCAATAAACAAAGAAATTCATGAAAAGACCACGCGAAAACTCTAATATACACTATAAGAATAGAAGAAAACCGAGATATCCCATGATACCATCAGCCTGGGATGGGAACAACTCCCGCAAATCTCAAAATGGTGTACATTTTATATTCATCGTCTTATTCCATAAATCAAAGCGGATTAATTTTGTCTATGCATTTATTGCAATCTCAAAATAGAAAGGGTTGAAACAATATGAAAATGAAGTAGAAACAATGGCGTTAATTGGTATTCTTTGCAGAATCATGTCTCCGTCACCTAACCCAAAATCCCCTTGGAAATTTGTGTATTTAATTCGAACAATGTAAACAGTGTAGCAGTTCCCGAATGCATTTTCATTGTACCGGAACGAGGGCATAATGGCCGTGAATCCATAACTGGAGCTGTTTCGAGGATATTTATGGTTCTATTACGAACGTAAAACCGGTACACCTCGAACCCGGGATAGTTGCGTAATTATTCATTAACAACCTCTCTCCCCCCGTTTTAGCTATTGTTCCTGGGGTAATTGTAATTCTAATTGTAATTGCAAGTCCGGCCGTATAGAAAGGACTTGAATTAATTCCTTGCCGGACGGCTTTTAAAAATTATTCGCATCATGGTTCAGAAAAAGAAAAACGAGGAACGATGTGTGCTGCTGCTGCTGCTACTGTAACTCTTACTGCTACTGCCAGCGGGGGTGGTTAATGGAAGCCCTTTGTGATATTTCAGTGCACCGATTAATTTTCTGCATTCTGCCCTAATTTCATTGCGCCACCTTAACTAACTAATGCTCCCTTATTAATCATATTATTACCCGCACATCCGTTACCTTATGCGTACAATTAATTCTGTTTAATATACGTGTTTTACAACTATAATGTATATATAATAAATTTGACAATAAATACAGTATATTTTAAAAACATATAAAATAAATAATAATCAATTTATTTAAAACTCAACTCATTCTATATGGTGATGGAGAAGTGAGATAAATACGATATTGCTGTTGTCGTACACACGGAAAGAACCCGAGTTTATGAAATATGCAGGAAGAGGGGTGTTTTCTATTGGGATCGTTATTTTGTATTCGATTCCGCTGAATATATTTATCGTAAGCTTTCTTTTAAGGTATTTGTGGGTTGTCGAGCTGCTGCAGAAAAGATGGATACCCAGATTACCTCTAAGACTTTTTCCCAAACAATGGTATGTAGCGTCGCGAAGTTGTACAGTACCGACCGAATGGATATAAATAATCATGTACATCGAAATGTGTAATTATTATTTTTAATTGCATAATTACACAAATAGTAAGTGTTTTAATTTATTATCGATTACCATGTAGTATAATTTAGTTTTTAGAACTCCGTTAACTTAGTTTTGTTTAACCCAAATATTTATTTATGTTTAGTTGTCTAACAAAGTTGAAAGAGTTTTTATTTAATAAAATAAAATAACACAGTGTTTATTCCCAACTTTACTTATTTTATCTACGATCGTACAGAAAGTAGACGCTTTTTGCATCATTTTTCATTGTAAAAGTGGCTTTTTAAAGCACTAGTGCTTTTTTACGTTTTTATTGCACGGTAATGTCAAACTGTTTTTATTGCACAGAAATGTCAAATTTGACAGATGAATATATTTCGACGAAAAACTTAATTTTTTATTAATTGATACAAATAACTAATAAACTATAAATAAAATATATAATACAAACGAAATGGTAGATTTAAGAACTCCGAAGATTTTTTTTAATGCAAGTCGAAGCGATTACAACAAAGCGAACATTTTTTCCATAAATAATAATGGAGGCCGACATTTGTGCAACTTGTTTACTGGTTGCTAAGTAACGCTTTCATTAGTGCACTGCGGGTAAAATATGTTTTCATTAATTGAATTAATGAAATGACATTAAAAAATTACTCATAAGAATATATTCTTTGAAATCCTTTACGATCGAAGATACAATTTTGTAAGGCACACGTGTAAAAAGTTTCTTTATTGCACTCCTGGCTTTAAAAAAACTCGCTCGTTCCTCGCTCGTTTTTTAAACGCCAGTTCGTGCAATAAAGCATCACTTTTTACACTTGTACCTTAAATAACTATTAAATAACTGAAGTGCGGAATAAGGTGTTATTGTATTTTATTATTCAAAACACTTCACGTAAACTCAAAACATCAATAAAGTTTTTATTAGAAAGATTTATTAGTAGTAGTAGTAGTATTAGGCTATCGACCACGTGGTCCTTCCGCCATGTGTCATTTGTGTATTTGTGTGTGTGTAAATGAACTTGTTACTTTAAAGGATCGCCCCCGTCACTTTAAAGCACCATTAATTGTATCCCAATGGTGAATGGTACCGGTCACCCATCCGACTACTGACCCGAATCAACGTTGTTGCAATATTTATTATATTTAGTTGAAAAATGCAAAATTTTGTATATGTAGATAAAGGGCTTACCTTGAGAAAATCCGGTTGCATTTGCTCGCCGGCCATAATATTGACAAGTTTCAAATTTAGGGCCACACCTAGAGCTCGGGCCAGCAGCAAAACCGCCCTGGAGGGTGGACTCGCCGTGAAATAGTACATATCTATTGCTGCATCCATTTTACTTTCCACCGTCCTAAAAATTGAAATTTTATTAAAAAAAAAAAAATATGAGAAAATGTACGATTTGAGTATATACTACTAATATAACACTTAAGGGGCATATATTCCTTTAATTTTTACGTTCTAATTTAAATAGTAAATTTAATGAAATATTTACATTTCGATAAAACTTTCGCAGCATAAAATACTTGCTTGTTTTTAATATACAACTTCTTTACCTGTCAGCGTTTGAAAAATAACGCAGATAAAGAGTTGTACATTGTTATTTAAGTGTTGCTAGTTGGAAATTTGTTAGAGCAAACTATACAGTTACACACACACACATCGATATATAGATGTGAAGATAAAACCGCGCTTTAATATATATAAAATTACTGTTTACAAACTTGTCAACTTTTTTAACAAAACGAGGCGATGATAAAAGTTCTATGAAATATGCTTAGAAACTTCCGTGGAAATTGTTCTTGTTTTCGTTACTCACGCGGATTTTGTAAATATCGGCACGACGGTGTCTGATTCCATGCAGTTACCCAGATTGGAATTTTGGAAATTATCACTCATACAATTGAAATCGCTCGTCCGTTCAAATCAACGACTTTATTGAAATGTAAGCAGCCTATTTCCTTGTATATATTATATAAGATGTTGCCATGGAATCTGGGTACAAACTAAAGCTCGAATTCGTGCAAGGACACAGAACGATTTATTATTTAACAATAGAGCGATTATGTGTCGAGCGCAAAAAAATCATTATTATTCAAAATTTTCTCTTTTATTTTAATTTATCTGAGTGACACCATCCGTAATGCGTACTCAGAGGGTAAATGACCAGGAAAGATAAATACAACCGGTGGTATCTGGTGCCAAATAAATATACACTTTTCCCTCGTTATTTTGCGCTTATTTCTGAAACGAGGAGGTCCTGCTATTTACTCCTAATGCACAAGTAATTATCGTCAATTCCGTTTTTTTCCTTTTCCCATTCGATTCGACCCATTCGTGTGCACTCTA
Organism: Ontholestes murinus; assembly: GCA_963969525.1. NCBI lineage: Eukaryota > Metazoa > Arthropoda > Insecta > Coleoptera > Staphylinidae > Ontholestes > Ontholestes murinus. The sequence goes on from OZ018396.1 coordinate 34,809,406, forward strand.
TTTGTTTTTTGTAATCAAAAATAAATTGATTTATTAATAATAAATTAATTATGTGTAAATATTGCACATAAAAAATTATTTGTATTGATTTAAAATGAAAATTTTTGTTCACTGGAATATTTTCAAATTTAAAAAAAATATATATTCATATGTTTTACTTACTTTTCTTAATGAGGGTTTACAAAAAGCGCGATGAATAATAGGATCTTGTTTTGTTTTCTTTTCAATTTAACGTATCGTAGGGAAAACGGATACAAAATCGTGCGTCGGACATAATCCGTAATTTATAGGATTTTCCGACCATGGGCCATCGGTCACATGCATCCATTCAACCTCCCATGTTCGCCATCAAATTGTTGTTTACAATTTGTTTACGATCCTTAACATGCGATACGTTTCCTATGTGATTAATTTAACTGCCAGTTTCCATACCGAAAAAAACCCCTACACTCTCCTCTCTCTATCGATTTAATATCAGCATGGAAAGTTTCAGACGGTAATTCCCACACATACACTCTCATACACACACACACACGCGCCCGAACGTATACTTCAACACTGATCGTTAATAAATCAATGAAAATATACTTATCACTAACGTTATTCCTGGCGCCGTTCATTATTCATTGCCTTTTATTATTTATGGATACTTCAAGGTATTACGTAAAAGTGAAATAAGGGATTAATTAAAAGTATTAGAATGAACGTTTTTAGAATTATTAAATAATCAACGAATATTTTTACTCTTACATTACTTCATGGTATAATTTGATTAATTCGTTATTAAATAGAGAAAATAAAGTTGTTCTTTTTTTAAGTTTATAGCGAGAATGTGGAAAATAAGGAGAAAAACACAAAACGCAGATCATTTGGGCTGAAATCATTAATTTTTTCCCTCCGTCGTGAAATAAAAGAAATTTCTTTAACTCTATTACTCCCCTCGAGTCATTACCAAGACTTATTCATCTATTCGCCTGTTTTTTTACTTCCCTCTTCCTTGCTTGATCTAATCCTAATGTCGATCTTTATTTAAATTTTATTCCACTACGATTCCATTACAGAGTTCTTAACCAGACCAATAATTACATAAATAAAATTTACAAGTACAAATCGTATACTAGAGGGAAGATAAAAAACGATTATTTTAAATTGTATTTTACAACATTTTCGCATTAAATTATATTCAATTTGAATTAAATGAAGTTTCCATTTTAATTCGATTTAAGAATTAATATGGAAACCTGACACTATTTTAATTTGTAAGGTAAGTTTTATGACACCTTTAAATAATGAATATATTTTTTTTAATTTTTAATATAAGCAAATTTTAAACAGTACATTATCTTGCTAAATTACTTTTTGTTTATTTTAAATAAATATCAGTTGCTTTTTTGGAAATTTTTCTTTTCTTATTTTTTAAATTTTCAGTTTTAATTGTTTCTTTTTTTCGTTAAATGTCCAGTTTTTTTTTAAATTTAAAAACGTATGTAAAAAGTTTTTCAAAAATTTAACTTGCTTCTTGATAAATGTTCATTGTTTCTCTTTTTACGATACTTTTAGCATTCGCTTCTTAACAACTTTTTAATGCTTTTCTGTTGTACAATTTTAATTATTTTAAAGCAAATTATGAGCTGTTTTTTACCCTTTTTTTGTTTTTTGTGAAATTTTTAATTTTTTAGAAGTAATTTTCTTTTTTTTTTCTTGAAGAATTTTAATTATTATTTTTGTTTGGTAATCTTTTTCTTTATAAAATGTCACCGGTTTTCTTATCATAATTTAATTACATTTTGCAACTTTTGATATATTTTTTTACTTTACTTTTTTACGTAGTATGTAGGGCAAGTATTGTTTTCGTGTTTTTTTTTTGAAAAATATTTGTGTCTGTGTGTCTATCGGTGGGTGCTGTATCTCAAAAACGAATGATCCGATTGAGATCGAGGCGATTTTTTGTTTTTTTTTTGGGATATTTTTCTAAATATGGGAAATTTAAAAAAACGGTTCAAACAATAGTTAAAGGGAATAATAAACTAAACAAGTTTTATTCGAACATATTTTTCATAAAATTTTTAACTTTCCAGAAAAAACCAATTGAAAATTTTGCCTATTTTTGCCATTTGTTAATAATCTATTGGAGCTACATGAAAATTATGTAATCAATAATTGTAGAGAATTCAATACTTAACGTATTATTAAGATTAGTTATTTTTGCGTGAACCTCATAGTTTTTGAGTAATATATAGGAAAAGTACTATGATGGCCACATCACCATTTTTTAATTAAATTTCTTGTAGAATTTCAACTGCTTTTTTAGGCATTTGTTTCTTTTGTTAGAAAGTTTTCCGTTGCTTTTTCCTCAGTGAAAATTTAATTTTAATCCTACTGAAAATAACTTTCTAAAATAAAAAACAATCTGAAAACTAATAAAAGGAACGAACGAACGAACACATTTCTTTTAATGAAAATGATGGTAGCGACCGTTACTATGTGGTTCATTTCAATAAAATGATTTACCCTTTTAAATTTCTTTAAATTTCATTTCAACTGTTTAATAATTTTCACAACTTTCTACAGTAACTTTAAATATCTATGCTTACATAAACTCTTTGTATATCGGGCATTTCAAAAACAGTAATCTGTTATGAAATTGAAATTACTACCTACTTATATACACACATACAACCCTACTGGTATTTTATTGAATTTTCACGACGAACAAAAGTGTTTTATTCTCGCCCTTGTAAATTATAATTACTGAGCCTTTGTTGTAATAATTAAACATTCATGACCAGCGGCGATTCGCACACACCTATACACTCGTCTCGTCTAGTAAAATGACGCGGTAAGTGGACCTCCTTTCCCTCTCTATCAATTTATCTCTCTTATTCACTCTGGAATGTTCACGAAGCGCATCAATTTTAATCCCCCTGCCCTCTGCACAATAGAAAAATGAGCGCCATTGTTCGACTTAATAATGAAATGGTACGAATTTTAATACCCACGCGCAGTTTGTGAGGTCCGAACGAAAAGTTGATTTATAAATCTCTTCATTGAGTTCAATTATCTTTTGAAACAATAATTCATATCAAGATGCTTAGTTGTTTAAATAAACTCTTTAGTGAAATGAAAATTGTTTTATATTGCCAATTATTTATATTAATAAGATAAATTAAAAATTTTAATACGTATCATTCAATGTCACCTGTTAGATGTCAATAAAATTCATAGCGTTTATTGTCCAATTTCTCTTTAAAAACCGTTTGTAAAGAGTATGATACTGCGATAATTCTTTAATAACATTGCAAACTCTGAAGCAATGTAAGGAATGAGGCGAGCTTTGTTTATAATTTGTATTTATAATCCTAAAGGTTTTCAAATGAATATTTTAATTGAGCTATGGCACCTGAACTGGTTATTCATTTATGTTTATTTTAATTACCCTTATAATACAATTAGTAGGGGAAAATAAATATTACTAAAAACATCATTTTAACAAGTACATCTAAAATTATATCTTTAAATGCATTTTAAACCAGTGCACATTCAGCAGTAACATTTGTTCTGCCCTTCCCCCATTTCTGCATTACATTAAAACTAATCTCCGCCACCATTTCCCATCCTAATTCCAGGATATAAAACACTCTTTATATTCGCACCGCACGTTCTTTCATAAGCATCGACGGATTTCATTAGGCCCATTTTCTCTCTTTCGATTTCCGTCTCTCTTTTTTCGTATGCGCTGATTTAAAATTTAGGGCTTCGGCAGGCATGAAGTTAAGGGATGTAGATAATCTGGATTATACCTGGCACAGGTCAGGATCGTACAATGTTTGCGCTTTGTCCTCGCCCTTCAAACCCACCCTCATTTGCATACTTTATTTGAAAAAGAAACCACCTTTTTCCTCGAAATATATTTCTCCTTTTGTAAGGTTCGAGGTTTTACACGAAACGTGTGCACAGGTTTATAGCTACACAATAAAAGTAAAGCTGCTGTTATTGGAATAGTAATATTTTTTTCAAGGATAACGTGTAATTACTACATGGAAATAAATGGTATATATTTCTAGCAATAACCGTTTATATGGTACAACATTAAATCTGACATAATGGTACACATTTTATAGTTGTCATCGTGATTATGAATGCTCACATATGCGTACGGCTAATCGAATGATGGCCGTAATTAGAACGTTTCGACTAATACTAAACATCAATCCGTTCGAGCATAAAATTGAACATACATGAGGGTGTCATCACACGAGGACCACGCATTGTTTGCCATTGCAGTGTGATTTGATTTGTTTGCGACGCACAGTTCGACAAGTCGCTCTTGTAATTAACACGATTTATAGCCGAACCTACCCTTGGAGATTTCTCACTCCATTCATTTAGACATTAAACCCTCCTGTATTAATTATTATTGCTGAAAATTTAATTACGCATAAATATTATACGTTTATCCACAATTACGTCAACAGGAAATATAATCTTAATAACAAAATGATACTATAGCAATATCATTTTATACAAGTCAATATTTCAAATCAAAATCTCTTTTATTTTAAAAAAAATATGTACATACAATATAAGATCGAAGCCTAAAGTAATACATATTAGTGAAAAAAATTATTTGACAAATTTAAACTGCGACATTCAAATGTAGTAAATATATTTTTTAAATTGTTTCTTTTATTAAAATAATATGGGTATTATTAAAATTCGATATTTAATAACTTTACTATTATTTTGTTCTAAATTTTAAATAATGTTAATACTTCTTTGTTATTAACAGCAATTTTTGCATAAAATTTGTTTTTTTCTTTTTATTTTGAAATTGATTCTAGAATAATAAGTAACGTATTTAATATTAAAGTTACTTTACATCATTAATCACGAATTATAAAATGACGTCAGTTTTCGTTAATTTTTATATTTTAAATCAAATATTTCCTTATTTTGTTGTTGAAGTGTGTAATAAAAAATAATATCGATTCCATAACCGAATAGTAAAAGCTATAAATAAATTTATAGCACACATGAATGTGTACGACTCGCGTTCTGTTTATAATTAATTTCGTGATATATGGCAAAATCAATATTAGTTATTGTTGTAATTCACGAGCAATCAATAACTCGAAAATATGAATTTGTGCTCGCACCAATTCCAACTTAATTCGGGGTAATTTCAAAATGATCAACTATTTATTGAAAACTAAATTTACCTACCTGGATGTACCTGTGCAATACAATGTTAAAGCCACCCTAAGTAACGCCGTATCTAATCTTGCATTCCGGGAAACCGAATCGGTCATCGGCAGGTAAATACCTGAAATATTTGTCGCAAAGTGGACAATAACCGAAGGGCACCCTCGCCAAGTATAAAGGGTGTGTGCTTTTGGGGCTCGTCGACATTCGCAACAAGTGTTTTCCTTCGGTAACGACGAGACATTCTCCGCAGCTTCACACTTCACGTAAGTAAGGTCCCTCTCAGTTCTCTCATTTTATCCATTTTATCATCCGCGTGTTATTCCGTGTCTTCGGTTTAATTACGCACGAAATTGCAAGACTAATTGTACATCTCTGGTCCTAATGTTCAACTCTCGTGCGACGCGACGAGTTTCCACTGTAATCATTTCTAGTATTGCTCGTGTAATCCTGATAATGTTCAACGTAACGTTTTCGGATTATTCTAATTGCTAATTTTACAATTTACAATTTTCATCATCTTTAAATTAAATCAAAAGTATTGCATTGTTTTTTTGAAATTAATTCGACAAATTGAAATTAGATTAGAGCAAATGTAAAAACATTCAATTCTTGGTTTATAAGAAGCTTGTCACGATTTACAAAATCTTCTAATCAAATTACAAATTAGTTTTATTAGTTAAATACAAACGTCTAAACAATCAAAATTAATTATAACTTTAAATAAAATAAAATAAACTTTGTTTATATCACACACTTTATTATTCTTAGTGATTATAGTTTCGACACAATTTAGCTGGTCATTATCGAAACTATAGTCACTAAGAATAATAAAGTGTGTGATATAAACAAAGTTTATTTTATTTTATTTAAAGTTGTAAAATACGTATCACAAAGAGAAAGCCTCTACAATAAAGTATTTAAAATTAATTATAACTAAAAAGAGTGTTTCAAAAAGCAATAGTAAACGCTTACGTGATGAAATTAAATAGAAATCGATCCGAAGCTTAAATTCACAGGGAAAAATAATGTATTGTATTCATCATTATTTTTATAATATGATACATTTAATAATTAGCGAATATTGAATTGTGAGTGTATTAATTGAAATGTTATGCTTGTTTCAGAATGAATTACAAATACGTGGCGGTGATAATGTTCGCAATGTGGGGCATCGGCATCGGGACTCCGGTGGCGTCGACGGAGCAAAAGGCGGATCCCGTGTACGACCCGGTGGCAGCTTATCCGCCGCCAGATAATTACGTCCCTCACGCCACCTACCCTTACTCTGACACGTACCCCAACACTGGCTACGATGGCTATCTGATACCGACGGGTCCGGGGTTGCAATACTCTCAAGCCGGGGAATATATGACGGCTCTAATGCCCACCGCTCAGGTATAATTTTGTTTACTTATCTGCTTGACTTACAACAACTCCCTCCGCTGAAACGACTCCTACGGTTCATGTGTTATACTTGTTTGTGGTGCAATTTCCGCATACACAAACAGGGTAAAAAAATAGTACAGGGTAAATGATGTTGTAATTTGGATGGTTTTATCTGGTGGTGTTATTTAAAGTTGTAGATTAAATAGTGCTATAGTATATTCATTAAAACAATACTTTAATTATGAATACATCCACTAGATAAATGTAGGTTACACTAAATATTCAAATAATAATACATTTAAATATGAATCACGTCTTAATTTCACTAAAAATTATATGAAGTGGTTATTTATCCACATAGCATTGCTGTTTTATTTCAATATTATTACAGGCTCAAGATTTGAAGTAAAAATTTATATGTACTTATCATAATGGAAAACGATTGTTTAGTTATTACTTATCATTGTTAAAAGTCTACTTTTATAATTTTCGTTAATATAGACTTGAAATGCACAAAGGGAATATACGATACTTTGAAATGTTATATTTTCACTATTTATTATGTAATACACATAAACATAGTTTATGATAAATCACTGATAATATTTACAGTAGTATAATATCAATCCTTCATTTTTAAGTAGGCGAATACGTATACATTATTAATTGTTTAGATCGATGAAAACTCCATGGTATCATTTAATAAAACACTGACGCAGTATTAAACCTTCATTAGATAATTATAAATACGATCCTTAATAGTAATTATGTAATAATTATTTGGAGAATTAAATTAAAGTCATCTTATAAATACAAACAGTATTCACAAATATAATTTCCCATAATAATGATGATACATTTTGAAACAAGGATGTACGCGCGTTTAGAGGGGCAGACATTTGGAAAATCCGACCTCTCATTTGAAAAGTTCCAGTGGCGTTCTGGGAAATCACTAAACTTCCGCTTATTTAAACCGTCTGAACCGTAAAACTCTCTCATTCCTTGACCCCGCGAATAAAAAATGTACACTTAATTATCTCGCAATTTAATTTTCCTTCTTTCTGTGCGTTTCAGACTGCCCTGCAAGTAGCCCTGAGAATCTTCGCAAAGATTGGACTTTTTCTGGTGGGTGGTGTCGCCCTGCTCGTCGTCGGGGGTATTTTCACGACGGCCGTTTGCTCGTTAACCCCTGTGTGCACGATCACTTTCGCAGGATTGAGGAATATTGATAAGGAAGCGATGCGGTCGTACGTCACACCTGATGCACTCACTGCCGCCGCAGGATTCGTGCAGGATGCTATTGGTAAATATCAGAGGTTGCAGAGAGCCGTTGGAAATAAGTAAAATTGTGTTAACATTTGAACTTTATATAAATTATAAATCAATAACTGTAAAGGTTTAAAGTCGGATGAACAATTTATTTTATTCTATTCAAATTACTCAAGTAACATACATAATAAACATTTAAATTTGAAATGTACATATAAATAACAACAATTATTCATTAAACTTTTAGTTTTTAAAAATTAGAAAAAATAACAGAAAATGATATTTATATTAAAACGTTTGATATTAATATTTTTCAAAATCTACATAATAATCTGAGAAATTTTAATTGTGATTGCAAGAAAGGAGTTTAATTATTAATAACAATTTGTAGTTGTTTAAATTAAATGATAAAATTAAAAGATTCGAATTGAATAAAATATTTTATTAGGTTATCAGAAAAAATAAAAATAATACTTAATTGTAAAATTAAAAAAGCGATAAAAATAAAAATATTCAAAGATTTTAATTTATTTAAATAGAAATTGGAAATTTTGAATATTTATGTTTTATATTTAAATATATTTTTTAAATTTAAACTTGAATATTTACAAATATTTTACCCAGTTGCTTATTATTCTGACCACAATAAAATATTTGACGAATAAATCAAACAAGCGTAAATTAATGAAATATTCATAATTATATTCTAAAAAAATTTTAATGGAACACCCTAAAATATCATGCTTAAAATTCTAAGCAACAGTCACATGAATATTGTCACGTGGCCGTTACTTCATGATAATTCATGATAAAACATTAAACTAAAACACTTACTATGTACATAATTTTCAAGTAGTAAAAATATAGTAAGTGTTTTAGTTTAGTTATCAAAATATGTAAATTTCAAATACAACAATATTTAATATTTATATTACTTGAGGTACGTGGGTAATATCATCTTAGTCATTTAATAAAAGCATTTAGCATTATATTAAGTTTTTTTTTATCCTGTACATATATAAAATACAATTGGAGAGATGAAAGACTTTTTATTTTTAAATAAATCTTTGAATACCGCTTATTTTAGTTATCTAAGTAATATTCATTAGGTTAATATCGAAAATGTTATTTTTTAAATGTATTATTTAAATCCAAATATGTGATGTATATTTAGAAACAAATATATTAGTTTGCAATTTTTTTTTAATTATTTTATTAATTGATATTTTCCAATATTTTAATAAAATTTTATACCAAATCTATTATCTATCTATATAAAATTATTGTGTATGTAATATAAAAAAATAATACTTTTTAAAATAATGTTTGCTATTATTAATACATCCATACGTACACCGAATTGAAAAATATAGTCATTTAATTTTAGTGGCCATTATCCAACTAGAAGTCAGCGTCAATATATCAATTTTTTTAATTGTTTTTCCGATTAATTCAAAAAAAATCGCGTCGAGAATGAGACGCGCCCGATCCACTTTATATTCATTATGTGTTGATGTGAGATCGGCGTATTATACAAAAGAGATAATGCCAACATAAAATTTACCGCATGAATAATGCAAAACAGTATCAGCACCCCCACGAAGAGTGCCCACAACGCAAAATATAACACATCTATATACATCGACGCTTTAGATCAGCACAAAATCGACTACGATGAAAAAAAACTTCTTTCGTGAGCTTGATTTATAAAACAAACTGGGTTTTTAACAACACTGTTTTATGCAAAGCCCAAAATTCAACGAAGAAAAATATAATATTTACAATTTTAACCACAAATATCTGAATAATTCATTTACGATGGAGGCTATATACATCATTATTCATAAATTAAACACAATTTTTATTTTGTATAACTGAATTTTTATTTTTGGTCACTAAAAATAATATGTAAACATGTATTTAGCGTAAATATTGGACGTTTTAGTCGATAGCCTATATTATTTTTTTGTTATAAAAAAATTAATGTTAATTACAATAAAAATGTTTATAATTAAAACACACTTAAGAGTGATCAACGAGAAACAAATAAATATTTAAAACATCATTGAAATTAATTTGCAGAAATAGAGTAGTTATAATTACTTGTTGAGACATGAAAAGCAAATTTATAAATGTTAAATTGTAGATACTTTAACAATAAATATTCATCAATTGGCCACCTTATAAATATTTAGAAGTGGAAGGTCGGTAATCAAGTGCGAAATCCGAGCTTAAATCCTGTACACAGAATAAATAAAGTATTTAAGTGTGCCGCCGTCGCTGATGCATATTCAATATTTCCAGCCTCGCCCCCGTTGTAATAAATTAATAATTCGCCCGTGTTTGCATTGCAAATTTCGGACCCTTTGCCTAACCTATTACCGCGTTACCGGATTTAAATTTAAATTTTTTTCGCAGGTAGGGAAAAGAAAAGAAAGTAAGTATTATAGAAATGCTGATTGACGTGTGTTTCTTCGTATTATTTTTTTTGGCACGTGCGGCGCACGCGCGGACCTGTTTAGAGTAACGGCGTCGCGACGCCTTCTCAGTCCGTATTCCGCTCTCGCGTCGAAAGTGCGCGCGTGTCGACATCTTCCGGAACATGTGCTTTTGAACAACACGTTAACTGGATACGATAATCGGTAAATTTTAATGAACTAACCGTATTAGTTGGCGAGTGAGTTTAAGTGATTAGTGTGCCCATCTTTCTCTATTTTTCCTCGTTATCTTTCTGGATATGGAAACGACTGTTTGGATTTAGGTAATTATTAAATGGCTCGTTTTAATTGGTACATTTCAAAGCGATTGCAGAATAAAGGTTAATCCCCGGAAAGGTATTTATTCGCGTCCTTTGTCGACACGTTGTAATAAAACCTACTTGTATTTTAACTGTCGGGTAATTTACTAATGCTTGACACGTTTATATTTACACAGGCCTTTATTAATTCATAATAACTAAGAATATATATTTCATTACACTGTTTATTTTAACATAACAGCAACAAATAGTTTGTATGTATGTGTGTGGTTTAAGTTTTGTTTTATAATTAGAATTATTTATTTATAATTTACAGCTATAATATATATGTATTGCAGATTAAAATATACAGGTTTTCTTCGTTTTGTTCTCACCTCGTGACTAACGACTATTAGATCCCAAATGGGCTATCGGTATTAAAAAGGATGGTTTGTTTTCTTCTTTATTTTGATGTGTTCCCTGTTTTATATTTTTTATTTAGGATTAGATTTTTAAGTTTTAGTTAGAATGTTGTGCAATTGGGTGTTTCAGGCTGTGGTATTGTTTAATTGATTCTGTTGTTAAGGTATTTGAAAATCTAGATATCTTGTCTGATTTCCGTCTTGTTTTGTATTCATGGATTTCTTTCTTAATTTTTAGTGTGGTATTTGTTTTAATTAAGTTATTTTTACATTTTGTAGATTTTTTTTTTAATTAATCGATTTATTATCATTATCATGATAAATCTATGGAACATAACAAGTGTCTTACTTCATCAAATTTAAAAACAAGTTAATATATTTTTTTAATAAATGCATTATTTTACACAATCAACATATTATTATTATTTTTTTAAATTATTGCCAACCAAAAGTTGTTCATTTATAAAGTGTACTAGTTTGGTTTTTATGACTAAAAAGTTATGATTTTTTTATCTATAATAAAGAATACAAATTATAGCAAATATAATTATTTAGTGTTTATACATATAGTAATAATTACAGCCATTGAAATACTAAACACATTCAATTAATTAAAAAAGTACAAAACTGTAATTATGACTTTTTGTAATGTTGGGATTTATTTGACAAGATTTATTAATTCATAACTGATTAGAATCTGTGTCTTGGCAAATAATTAATTGATAATTTATAATTATTATCTCCTGCAGTAATAATAATAAATGTATAACAAATAATGTTCCCAGCGCATCCACCAGAATAAAACAACATGATCTGCAGTTTTTAATAAAAATAATGGTGGCGACCATTACTGTGTGGTAGTTAATTTTCATATTTTTTATTTGAATACTTTTCAATGCTTTTACTTATTCTTTTTCAAATATTTTTGAAAAAAGCTTTTTTGATATAATATTTTTTATAGAACATGCATTTTAAACATTGTTTTGAAAAAATTAAAACATCATTAAATTGTTTAATCTTCAGCTTTGTTTCGATTACTTTAGTTTTGACAAATTTATTGAAAAAAAAACAACTTCTGAGGCCTAAAAAAATCTTGTTGATTGTTGAGGCACTTATATTTTGAAAATCCATTATCACTTAATATAATAATAATAATAATAGTAAACCATTTATGATTTTCAATTTTTTATTTTACTCACTACAATTGTTTCGCTAAACTGTAGCTGTAGAAATATATTTTCTTTATATATTTATATTTCTTCACCTAAAGAAACTACAGTACTTTCAAATATTGTAGCAATGAGAAATTTCTAAAACAAGTTGTATATTATCAAAAAATAATAATAAAACAGAAATTTTACGAAAGAAATCATTCAATTTTCTAAAAGCAATCCTTAAATTTAAATATCTAGATTAAAATAATAAAATATCTTCTATTTTCGTCTTGCAGAAGGTGTGAAAGAAGGAGTATCACTAAATTTGTATTTACATAAAATTGTTACAAATAATTATTGATTGGCAAATAATTTTTACATTTATAAATAATAAATTGAAAAATTAACTAAATACTTGTAGAAATATAAATAATATGCATATATGTATTGGAACTGTATGTGAAGTATTCACCATATACTTTGCCCTTTTTAAAAGTCACTTTATTGTTGGTACAGCCTAAGGCAAACGATGTATGTACTTTCTACATATTAAAAATATACGATTTTCATAATTTTTTTCTTCGTTTGCTCTTCAGCTCCCCCCATCACCGTCATCCTCTTTCTCGCACGAACCGTCTGGAGATCAAGGGTGGTGCAGGAGATGTCCGGATTTATCGCGCTTTAAAGTAGACACTCGGTGTAAAATGTGCGGCCCCTCACATAATATCTTTATAGCTTCTACATGTTTCCACTAAATCTTCGGCTTTACTGCCGCAGACACGAAACATAATAAATTGGCCGAAGATCTTTGAGGGATGTCTGCGATATTTTTCTCGAGGTTTAGGAATAATGTTCGTATATATCTTTTTAATTTTTACACCTTATTAGCTTCGTTTATATGCTAAAACATTTAGCTAATATATTATACAGACCACTGAGAATTATTCTAAAAATTTAAAAAAATACGTATGTTTCCTATATTTAATATTTAAATTATTATATACTACCATGCAGACTTTAATATATTTTAGGAGGGTTATTCTTTTAAGATTTAATCAATCATCAAAAGTTTCTTAAACAATTATATTTAATAATAAAAATTTAATATAAAAAATATATTTTACGAAAATATTTTCGTGTTATTTCTAATTATCAATTATATTTAAATTATGAAATGAATGCATAAATAACAGTCGTAACGTTTTTAGATAAAAGGTGTATATTTAATGTGAAACAATAACAAAGCAAACAATTGTGCGTTCGATTTAATTACGTTCACCGTTACTTCGTGTATGTAATTCTATAAAAATACAAAGCTCAGCTCGTCCACAATGAAACATTGTTTTTTAAAAATTGCGCGTCGCCTCTGTTTCATTATTTTTTTTCATATATTCCATCCCATAATTTACAACGCAGTTCGATCCACGCATTCGAAATTAAGTCGTCGCCGTTGTTGTAATGAAACGAAACGCTGAAATAGCGGAAAAAAGGATGGATGTGGGTAGAAGACTAGAGAGAAAAGGGCGCTTGTGTGTAATGGCATTCATATGAAAGATAAAAAGAGAGTGCAATTATTTAAAAGAAGGGGGAGGGCAGAGGGTGTACGTTCTCTCGCCATAAATTTCCACCCTTTGGTGCCGGGGAACATGTAAAAAAAACATTCCGACGCATACACCTAGAGGAAAATACAGAAAGGGATTTGAGTTTGTGACATTTCTGATGAATTATTAATTCGATTTGAAATGGTGGAGTGAATTATCATCACAAGTTTATTATTTCTTTGATTTAACTGAAGTATTTGTAGTGAATTAATCCAAAACAAACGTTCACAAAACTGAGTATTTTGAACGCAAAATGGAATTTACAATTAAAGGTTACTATTAATTACTACTATAGATCAGGTGCCAAGCGAATAAGTATAGTCATGAATTAAATATTAGTGATTAATTATTAGAAATTTAGTATCAGTGAAACTTTTCGTCTTGTTTAAGTCTTTTGGGAATCAAAACGCAATTGTGTGTTTAACGTTTAGATAATGGCAGAGTTATTAGCTGTATGATTAAACAGTTATCTACTCCAAGCCGAACTTTATTACCCGCAACTAGTTCGGATAATAATCACTTTTGATTTACAGCCACACTTGCTGAATGTCTGAAATTAGTTATGCAATTGCTTAATAATCAGTAATTTACTAACAAATATATTTTTTTACGGGCTGGAAGATCATGGTCGATGGCCAATGAAGAACAAAGAGAAGCAGTATAAAAAATTGTTATGTCGTAATATTGTAATACTAATTATATTATTCTATATTATGTTTATTTTAATACAACAATCTGACTTAAAAAAATGGTTTTACTTATTGCATTGGTCTCTCACAAATATTAGAAATCAATTTAAAAAAAATTGAAATTATTTTTGCCGCAAATTATATTATATAACTATAATTAACGACTGTCGTAAATTTATAAATAGTTGTAATAAAATATTGAAGAGCGAGAGAGATTTATTTTCCTTCTAATATTTAAATTGTTAGAAATGTTAGTGTCTTAAATTCTCCACTATTTAGAATTAGAGAAATACTAAATGTATATGAAAATCTGTAGCTTCAATATTACTCGGCATACTTATCTTCCCCATTCTATCTGTCTCTTACTCGTACTCTCTCTCTCTCTTTTAACTTCACCCCAGTAGCATTGGCAGCAGTAGCAGCAGGCGGACGATTTTACCTCCTAAATATTTAACATCGCTTTGCTGAAATTAATCAAATATTTGTGTTCCTGTTGGAGTCTATCCGATCAAACGAATTGGACGTCTAAAATTCCATTCATCGCCGCCAGCACACTGATTTACAAATGTAAAATGTACAATTCATCACTTGTTATAAGTAATAATACCGAAATGAACATTATTAATATATTATTTATAGAAAGTACGTATGTATAAACTCAAATTAATGAAAATAAAGTCGATCGATTTAATTTATTCTCGCTGTAGTACGTGTAGCAGCAAGCTTAATTTTTTTGTGCAAAAAGTTTACGTGCAAAGTGCAACAACTTCGATTCGGTTTTTATTACCGGGCGCCGCCGCCGTCGTCGTCGGAACGGTTTAAAATTTATATTACCCAAAAAACGATGACGACATGAACGGTTTTAATACAGAAGCTTTGACAATTCTTAAGTTCCAGCGACTTGTAATTAACTTTAAAAAAAAACTTGATTATAAAATAAAGCACTAAAAACCATTATCAATGGTTTAATAGTATTAAGCCATTGATAATGGTCACTTTTTGTCCTAAATATATATTTGGTATTTCAAATAAACTGTGTGAAGAAAGGTTTTTAGTGCTTTATTTTATAATCAAGTTTATCTTCACGTAACTCATTCAATTAATTTCCTATTAAAAAAAAACTTATTTGGTTTTGTGATATTAGCACAACTATTTTATGTTTAATAATAAAAATGTATTAAAAAATCCTTTACGTTGAAGAAAATTTAAAATAAATAATTCATTCATACAATTATAGATAACCATTAAATTAATGAGAGGTATTGTGTGGAGTTGTGGATGAATACAATGATTGAACGAGAAAATATAATTTGCATTGTATAATTCGCATCCGCGTATTTATAATTATTGATTCGTGCAAATCGATTTTCCAATAATGGAAGGTTTTTGTTTTCGGTAACGTAATGAGTTTATGCAAATCGGCCGCTTTATAATAAAATGTAAATTTCATTAATTAATTTAAAATTTAAATTAGCCTCATTATACAGATCCATTAAACCTGAGCCCTCAATATATATATATATATAATTATTTAGCGGAAATAGAAAGGGACTTAAAACACGCACACAAATTAAATTATTTATTTTCTAAAGCCAATTTCGAAAAATATTAATTTTAAGTTTGATTTTATTGTAAATAATAATAATTATATCTAAATAAAATCCTATTAATATAAATGTAAATAACAATTCAAATTATTATTTTTATTTTTATTTTTGAAAATAAATGATTAAAATCTGCAGTTTGGTAATTGGATTTCCTCCCTTTGCGTATCTTTGAGTGTAAGTAGATAAAAAGGGGCGCATTTGCAACTGGATGCGGATGCATCAAAGGAATACAGGGACGTTTTCAATATATGTATTTTCCGCTTGCTTTTCTGCAAAGGTACACGTCTCAAAATTTCCAACAACGATGATGCTCCGAGAGAAATCTTTTATCATAATAAACGTCATAAATCACGCTCGACTTCTAATAAAAATTCCGCTGCGTCATTTGTACCAAGGGAACGAAAGCAGAAGAAAAAAAGCAATATTAATTTTGCCAGTTTTTCTATTTGCAAGGGAAATAAGAAATTTTGTTTTAAATTGCATATATTCACAAGTATATAAAAGTCATTTATTATTTTATAATTTATAACATACAATTTTACCTAATAAGTTTTATAATCATTTTATTGAAATTCGAGATCAATAAAAAGACTAAATTTTTATTTATTACAAAAATGCAATTTACATTATTTTAAATATTAAAAAAATGTTATAATTTTTAATATCAAATGTTCATATTTATACTTTTTAAAATTAACATAGTAGGCCTAAAAATATAAGTAGTATAAAAATATTTTCATCAAAGCTATAATTCCTCAGCCTATTTTGTCAATTAAAAAAAAATAATTTTAACGTAAATAGTAACTATCTTGTTAGAAAATCAATTAATGAAGACATTTAAATGATTATCATTTTTAATATCAGACCAGCAAAAACGAATTACAGAAATTTATTTAAAAACTTGTAATCAGATAATAATTTTGTACACGTGTACAACTTAATATTTTGCGTGACAAATTATACGATTACAATCTGTCAGGTTATTAATTTTAGTGAAATCTTACTTTTATTTTATTTAAAAACGATACGACTGTTGTTATTGTAACTAAATCATTTATTCATATCACAGATATTAATAGTGAGACTTTAATTGATTTGATCAGTTGAGTTTTATTATAATTACAAAATGTGCCGTATTTTATTCTTCAAATTTTTGTAACAAGTAAGGAGACACCGCTTACAAAATACACAACCTGTAAATTACGAACGAAGCAGACAACTCCCAAGTTTAAATGTTAATTAGTGATCATGGCACTACGGAAACTAATTAATTACAAATAAAGTGTGTTGCGGCAAAAATCACCTGCAGTTTCAGGGAATGGAAATGCAAAAAAAACTACAGAGGAGAACACGTGTTCGAGACAGCTCGCTAACGAGTAGTTCGGCGCGGGCGAGCGAACTTGTTAAATAGTATCTTGACCTAAGATAATTGCTCTCGGGTTCTCGTGCAAAATTTACAGTCGCAAGTTTATGAATTATATTTATGTCCTTTGAGGGTTCTGACGTCGCTCTCGAGACTCTAAAGGGCCTTGAGGCGCTTGATTTATGCGATCAAAGTTTAAAACCGTTTAATTTAAATTGGATATTTCATTAAGGTCATGCAGATTATAGAAATTAATTTGCTACCTCCATATCTCCTATTTTATGAATTACTATTAGTTAATAATAGTTATTTATATTACTAATTTAAAAATATAAGCAAAATCTATTTGTGTTTGTTAAATTTAGTCAGATTTGTTGTTTTAAACAAATTTATTTTTTGTTTTAAATTATAAATAATGTTTACAGTTTTGAGTAACAAATATAATTAACTTACTAAAACATTCATTTTTTCTTCATATATAACACTCTCCTCTTCAATTTACACCTCCGCAATTAGGGTTTAATTGGCTTGACGACTAATTACCGTCCCAGCAATGGCGCCTATTAAATTAACTTGGCTTCGTATCGATTGCCTCGAGATTTATCATGAACGCAAGGGTTGGTGGTGGGTGGTTTGTCGTTAAAGACCATTCCATCGCTATCGATATATTTCCTACGTAACTTCCTCTCTAAAATACGAGATTATTTTCGAACCATTAATAATAAAGAGTAAACTAGTTTGGGAACTTCGCACATCTGAAACACCTATTTAATCCCGTAAGCACCGGCAAGAAGCTGGAATATCATTATTGGCATTGGCGTTATTCCATGCTGTACCGCCGGCGATAATATTTCACGATGATGGCGGCTAAAGGATGGAAAACGTTAAGTATGATTTAACAAGCGCACCTGTTTGTTTATAAGAGATTATCCTTTTATCCAATTATGTTCAATTTAATTCAACTAATTTTATGATTTAATTAATTGAAATTTATCGGATATTCATATTAATAACTACTTAAATTAATTTTTATTTAAATATAAATATGAATATATTAAATTCAAACACTACAATTTTCTATAACATATATTTAGAAATTTAAAATATTCATATTGAATTCATGTGTTATTTTATTTATTTTAATGTGTTTTTTTTTCAAATGTTACCATTAGGATAATTTAATTTAATTACAACACCGGCTGGAACTTCTTTTCAATTACGTTCCGGTAATATCATCCGGTGATGAATTATGATGGATCCTATCTCTTTACGCGCATTCGCTTATTTCTCTCACGGGGAGAACCATCCATCAGCCATATTTAATTGATCCTTTTACGAGCACGTGCAAAAAAGCTAATCATTATGGAAATCTTCTAAAACATATTTATTCATTTGAGAGACAATAATGGTCGGAATTAATGTAACGAATAGCGAATAATCGTACATCAATATGCTACAGGCTTTGATACAAGAAAAGAGAATCATTACGGTGGACGAAATGAGTACACTTTTTGTGGGGTGGATGGATCGTGCCGGATTTTTTTTCCGCAAGATGTGTGCCAAGTTTCCGCATCCGTTTTTTCCCTCCATTCCGCGCGTACAAGCTCAATGGCCCGAAAAAATCGTTTTTTTTTCTTTCCCTTATTTGAAAATTTATCGATCCGTTTGAATCTTAAATACAAATTATTCACATTTGTTAAAACTCTATTACAAGTAGTAGCAAGCATCGGAATCAATTGCCGGAAGCAGTTTAGAAAAGTTTAAGCTTGAACGTTGATTATAAGCCGAAACTTGTAATTGAAGCATGACTTTGTCGAAGTTCCTTAATTGAATATTAGAAAAATTTACGAGAGCTTTCTTTATCACAAAAGAGGTTAATTGAACACAGGGAAGTAATAAATCGTATATTTTTAATAAACTTATTTGTACATCTGCAATAAACCGTCAGTCGTTCGTTCGACGGCCGAAAATAAATTTATTTTTCAGCGATGAATAAATTGATCTCTGGCTGGTGGAAATTGTTTGCGTGATCCGGAGACGGTCCTAGACAGGATCTTTTGATCTAAAGCGTTAGTATTTGAAGAAGGGACCGAATTGCCTCCTCGTCCTCGTCCACCCCCTTCAACCGAAGATACGATATTTAAATCGAATCCGGTTTGATCTCCTCGCCCGTTCGACCCCTGATTATTGAAATCGTCCTCCTTCTCCTCAGCTTCTGCGACGGTTTCGGTTCCGTCGGTGCACTGCGTCTTATACCACCAATCGCAGATCAAAAGCCTCTGATTGAAAACGCTTCCTATCGGACAGATGAAGGATAACTTGGAGAATTGCGAATCGCACACGTGAAATACCTAAAAATATATCATTTAAATACATATATTAGCTGTGTTAATGATCAATGTTTATTAAAATCGACACATTCTTGTGCGGGCTTTTCACTTAGAAATCTTCACTTGATTATGGCAAACATGAGTCTGGAAATTGTTATTGCCTAATAACTTCTTTGTTGCAGCAATGCCCGGGGAAAATAATTTTTATCAATCAAAAATAATATAAAGTAATTTCAGATACGTAATGACAGTTGTACAGTTAGATAATCCAATGTGTCTGGTGGTACTTTATTACAAGGAGTAGTTGTTTTATCTGTTAGTTGTTAGTTTTTATACAATAACTTGGAATAAATTCAGTAAATCATAGAAAGTTTATTTTTTAAAAATATGCTCTGATAGGTCGAAGAGTATTTTTAATTGCGCTCTTTTTGATATAATAAAATTTTCTACAGCGTGTCCTAAATATGAGATATGAGGTCATCGACTATTTTTTTAATGGCAACCCTAATTTTTTTTAATTAAAAAAAATAGATTTTTTATATATATACATCTTTATTACAGTAACATTATTTACAAAATATATATATATACATTATGATTAGTGTTAGTCCGTCACTGTCTGGGCTATCGACCGTAGGTCTTTCTGCCCTGTCCTAAAAGAAATTAAAAAAATATATATACAAATTGTAGCTAGTTGAATTTAACTGTCCGGATGATGCGATCTAATGAATTGATGAAGAGTGTTTGTGGTGTGTTTGTATTTTGTGGGGATATTGGGATTGCGGGGAGTACAGTATTTGTCAAGGAGGGTTAGGTTGAAGGGTTTAGTAGAAAATTTTGTGCTTATGGCTAATGTACGTTGGGTAATGGGAATTATTTGGGTAGATTCATAGAGCAGATCATTGGATGGGTTATGAAGAGGATTATTTGGGTGTCTGATTTTGGTAAGGGTTCGGAGTGCGGATATTTCGGCTACTTGGATATGATGTAGGGTAGAAGGACGACATTGGGTGAAAAGGATTGAGCTATAGTCTAACAGGGGCCGGCATATCGATTTGTAAATATTGGTTGCTGTTTTGGCTGTAATGCCTTGGTTTTTATATGTTAAAGATCGAAAATGCAGGGCCCTGGTTTTGACTTTGGCTTTAACGGAAAGGGCATGTTGTTTGAAGGATAGTTTATGATCGAATAGGATTCCTAGGTATTTGCAGGTGTGAGAGGGTGGAATTTCGGTTCGATGGATTTTAATTTTGGGAGAGGATGGCGTAATTTTGTGGAAGGTAATAAGGAGTTTGGATTTTGAAGGATTAATTTGAATTCGCCATTTGCGAAACCATGTTCGTAGGGTGTCTAATGCATTTTGTAGGGAGTTGAGGGCAGTAGAGAGGGTAGGTTAGATTTTTTATTATTTAAACAAAAAACGTTTTTTACTAATGAAAAATTAAACTTCTAATTTGAACGAGATAGGCTAGTTAACAGCTCAATTCGTTTTTCGACCACTGTTATCAAAATTTTCAAAGAGTGATAAAAGTTTCTAAAATAAATTTTCTACTAAAATGTGAAAAAAAATTTAGATATACGAGAAAACAAAAAAAACTGAGCAAATAAATTTTAGGAACAAATTGCGCAAGGAATTTACTTGATGTTAGTTTGCAGCACTCTGCGACGAGCGGTGTTGAAAATATTTAGAAAAAAGTGTTAATATTTCTTAACTTGGTCATTTGAAGACGTTTATAATATTTTTTTTACGAATCATCATCATTTTCACTCTAGTATAGGTGCTTAATTTTATTCCCCGAGTCACAGAAACACCCTGTATATATGTATTTATTTATTTATTTATATACTCCTTACCTGACAATCGGTCTCAACGTCTGCATAGTAACCCCAATTAGTGCGCCCTTCGCAGGAAAATGCGGTCTTTGGTATTCGAGTGTAAGCGGGATAATCCGCGTCTGCTTCTCCTGGGATCGTCTCAGACAAACTGTTGACTCCGTCTCTATCTGGGTATTCACCGTTTCCCTCCCCCAAATTCCGCTCCCCATCATACTGTAAACACAAATAAAAAACATCCATCTCCAGTTAATTACGAAAGCAAACATACTCAGAAACTGTTTTTATATTTATTTTATTTATATTACAATTCACCTTTAACTCACCTCGTGCTTTGATTAAAAAGAAAAACGAGGACATGATAAAGTAGATAATTGTGGAGATTATAATCAATTTCTTTTCTACAAGTCTATTGGCATTTCATCAGCTTAATACACAAAAAAGGTGTCAGTAATAAAAGAATAAAATTTAGAATTAAATAAATGTCCTTTGATAGAAATAAATACATTCAATCTAGTGTTGATGATTATATTATTTGTAACACGTGGAAAATTACTTTTGAATAATTAATTATTTGTCGAGATATTTGTGTTGCAGCCTTAATAAAACTCATTATTGTAGATTTAGGAAACTTTTTAAATTTTTAAATCATTACACAAGAAGCTTTATTATGTTGAAATAATATTTTTAAATACAATTTTGCTTGAAACTAATAATTGAATTGTTTTTTTACATAAACAAACAATGAATTCATTTATTATAATGGCGCGAATTACAAAAACGCCACTAATAGCCTAAATACAAACAAACATAAAACTGTTACTTTTACAAATTCGTTTTAATGAAGTCGTCGAGTGAATTAATCGCGTCGGAACATCATCGCCAGTCGGTTGGCCGGTCGGTCGGGATTCCCAGAGTTGAATTTAATCGAGTATCCAGATAAATATGCAAATGGCATTCAAAAAGTTACCAATTCCGATGCCAATTTACTGCTCGGGAATAATTAAAACTCACTCCACACTACCAGAGAAACCTTATTTATCAATTCAATTAAAAGTTACGGGGTCGTTGTTGTTTATACTAATGCCCAAATGGCTTTCGCTAGAGGAAAATGTTTAAAAAAATTCGTTATTCACGAACGCTGAAAAGTTTGTCCATTACACACCGTTTTATCGAAGGAACATGAAGTGACGAGGAAGGAGGTGGAAGTTAATCTCTACGTCTTGAAAAAAATTTGAATAGATATTGGTGTACTTAAAGGATAATGAATTGATTTAAACTTTTAGTTTCTTTGAAGTTGTTTGGTTGATAAATCTTATATATTTTTAACTTAATTTACTATCTATTTTAGAATTAAAGAAATTTATGTGTAACTTTATTAGAATTATTACGATAGATTTATTCGAGAAACTACAAGATAGTATGATAATAATTACAAAAGACGATAAAATGATTTTTTTTTAAATAGCTATAATATACAATAATATTTACTCACATTACTTTGGCAGGTAACCATGACCACCGTATAATAAAGGTAAATTAAAAATCGAGGAATACCCATTTCCATTTGATGTCTTGCATCACTTCAGCACAAACGATCTTAAAGAAAGGCCTTTGCTCGGCAGCCAGCGGTGTCTCTTATAGACTTGCAAACGTCCTCCAGCTACTGTGTTGTCGTCGTGTCGTCGATGGATGTGTCTGTATTATTATTAGAATTGATTTTTTCTCAAGTTAAGAGATGCATCAAGGATGTGTAATTTATTCCGTTTTCTCTTTCACAAGATAACGATACACCGTTACTAGCCGTGCGCATCGTGAGCACGATGTCATCAATTTATTTACATACTCTACCTTTCCTTCGTTAACAATCACGATTCTTACAATTATATTTCAACGCATCTAATAAAAAAATTGACGTTGTATTTGGGTATTATAATTAAAAATTATGTACCTATGTTATTTTCGTAAATGTACAATAAATATATTTAAAAATGCGTAAAATACTTAATTGTTGTATTTATGTAAGTACTTATATAAATTGTACATGTTTTAGAATGTAAAAGCCTTAAAAATATATAATTTTTTTTGTTGATGAATGGAAGAAAAACAAATTTATTGATTACAGAATTAGGTAATTTTACTAAATAATATAAACCATAACCTTTCCATTTCAATTTTGTTATTTATTTTTCCATAAACGTGATGTGTTGAATGGGTGTCAATGATTTCCCCCGATGTAAATTCATCAAAATAAAAAAACACATTTTATCCATCCCTTCTCATTAATCAAGCGACTTTGGTCTTGGCACAGTCGATGAATAAAAGTGCTGGTGATTTATAAATTCCCCATCACAAAAAAGCCACCTCATTAAGCTAGGTCCACGGTCATTAGTAACTCGATACGTCGTTTTATATATTGGTTGGCGTCGATGGCCTCTAGCCCCGGTGTAACATGGTGTAATTATTCACCGGGCTGGCGCATGCCGATTTTATGGCGTGCCGAAGGGAACGAAACACATGAAATTATCAGTGATTAGATTACACGCCGTACTTTATATAAAACGCTGTGGCGTGTAAATCCGCTCGGTAATAACATGTTTTGCATGGAGGGTAGAACATTTTTCAATGCAGTTTTATTTCATGGACAAGAGAACGAATGCACTTATTGTAACTAGAAAGTTTATTCATATTTGTTCAGGTAAATCAAAAAGTGGCAATAACACAATAATTTATTATAGTAAAATAAATTATTTCATTTCAGAATATATTTTGATACTTAAACGAAATTAAATAACTGTTTCGTCAATTTTTTTAAAATTTTATTTAGAAGTTCTAAACTACACTACTGATTGTATATTTATATATTATTTCATTTCTTATATAAGTACAGTAAGAAGGATGTGAATCAAAATTAAGGACTATAATATGATTATTTTAGCTTCTCATTATCAAATTGGTAATTTAATTAAATTTTATGTGTAATTACAATAATAAAGTATAAGCAACAGAATCATTTATCTTTACTTGTAAGGTATAACATTGAAATCCTAAAATGATGATGATCTAGTTAAAGAAAGAATAATTATGCTTGCAAAACGTTTAAATGAATGTATGTAGGTAAATATATGTCTAATAATAATCAAATTGGTATTATTTGTTTGTCTGGCCTACGCAAATACCTATTAGCTATTTTATATAAATGTTTTATTTGCAGTGTTATTGTATTGTGTTTATTTACACGCAGTAAATCAGTGGGTAAACATTGCTAGCCCAAACGCCAAATTGTGGATTACATAAGGTATTCAGTATGCATTTTATCGATTTATTTAATTACACGCATTACCACCTTTTTAATTCGCGGGAAATTGTCATAACGATATTATAATATTTTCTCTTACACATTAAATATTATAATATAAAATAAGATAATAATGAAATGTATTAAAGTCCTTTACGTTGTAGAAAATTAATTAATAATTAGAAAAAAACACGAAAACATTTCGTAAATCTACAACAATGAGTCTTCCTAAGACTACAAAACAAATAACTTATTATTGAAACAACTACTTCTCTGGCTAATACTTCGATAGACATTGAATTATACAAATAGAAAAATAAAATAGCAATTCATTTTTATTTTCCCTATATAGTATAAATAGGGGAAGTATTGTTTTCGTGGGTGAAAATATCTGTGGGCTTGTATCTCAAAAACGAATGATCCAATTGAAATGAAACTTTAAACTTAAGGTTTTATCGTTAAAAACTGGAACGGAAAAGCTTTTGGTGAACATTCAAAAACCGGAAGTGAATGTTTACTCGAGGCCGTTTTTCGTTTTTTTTCGATATTTTTTTAAATATGAAAAATATTAGAAAACTTTTTTAACAAAGGTTAAAAGGAATGAGAAACTGAACAAGTTTTATTAAAACATATATTTCATAAAGTTCTTAACTTTTGAAAAAAAAAAATTGAAAATTTTTAAATTTTTTGCCAATTGCTAATAAATTATAGGAGTTACATAAAATTTATATAACAAATAATTGTAGAGAATTAAAAACTTAACAAACCATTAAGAAATCCCAACAATTATAATGAAAGTACTTTAATTTTAAAACAAATTTATTATTTAAATAAGCTTTGTTTGAAATGTATTCTTCCAAAAATTTATTGTTTGTATGTTTAAAAGGGTGGGATTGTGGCATCCCCCCTAAAATAATAAACTAAAATACTGATTTATAATTTTTTTTTAAATCTCTATCCCACCCTCAAATTTTTAAAACACTCTCAAGATTTCTAATAAATGCGATTTCTTCTCTAAATCAATTTATTGTTCAAATTAATTTTTCTCTTGAAAAAAATATTGGTTATTTATTTTAAATTGGAGGGTGGGATAGTTGACACCAACCCACCCTACATATTAATCTTACTTTAAACTAAAATACTGATTTATAATTTAAAAATAACAACGCTTTTGGAGAAAACAAAATGATAACAACAGTGATTATAATTTCAAAAAAATATATAAAGTAGGTGAGTTGTTCCCTTTCGTACCCTTCAGTTGTAAACAGATTTTACAGAATTCACATTTAATCACACAAACGTTATTTTATTCAATTTTCCAAGAAAATTTCATACTTCCATCTCGTTGATTGCCAAGACACTTATTTTTTGAAAATCCATTATCACTTAATATAATAATAATAGTAAACTATTTATTATTATATTAATCCTTAGATTATTTTATTTTTGAGAAATCTTAAAATATGTTATAATAATTAATATTTGCTAGAAAAATCATCTACCTATCCTACTAATATATGAATACTTTGAAAGAACCTTTGTTTTTAATTTTGTTTTATAATTTCATTTAATACTGCAATAGTTTTTAGGAAACTAAAAGTTTGAGTGTGATGAATGTTTAATTGTATATGTAGGGCGGGTGGGTGTCCTCTATCCTACCCTCTAATCTTTAAAACACTCCCAAAATTCCAATGAGTGTACTTTTATTTCTAAAACGACTTATTATTTAAATTAGTTTTGTTTAAAATTTTTTCCTTTTGAAAAATTGTTGCTCATGTGTTTAAAATTGAAGGGTGTGATAGTGGCCACCCACCCACCCTACATATACATTTAAACTTTAATCTAAAACACTGATACACAATTTAAAAAAATACAATAGCAACTCCGCTTTAGTTTTTAGGAAAACTAAAATGGCAACAGCGATTATAATTTAAAAAATTATATAAAGTGGGTGAGAAATGAAATTTACCAAAGTATAATTAAAAATTAAAAATGGTTGAAGAACAAAAAAATTTTTAAATAAGTTAAACAATTTTTTTCTCTAAAAAATTGCAGTTAAAAACAGTTGAATTTTAGAAAAAAAAACAATTTAATTTTATACTAAACGGTTGAAAATTTTCAGATTAAGAAAACAATTGGAATACAGCTTAAACATTTTTAAAATTACTTTATAAAATCAGTCTAAATACGCCTAATTACAAAGAAGATTTCTCAAATGAGAAAAAAATGATCCAAAAATCATAGCTAATATTAGAGTAGAAAAAATACTAATAATATAATGTTAAAATCATTATCTCCTTAATAAAACTTTTAATTTTACCACGAACAAAAAAACAATTGAAAATCAGCTGATAAATGCAATTACTTAGAAAATGACAGTTAAAAACAGTTGAAATTAAATAAAACCATTGGAATTTTATTTCAAACAGTTGCAAACTTTCTAAAAATACACATTAGTCTATTGTTTAAAACAACAAAACAAATTTAAGAAAAAAATATAACATAAATATAATTTGCTAAGGAATAACAGTTGAAATCTTTTTTGGGCAAATTTTGACAAAACTCTTGCACCAATAGATTCATACAATAAAATTTCAATTATTTTTCAGTTTTTCAATTATAATTTTCGCAATAATATTTAAATTAAAAAATCTTGCACCAATGGATTCCTACAATTAAATTTATTTAAATCAAGTAAAAATCTAAAATTCTAACTTTTGAATGATAAAATATGTTTTGTGTGGACTGGATATGATGTTAGTTAATGTTATCGGATGGTTTCATCGTTAATAATACTGCAGTTCTAACTTAAGGTGTTTATTCCACTGGTGGTAGTTTAAGACTGATTTACAAGATTTACAACTATTTTCTATTTACAAAATAAAGATGGTGGCGCGGGCGCACCCGAAAACGGCCGATGTTTGTCCGGGGGATGGGACAGCGCTCCAACAAAATATGTTTTCAGAAATTTTCAAAAAATTTTCAATTTTTTATTTTTTATTTAACCGAACGTACTCTTGACCTACGACAATAAACTATGCGTTAACCTAGCGCTTTCCCGCTTAAACTCCAGGAGTACGAGAGGTCATTGTTGCATTGTTTGTTGAGGTAGGTCAAGAGTACGATAGAATAAGTAATAATCGAGTTTATAAGGTTAAGATATTATTATGTTTATTATAGTTTAATGAATTCACAAAAAAATTATAAAGCTTTTGAATATATAGAAAATTTCAAAAATCTGAACTGAAAAATTTCGTAAAGAATTACTGAAAATTAACAGATTTTTTTTTTGGAAATTAGAAGAAAAGATTCTATAAGAATAAAAAAACTTATTAAATGCAATAAATTGTCTAAACATTTGAGATTTTTTTGGAAAAATCAAAACTCTTGATTTAATAGAATATTATGAAAGAACAATTTTAAAAACTGTGAAGAAAAATCGCAACCTGAGAGGTAAACTTATTTTGAAATTTAAGAATTCCAAATAAATAAATTGAAATAATAATATTTGAACTACCGAACAAATTTTTAGACGAAAAAATTCTGAAAAATTTGTTGTAATGGTTGAAATTTTTCTCGGAAATTCTGTAAAATTGCAAAAACTTTTAAATTGATAGAAAAAAAATTGCAGAAAAATTTATAAATTTAAAAAACTCAACTTGGAAAAGAAATTCATTAGAGAATCTCTAAAATATACTACAGTATTTAATAAAAAGAGATGTAAAAGCGAATAACTAGTCAACCCAACAGAAATTTTCTTAAATTGGAAGAGCGATTCATAAAGAAGAAAGTATCTGAAAATTTTCTCTAATATTGGAAATATTTGCTGGAAAATGCTAAATTCTTGAATTAATGGATTTTATAAATCTGAAAGCAATTTTTTGAAAAATTTTAGAATTCTTGAAGAAAAACTGCATATTATTAAAACTCCTAGAAGAAATCATTTGTAAATTTCAAGAGAAATTTCTGAAATAGAAAAATTTATGTATCTCAAAAACGAATGATCCTATTAAGATGAAATTTTAATCTTAAGATTTTATCGTTAAAAACTGGAATTGAGAAGCTTTTGGTGAAACCGAAAGTGGGCGTTTACTCGAAGCGATTTTTGGTTTTTTGTCGATATTTATCTAAATTTGAAAAACATTACAAAACTATTCAAAAAAAAGTTAAGAGACTGAGAAACTGAAAAACTTGTTTATAATGTTCTTTGCGAGAAAAAATTAAAAACTTACAAATTTTGACATTTTTTGCATATTGCCAATAAACTGTAGGAAACGTGGTTTTTGAGAGTTACGTGAAGATAGATTTGATAATTACACAGGAAATAATGGTAACACTTTTTTTACAAAAAAAAACTGTAGTAGTTACATAAATTGTATATAATAATTGTGTATAATTGTAAAGAATCAAAAATTGAGCAAATTGTTATGATTAACCTTTTTGCGTAAAACTCATAGTTTTAGAGAAACATATAGGGAAAGTATTATGATGGCCACATCACCATTTTTCTAATTATTAAAATAAGGTAATTTTATTAATATGTTTTTTTAATAAAAAATAATTTATTACGATGTATAATAAAAACTGCGTCTATTATTTTTTAGGTGATTAATGCAGCATACACAACTATTTTTCATGAAGGCAATTTGTAGGATAGATCGGTTGCAACCCCAACCCCAACACCTCGACATGAATAGTTAACCCACTGGAACTATCGATTTGCAGAGGTGTTGGAAATTTTGCGCTCGTGACTGATTTTCCACATGAAGTGTCCTCAAAGCGTAGTCTTCTCGACGTCTTCCCCTTGAATTTCTCACACCTAAGCATCATCTCCTCAACAAACTATTTTAATAATAATTAATGTTTTACAACTTGACGAAACAATGATATTCATAATTAATAATTTTATAATTAAAACGCACCGTTTGTTTGGCTACAGATTAGCTTATAATTACAATTCAACATTGATTGATAATTCTAGATTATCTAAGTAATTAAGTTTGTTATAGAATTACATATAATTGAATATAAATAAATTTTACATTTATAATTGCGCTCTAACCTCAAGCAGTATATGTCTGCGTATTGTTAAAAATTTTTGAATTTGAATACAAATGAGGGCAAATAAAACGGTCGTTATGACGTATAAATAATTCACGAGTGACACTAATGAGGATCACAATTGAAGTTTAACAAATTAATAGAGATTTGCACAATGCACGCCTTGAAACAATATCTCTGCTCTCGTACAGCGTTTTCAAATATTCAACATCCTCTCCTCCCTCTGGTAATTACCCCATCCCCCTTCCACATACACATACGCACACATACATTCAAACGCTAGTAATTAGTTGAACAATAGCAAATTTGCATTTTATTGCGGAAATGACCATATTAAAATGACGTCTCAAAAATGTCTACCTCTGATATTATTTATATAAATACTGTCAGTGTACCTTATGGAATACAATGACAATGTATTACCGGAGGCAAATATGTTCACAGAAAACATTGAAAGGAGAGAACGACTGGAGAGAACAACAGGTCCTCTACTCCTCTTCGTATTTGTATAATAAAATTGGATCGGGTTCAGGTAACATGTAACAACAGGTTGAAATATTTGCTGCCGGAAACTCATTTTAATTTTTTTTAAAACAAGCATCTGAAATAAAATAATATGATTTAAATATAATTAAATAAAAAGTATAATAATATTAAATATGTTATCATGAAGCTATATGATCCAAAGAAGAAGAGACATTTACTTTTATATTCTGAGAATGAAACAAAGAAAATAGTTATTTTGGGATGAGAAAACGCGAGAGCATTTAACTTTATCGACTGTTGTACGTTGACAAGAATTTAACGTCCGATGCACTCACTCTCTAACGCGGGATCGTTTTACGACTTCCTTTAATTGGTTTCGACGTTGTTAACCTACATTTTAAATTAGGTAACCATTTGTGTTTATTGCGGAAAAATATTACACCGGCATTTTCACGCGGATGTTGCTGAAATTTTAACAAAGTTCCTAACAAAGCATTTATTACGAATTAAATATATTTCTTCTTAGTTCAAATAGATCAGTTACGTGAAAGTAAGATTAATAACTAATAACCTTTTTCTTATCATTAATTATTTATATTAATATGTAGTTACAATTATGCATTTAATAATTTTGTTTAAATTTTTCATAATTGAACTCATTATTGTTTTATTAATATCAGACCTTCTTTCCAATAAGGGCGTATTGACGTCCTCGGTATAACTCATAACAGAGATCGTAGTCTGGGATAATCTACTGGAAATTGTGAACGCTGTTAGAACTTTTTTAAGAACTTCTTACGTGCGGTGAAAACCTTCACGTTTCTACACAACCGAAAACAGTCACGCTTCTGGCATTATGGTATTATTGCCATTATACACCGTTACTGCAATTATTTTGTGCACCTTGCTCAATCTCAATACACCCATACAATTTCAATTGCATCATCCACGAATACTTTATTTAGTTATCGTAATCTATTGATTGTGATGATAAATGTTGATATTATATTAACAATATTATTACAATACATTTATATGTTGAATTAAACATATAAAATTTGTATTTAGGCATTTACATGTTAGTTGTTTGGTATATATTTAAATAGCATTATTAAAATTATTACGAAAGGGAATATACAATGCAGTAATTAAATCAAAACCTTTTTAAATATCATTAGAAATAAGTAAATTTAAACGTCTATTACTTATATTAGTATTTCAAACTGGGACGTTTATTTATTAATTTAGCAATATGGTGTTTTAAGAAAAGACAAAGAATGTTTTATTGAAAAAAAGGAAATTTTCGAAAAGCAACCTTTTTTTGTCATTGGAAAAGAAAATTAAAGAACTTATGAAAACGTACTTATTAACTTCTTCACTTTTAATAAATATATAAACATTACTATTTTTTATTAAAACCAACGTATGTTTCCATTAAATTTGAGTTCAATAAAATTTAATATGGCGAAACGAAAAGTATTAAGTAATTATTAAAATTGTAAAAAGTCGATTATTAACAATTTTATGAGGCTATAAAATGTAAGTATCGTTGATTATAACAAACTTTAACATTATGATTTTAATAAAAGAGGAAAACAGGGCAGGGGTGCGAATAAACACATTTTTGTTGGATTATCATCGTCAAGGTAGAACGAGGGTTGAAAGTTTGTACCAGGTCGGTCGCGAGCGTCCCCTTGTTCCGTCCTCGTGGCAATTACTTTCGTGCTTGGTGGTGCTTTTCAGAATTATGAAGTAGTTTCGCGAATGCAGTTGAAAACTTGCCACAATTACATATTCATAACGAAAAAAAAACGGGAGAGGAGAGAAAGAAATGAAAAAAAAAAACAGAAGGGAAAATTTTCCTCCGTCGGCGTCGACACACCTTTCGTGTTCAGGTGTGAAGTTTTTTTTTATCACGAAAACGATGAAATGTTAGAGAGTAAAAGTTTGTTATTGTGTAAAAAAAAAAATCTTTTTTATAGAAGATATTCATCCTAATTTTATATTATATATACACTAAAAGAAATTCAGTCTAATAATTATAATGATAGTTATGACGTTACTATGTTTCATATTACATTAAATACATTAAACTATTGTTTTCACAATAATTTTTTTTTTGTTATTAACTGCCCATCTCCTACTAATAATTGCCATTACATTATTTTTATAAATTATTTTGGATATATCGTTCAATTTTATTTTATTACTAATATATATGAACCATTATAAGAAGATGATGCATATTAGCCGTTTCAACTAGGATATTTCTATGAATATAACCGTACAAGATAATGTCTTATATATGCATAACGGCGACTAAAACTACTTGATATTTATGGAATTGCTCGTAACACAGATTCGAAATTGCATTGACATTATTACGTAGCGTAGACGTAAATCATTCTATTAAAGGACGTCAAGGCGAACGAAACGTGCATTTTTTAAAACGTATATTTACAGTATGTACAGGAAAGAATAAATAAATATGATGATGACGTGTGAGTGGCTAAATGATGATTATCGGCCCTGGTGTTGGATTCTGTTGACAATTTTAGCAATCTCTTCGCGCGGGATTTTATCGGCTTGACGGTTAAAGACGGGGAACTCTTTATCTCCGAACCAGGACTCTTTGGCCAGACCGGCGGCGATCCTAGGATCCTTGTAGAACGGATTGATGAGCTCCGGTGGGAGTTGGGCCTCTGCTTCAGCGTTGGCGATCACGGCCTTGTGAGCCAGCTGTCTGGGATCGGCGGCGTTGGTGTCGTGCACCACCCCCGGGGTCACCGGCAGTCCGTAGCCCGGGGTGGCCACTAAGTTGGGGATGAACGCGTGGGAATAGTGCTGAGGCCGTGCGACCACCATCGATGCCAGCAGCAGGGCGGCAGCGGCTACCACACAGAAGATTGATTTCATTCTGTTTACCTTAAAAAAGCATAAACCGTTAACCGTGATAAACGAGCCAGACGTTAAAAATAATGTATATAAATTGAATTGTGCGTGTGTTTGTGCACCGTGATTAATTAATCAATTACATTTCTTCTCGGAAATTTCATAATTACCACATAAATTTCTTTTATAAATTGTAATATTTATTATAATCACTTGGGTATAATTTAAATAAAATTTTCATAAAACTGAAACGCTAGCAGAACTAGGGATAGCCAAAATGCAGCATTGGTTTTGTGACCGATACGATTCGCCATTGCGATACAATTAATTTAAATCCTTTAAAGAAATAAGTTCATTTACACAAACAAACAAAAAAATGGAATTTCTTCAAGTTTAAACTGCATTTTCACTTTCACACTTATGTTTTACACTTCCGACTTCTTGTTTTCCTATTCAACTTCTGGTGTCGAATTTAGCTCAGCAAATTTTCGGCATTTTTTTTACTACGTTTCCCAAAATGATTACAAATGAGTAAGTACATTAGAGATTTTAGTGGTGGTAAATAAAAAATAATTCATAAATTGGATTAAATACATTAGACTAATAATTTAAAAAACAAGAAACTTTTAGTAAATTTAATAATAAACTTGTTGAAACCACCAATTTCTTAGACAATATTAAATTATACAACAGTAAAATGTATATCAAAAAATACAATGTTTTTATTTATTTAAAATTGATTTAATCATGTTAATTATAGAAATGTATAATGTAATTACCTAATTAGTAAAGAAAAAAGAAACTAACAACTACAATAACAATTTTAATAATGGAAAACATATCACCAGGTGAACGATTTTATTCTACACATATTTTTACCTACTATAGTAATAGTGCATAAATACGACACAATTTCCTCTTAATTTCCTTTGAGACCAACGTTTTCCATATTTACATTTTTATATTAGAATCGTTCCCTCGAGAAATTTTTTATTGCGTGCTTTAAATATTTTCTGTTGCATAATTAATGACCCATTTTATTAGCTCATTTATCAAGAATGATCGTACACAATGAAAACAGTATTTAATTGTACTAAAATGATTTATTCAATGCATATAATGTATAAGTAATTGTAGAGGTTTTCATTTTGTGATACATTTAAAAAATAAGCTGTTTGATTATTAATGAAGATGCAGATGGTAGTGGAAACCGTAACTACGTGGTAGTTTATTTTAATAGAAAAATAGAGATCATTTTAATATTTCATATCACAATTTATTATGTAATATAAATATAATTAAGTTTAAGGTAATGATGAAAATTATTGTTTTTTTTTTATATATAATTATAAGTATTATATGTAGCAAAGAAATTTGTAATTAAATCAATTATTTAACACATTTAATTTATTTTATTATCCGCCGTAAAAAAACCATAATTAAAAATTGAATTATCGTTCGCATAAACAAAATGCGATGGAAATGAAATTTTCAAATAATCAGCGGTGGCGGTGGCGGGATTAAATTTAATTGAAATTATGCGCGGAAAAGAGAAAGAGAGAAGGGGAATGGAGACATGATTAATTGCTCTTGGGCGGAATTTTTGGCCCTTTCGCCCTTCCACACTGCTGACAGCGCCAATTGGATTCGAAATTAATCACCAAAAATTCGGACTAATTGATAAATTTCATTTGGATACACACACACACACACATAGACACTCGCAAAATCAACAATCGAAATTAAATTAATAAATGAGGAACTTATCCATCCATCATTAAATTAGAAAAACTGAAAAATCAACAATTAGGATTTTTTGATAATAAATTGTCAATATATTTAAATAATAATAATTATTTGGTATTGAATTTAAAAAGTTGTATTTCAGCAGACATACTTAAGAATTTCAGGGCCTTTCCTGGTTAAATCATTAACCGGTTGATCCCATTTTTTTTTTTGTTTCAAGGTTTTCCAGTAAATTACGAGAAATTAAGGCATACACACATCCAATGACGACCTTTTCAGGTCATTAATCTTACTTTTATGTCTAGTGTAATGAAGTAAGTAATTTAATAGTGTAATTATTATAAAAATAATAAATCCTCATTAATAGGACTCAAGTAATATATTTTATATAATATATAATAATAATATAATATCCATTTATTTCCCAACAGATACAAAATATTCAATTAATAATAATGAATATATATATATATATATATATATATATATATATATATATATATATATAAATAATAAGTAATTAAAAAGCATGAATACTTTGGCCATTTTTTATTATAAAATTATAATTTAAACTCTTTTCCGTGTTTCTTTATACAGACGACACAATAACCTGTCGTAAATATAAATATTATTTATAATATTTTTAAATTATTCGCTTTGCATCGTCGTTATTTTGCAACGCAGTGAAATGCCAGTTGAATATGAAAGGTGATACAATTTTTATGCGGAAGAATGCCAACAGGTTGTGTTTCAGGGTTAACTCCATTTGATACCTCTGACAGAAAACACTCCTCTCTATTATTTATTTCGTTATTTTTTGTGCTTGCAAATTTCTCGGATAACAGCTACGGTATCCGTGTCACCATAAACACAAATAGTTAAATGAAATTATTATTTAAAATAAGTTACAATAATATTAAACTTTATACGTACAAATCGTTATTATTACAAAATTTTAAATATTATAATTACGTTTTAATATAATTGAAAATATATAAATCATTGTGGTGATTTTTATTATGTGATACACTTTCAAAAAAATTCAAATGAGTATTTTTAGTAATAAAATGTTAAAGCACCAGGAAAGATATTAAATTATATAAGAGTATTTTGTTTTTTATTCCTTATAAGATTTTTGTTGTAGATTTACAAAAGTTAAATATTTTTGAATTATTAAAACTCTTTCGTCGTTATTTTAAGTGTTAATAAAATAAACAATTATTATTCTATTAAAAAAGAATCAATTATTGATTTAAATAAATTTTCCCTACTATTAAATCCAAAATTTAATGTTAGCATCTAAATTCAATTACCACATGATAACCTACTAAACTCGCTAATTACTCGTTCATTAAATAATTCCACGACCCAAATGTCCATCAATTATTTAGTGTTTGGATGAATCTATTTACGCAATTATTTGTTCCACGTGTGTGTGTGTGTGTATGTGCTTATGCCATGTTGATCGTTGCTCACTTACTTGTTTGTAATCCGTTTCGTATCACAAATAACACTGTTACTATCATCATCCGTGCATCTGGTCGTGTCTTTATAGCGGGTCTGGGAGGCGAGACCTTGCCCACAGACGTGGAGACCTTACCTTCATGCTGGGAAACAGAGTCAAGGGCGAATCTCCTCCTGTGCAGCACCTACTTTTGCATAATACACATCCGTGAATTCTCTTCCTGTTTTATTAAAATATTCTACGAAACGTATTTCTACTTTGTTTTTTAAACTTCGCAAATAAAATAATGATTAAAAATACTAACTGTTTTAGTTTAGTATGAATTACCATGTAGTATTTCCCAAGGATCTGTCTTTTGAATCCATACCCTGTTTCAATATTCAGTAAGAAATGAAACGAATTATTTTTCCTCCATAAAATATAAATAATTCATTAAAACAAAATCTATAATATTAAATATTTGAAATTGTCCAATAAAAGATTGCAAAATTGAGTTCATGCAAGCTACAACACACCTTATTTATCACCTTCGAGAATGTGAATTATTGTTGGATACGGAAGGAAAAAAGTGGGTTATGGTTAATTTGATTATTTTGAGAAGTCGTTTAGCTCAATGTTAAGGTTTGTCGCAATCGAATTTTATTAGATATGTATCACCATTAAACACGTTGAAAAATATAATGTAAAGATTTAAATAGAGAGATGCAAAATATTTGAAAATTAAATACCAAAAAAGGCAATTGGATGTACAAAGAACAGTATTGTAATTAAAATTGCAACTTCATAAAGAAGGCGTATAATTTCCATTGCGAGAAATTACACTTCATATACTAATTTGATGTTTTAAACTTTATCGAACGAGAGAACTTGGACGAGAATCGTTGAGTGCGAAGCAATTGAGTGGAAATAATATTATCACAATGGTGGAAACTCATCGGATGTAAATCTCAATGCGATTAATTAATTTATTCACATACATTCATATCAATTTTATATAAACTATTAAAATAAGTAATTTTAAATAAAAAGAAAACAATTTATTACCCATAATGATAGAGAAAAAAATATTTGTTTTAACATAATATAACGAAAGTGCGTTGGTTCTCGTTATTCCATTGTTTTTAAAGTCATTGTGACTGTAAATAAAAAAGCACTTAAACGCGTAATTACGTTGTGCCGGTCTTTTGAATAAATAATAGAAAAACTCAATTACCCGTTTAATTCAATTTTTCCGAGGGAGTTCGTTCGTCCTGCCCCTCGCACTTTCTCTCTCCTATACACTTCTCGCCTTCTGCGTCGATGAAATATTAATTTTTATGTGGGCTGAACATTTCGGCACCTTAGGGTTATCCAATTACGCGTACTTAACGCAATTTTCCGAGGTTTGCCGCAAAGTGCACGGCTGCGGCTGCGGATTACCTATTATTGTTGAAGGGGCTGCTTCTTCCCTACCGAGATCCTCCAGATTTCAATCAGTGTCTAGTACTACGTCAAACCCAAATCCCACGTCTTATCACGTGATGCTCATATCGTGCCGAAAGGGTTGTGTGTGAGATGGTGAAGGATTTCGCTGCTCTTTGTGATACTTCTAATAAACACGTCGTTAATATTACGTAATAATATTATTTAAGATAATTTACCATCTTATAATATAATAATTATAAGAGAATATATGATCTTTTGCAATTATTTATATTAATACGTTTAAAAATGCTTAATAATTAAATTTCGAGTACATACGTTCAATCATGTTAAAACTTTACTTAGACAATTATAAATTTAAAATGTTATGAGATATTGTTTTCAATTTATTATTTAATTTTATACAACGAACTAAAGGATTTTAATATATTTTATTATTGTTCATAGCTCTTTTTAAAAATATAGATATTTTTTAATTATAATAAAAATCTGTGGTTAATTTGGTGAAATAATTGTTTTAGAACATTACTGAATGGCGTAATTTATTTCCTTCTCCTGAAGCGACGTGGTGGTAATGAATTTAAGGTGGAAAGGTTGAAAATTGTTGATCGTTTCGCTGTGTGTGTGTGGAAAAGGGGTTGAATGAAGTGGGGGAGAGCAATTTAATATAATATTACGTCAAGCAGGAGTAGTCCATATATCTCCACTTCACACTTGAGGATTTTGTTGTGTATGTGTCTGTGTGAATTATTGTCCTTTTAACACCCCCACCGGGTGAATTTATCGCGTACAGTGCCTACCTACGGTTTTGGTGTTTGCACCGTTCCCGCACCTCTTCAACACAACGAACTAATACTACTTTATTTGTTATTGTTTCCCAACCACTTCTTATGAAATAAAACGCTAAATATGTAGATGGATGTTATCTTCTCATTAATATTATCTTGTTGCCTTACATAAAC
The DNA here is from genome assembly GCA_963969525.1 of Ontholestes murinus. Taxonomy (NCBI): domain Eukaryota; kingdom Metazoa; phylum Arthropoda; class Insecta; order Coleoptera; family Staphylinidae; genus Ontholestes; species Ontholestes murinus. Next base: position 34,848,334 of record OZ018396.1, read on the forward strand.
ATATGCTCTAAGTAAATTTATACCTAATTTAGTATATGTAAAGTAAGCTTTAAACTTATTAAGTAGTAATTTAATATTTAATTTATGTTTATAAAAGTTGCCCTCGAGGAGTAATTGAAGCGGATCGTGAATTATTGTTTTAATTCATTAAGGGAGTCAAGGGGGCGGCAAACGGGCCAGAGGTCCGAATGTAAGTGATTTAAATTAAAAAGTTTCGTATAATGGGAAACTTTTATCGTTTCGAAACTCGGCGAGTGATTGGTTTGCAAGTGGCACTGTATGAAATTCGGAACGTCTGTGTGTGTGTATGTGTGTGTGTGTGTGTGTGGGCACCACCCTTCATCCCCTACCCATCAGTTAGAAGGGGTGAAACAATCATTTTGACTAATTGTCCTGCAGCTCGACCGCTAACTAAACTCGTAACTTCGATTTGAGTTTGACTTATGACCGCAATAACTCGATCACGTGTGCAGAGAATGGCCGGGATTCAATACAGAAACAAAACAAAATCCAATAGATTTGGAAATATTTATGCATTTTAAAGTTACGAAAAAATATTACAACGACAAATTAACTATTTCTTATAAAATAATATAATACGCAATAAATAAAACACAATGAAAAATTCATTCTAGATTGATGAGGCTGTTGAAACTAAATATCACTTAATAACTAGTGTTACCGTCGTTCAGTTTACCTGAACGTGGTAACAAATGCGTAATTATATTTTAATCCATTTTACGAGCCACCCATTGCTCCTAATAACAATTTGCATAAATTCCGCATTATTGAAATAATCCAAACGAGATAATTTTCCAAAATGTGCAGCTGCCAGTGTGGAACAATAAGACCGGCCCTTTTTTCGGCGAAGAGGATCATTACCTGTTCCCGGAATTGCGGGGCCTACGTGACCGAAACAAAGCCGCGTCACCGAAGACCACCATATAAAACCAGGCTCCGGCCATCGCTCTTTACCAGTCGTCTGCCATCAGCAGCGGTGGTCAGCCTGGTCGGCTCCGCCGATTCAAGCCTCTTGCCTTTCTTGTATATATTGTATATTGTTCTATGTCTATTTTCTGTCTATTCTGTTGTAATATATTTTCTTCTTCTCCGGCCCCAGGTTTTAATTTACACACATGTCTCTCTTGTTCTTTTACTCTGTTTCACAGCTAGCCGGTGCCCCTACGTTGACGTGGCGTGGAAGCCCAAGCAAGTATCACCGAAGGGAAACTGTTTAATCGAAGCCTGCGGCTGCTAATCGATGGTGAGCCTCGCCAGGGACCCCTGGGCCGCCTCCAGTGCGTGTTGGTTCCAGAAAGTACCGTCGGTGCTACTTCCTTGCCAGTCCGTCACGAGGACGTCTTCCGCGTCCACGGATAACATTTGGCTCCCAACTAGTGGCCGAGTAAAACTCACACCCTGAAGACTCATGCTCTAATTTCTTACTATTTTCATGTTGTGTAATTAACCGTGATTCCGAGTCACCCGGGGCCGCCTTCCAGTATTCGCAGGGCAAGAGGCAGTCCACCAGGTTTCACTGAAAATGACGTCAACCCGATTCGACCTTCAGCACACTGGCTACAACCACCACCGTCAGCTTCAATCCAGCCGCCTCGTGCTTCACCACAACACCGGCAGCTCCGACGGATTGACTGACGATACACCAGCTCCAGCCGCCCCGCGCTCGATGCCGTGGCCGCCACAATGGACTGGTTCACCAGCGTCTTGGTTCGCGCCGTGCCAGTGCACCCAGGATGACAGCCCATCCCCGGCCGGACCAGACGTAGCAGCCCTCAAGGATGCCACAAGCCATCCAGGGATGCCGAGATCCGGTGTGGGACGGCCGAATCCCCTCACACCTTAATTTCGGGAGGATCTCCACACAAAGCCAGTGTTGCCTACCACGACGCCAGATCCGATGTAGGATGTCCGAATCTCCCTGCATCTCAACCACGGAAGGGTCTGCAGCGTCATCGGGTGCAGTGCTGTTTATCACCAATCGACACCAACACCGAAGACGTCCACTGGCAGCTATTATTTTCATTTCATGTCTTTTTCAAAATTATCTCGTTTTCCGGGGCCGTTTGTTACCGTCGTTCAGTTTACCTGAACGTGGTAACAAATGCGTAATTATATTTTAATCCATTTTACGAGCCACCCATTGCTCCTAATAACAATTTGCATAAATTCCGCATTATTGAAATAATCCAAACGAGATAATTTTCCAAAATGTGCAGCTGCCAGTATGGAACAATAAGACCGGCCCTTTTTTCGGCGAAGAGGATCATTACCTGTTCCCGGAATTGCGGGGCCTACGTGACCGAAACAAAGCCGCGTCACCGAAGACCACCATATAAAACCAGGCTCCGGCCATCGCTCTTTACCAGTCGTCTGCCATCAGCAGCGGTGGTCAGCCTGGTCGGCTCCGCCGATTCAAGCCTCTTGCCTTTCTTGTATATATTGTATATTGTTCTATGTCTATTTTCTGTCTATTCTGTTGTAATATATTTTCTTCTTCTCCGGCCCCAGGTTTTAATTTACACACATGTCTCTCTTGTTCTTTTACTCTGTTTCACAGCTAGCCGGTGCCCCTACGTTGACGTGGCGTGGAAGCCCAAGCAAGTATCACCGAAGGGAAACTGTTTAATCGAAGCCTGCGGCTGCTAATCGATGGTGAGCCTCGCCAGGGACCCCTGGGCCACCTCCAGTGCGTGTTGGTTCCAGAAAGTACCGTCGGTGCTATTTCCTTGCCAGTCCGTCACCAGGACGTCTTCCGCTCCACCGTTAACACTAGATGAATTCCGAAGTCACTGTGTGTTGAAACTTTGTGGTAGAATAATAAAAACATTTTTGAGACTGTGTCAGTATTTTATTAAGTAAAAAAATTAATTCGATTATTATTTTCCTTAAGCAACCGTAAAGTAATTTTAATAAAACTATTATTTCGTTTCTAATTTCCATTTCGATGGTGCCAATTTACCAGTTTTGATATTCACATTAATCGCACGTGTGATTGAAAATCGTGACGTGTGCCCGAAACAACACACCGAATTACTTTACCCTCAGGCCCGGTAAATTGCTGGTCATTGTGTAATATGTATTTCCGAAATTGATTTTCCATTTAATTTCTCTCCTTTCTGTTCTCGCTTGTGTGTGTGTGTGTAGCATATAATGTATTTATGTAAAGCTAAACGGGCCGTGAAGAAAAAGGTCCAACGGGCTGGGCATTGTTTTTGTTTAATAATCCCCACCGTACAAAAGGGAAAACATAGAAACTGTCCAAATAGTCGGGATTAGGATGCGTGCGGACCCTTTAGGTACGACGCCGTCGCTTGACCAGACGCCTGTCAGTGTCAACTGCATGGAAGAACACGTCTTGTTTATTTTCGGCAATTAGGTGTGCGTTTTTAGTTCAGACGCGAGATTTATAGGAATGGCGTAAGGCGGACCACCCATTCATCCCGACCGAAAAGCTTTTCTCGACTTGTAAATTGTCATCCCTTTTTGCCGCCACTGTGGTTTTTGGGATTATTCCAAAAGTAATTACGTTTCATACTGGGGTATTCTAATGCTTGAGTTGGCAATCATTGTGTTTATTAGACTTTACCTAAGTAGAAATCGATTACTAATGTTTGACGATTTAATTTTCCTCAATGTTATCCTTTACAATTTTCGTAGTTTTAGTAGTATAATATACATTTAATGATATAATTCAGTACGATTTTTTTTCAATCTATTATTTGATTTTAAGAACGTAAATCATAATTAAAGATTAATTGGCCTTTTGTGTGCAGTGTTTCTAATTATGACCAATAAAGTGGAAAGTAGGTTTAGGACATGATACGATGGAATTTGAATGAATCGAAATCCATCTGCGGCGAGGCGCAAAGTGAAAAGCAGCTTTTGTAAACATCATTAGTTACAATTAAAGGCAATCCATTACTTAATGGGAGACCAGGGGAAAAAGAGAGGTGCACAGATTTCAGTTTTAACATGGGTCGATTCGATTGTTGATTGTGTTGTGCTGTGAATGTACGACGTTTTAGGGATGGCTTAAATACAATACACACACACCCACACATATGCACTAAAAGTAATAAGTTTCTAAGGATGAATAGCTAGTTACGTAAAGTTTCGACCACGACCCCAAACATACTCTTGCCAACTTTGTTTTCGAGTTAATAATAAGGGGTGGAGGGTGGTGGTGGCGAGCAGTAGAAGCAGCAGACGTGCGTGCGTATGCAGAGAAACATACTTCTTTTTACGAGGACGAGGGGGTGTATAATTGAAATGCGTGCAAAGTTTTATTTGTGCACGAGCGGAATTTAAATCTGAGATTGAGTTTTCTCCGCTTAGGAAAGTAATTAAAGCTTCAGCTTTGTGGAATTAAGTGCTTACAAATATAAACCTAGAGGAGGAGAAAGGCGACGATGTTTAGGAGGAGGGACGACAAGTCATGCGTTTCTCTCTATATTTACGTTTGTGTTTTTCATATCTATATATTACCTTATCTTAAACATGTATGTACCACAAAAAATGAATTGTTATAATTCTAAAATAATTGTATAATTAAATATTATTCCAAAAGTAGTTTTATTTACATATATATATATATATATATATATATATATATATATATATATATATATATATATAATATGTTTATATAGAAGCAAAATTAATACAGTTTCTGTAATAATAATAGTATATTGTATAATGAGCATACAATGATACCCATTGCCCACGAGTATGAAATTTGCTGCATGAGCCGAAGGCGACTGCAGCAATTCATACGAGTGGGCAATGGTCATTGTATGCGAATTGTACACTATACTTTTTCTACGATTATACATATGAATTAAAAAATTCAAATATAGATTTCTACTAATTGACATTGAACAAATTTTTATTTATTAAAAATATACGTGATATTGATACAGTTATGAAACATTCTTGGAGATCATGTATATAATGGAAAATTTACCGTAGGGTTTAATTTTGTAACAAAACTACTCTTATTATTATTACTTACCATTATTTTGCGTAAATTTCAACTCACTCGCAATTTTATTTTGACGTTTAATTTCACGTCAGAAACGTCAACTCAAAAATCAAATTTTATAATGTTCGTATAATATTTGCGTGTAATTGAAAATAGTATATTGTTCAACGAGTGACGAAAGTAACATTTTTTTAAGCGAGAGAACAGTTTACCAAACGAGGCGAAGCCGAGTTTGGTAATGTTCGCGAGCTTAAAAAAATGCTTTCGACGAGTTAAACACTATACTTTTTCTACTACCTTACCTATGATACTAACAGACTTTTATTATATAAACAAATACTTTATTTTGAATTAAAAATTACAAAACTACAGATCATATTTAAATTACTTACCGTCAACTTTGCCAAATATGCAAATAGCACAGTGAATATGAATTTACGCGATTATCTGCCTTAAATTCCATGAATTTTGCATATATTTTTTCATACCTCATTTTCGATTTTTCTGATAATAAATCCATATAGGTTTTCTCAGCTTGATTTACTATTTCTGGTGCAGTATTGGAAAGATCTAAATCACTTACTGAATCAGAAATCATGATATGATGAAGTTACGAACAGTACAAATTCAAAAACTGACGTTTAATAATGACACGATATAGTGACAGTAGGCAACTAGACGGAGGTGAAAATTTGTAGGTAACTTTCGTCCCTAGTGACGAAAGTTAGCGTTATGGGATTTTCTCTCACTAGTGACGGAACTCAAATTTTCGCTGGAGTATTCGGTGACGAAAATTGTCTTTTTATAAAGGGTAGTAGAAAAACGTTATTTTTTGTATTTAAGGAAATAATAATAATAATAATCTTTATTCCGTAGACCATATAGTGTACACAATATACATTTATAGTATTGGAAGCGTCAAAATACAAACTTAAAGTATTATTTCTTACATAATATCATCACATAAATTATAAAACAATTTTTCACCTATATTAATTATAAAAAACGTTTAGTCTGATTCAATATTAATATTATTAATACTATGTTATTGTAATATCCCTCTCCTGTTTATCTATTGTAGCACTAGTGCTCCAATGGAAATATTGTAACACTAGTGCTACAATATACATATTGTAGCACTAGTGCTACAATGGTTGCTATGACAATGAATATATAATATATACATAACATACAATGTACTACTTTGTATAATCAAAAAGTAACCTACAATTATGTTATTTCATTATAGGAGTAGAAAAACACATTTATGTATCTATATAAATCTCATTTGTGTGGGTAGGCAATGCGACAAATTATGCAAATTACGTTGCATATTATATAAGGTTTATATTATAGATTACAGTGTGTTATCCGCTCGGCGGTATTAAAGCGAGCCTAAACTAATATTTGGGCAGAGTTTGAAATATCTAATTTCTCGATTTCGGTGAAAAATTAACGTGCAGAGACGGCAGAAAAGTTTTTATGAAATTAAATCAAACATTTTTACACTTTATAGTAATTAACATTTGCCCCGCTTGTTTTAAAAGATGTGTAAGATGTGAGCTGTTATGTTTTGCTATAATTTACAACACTTGGGCAGAGATTAAAGTGCTAAGAGGTCATTTAAGTTTATGTCGAGTAATTAGTATGTGACTATGAAGCTAAACTTTTATTACAGTTGCAAACGATTAGTAATCTTGATAGTGCTAATTATGTCTCTCGTCACGGATTACGTAACTTCTTACACGTACACGTCATTATTTGTTTAATTAGAAAGAAAATGTTTAATAAACTGGTACCATTAATTTTATTGCCACGATGTTTTTCTCCAAGTAATATTAAATTTGATACGATTTTCATTATAATGTGGAATGGGGAAATTACAATATAAATTTAAACGCTTGGTTCAATCTAGAATTTGTCGGTTTTTCGTTAATGGGTGGAAATTTCGTGGATTTAGCAAACATTACCTGTATGCGTGTGAATGTGTGTTTAGTATGTATGTGTGTGTTCAATGTAGGGCCGGAAACCGCGTGCAGGAAGCACATTACTCGGATTTGCATAATAACAGTGCCGACAGGAAAGCGGCAAGATATCCTTGTAAATGTGCCGTGCTTCGGGGGTGGTTCAACGGCACGGCGAAAAAAAATCATATCGGCTTATACAATTCAGAACCGGGGGCTCGGAAAATGTTACAACATTATCATCCTCCAATATGAACTGAACGCATTCTTTGCACGTAAAACGCTGCTGACAGGATAACGTGTTTTATCCCGAAAGCTGTAAATGGAAGGATTTTTTAATTATCGAAATTGAATATTTAACACATGGAATTATCCTAAATTTTGGTATATATTGTTATTATCAATGTTATAATTTTATGTATATTATTGGTGAGTTTTAAAGGTTTTCCATAGATAGCAATTGTTTTCAAACTTTTTCCACGACCCTAAAATATTTACATTTTTCCCAAATGGATATCACATAAGATTACAAATAATTGTTTCATTTCATCAATTTATAATTTACTTGATAAATGATTATAATTATTATATTATATTAAAAATACCGAATTATTTATTATTAATTTCGGTTATAAGTAAAGTTATTATAGAAAGTGTTATTCAATAAATCAATTTCTTTATTAACCTCTTTGAAAACGATACATAATTTATATACACAATTTAGTCTGGCCATGGTAATTACAGTCTCTGATAGTACATAATATTTCATAGGCAGTTAATGGAACGGATTGGATTGAATTGGAGTTTATGTTTACCAGAAAGTTGTTGTAATTTAAAGGTCATTGTATCGTTCGCGAACAAAACAAACTCGAAAGGCGGGGGGGCTGAGACCGCAAAATCCGCTTTTGGAGAAACTTAATTGGAATTCTGCACAAACGGTTAACTACATAGTTAGCACCGAAGGGCCGAATAATATCGCGAAACATCTGCGCCGATGAATGCAAATGGCTGCTAGGTCTTTCGGACACGGCTTTCATTAAACTTTCCCACCGCACTCTCTTTCTCTTTCTCTCTACGTCTTTTCATAAATCAAATTTTAAGGCCTTTTTATGAACCCACTGCGCGGGCTCCTTTTAATTCCACAATTTCCTCCAACGCTACTTCTTATTATATTCTTTAACTCGTCTGTCCCTTTATGTAATATCCTGTCCTATGAAGGATGGGTAATAATAATAATGAAGGGATGGATAATTTGTAACCATTGCACCCTCGTAAATTAAATCTGACATGTGCACAATGCGTGAAGGTGTATAAATATTAATAAACCTAAAGTGTCTTTCATTGTTTCAGATAAGATCGTATTATGGGTGGTTACCATTTGCCTGCATCATGACGGACTACGGGCAACAACAACAACAACAACAGCAACATAATGATGCGAAATAATGCGAGGATATAATGTAATGGAGGTAAGGAGGGTCGTATTACACATTTCGCGCCCGTCGTTTCATTATTTAATTTATATGGTCATGGCATAAATGTTTTCGGACCCCCAACGCCACACTACACGAAATGTCCATCCAAAATTTAATAGATGAATGCATTTCAACTCGGCCTATTTCTGTCTCTCTCTTCTCGCCCGTTCTCTTCCACTTTATGTAAACTACACCACTCGCACATACGGAATTAGCACAGTTGAGGACCTTGTATGTAAACCTATTTACTTATTTATATATATAATAAACTTGCATGTCCACGTAAATACGGAGTGTTGTAGTTGGTAATGTATATAGTTGGTTATTAAAAAACGACTTGAAATCATTATAATTACAAATTAGGAGCATTTTTTTTTTTTAAACTTTTATGGCCATTTTAAAACTATAATTAAAAGTGGTGATGTGGCCATCATTTTTTTCCTCATGAGGTGGTGTCACTCAGCGTCTCTGCACTGCGATTTTCGTGGTTATTTTGTGCGCCTCTGGATGTTTAACCCCCTGTGTACTCTTGTGTCTCCTATGAAATTCAGGAGTTTCTGCCAGGGGATGCTCTTTAACTATTCTACAGAATTTCACTACGCGTTTTCATTTATAGCTTCGCAAGTACACAACCAGCGACTAACGCTTCTGCTTTTTTTCCATATAGGGTGGTTGCTACAGTCCGGCTTCTGAGCATATTGTTTACCCATTGTCAGACTTGCGGGTTAATCCCTGTTTTCTCCGTTGCTGTTGCTATGGAGTTGAAGTTTGTGTTGTCAATCGCCCCTTTAATGTCCAGAAAGGCTCTTAACGCAACGTCTTTGTATTGTAGGGTCCTTTCGCATCTGCTCACTAGCTGGTAGATTGTTTTTTTCATTATTAAAACGGATTGTAGTTGAATACGTTGATTAAAATATATGTGCCTATTTCATAAAATATCAAATGAACGTAAATCAGTGTTAATTTAACTACACGTAAATGGGATAATGTTAGTAAAATTAAAATATATTCAAAATTGCGCGAACGAGGGAAGGTAAAATTATGGGTTATATACTTCATCTATGTGTGTGCGTGTATGTGTGTTAATAAATGGGATTAGAGTAATACGCCGGTGGCGTACTACGTGAGTACCCGGATTATGAAAACTGAATTAATAATTAAAATCCATTTGTTTCGGCCAAAGCCATTTTAAAACGTACTTATTGTTTCGGATTATGAACGTGTCCGTTGACACATTTACACATGAAAACCGTGCGTATTTTTTTTTCTCCGCTGGAATATGAAAAATAATAAAAAAGCGCTTTATTCCACGTAATTGTGTAATTAAATTGGGCAACAAATATAACATTAAATTGCGCACATTCGTTACGTTACAATTACAGTGTTATTCTCGGATGTTGTCGGATGATTCTAGTCTGAAAACGAAGTTTTTACGTTGTAATAAATTACACGCATTTATTACGCCAGCGTCTGTCGGATCCGGTTAATAATGCATGTAGATGTACACGACGGTTTAAGTTAAGTACTTTGAAGATATGTCGTAATACAATTATAATAGAATTTATGTTCATATTATTTTTCATTTTTATAAACTTTATTATAATAGTTGTAAGAAACAAAATACGTGGATTGTAGATTTATACGTATTTTTAAATGTGATGTGAACAAAATAACTACACAGTGGTTTCCTCAGTCAAAAGGACAATAAAATTTGTAGAATCTATTATTTTCTCTTACTTTTCAAGTTCATTTTTAACACAAAAGAAATGTTTATACCTTAATTTACATGAAAGGTTTCACATGTATATGTAATTTATTAATATGTTTATTTGAAAAAAAGTTTGTAGAAATTAATTTCGAATAATTGATCACGTCCACACGATTAATTCCATAATTCCATAAAGCCCCCTATTGTAATAACAATCGTTGTAAAATTACTTCAGCATGTTGGCCAATTTCTCTTTTTGTATTTCCAACATGGACAGACTAATGTGCACACATGTAACACATGTTGGTGCCACGGGGGTGTATCCGGATTTAAGTGAAACAAACATGTAAAAGGGAGTGCCCATTCGCTAAATTGATGACCCAATAACACATCCACCCATTACCACCACCCCTCGACCCCATCCTCTCGTCGAAGGATTTAACGTTAAATCGTCGGAAAATCTGCACACGTTCATATCGATTCCAAAGATAGCGATGGTTGGATGTTAATTACCTTTGCGTAAAGTGTAATCAATAACTAATTTACTCCTGATGTTGCTATTGTTATATTATATATAACCGCGTGTTCGTTAGATGTGTGCAGATTTTGTAATTTTCAGTTCGGTATTTACTGGTTTACAGTACACCGATTTTTAATTTGCGGTAATAAACTACAAAGTGATGTTTTTTTCCTCGCTTTTTATGTTGATAGTAGTTGGGGAAAATGAATTCCTGCGGTGATTTTTCATGTCTCGTTGCTTTATTGAAGAATTCGATTTTTTGTTCATTCGCTTATCAATAACTTAGCATTCATATGTGGTTTTTATTTATTATCAGAAATTATTCCGTAATACACTAAATTCACATTTACTACAGAATTTTATAAACTTCTTGATACATAAAATTATATCAGGATTTGCAATCGGACGAGTTATCATTTGAATAAAATTAATTGCATTTTAAACGGAAGATTCTATAAATTTAAATGAGCTTACATAAACCCCTTGAAATGATTACATGCTCAATTGCCAAATACCATTTAATTTTAATTTTTTTATTTTGATACTACCTTACCCTTCAATTGATTTTAAAAATATACCACGAAGAAATATTTAGAAAGCAAAAATTGTAACATTGATTGGATTCAGACGAAAGTACCTTTATTTACCACTAGTATCAAAATACTAACACAAGCCCTGTTTGAGGTATGAGAGTATATCTTGAAAAGAGCCATTGCAGATTAGTATGAAAAAAGGAAGTGTATGTTTACAAATTATTTAAAATTTGTTTGTCGGTAATTTTCATTTAAAATTGCGTGAGACAAAACTATTTTGTTCCATTTATTACTGGATTTTAAAACGTGTTATTGTAAATGTAAAATATGATTTTATTAAAAAATAAATTCAATAGGGCTGAAAGACCACTGGTCGATAGCCATGAAACAGAAGACCAATTATGTTAGAATTTATTTTATTTTATACATTACAAGTATTATATTTTATTTTCATTCTGTGAATAAATTCAATATATTTTCATATGATTTTATTTTCCTTGTATTTTTTCTTTCTTGTGACGCACTTTCTTTCTTATTGTACTTTATTGTAATTTAAGAGATAAATAAAGACTATAGAATGGTACTATCATTTTGAATTTCCAATTTTAATAATTGTTTATACTATCGTTTCTACAAATTGTTCTTTTTGTTTATAGAATGAAAAAGTTTAAATTACATTATAATTAATTGAATGTATTTGCGTGTGTATGTGAATCAAAAAAACCTGGGATAAATCTCTTGTACCTTTTACGCAAATTACCTGCTCCACGTTTAGCATTTAGCTCGCATGTTTGGAATAACTTTCGAGCCATAACGGCCTTCGTTCATGTAAAACGTGTTTACGGTCCGTGTAATCCGAAACGTTTGTTTATTTTTTCGGATTTTTGTATTTCTGTGCACCGTGCAAAATATTTTATCCAGAATAGAGTTTTTTTACCCTCCCTATTGGCTTTAATAATACTAAATCTAAAACTGCGTTTTGGAACGAAATAAAATCGAACCGAAACGGTCAGTTAGGTAAATACAATTTCTCACCGGTAAATTATTTACCAATAATTTTCGCCATATATTTTTCGATTTTATGTAATATTTATAAAGGTAACAATTTTTCAATGATTAAAAAATATTTAATAAGAAGCTATTTTATTGAAATATAAATAATAATGTGTAGGTAAATGCAAGCCCAGATATAAAAAATATAAAGTACCACATTAAACGTTTCTGAAAGAAATATTTTTGTATTCTAGTGTCGGTTTGTGTACGGCTCATTTTAATAACAATCACCGAGTATAATTTATTTCTTTCATGCCGGTGCGAAAAAAAATTACGTGTCGCGGCATTAAGACGTGAAGTATTAAAAGGACGTAAATAATTCAATTCTGGTATGCCGCACTCATTTCGGAATTTGGAATATATTAACTTAATGCGAATTTACATTTAAAATTGCGTTAAGGGAGAGAGGAAAGTGCGTAACTGGGGAATCAATATCTGAACCCTACAGGTGACACACGGTTAGGGGTTGGTATATATACTTCATATAATAATGAGGAGGAAACATTTTACGTTCTTAAATTTGTCAATACATTATGATAAAAATAGGCATTCTCATAAATTTTATTATACTGTTGTTTATAATTGTATATAACTTTATTTAATTAATTTTTAGCTAATTATAAATAACACCAAAATCGTTCCGGTGATGATAATAAGTTTGAAACTGAATTCGGTATACATTTATGTACATTTATTGAAAATTGTGGGTAATCCAGTCGCAGGATAATCGGATTCCCCGCGTTATTTATAGAAATAACCGTTCCGCCGCATTATATATTACAGACATTTACGTTTCCAATAATCATACAATTTTTACAATAGTAGAACTGGGGCACGTCATTCCCTCGCCTATTATGCTTTTGTGACCCTCTACATCCACAATACAGCGCATTTAAATATATTCCTCAGACAACAAAGTCAACAAGGAATTATTGTTAACATAACCCTAAATATTAACAACAGTATTACTGAATGGTAGTGAATGTAATGAAATCTGAATCGATAAAAGACTTTTTCCTCATCTGGATGGAAGCAAATTTATTAACATTCCTGAATTTTAATTAATTTCTTCAGAGAGATCATTAACCCTTAATTTACGCTACGAAAACTGACGGTTGCGAAAAAATCGTCCGATGTTTAAGCAGTAATTACAATAGAATATTGCTTTTATGGCATGGTATGCAAAAAGACTCAAAGAAACACTAAAATATTAAAAATACTTTCTGAAATCTTAAGAATTTAAATAATATTGAAATATTTATATTATTCTGTATTAACTACAACTAGAACTAAACATTGATTCTAAAAAAGCACAGAACAAGATAATTTTTTATTTATAATTAAAACATATCCGCAATTAATAATAATAATAACTAATGGTTATTTTTTCACTTTGATATTAATCTGATTATTATTATTGATACCCAATACGGGCAATTAAATAGTTGATATGTTTCTACATATTTTTAATCGAACAACATTTCATGACCTCTTGGGTGTACATACAACGTTGTAAGTGTTAAGCGACGTTATTGTAGATAATGACTTATGGGTAATCGATGGAGATAACATTAAATTTCGATTTCCATAAATTATATAAAAGCCTCCAGAAAAGGGGTTATAAGGTCGTTAAGTATTAATTAATTTTCTTTCATTTTGCATTCGTTTAGAGAAAGGTGAATATTGTTTTTTTCTTTGCTTTTAAATTAAATAATCTTCATTGGTTTAAATGGAATGATGAAGTTATATTAAATTAATTTCTTCTCAATTATTAAATAATTTTATAACTATAAATACATTAACAGTGATTAATTAAATTATTTGAACAATGATGATTGTTTACATCAGTTAAACACGTTTTGTTTATATACTGTAACATAATAACAGGTCGTCATTATTTGCGCTTAATTTGAGACGATTTGATTTTTCCATCCAATTTTTTTCCTCTCATTGTTGAATTTTGTGTGTTCGTGCGGAACACAATAAAAACGCGATTCGGCGGAATAAAATAAAGAAGTTCGTATCTGGAGATAGCGGAGAAAAGTTGGACTCCAGGCCCCCGGGAGGAGTGATTTTTTGCAAGAGAGATTCCAACTGCGATGATGGTATCCAACTTTGTAATCTATGCAGAGACTGTTATGTGGTTGTCTAAAATATTTTCTCGTCAGTTTTTAAATATATTGATGTATAATTCAAAATAACTGGTGGATACATAATGAAATTCAATAACATTGAAATAAAACTACACAATTGAGAGTATTCATCTGCCTAATGAAGACACTCTATGGCGAAACATGTTGCAGTGTTCAACAATAAATATGAAACCCTCTCAAGTGTGTAGTTATATCTCAATGTAACTAATGTTTATATTGAATTAATGAGACTATTCTGAAATATTAATAAATTTTAACAATACACAAAAAAATATATTCTAAACGTAAATAAAATATACTTTTGTATTATTTATTTTTTGTGAAATATTAATAGCCAATTATCCTGATTAAATCTTGTTCCCTTTATTAGTTGGTAATTTCGCTCGCCCAACGTGAGATTTATCAGTGTCGTTTGTGAAATTGTGACGTAGAGTTTTCGCCAAGCGTGAATCTAATTAAAACGTAAATAATCTAAAATTCGGAGTGAGTAGAAGACGTAAGCCACGCCGCGAGTAAACAACTTAATTAGAAATCATGTACCGTAATAATTAAATCGAAAAGGGAATTTTGCGCACTAGTGTACTATAATTAATTGCAGCATTACACTAACGTCGTTTTATTGTAATTGTGTGGTTACAGTACAACACACAGAAGAAGAAAATATTAAAAAAAAAAACATCGCAACTAATTAAATTATTTATTTATTTTTTAATAATAAAATCAGTCAAAATAATATACTAGAATCAGTATAAAGTCATTAAACCCCCCTAACACACACTATGTAAGGTATCATGTCCCACCTCATAACTCACACCTTGCAGCACCTCTCCAACCTTGCAAGAACTTCAGGCACGTCGGTTCACGATGTATTAATATAACATCCTGGAAGACTTCATTATCATACAGGGGGAATTTTGGAATTTCGGAATTTCATTACAAACACACGTGTGATGTAAGTCTTAGAAAAAAGGTTGCATTTAATTTTATTAATTATTATTAATTACATTTTTAACAATTGCAACCATTGATGGTATTTCATTAGTGCATTGTTAATTTATTTATTTACACATTTAATTAATCATATAACGTAGTGATTTTTTTTCTAAACGTAAAGAATATTATTATCATTATTTGTACGCAATCCGAAATACGATATTTTAAAACAAGTAATAAACTATTTAAAACTCGTTTAGAGCCACAAAACAGAACATTTAATTACTTGAAAATACTTTTCAACGTTTCATTGCAAATGCTTCAAGTGGAGCCGTCGTGAAATACACACCACCACCATCACCGCCACCAACAGCGGCAGAGTTGAGCCGGGCTTCACTTTTTAAACAGGAAAAAAGGGGTAATATTCGCCCTCTGCCCTACATTTTAAATTCCGGAGCGTATACATTTCAATAATTTAGGAAAGTTCCAGAGAAGTTTAATAGAATCCGCTGATTTCCTCTAGCGCAACCTGAATAAATAACCCGGAGGAGTGAGAGACGAGGAGGAAACTCCGGACGTCGTCGTCGTCTCTACGCAGTTGACGACCGGAAGAATCGGGTTCGAATGAAATTTTCTTAAATTAGGATCGGGTGTGTGTATAGGTGTGTTTTCCGGGTGTTTCCAGAACTCAGTTACAACTTAGATTTCTTCAGGACACTGGATGATAAGGGTTTTTTATATATAACAATATCAAATAAAAAAACTTTAGAGAATATGTATACATATGTAAATTAAGCTTTTGCTTTAACATTGATGAAGCCGTACAACCCTTGTAATTATAATTAGTGTCCGCTCGTTGAATCTACTAATTTTGCGGGACCATCGAGGCATCGACGTTAAGTGAATAAGTTAATTTTATCAACAATACAGGTTCGTTGTTAGAAGGGACAAAACGCTCAACAGAAAACGTGACCTCGTTCAAATTTACATACCATAAAGTTATTACTTTATGTATTTAAGTAAATGATTTCTTACGACTTATTTCGAAGTGAATAGCATTTTAATTCGCGTCCGTAGCGTGAAAACAAAACGAGAAAAGAATAAAAAGATTAGCCCAGGAAAAGAGTGTATCTCTGGCAGAAATCCAGACCACTGTATAGTGGCAGCGTTAATATTCGGAGATATGGAGCGTTTACTGCCTCTTCGGGATTATATGATTATTTACCGCCCGGCGATATTAAAAATTTTCACTAAATTCCTTCATAATAACTTTACTGCCGCACGGTATATATATATATATATGAATATATATGCGAAACGAAATGAAAAAGACGTATATGCGATGCAATATAGTTTTGTAGCAGTTATTACATTCTCAAAGATGGATTATTACCTCGTAAAAATGAAACACTCACTTTTGTTTTAGATTTTTATGCTTTTTATATTGTAATAATAAAAAATTAAAACATCTTAATAGCAAATTAATTTTGTAATAGAATATAGACACATTTAAGATTAAATCTGTTATCTACACAATTTATTAATTGAAAGGAAATAATAATTTAATATTATAATGATAGTTGCGACTACGTGGTAATTCATAATGAACACTGAATAAAATACTTACTATGTTTTTAACCACTATAATTGATTATAATATATAAATATATTACAATGTATACGACTTAAGTTTCGACTTTTTTACATTTAAATGTAATTTTTTCGTTAATTTGTACACATTGTAATATATTCAATTATAGTGGTTAAAAACATAGTAAGTGTTTCATTCAGTGTTCAATAATTTAATATTTAAATTTAATAAATAGAAACATCACCATTACTGGTTTATAGTTGAGAAAGAGAGAAAGAGAGGGAAGAAGAAAAAAAATTGTACAGATTTAAACTGCTTATTCCCTTTTAGCTGAGCGAAATTGAAAAATTGCTAGTGGAGCGGGGCTCACTTTGTCAGACAGACGAAGGAGAAGAGATTTCATTTAAAAAAGAGTCGGGACAAATCCAAATCGGATCACATATATTCTTTGTGCATAATGTAAGTCTGATTAGGGTCGGGTAATCTCATTATCCGAGAGCCGAAAGAATCCTAACCAAATATTGCCTCTGGCCGCCGCAAGTCTTTTGCTCTTTTGTAGTCCACGCCGATTCTAGACAAATCATATCACGCACAGAATTTATACCGTGCTAATCACACATAAATAAGATTAATGGACATCTTTCTCCGAAATACTACATAAAACTAGAGATAATCTATATAAAAAAAATTATAGATAAATGAAAAAAAACAAAAATAGCTTACTGATTAAATAATTTTAGATAATTTTCTTCTTAGTTTTTAGAATTTTTTTTCACCAATAGTTAAAAGTAAACTTTAAATTGTTATTTTCTAATTTTGGAATTCTGTTTATTGTAAAAAAAAATTGTATCTCGATATAGATATAATTTTAAAATTTTGAAATTGTAGTTATAAAAAAATATATCTATTAAAAATTGTAAGTAGATTAATAAATTTTAATTACGTTATATATAATAGATTGATTTATATTAAAGTACTTTTTCTTAGCTTTACCTAATTATTAACGTTTAATATAATAATATTTCTGTGTAATCAGTTATCATTTCGCTACTGCGGTGTAATTGAGAAATATTTTTGAAAGTGCAGCTATTTATCAATGTCGAGTGGAAGCTGATCATGTTTTTTTTGCGTCGTCCTCGGAGACGTATGTAAACATCGGAAAAGACGCTGTTTCTGACGGAGACCGGATTTTATAAATTGAACACACTTATATATGTATGTAATGGATGTGTGTGCGATTTTATCCTTTTATTCCTTCGTTTAGATGTTCGTTTATCATTGGGGGAAAATTATAATTAGTTTGTGGTGGTTCGATGAAATTATGATTATGTATTATTTTTTTGGGCGAAAGGGAATGGATGATGTGCGGTGGTTTGTGGAAGGGAAGCGCCGAACTTTGATTAATTTACGCTGGGATTCAATTAAACTTTTCCCCCTTTCTATTTTTTGCAGGTGCCCTTATTCCTGCTGATATTGGAATTATATTTCATCGTAGCTGGTGACGCTGTACATCCAGGTATGTAATTTAATATTAATATGTTGTAATTAATATATGATACACTCTTACACTAATGAAAGTTTTAACTCGAAGTTATCAAGGGATAGGAAAATGTAATTAATGTTAAAATTTTATGATAATATTTAAGATCACAATAAAAGAGCCTTATTCTTCTTTAACATTTTAGAATTGCTTTATTATTTTAATTCTTGATTAGTGAACGAATAACTGCTCCAATAATTAATATTATATCTGTTCGATTATTTGATTACATATTAAATTTTATTGAAATTATCGAGCATAAAGTTTTTACAATCGTAAATTACGTATTATATCATACAAAACAATCACACATAGATTCGAATCTGTGTATCTGATCATATTTGGCAGCATATTTGTAAAACAACCCCGAAAACGGCCCCCCCATTTTCTCCGATATTAATTGTTATTGCCGACACGGGGGTAAATTATGAACATCCCTTTTCGGTTTAATCAAGTCTGCATAAGTAAATCCCTACCAAACAACGGCCCCGATGGAAAGAAGGGATGCTTGATGATGAAATGTGGCGCTAGGGAAAATTGTTACGAAATGAAACAGTTGTTTGTCTAATTTATTACCAACAATTTATTTTCTAACTTTTAACATTTGCCATTTCTGATTTATTGCATCAATTTAATGAGCAAACGCTGTTTATTAAATTTTATAACAATGTGATAAAACATATTTATATTATTTGCATTTTTTTTTATTTAATTGCCTAACGGGTTAAGTCTTGATTTATTTGTTTAAAAATTTTTTTCACAAATTGGATAATTCAGCGCAGTCGGTAGGATCAATCCATCACGAACGCTTTTGCCCAAAGTTATCGACTTTCTTTCACAAATTGAATTGCTAGATAACCAATATATATATGAAAAAGAAAATATAACGCCGTAAACAACGTGTCGTAGAATATATATCGAAGCAATTTTCTAAACTTCTAATAAAAACACCCTCGAAAGTCCGCGTTTGTGAGCCAATTGCAGCACGTGAAATTTCCCTATAAACGGTTTTATACATATTGAACAAAATCCCGTTTATGTTGGCGAGACGTAAACTTTTCCCTCGTACACAACAGCCAACACCGGCGTCTTCTTACAATTTGACAGGAAACAAAGGGGGAAAGGCCATAAATTGGCACAGTTTTAATAAAATTTCGCCTGTCTCTTTATGTGTGTGTGTGTGTGCGAGAGAAGGATAATCTATTATTTTCAATTTGCATAGAATAATATTTACAGGAAGTGCGTTCCGGTTTGAATCATTTTATGTATTTTGGGTTGTGGGTATTAAACTGTCAGTGAGAGATGGATTAAATTCGCGCTTTATGGCTGTTTTAATAATGTTCGCAATTTATTGCGGATAACAAAAATATTACAAAAAAGCATACACGCCATAAACTAAACACATTCATGAATCAATCAAAATAATCTTACCAATTAATTTTTGTAAAAGTATTTAAAATTTTAGATATTTTTAATTAGAATATGAATTTTTAATAATACATTCTTAAAAGTTTTACGAAGAATAAATATAATTCATTGTCCAATTAATAAAGCTTTCTACTGAATTATAATCTTATTTATCAATAGGATTCTTATAAATATATATTATATTTAGTTGTAATATATTTACATGAAAACATGATTTTCTTCACCTGAAGAAACCACAGTGTGGCGAAACATATGTAGTGACCAATTTGAAAATCTAACAGTTTTATTTATCTAAATATTTACATAAAAACTTTACTACAATCCACTTTAAAACTTTATAATTATTCCATCTTCTTTTATACATTTGTGGGGACGGTCAGACTAAACAAGCAATGAATATTTCATACTGTAAGATAATAATTCAATAAGTTAGTAAATGAAATGCAGATAGAAAAAAAAGAGGCTTTCTCCCTGTTTGCCAGCTTTCCGCCGCGTTCTCCATTCACTACAACCTCTGTGTTGGTGGACGACGAAAAAGCGGCGACGGCAAGAAGCGACAGGCTGCATTTCTCACAGGGGTTGTTTTTGTTGTGGAGGCGTCAGCTGCGTCCACTGTTCGTTCGCCGATTTCGATATTCGCTCTAAATGCTCGGTTTACCAATCATTTACCGCCCATCCATTATACGGCGAAAGGAAAAGAGCCGCCGTCCGGAAATCTTATACTTTTGAAATATTATTATAAAGTCTAATATGAAAATATTAAAAAGTATAAATATAAAGTAACAATATTATTATAAATAATAAGTGAAATTTTAACATTATTTTTATAATGATGGCTAAGGAAACTAATATAATTTGTTATTACGGATTATCGTAAATTTTTTTTAATAGTTGCAAAAAAACGAAAATTGGGGATTCCCTGGCGTACATCATTCGTTTGAGTAATGGTTCGAAAATTTGATAGAAAGGTGTAAGCGCGCGATCGAATCCCCTTCGTCCCTCCAACTCTTCCTTCTCTAACTTCGGTTAAAAGATGATAAATGATATTTTCGAGGATCACAATAACATAATTTCCCCTGAAATAATGATACTCGTTCGCCCTTTCGAATACATAAACATTTCTTCTGTGCGTGCTACGAAAAAACAATCGACTCTTATCTAAATGCGTAATCGATGGTGAAAACGAGGTAAATACCTACCATAAATTGACGGTATCGAGAAATGAAAACACGGGAAATTAGCTGCGATCCTTGATTCACACGGAATTGTTTAAGAAAAATCAAATGCAATAATATTGTGTGTATTTTTCTTATTTAATACCTGTAATGATAAATTAACTTTGCCTTTTATAAATAGAAAACAGTGTTAATTTTAGTCTATTATATGTAGATTAAATGTAGATTTGAAGGGGTAATTATGAACAAGCATAGTTACACACGAAAGCCAACTGATAGGGGCAAGTTGATGGGCGCGCCCTTCTTCGGAATTAGTTGGCAATTCCCGAATCCGCTAATGCACTTACTATGCGCTCCAGGCTGCGATGGGCGGTCGGAGCGAGACGGTAACAGTTTAAAGCGAGAGAACGTTTCACATCTTCGGCCTCGCAATTTGGCAAACTTGAAACGAAATTACACCGGATATTGCGATACTTTTAAGTGAAACTATAGATTCCCTCAGAAACTAAATATAATAACGATTAAATAAAGATCGAGTATATCTATTGGAAATAAAAAGATTTATTTTTTAATTTTAAGAAAAAAATTGGCACATTTATTATATTAAATTGTTTCTTTTTGTAAACCAGAAACGATGTTTCGTAACGGTTGTAATCGAAGGGTAGTGTGTAGCATCTGCAGTAAGAGCTGAAAATAATGAGTGTCAGCGATGGCGATGGTGGCAGCAGCAGGGAAATGTTAAAACGAAACAAACAATGAATGAAAATTGTCCCATTTCAGGGCTTGACATCGATGCATTGTAATAATAACGTTCGGTGGTACGCATTCGAATTTCGACTACATTTATGGATTTTATTTACAATGCAAAATCATACAAATGCGTCTCCCTTTTCAAATTGAATTCCGCCGCTACTGTTATTACTCGATCCACTGGCAATTTGTTGTTTTTATTTTTCTCTTGTGCGTGTGTATGTAAGCATTTATATTTAATGCCACATAGTAATTCATATTATAAAATACAAATCCATAGATATTTAATTATTTGATGGTAGAGACGTTTACTTCGTGGTACATCTTGAATGACTTGTAATTGAGACAATATAACTTTGTTTTACCACTTTATTTAATTTAATTAAACATGAAACATAACTTTTACTTTAAATAAAGTGTTGTTTTCAATTATACAAAACGAACGTGCATCATGATTCATAATTAATACAAACATTCAGGAATGTCTGGCAAAACTATTAAAGTTTGGTTTGCAAATTCAATGTGTATATATGTGCGGGCACATCTCTTGTAATCAGCAACAAGCGCCGAGAGTGGAAGAGCCGGAGGAGAGCTTCCTGTTCACAAAAGCTACAACTACTACAACTACTTGATGTCGCAAATTTGTTTACGTTAAAATTCCCACTTGCCATTTATGTATACAATAGACAAAATTAAACTCGAGAGAAATGATGGGACCGTTAAAATGAATTAATTCAGCTTGTTAGAGTGCTTAAATTTATATTTAGCGTTTGTAAGTAAGCACCAATGGCAAAAACATCGTGACAGTAAATTTAAATCCAAAATTGATATTGAATTTCAGTGGTAAACATTATATATCCGCGGAGGAAATAAATGCGGGTGTCGACGGATGTGGCACACTTTGCTTTCGGTATGAACGAGGGACAGACGGGTTTCGTATTAAAAAGGGCAATTTATACCTCCGAGCATATTGGCCCCTGTTCCTTTTATCTTTCCGCCCGCTCAATCTGCTCTCCCGCGTCATCCTATGGGAATTTCTGCAATCGGACCGAACTGAACTCGACTCGACTCCCGTAAATAAATAAAAACCATTACTAAATTGAAATTCCCACCAAAGTCCCTTCACGATTGCGTTCATTGTTCCTATATCGTTTTCATCGCTCAATCACGATTTCCAATAGTTTTAGCATTTCTATCTTTATTTCATCAAAACTGTATTAACTCCCTACTTTAAAATATAATTTTAATTATTTAAGTATTACATAACAGAAACAATGACAAACTGAGTTGTTTAAACTATAAATTGAATTTTGTATACAAACATAAATACATCAATACCATCAAATACACAAAAAAGCCTTAATAAAAATTTTAATGCCAATTAAATGCTAATAATTACTTGGCTCCGTAAATTCCAAAATACAAACAAAGATTAATTCCTCGCGCCGCAATTAGAACGAGGAATAAAATGGAATAAAATAAAAAAAGTTCCCTCAATTTCGTGTGGTTTCGAAAGTTGAAAGAGCCTCCCCCATTTAAGAAGTTTGATGAGTTCTTTAGTAGCACTTTTGGCGGATAATCCAATTTCGCATTAATATAATTAACTCGCTATTGTTAATTTAGAAAGGTATTGGAATTGTCTGCCGAGCGCCAGAACTTTTCGTATTCAATTCTCCTTTCCTCTTCGCCGTACTCCACAAACACATACACACACACACACACATACAAGTTTCCAGCGCACACGAATGCCAAGTAAGAAACTAACGCAATTGCAATTCAATCATAATATAAACAAATGGTGATGTGATAACACTTTTCCTATATTTTTCTCGAAAACTATGAAGTTTACGCAAAAAAAGGTTATTAATAATTTGCTCAATTTTGGATTCTTTACAATTACTTGGTATAATCTTCATGTAACTCCTGTAGTTTATTAACAATAGGCAAAAAATGTTAAAATTACTAATTTTTAATTTTTTTCTCGCAAGCTAAGAACTTTATGGAAAATATGTATTAATGAAACTTGTTTAGATTTTTATACAATTTACTATAATAATCTTCACATAACTAGAAATGTTATATTTCTTGTTTAGTTCGCTTTAGCTTTTGTTTGAAAATTTATGAAATATTTTCCAAATTTAGAAAAATATCGAAAAAAAAAACAAAAATAAAAACGCCTCGAGTTAACATCCACTTACGGTTTATGAATGTTCACCAAAAGCTTTTCAGTTTCAGTTTTTAACAATAAAACCTTTAGTTTAAAGTTTCATTTCAATCGGATCATTCGTTTTTGAGATATAGGGCCCACCGAAAGACACATTTTTTTCTTCAGAAATTAGTGGAATGATCTCAAAGGACCTGAAAACGGATATTCCCATTAAACAATTTTTTATTTTTTTTACGAAAACATAACTTCCCCTGTATATTCTATATTGGGAAAGTAAAAATAATCGAAATACACGTTATAATAATAATCTAAAATGCAAATCGTCGATCTTTATCTTCAATTCAATAGCACGTAGTCTACGTGTGTTCCATAGATTAAGAGCCGTAGTTTAAAGGGGCATATTGAATTTCTCGATGCAGAATAGCAATATCTTAATGCAGACTACGCTTACAGTTTGATATACGACCTCATACATTTTAATTAATAACGATAGTTAAGATCCAATAATAGCCTAATAAAGGTAAATTTATGCCATTTAAATTAAATCCTTAAGTAATACTTATTTTTTATTTTTATTTTTCGTAGACAGGAATGTGAGTATCACCGTAAAAATTATTGCTTAAATTTTTAACATTTGCAATAATCGTGTCCAAATTTTAGAGTTTGTAAACGATAAATTTTAGATTATTGCCTATTTCTAATGACACAGAAGTGAAGATTATTAATATAAAACAAAATTAAACATTCCCTAAAGGATATTACTGCAAAATTAAAAATTAACAATAAACGTAAATTTTTTATTATAACGATTAAAATAATTAAAATAAGGCTAATATGTAGAAGGATTCTTGTAGAACTTTTCTGATAGCAATAAAATGTGTTCGATGGGGATAACTAAACTAATATCATAGAGGAGCTGGTTAGCTTTATGTAAAGGATTAAGAGAATTCCGGAATTTACGAAGGGAATTTTACCTATTTAACTTGATTCTATTAATAAACAAATATTATATAATTTGATTTATAACTTATTCCCATGATAAATATCTTTTAATTGTCCAATCTGTTTTCCCTCATCCCTTTACCCCCTTTCCCTATTTCTGTCGGAATAGTATAATCTGTTTTGTGTACACGAGAATTTCATTTAGATGCAAACCGGATAAACTGCGAGGGTAGTTTTCAATCGGGGTCGGGGCCACACAGTAATCCCCGAGTGCACGTATGCCAGCAGCAGTAGCAGCAGTATGAAAAAAAGCAGAGAAAAAAGCATCAGCACGGGGAAAAATATGCGTGGAATTGTGTCCGAAATCCGGGATTATCCAAATATTTTCGTAATTATTTCGCGCAGTTGTGGGAACGAGGAACGCGCGATGCAGACAAAATGTGTGTATGTTTGTGTCTGCGTGTGTGTATGAAGCAAGCAAACCTTTTGTGAGATAATGAGCTCCCTGTGCAAGCTCACTCGGCCATCGCAACTGGCCCTGATGCGCTTTCCCAGTTACGACGAAAACTGGCAAAAGGAATAAGAAAAAAAAATGTTATCAGATAGGAAAAAAGTCTGGGAATGAAATCGTGCGGATGAAGAATGAGATATTTTAATCAAAAGATTTAAATTTAGTAGTTAATTATTAACTTTAATTTTAAGTTACATAAGTTTCTGATGAATACATTACAATTATATTAGTTATAATTAGTTTTGTAAGTAATGTGTTTATATTTTACGGTAATAGACTTATAAATTAGGTGAAGAAAATTTAATAATTTAATAATTATAAAGTTGTAGATGGGGTCACGTTCTGCACGACCAACTATGTATCTGGTCACTTAATTTCCGATATTCCCCTGGCGCGTAAAGTAGACAAACTTTCATATTAGCGTGTGCAAGGGTTAATTGTTGCAAAACTTTAGACTCGTGTTTGAGTTTTGCGGTAAACCTTTAATTTATTAGATTAAGTCATATTTACTAATTTAATTATAATATGTTTTGATAATATAAGATTTTTTTTATTAAACTGTTATTATTATTGATAGATGCTTAGTTATTAGTATTACTCTAGATTAATAATAAAAATATTAAAGTTCTTTACGTTGTAGAAAATTAAGCAATAATTATTAATTACTCTAGATTAATATTATTTGTAATAAAATTGGGTGTCAAATGTAGTTAATTAAATTTAAAGAATGTGACAGCCTCTGCATAAAGTATAAATCCACCATTAGGTTGAGTAGCATGTACATGATCGTGCACATGAAACATCTAAACACTGAGGGAGTCAGAGAACGTTTACTGTTGGCACATAAAACGCTAAAGACTGAAAATTTTATAAGCAAGCTCCTTTTCGAACTGATTTTCCTTTAAGTGATTAACCGACTTGTATAATTAAACTTGGAAACATTTTAAAGTGTGACGGCACGCGAGGCCCGTTAATTTCCAATTCCCGTTTTCAATTTAAATGCTTTCGCCTGTATCAAATGTGGTAAAACTAAAACACCCACACACACACATACACCTATACTTTCTCTTTTAGGTCTTAACGGCTTACAATTTCCGTTTGATTCAATTGGAGAGCTTCGGTAAGTGTTTGCTTTTAAGCGTATCGACCTAAAAAGGCGACTTTCGACGCTGTTTTTGGGTCATATATATATATATAAACAAGTTTTTAATGGAAGATACTTTTAAATGTCACGAAGAAGTTAACAAAATGTTTCCAAATTATTTCTACTTGATTAGTAAACAACAATCAAATGAAATAACTGATCTTATATGATAGAAGTAATTAAATGTTATATTTAATAATAATTATTAAATATATCTGTAAATTATTTAATGCATCAAATAAACTGATAATCCTGATAAATACAAAATACAATAAATAATATTACTTTTATGAAATATATGTCATTATTTAGGTAAAAATGTATTATGTCTAATGCAAGCGAGCTATAAGAGTATTTATCAATTATAGATGTGAAGTTGGGGAGTGTTCCGTTCTCATTAGCTTACCGGACTCAGTTGAACTCGTTTAATTAACTGGAAGCACTCAGCCAAATTGAGTATGTGCACTTGAAAGTGGCAGTGGTGTCTTTATTGAAGGAAGGCCCTTCCTCATCCATCCATCCATCTCAGGCTAGACTGTATGATGTATGAATACATCACGTCGCATTATTACAACCTATCCTACCCTACCGTATCATACTCCGCTCCTACTCTTCTGCCACCCTTCAGATCAAGTCGTTAGATGCAAGGCTGGCGGGAAAGGGCACGAATGTAGCAGTCAAGTGTAAAGTGGTCGACCACCACCACACACACACATGCACACCTATCTCACTCGTGTTCACTCTTTCGTGCTTCTGCCTACGTCAGCATAATCATCTGAGAGTTGCAAGCATGTGGGGAATTAAAAAAAAAATGAGCGTGGTGTGGGCGAAAAATCGCTGCGGTGGTAGTGGTGAAAAAGAAAGAAAAGGTAAAAACCGCAATGTATAGGAGTATAAATTGCTTCTAGTACACTTAACTCGCATATATGCGAATCCATACTCAAAACGGCATAAAGCTTTTATGCCCCTACGGCCAAATGAGGTGTAGAACTGCACATAAAATTTTATACCTACGCCCCCTTCTCGTATCAACGGATTATATTAAACTGCCTTACCCTATCTACCTTTTTCTTACATTAGTTTTCTTAGTAGATAATAAAAAAAAACGTCATGGTACTATCGTTATAAATTGCCCATTTTTTCTAAATTTACCATCTCTTTTGTTTATTTGTCAATATTATTTAAACATTTAAAGGGTTGTAGAATATATAATACAAACATTAAAATAAGTATTAGAAAAAGCAATTGAAAATGTTGAATAAATTGAAAGGATTCAAATGAGGAAATAAATAATAATTAATAATATATTTGATCAAAGTCTGCATTTAACATATAATCAATAAATAATTTTAGTGTTAAGTAAACCGTGTCGGCGAATGTAATTGAATCAAAGGGTTTGAAGTGCAATGCACAGTTCATCAATGTGAATTCTCTTTAATAGTAATTTCATCAATTTCAAACAGTACATTGACCCATTTTAACACTAACAGCTTATTTGAAAGAAAACTATTTTCAAAATAAAAATAACGCCTCCGTTTTGTTCTGTTTCAGGTTGTGAGTGTTTAATATTTTCGGCGACGTATGGAAAGGAGAAGGGCACGTTCAAGAGTCCCGACTTTCCCAGAGCATATCCAACCAACATAGACTGTCTCCTTTACACATTTATCGGCAGTCCGGACGAAATCATCGAGCTCACGTTCCTCGACTTCGACGTCAGGAAAACCCATCTGGAGTAAGTGCACACATTGCCTAAATTATTTACCGCTTTTCGCAACGAATCAATCTAATTTATTCATATAGGACACGTGCTTCTTCTATTCTCTCTCTTTATATGTGTGTCAACGTAGTTTTCATCAACCCGGAAACACCCGTTCGTCAGCGTAAAATAAATGGGGGCCCTTAATTAAAACCTCTCGTGCACTCTTTCGCGAGGCATGGGGGCGTATTTGAAAGTGGAACTCCCTTTCATTACCTCTTGTGCCGAGATAAGGCAATTTAAAGAAGCGAAGCAGGTTTTGTTATACTTTCAATCTCCGAGATTGTAATTATTCCGCCGGTATACCTAATTGTTGGGGTATTTGAATTTTTTCCCAACAAGAAAGAAAGCAAAAAAAGCGGGAATAAAATTTATGCGTAATAAAACCGAACTGAAGTCATTATTGCTCCTTTCATTTGATGACATTTTAACAAGGTTTTCTCGCTCGTCGTTGTAAAATATGCACGCGGGTGGGATTTATAATGTGGAATTATGGGAGTAAATCATGCTTAAGACTATTGTGGGCCGAGATTGCCGTTTTCTCGACGGCCAAACACAGAGCTTTGCGTCGTAATATACTCGTCGCGGAAAGGGGATGGAAACGCGTGGGAGGGAGGGTAGGTGGATGAGGGCGAGGAGCTTTGTTGCTGGATGGGCTCTCGGTCGTTTCGAGATAAATGAATGCCTATAACATGTTTAAAGCTTCTTTTTGGCGTTTAAAAGACTACACTGTCATATAGATTGTTATATAAAGAAAAAAGATTTGTTTATCACGTAATAATTATTAATAATAAGTTATACTATTATTATTCAAATTGTATTTTTTATAAATAAAATAATTAATTAAAATATAAATCGCATAACAGGTAAAGTACTAATTAAATTAAATTCCTTCTTCAGTCAATTAATCCAGCGTTATATGAACATTCTTAGCAAATTAATTTGATCTTTTATCGCAAGCTCTTTTCCTCCCTTTTTTTCGTGCGCACGTCAAGATTTCAACATTTTTTTTTAATTCGGAACGTAAAAGGAGCGGAAGGATAATTAAAAGGAGGGCCACGGAATCAGGTATAATAGGATTTCGCAGATTTCGCTGACATGTTTTCCAGGGAGCGGAATTTTTAATGAAGAGGCAGAAATTGTTAATCATCTTTAGAAATACCTTATTAGGACGAAACTTTTCGACGCATAAACAATAACTCGTGCGCAAACGAGAATTTTTCTCTTTCTTTACTCGCCCATTCTAGAAATCTGTGAACGTATTAGTGGGAAAAATTGAAAATGAAGAATTCATTTGGTTCTATCGAATGATTCATTTTTATTTCTAATTGTTTAAATTAATAAATAACGGATTGTTTAAAATAATGATTACTAACAACTTTACATTTTACTATCAATTGTCTTTATTACTATAAGATTTATTACTTAATTATATTTTTATCTAAATAATTGTAAACTAAAGGGTTTTATAAGTTCCCTCATACATTATGCATTATTTCTTATTGCCCGCGTATGGTTTAATATAAAGAAAAATAAATAAGGTAATTTGATTTATAAAAATATTTTCCATTCTCCGTGGGAAACGCTTCAGCCACATTTAAATTCGCTAACAAAAGAAGCGAAAAATTTACGGCCCGAAATAATTTTATATTCGTTTCTCTTCTCCGATATTGGCAAAAAACTGCAAAAACAGTGGGAGGGGAAAGAGTTCGTTGTGCGGCGGGACGCGGTGCAGCTCTGCATGAATAGTTTAAAGAATTCATATTGGATGGAATACATAACGGAATGTGTATAGCACAACTTCACTTAATATTGGAACATCAATCGGTCCTCGTCTTACCATCCAATATTTTTAAACTATACTTGCAACTAGTAGGATTTTTATTTAGAAACATTTAAATATCTTATATTACTAAAAATGGTTAGATGCTTACATCAAATCAAAATGCTTACAAAGAAAACAAAATGAAAATAAATTCTTGTTAGCAATATAATAATTGTTCCCTGTCAATAACAGCCACTGACCGGTTTCTATATTTTTTCTATCTCATCAGCCTAGACAGAGAATCGAGATTTACTTTTTAACACTTTGAGTTAGCCATTATAGAAAATTCCTAGGGAAATAGTGCAACATTAAAATAATAACTCAATTCTTGTTTGTTAAAACTTTGATTTAATATTAAGGTTATAAACTTAAAGCTAATATAATGAAATAATTAATGAGCTTCGAGTAATAATAATATATAAATTATTACAGTACATATAAAAATATTTATCATTTATCAGTAGTAAAAACTATCCATTGTGGATACGAGAAATCCTCTTAGCAAACGCAAAAAAGCCAATTTGTTTCGGCCAGCACCGACAATCACTCAAAGTCCGCAGCAACGTGAACTTACTTCCCTCACAAACACTTCTTGTATGATCCATGGTCCATTCACAATAAGCTCCATTTGCTACCCATTTACAATTATTGATTTCGAGCGAACTTTCCCTTCAACTACTAATCGTACAGGGTTAGACAAAGTTTGTGAAATACGATTTATTTTATTTTATTTTAAATAAATAGAAGAATGAGGAAATTATCAATTAACAATATTTATAAATATACTTTACTATATTTTAATAGAAGTTGATTTTTTTTTCAATTAATAAATATTTCAAATTTTAATTAAATTATGAATTAGAGTAAATTAAAGAAGATTGTTTTGTAAATTTTTTTTTCGCTAAAAAATTGTAATGGTAAAATCGACATCAAACGTTGAAATAATCAACGACGAGTGAAATACGTGTTCATGCAAGTGAAATTTGTAAAGTTAAAGGATGAATAAATTACCATGAAATAAAGTAATTATTATTGACGTGTATAATTCGCACAAAGAGGGTTTTTAAATTGTAAAATTGAAAGGTATGAATAAATTTCCATGAAGCACATTGTTAAATGTTAATTTGCGAACCTCACTTGCACATCATCCTCATTATCACACTGCGCAAATTGGCGTCGAGAATTAAATTGTGCCCTTTATTCACATTTTAAAAGGAATATCCGGTTTTGAATCTGTATACATATATATATATGTATATATAATGGATTAGGTTTATACGAAAATGGAATATTTAGTATACTATTGATGAATGTTCAATTGTGTTTTTTTGAAATAATAAACTTCTGGCTTAATATTACTTGTTAAAAAATAAATAATATTTAAGGAATGTGAAAAAAACTTTATATAATATTCTAAGAACTTGTTTAAAGGTTAACATATTTACACAGTCTTTTATTAAAAAAATACATATTATGTTATTTGTACCATGTAATAAATAATTCAATCAAACACCTACCATCAACTAATTTGTCAAAGACATATTGTGTTTATGTGTGTGTGAGGTATAGTTTGACAATCAGTATGTCTGCCTGTTTGCGTGCAATTGATTGATGTCTGGCATTCGAAGTTGGTGCTCCATACCTCTCAATTAGAGGGGCTCTACCTCATCTCTCCAGCCACAAGCCAGCATCCTCCGTCCTGGAGAGGAGGTCCTGTTGGTGTAGTTGTGCGCCGCGGAGGACTGAATGCTGTCACGGGGGCCCCGCTCCTAATGATCCGACATGATTTATGGCAACTGAATCCTCTCAGGAATTTCCCCGGGAGGACTACAGAGCCAGCCAGCCACGTGATTGTCTGCTAATTTCTTACTGATTGCCTTCCCCATTTAATTTCATTTTGAATTCAACACACGCATAAACGAACCGAAAAATAAACGTTTTTTGACTTTTAAACAATGATCAATAATTTCACCAAATAATAAACTAAAATGTTATTATACCCCTTGAGGTGGTTTTAATGTTGCAATTAACCTCTGGGAAATATCCGGATGTTGAAAAAGTCAACGTAAACGCTAAATTAAATCGATGGTAAACGCGAAATACTTAATTATTAAAGAGAGAATATTTCATCAAGCGATTAATTTCTCGTGCGCTCACAAACAAAAAAACGAACAAATAGAATTGAAAATTATTACTTCCGTCTGCTCTGTATGTATTTCTTACCCACACTCAGACGTTTATTAATATTTTGCATACTCTGCAATTTTAAACGTTGTTTTACTCTTTTCATCTTGTGTATCTTTGTTATATAAAATTTACTCGAGCATATTACCTTTTTAGTTCAATTACTTACTGACTTTCAGGAAAATTAAAAATTAATAAATTTGAAATGCACATATAATAAAATCCATTAAAATTTCTTTACACTTTTTTATTTTATCACGTTTTAATTTTTGCACGTACATACATATATACATGTTTTATGAATAATAATAAATTGCGTACATTTCGCGTAATATAAATTGAAAGAGTACCGTGACAAGGAGGAATACATTAAGCGTACAAGAATAAATAATCAGCGACTAATTTGCATAAAAGCGGAAATATGTTAAGGAAAGAGAGAAAAAAACCTTTTTAAATTTATACCGTGCATGTATGTGTGTGTGTGCTGGAAAGAAGGTATCTTTTCCATCAAACTTCACGAGAGACGCTTTTTCGATTTAAGCGTCGATAAGATTTTAATGCCCGTTACAATTCCCACCCCCTTTCGCCGTGAAAATAAAAAATATAAAAGCGTCCTTCCTCTTTATATCAGGCAATATGCCGAGTATAAAACCTCAGGACGTAACTTAACCCAGATTTCAAATCGTCAAATCTTTTTAACGTTGGATTTAATTTCGTGTCTTTAATATTATTTTTAACTATTATAACTTATTTACTTTACGTTTTTGTTTGGTTCCGAAATATTAATGGGATATACCGGGTGACCCATTTTAATAAATCTACTGGAATATCTCGACACATATGCGTCCTACAAAAAAATGTTCCAAATAAAAGCTTGATGGTTTCGAAAGAGCCATCTGATCAGGGGGTTAACTTTTATATCTTAAACGGGAACCCTTATTTTTTATTGCAGGTTCGGATTCTACATAAAAAAATATGAAGATTTCATTTAAACTTTTTTTTCGAATTCGTGATAGATGGCGCTGAAATCGCAAAAATAACATTAATCAAGTCAAAAAACGATAAAATACGATAAAATCGTCAGTTTTAATTGTTCGCCATTGAAATGGAGTGCGTCATCTTATCCCGCAGGGTCAATGCACCAGTGAATGGCTGGTTATTCTAGCTAAATTGTCGACAAAAAGATGCTAAACCGCGCCCCGTTTACTTCCTGGAAAATGAAAACAAAACGTTCAAAACATTGTGGCGGGAATGAAAACAAACCCTCTGACGAAAATCATAACAAACATTCTGACGAAAATCAAAACAAGCAATTTGAGAAGAATGTTGTTTAGTTGCAATTAGTTTTAGCTCGTGACGTGGTAATCTGACAATCAACCGAAATGGTCGATTATTCACCGAATGAAAGATGGATATTCTCCTTGTCTTAGGAGAATGTCGGGGTTCTTATCGAAGAGCTGCAGCGTTATATCGACGACGATTTCCTCGACGACAACGCCATCCGAATCTTTCAGTGATTCGCCGGATTGAATTGAGATGTAGAAGAGCAATTATTCGACGTCAATGAAGGCGAAACACCATCGAGGATCATCGTATGAATCCGCGCGTTATCACCGTTCTGGCGATGGTTCATTTGAACCCTCACATATCAGTTCATGAGATCCAGAACCAAAGTGGCATCCCGAAAGAGACTGCGAGAAGGTATTTGAAAAACGCAAAGTATCACCCGTACCACGTATCCTTGAATCAGGCATTGAGTGAGCAGGACCATGAACAACGGCGATTGTTTTGTCAGTGGGCAATACAGCAATTGCAAAATGACGAAAACTTCTTCAAGTTCGTGATGTTTTCCGACGAGGCTACATTCCGGAGTGACGGGTTATTGAATCGACACAACAGTCACTATTGGTCGTCGGTCAACTCTCGGTGGATGCAGCAAGTGGACCATCAACACCGCTGGTCTGTGAATGTATGGTGCGGTCCATATTTTTTTGAGGGTACCGTAAATGGAACGAATTATTTACATCTGCTTCAAGAGGTCCTACCCAGTTTACTCGAAAATGTGGACATAGAGACAAGGATCAGAATGTGGTTTCAGCAAGATGGCGCACCTTCACATTTTGCAAACATCATGAGGACTCATTTGAACGAAACGTATCCTGGCAGGCGGATAGGGAGAAGGGGTCCAGTTGGATGGCCAGCTAGGTCGCCAGATCTGACAGCGCCTGACTTCTACTTGTGGGGATTCTTGAAAGATTCGGTGTATCGAGAACGGCCAACCACCAAGGCTGACATGATTCGAAGGATCCAAACAGCGTGCAACAATATTCCGCGCAACACGCTTTTGCAGACAGTTAGGAATTTTGAACGCCGAATTCAGCTTTGTCAGAGGGAGAACGGTGCGACGTTCGAGCATATCATTGATTAAATGTCCCCGACATCTGTAAATAATAAACAAATACAAATTGGTTGATTTGATTTTAGTGAGACGGTTAGTTTTCATTCCCGCGACAATGTTTCAAACGTGTTGTTTTCATTTTCCAGGAAGTAAACGGTGCGCGGCTTAGCATTCTTTTATCAAAATTGTTGCTAGAATATCGGTCTTTTTCAAGGCTAAATGATGTTCGAAATAGGGTAGATGTACCAGTGAACGGCCATCGCATTAGAGTGACAAGGATAGACAATACATTTTAAATGAGTGGCCATTTACTGATACATGATCTTGACCGGCCATCACTGGTGCATTGACTCTACGCGATAAGATGACGCACTCCATTTCAATGGCGAACAATTAAAAGTGACGATTTTATCGTCATTTTATCGTTTTTTGACTTAATTAATGTTATTTTTGCGATTGCAGCACCATCTATCACGAATTCGAAAAAAAGTTCAAATGAAATCTTCATATTTTTTTATGTGGAATCCGAAACTGCAATAAAAAATAAGGGTTCCCATTTAAGATATAAAAGTTGACCCCCTGCCCCGCCCCCTGGAGGGTGGGGGTGAAAAAATTTGTATAGGATCAGATGGCCCTTTCGAAACCATCAAACTTTTGTTTGAAACACTTTTTTGTAGGATGCATTTGTGTCGAGATATTCTAGTGGATTTATTAAAATGGGTCACCCGGTATAGTATTTGACATTATGAATAATGTGTATAATTACAGACATTAGCGTACTTGCAACGAGGGTAATAATTCAGCGTTCAATTGCAGAAAGTAATTTTGACAGGAAGCGCATATTCGTGTTCTAAATTTGTAATAGTCAACAGTTGCTGGTATCACAGGAAGGCAAGTGGAGTGCTGAAAATTGCAACACTACTCACTTCCGTTCCTGCAAACACACCGCAGAAACCCATATTTATCGACTGACTCAACACGATGCAAACCAACTCATATTCGACATTTTCAAACTTAAATACTTTTCGTAAATTATTTTATATTGTTCGTTATTGAAAACGGCAGCTGCCGCCGAAATTACGATGCGGTTACCGGGTATATGAAAAAAAGAAGGAAAAATATTAATTATCCAAAAGGGCGGCGTGCGGCAATAATGAAAATACAACTGCGGAGTGAAAATAATGTCTCCTTAAAAAATAATGGGCGGCCCTTCGTTTCATCGCCCGGGAAACTTTTTTCAATAAAACTTTCCGCAGTTTTCATTAGGAAAACGCGCACGCGAAAAAAGAAAGGTGGTGGCGAAAGAGGAACGAAGAAAAGAAAGGCAATCAAATAAAAGAAATAACGCACACTCGGACCCGCGCATTACAAACGTAACGATTTCACCTATAAAATCAATGCAGAAAGTTTAAAATAACGAAAATTCGTATTAAACTATATAAAAGTGCAATAAATATTGATTTACGGGTGCAGTATTTAATGAAATAAAGGTAATAATTACAATTAATTATTTCGAGTATTTCTGCACTACAGTTTTACATTATAAAAATGCAAAAACCAACAATAAAAACTACTACTCCACGTACTAAAGCACGGTATGGTATTAAATTACTGTTAGCTGTTACATGTTTGAAATTACTTTCAGCACAATGTAACATTTTTGTGGTAGTTTTTACATTGTAATAATGTAAAACTGCGCTGCAGAAATGCTCTAATTAATTAATTCTAATTATTACCTTTATTAAACTATATAATTGAAATTATTAATATTAAGAAAACGAGATTACAGAATTTCAAACTTGGTTTATTTAAAACACTACTGTGTTTCATTCAGATGAAAATAAAATTGCTCACATATGAAAAGCCACATTACAACAAAACGTGTGTACTGTTTTAAATAAAACAAATTCTGACAGTCTCATTTTTTTAATATTAAATATTTACGTCAGAGTGCCTCAACAATCAATCAATTAAAGTTTTTCATTTTTTAATTTATTTAAAGAATTTTCAATCATCCATCTTTAAGGTTTGTTAATATTTAACAGATTTTGGAATTTCGAAACTTATTCTTTTAATGGTTAGTTTTTTTTATATTAATAATAATAATATGGTATATCAATTATAGATGAATTTTATAATTAAAACTTATATTATAATATTTTAATAGAAACATTGCTATTGTCTAAATATACAATGTCTCCATTTCTCATTATATTTAAACAAGAAATCAAATTGTATTCCATTTGCAGCAGATGAAAATGCTCCCCTCAAAACCGGGTAGTTCATCATGAATTTAACTGCTGCAGACAGCTGCCATTTCAATCCCAGCAGGAGTGATTCATTAATAAATAAACCAAACACAATTCAATTCAATTTTTTTAAAGACAAGTAAATAGCAAACCAATTAATAATAATTATGATTTGACCTATTAGTATCAAAATATTATTATCAATAGTATTTATTGATAATATTATCAATACGTACAGTTACTATTAATGTTAATGTGGATATAACTTAAAATTTCCTTCGCCCTCGGGATTAAAACGGCAGGAGATTTCGGAATCTATCCAGGGAATTGATTAAATTGATACGTAATTAGGGCGAAGAGGAGAGACGGAACGGAGGGAGGACGAGTGTCTTGTAATTAATCATGCAATTACATTGCTAATTGATCCTGATTAAAATTCTGCGCTTTAAACCGGCACTAATTCTAATATAAAATTTCTAACCGTGTTAGAAAACTAATTAAAGCTATAATTGAATTTATAAACAAATTATAAATCCATGTTTTAATCTTTATATAGCGGAAATTAATATATTTTAATCATCTTGAAAAGGATGAAAGTAATTATAATATAATATTTTTTATCACAAATATCTATAATTTTTCCATTATTTTATGCATCGATATGGCAAATAGGATAATTCAATAGTAAAAATAGTAACAAAGAAAATTTTTCCAATTATAAAATTATATAAGACAATTTATATATCAAAAGACATCATTTTTATTTTTACTAAAAATTTCGTTTCGCACTTTGAACGACCTTTAAGATTTATTTTCACTCGGCCATAATTCATTCCAATAAAATATAGGCACTATTTTCCTGACCTCCTCCCTAGTACACGCAAGTCGACCCATTTATTTCCACAGGAAGTAATATTTTCTTTCGATTTTCCCCGAAAATATTACGGATAAGCTCGGACCCCCTTTTCGGCTTTTCACAGTCTGTCTGTCCGCACCTGCACACAAAAGTTCACAATAACGATAGCAGAATAAAAAATTGTTTAAACGTAAAATAAATTTTATTTTAATGAATGTAGGTTGTCTAAAGATAATGTTTTATTAATAAAATTGTATACTTAAGTATGGATTGTTAAAACAGTAGGCAATTAATCTAAGTGATTTGTATTGTGAACGTCGTAATAATGTTCAGGTGTCACGTAATGCGAGTTGTTATTGTTGGATATTTGCATTTTAATGAATACGCGATCGTAAACAATAAATATTTGGATGCGGAGTATTTGAATACGTCTGCATTTGAGTGAGAGCTGCGTTGCATCAAATTCTCAACAGCTTATCGCGTAATTAGGCTGCAGGTAGACACAAAGCCTGCAACGTATAAGATTAAATCACTGCTGCCATTGTGTTCGTTAGAGTAACGAAGCTACGTGCGTGTGTTAGTGTCTGCATGCCAATTAAACGTTAGATACAATGTAGAAATATTACCACGCCAGAGGTGCAATATTTTTGTATTAACTTCAGCGATTAAACCCTCATTAAAGAAAAAAATATAGATTAGTATAATTGTCAAAATTAATTATTAATATAAAAAGAAAGCTTAACATTCAATAAAATATATCATCAACACAAGACACATTCTTATGAACAGTCTGAGGAGTACATTCATTTCATCTTTCCGTCTTTTCTGTCACTCTACATTGTACGTAGATTAAGTTAGGCCGCACAAGTCCCATTCCGAGAGCTGTAAATAAGAAATGAAATCAGTTCTCTTCTCCCTTCTTCACTTCTCTCATTCGATGGAGTTTATCTCCGGCTAAGTTCCCTCCTTTATTGGCTTAAGAAATAAACTTATTATTACAACATGCCAGGATGGCGTGCAGAACATTTTATGTATATTTATCGATCACACGTAATCCTGACGCAAATGTCCCGTATATTACCATGCGATCTTTTATTATTACCTATTTTTTTTGTTCCCTTTTCATTTCGTTCTTTTCAAACCTATAATTACCAACCGGCACAGCTCACGTACGTACGTACATACGTACCAGGCTTCATCACGTGAAATGTTTTATTCAGGAGTATCAGAAGAAGTAATCGCGCGCAACGTGATCGATGGGAGTTTTACTATTTCTCTAAAAAAATATATAAATTTTCGCCTTTTTACAATTTACATCATATATATTTTTTACCATTAATTTCTAGTCTTCTAATATAGACATTACCCATCAACTTTTCAATTCATATTAATTATACGAAGCGGAAATAAAAAGAGTTGAAAAAAAAATCTGTTCCCCGGGCTTGGTTTAATTATCGACTGGAAATTTTTCAATTATTCACGTCGTTCGGCGGAAAATTCCGAGCGGAAAGTGAGAGGCGAAAATGTAAAATTAATTAATACAAATGGCTGTCTACTTTTATACTTTATACTTTTCCTAGCCCTTCCTCTTCTCCTTTCTGCAGCACTGCGCGCGAGAGGATTAAAAAGAGCTAATGATCGTAATTTTTATTCCCTCTGCCAATTTAATTCCCCATCGTTTTAAACTCGACGCGCTGCCAAACAATAAGGAGATTATGTTTACTTAATGAATCAACTTTTGTTTCAGTGCGCTTTGTTGATTACGTCGGATAGGCCAGTTTTCTCTACGGTAATGAGTGATTCTTTTAAGTTACTTAAATATTTTTCTTTTAATAATGTCAATAATTTCTATATACAGGAAGTAATTTTTAAACTAAAATTTTAACAATTGTAATTATTTAAAAATAATGTTATTAAGATACACATGACAAATATCAGATAATAAATGATAGATGGTTGATAACAATTAACAAACAACTAGTGAGAAACAACAGGTAATAAATATGAAATGGCAGACTGATTTATATATATATATATATATATATATATATATATATATACAACATCTTTATTAACAGACAATAACAATAAATATAATACATGTATGGTAGATGATGTTAGTGTATTAGTCCGTTAGTCCGTTAAATGGCTATCGACCAGCGGTCTTTCAGCCCGGATTTGTCAGTCTTTATATGTCTCGTCAGTCTGTCTCTGATGGTGGTGATGATGATGGATGATGTGATTCGATGAATTCGAATGTTGTGAATGAAGGGGTTTTATAAGCAGTAAAGGGAAAGGATGTGTTGGTTGAAGGAGTTTTTGGAAAATTTTTCGCTAAGGTATAGAAGGCGTGATTGATGGGAATAACAGAGGTAGTGCCATATAGGAGTTGGTTAGAAGGATTGTGTAAAGGATTGCTACGATGGCGGATTTTGGTTAAAGCTCTTAGGGAGGATCGCTCGCTAACTTGGATATTATGGATAGTGGGATTGCAGGAGTTTAGGAAAAGAACATTACCATAGTCAAGTAAAGGGCAGCAAATTATTTTGTAAATTTTATCGGCTGTTTTTATGGATATTCCGTTGTTTTTGTATGTTAAATTCCTAAATAATTTGGCCCTTGTAATGATTTTAGCCTTATTTGAAGCTGTGTGACTTTTAAAGTTTACTTTTTGATCTATGGTAATGCCTAGGTATTTTATGGACGTAGAAGGGGAAACAATTGTGTGGGAGATATGGATATTATGTGTAGGATTGTTGTTGCGGTGATAGGGAATTAGATGCTGGGATTTGTGGGGATTAATTTTAATTCGCCATTTTGCAAACCAGTGCTCCAGGGTGTCAATAAGCTGCTGAAGGGATTGCAGAGCTTTAGGTACGGAGGGTGCATGGGAAATGAGTGCTGTGTCATCTGCAAATTGGAGGAGATATTTTGAGGGATTAAAGTGAAGGGGGTCAGGGTTGTAGATGTCGAAGCAGAAGATGTTGTAAAGTAGTGGGGATAGAGGGGATCCTTGAGGTAGACCTTGAACAGGTGTAAAAGGAGGGGAGTAGGAGTTGTTGAGGGAGGGTAGCGGAACGTTTGGAAGGAAGCCAAATTGGTAATTCGGGATGCGGTCTTGGACGTGGGATAGTATTTTGTTTTTAAGGAGTGATTCATAGAGTTTACCTAGGACGGGAAGTAACGTAATGGGACGGTAGCTGGATATTAGGGATGGAGGATGGTCACGTTTTGGGATACAGATGATAATACCAAGTTTCCATTCGGAAGGAAAATATTGGTGTTGGTAGATGAAATTAAGGATATTAAGGATATGAACGTGTATATGGTAGGGTAAGGATTTTACTATATGTCTATGTACTAGGTCGTGTCCAGTCGCTGTATTTTTGCCCTTCTTTAATGTGTTAAAATAGTCCTCTTATGTGAAAATGTCCGTCGGTTTTGAACTGTCATTAAATCTAAAGAAATCGTTGTACCAGTCGTTTACGAGCTGAAACGTTGCCTGGTCAAAATTTGGGTCTTGTGTCTTTGAATAAATAGAATTGAAATGGTCTGCAAATTTACGTGTGATAATGTCTAGGTCTGTTATAGTCTCGTCAGTAATAGGGTCGTACAGTTCTTGTAGTTTGTCTGTCTTTTTGTATGTGCTAAGTTTCCTAATTTCTGTCCAAAACTTGTTACCTCTTGAGTCATTGATTTTTCTACAGCTATTAATCCAAGTGTCCGTCTTAT
Organism: Ontholestes murinus; assembly: GCA_963969525.1. NCBI lineage: Eukaryota > Metazoa > Arthropoda > Insecta > Coleoptera > Staphylinidae > Ontholestes > Ontholestes murinus. The sequence continues at coordinate 34,889,923 of OZ018396.1, forward strand.
TTTCCGTAATAAGTTTTTTAATGTCTTTATTCAGTTTATTGAATTTTTGTCGAAGTTCAGGTATGTTCGTTAGTTGAATGTCTCTGTAAATTTGTCTTTTATGTTTGATAAGGCGAAGGATAAATTTTGCGAGAGGATATTTATAAAATTGTTTCTTAATTTGGGGAGTATTTTGTTTGATCGATTTATATAGGATGTCATTGAATTGGGTAATGGTATTAGGACTAATATTGGGATTGGAAGCAATGAAATGTGTCAGGTCTGAAGCTACTGTCTTTTATTTTATATATTACCAAAAATATTGCACAATATTGAAATGCGTTTAAAACTATTTTAATTAGATAATTGAACTTCTAAATTAATCCTATTATTTTAATATTGTTGTTATTCTATAAAATATTCATATAAATGCATTTTCCTTCCTCCATTTCAATTTATCATTTGTATATAAATATCGATCCGTGTGACTGAATAATTCAAGCGATTCGCTTTGTGTACCCGTACCGAAAGTTTCCGGATTAAGGTAACACAATTGGAAATTACAAAGGGCGTATTTTGCGAGCGAGCACATGCGTGTTTTATTTTATTTTATTTATTTTTTGTTTGTTTCTTATTCGAATGCAATTACTTTGAGAGGCCAACCATCCCCTTCTTTCCGATACAGCGCAGCCTTCCGCGTGCTTGGTGTTACAAAGGTGTCTGTCTGGTTGGCTTTAAGATGTGCACGAAATGCATTTCCTTTGTATATGCGCCAAAAGGATGCAGATTTTAAAAGTCTTCTTCTGATATATGCGTAACATTAACGTTGGTATACAGTCGATGTAGATTTTAAATTCTCAAAGAAAATATATATTGCAATAATGTGCATACATAAGAACGATGTTTTCTTTTTTATTTAACACAATTTACAAGTTATACATATAAAATAAAGAGTGTACAACAAAAATCGACGACGATATTAAAGTTGGAAATTTCAAGTCACATGACTAAAATAACATGTCAACATGATAATCAGTAATTTACTTATCCGTTTTCTCAACAACAAATTCGTCTTTGATTTTTATTATACGCTCATTACAAACTTTAATGTAATATATAAAAAAAACATAAAAAAAGTAAATGTTAATTAATTTTATTAATTAGTGAAAAAACACATTAATATTCTTCAACACTTCATTATTACAATTTTTAATGACAAGTCGAATTTATTTCAATAGTTTATTATTACGTAAAACGAGTAATTAAATATTCATTGTTTTCTATTTGGTAAATGAATAATTCATAAAGTTAAGCATTGAACTAAATTGCACCGGAAAGCGGGACTTCGTTCTTGTATTCGGCGTGTTTTGTTTATCCGTGAATGCAGTCGGGTGTAACAGTAGCATGTTTTCAGTGGAGGATCTCTCTCGTATGTATTATCGAAAACAATTTTCAAGAGACGGAAAAGTATCGTAACGTGTCTCACACAAAACATCTGGAATGGTCGTGAGCTTTTTTTTACCGTTGGCGTGATCTTAATACAAACTAATGCCCTCAATGGATGCCTCCCTTTTTCAACGCAGTCTCCACCCCATTCTTTCCGTTCCTTTCAGCAAAACTTGGACTGCAGCTGAAATTTAATATTGCACAACTTCCAATAACATTAATCATATCACAAGAAAATTTATTTACAGACACGTGAAAAGGACATAAATTCGATAAATAATAAGAAGTAAATATAGCAGAAATCATATTGATGTTATTAATACATTTCAAATTTAATTAAAGGTCACCAACCTATCTCCCATTTATATGTAAACTTAAGGAGAAAGAAAAACACTAAAGTACAACACTTCTTTATGTTTTAACTCACAATCATTCTTCACTAACGTACAATTTTTAAACTTCGATTAAATCACTATTGTAGTTTATATGGTCCAAATGTGTGACAGTATTGAAAAAAATGTATATTGGATGGATAGCTTCTAACCCACACTCAATTAATAAAACATTAAAAGTTAAAAATATCCCTTTTTTAAACTTTTAATATTAATTGTACGTAAATATTTAAACATTCCCACAGGAATAGAAGTTTTACTTTTAAATTTGAACTGAAATCTCTGATTTTTATTATAATAAATTTTATATCTATGTATTTATAATACATAATTATTGCAGTTGTAAGGTTCTTCATTGAATTAATTTTAAAACTTATATTTAAATACTTGATTGTACAGGCTTTGGGTATATTCTTTTTTTGGAAAATTAATTTGATTAATCGTACTCTGTTATAATGTATTATTATTGGTGCATGTGTAAAAATTGTGCTGCCATCGATCACTAAGGTAAAGTAGAGGTTAACGTTCTGTCCCGGTTTGGAAATAGCTTTAGTCAGGCACTTGAAGGCGAATTGGAAATGTTTAAAAGGAGGGTGGTAACAGTAGCAGCAGCACAAATTCACTCTTGTCTCACTGGTAAAAAGCCATTTGGAAAATAATCCACCCCCATTCCATCGAGAGATACACTAATGGATCGAAATCCGCATCGAATCGTTCGAGTAATGCATTCGTGCATGTACGGTGGAGAACTTAAAAATGAGCGATTAATGGTGATCACCTTGGCAATTCCGGGGGAATTATGGGAAACGAGATAAACAAGAAATGTTATATATCCACAGGAGGGATGATGTACAGCGTGCGGTGGATGCAAATAACGCGTTATTGTGGCGGGTAATTTGAATGCGACCGCAGTTCCATTCGATGCGTCTCTGTGCAAAAGCCCGTCTCTCCCTTGGGTTGCACCCCTATCGACTCATTCCCATTACAAACCGCACTCTCTGCCACCCTTCACCATTCCCTTTCCATTTCCATTCAAGCTCATTCCACGGATGTTTGATAAATTCAAATGGCTGTCGTGTTTAGCACACACAAACACGACCGACATCTGTTGGCTCTATTTTTACTACAAATCACAGCATATGTATTGAATTGAATAATTAAACACTTTTTTTATTTTGTTTACATAACTAAAACGAGTTAATTAATCAAATTATTAACCAAATTTCAACTGAAGAAATGTTAATCAATTAAGAAACAAGTTACTAATCTTTAAACTCTATTCAATTTCTGAATAGACCTATGATTAAAACGCATTTCATTAAAACTTTTAAAAAAAGTAAAAGAATGGAAAACCAGAATCGTGTGGACCGGGTCACCGAGGTCGCCGGCTTGTCAACCGCACGCGGTTCCGACCACCCACCCGCCATTTATTCGTATGATAAGGGCGCAGCGTGCGGGGCGAAGAAGGGCAAGAAAAGATGTACCCCGAGATATATCCGGCCTTGACTAAAATATTGGAGATGCGCGCATAAAATATTTTCAACTGCAGTTAAGCTAATATAAGTGGAAAACTTTTACGCCCGACTTCTTCGTTCATCCCCTACACCGCCCCCACCACCGGCAATCCTCCAGTTCCAAGTTGCGAAATTTATTTAAAGAGTTATTACTTTTTTACCCTAAGTACCTATCTGTAATTGGAAACGATATCTGTTTGCCTGTTTGTATGCAGAATGATATTTCCAAAGAAAGTTTCGTTAAGAAAAATCAATAAAATGAAAAATGTAATCAAATAAAAAATATTTCCAGGTCAGAAATCAAAACATAAAATAATATATTTTTTTTGATTTTCTTTTAAAAAATGCAATAATCTAGATGATTGTAGTTCATGGTAAATTAATCAATGACGGTATAATTGCTATATCTTCGGTATACATTTAAAAGAAACGTGTTACAAAACTATTAGAAAATTTATAAGACATAATAGAAATATGTTTTTATTGAATTTAAAACTTGTAAATTTTACAATTTTTGCAAGTTGTCAGTCCAATGCATTACTGTTTGATTGATAGTTTTTGGTATTTTGTTGCGAGTTAGTTGCACTGAAATGCTGGTGGGGTGGGAGTGTTGGTGCAGGCAATCGTGTTAGTGTGAAATATATTATTCTTGGAGGCATATTTAACGCGGCATGACGTTTATTTAGATTCGGCCTGTTTAACAAATGGTTTAGTGATCCTGTAAATTACACCTCTGCGTGATTTATGCTTTTAATCCGCTACAGAAAAATTACTACCCGTTTTTAATCCCCAATCCGATAAATACACTAGAGTTAAATTTTTCTTTATATTTAAAATAATCATATAACGTTAGGAGTTTCGAAATCTTTACATTTTTCTATTATTTTTTTTAGTGTACAGAGGATTATTATGAGTCTGTGCGTATATTTGTATCCAGTATGTCTGGTGGTAAATAATGAGCCCGCATAATGTAATAAATACGGTTTTGCTGGCATCCGGAGAATTTATCGGTTCTACATATTCAGCATAATAAAATCACGCATTCCATATTCACATTCACATCCGCGGAGATAACAGAGATCGTATAAAAGTGGCGGCGCGAAGGGTGAGAGGGAGGCCTGATGCTGGAAGGGCCGTTAATTAGCTATAAATACATAAAATGTATAATTTATTCAGTGGCCAGTGAAATATGTTCCAAACACTGTTTTATCGCATTAGCGGTATTTATTTAAAATTTATGGTGTTATATATTTTATATAGAAAATAAATAATAATTTTAATAAAACTAATACACTATCATATAAATCTTTTCTTGTAAAATAGATAAATCAAGATTTTAACTAACATTTTCTTCCACCGTTCCAGATGATAAACGACTTAATATTGATATATCTGTTCCTGATTTTTTCTCTCTCATCCCTCGGCTCTATTTATTACGCGCTAGTGACAAATCTTTGTTGATAAGTAGAGGAAATGCGGGGCTTGATGCCGGCGATATTGGAATTTTCGTTGAGCGCAAACAAATGGCCTCGTGTATAAGGAAACCTTTACATTATATAAATTTGATGGGAGGAAAGTTATACACGTCGCACAGCATGAAAGCACGAAAATGATGAGGATTTATTTCCTACGAAACGCCTGACATTTATTACCTCCATCCCCTCCCACCTCATCAGACGATACCTGATTTACTTTCTTGATAACAATTATTTTTGTTTAAATTCAATTTTAAAGTAATATTAAAAAAAAATATTTACAGATTTTCGATAATAAAAAGGAATAAGTTATTTATTATTATCAATAATTTATCAAATTGTATTAGACAGTTAGAAGGTTTATTAAACATTTGGTTTTGTTTTACTATTTTTATATTTCTCCGGCTAGTTTCGACTATTGGTCATTCTCAAGGAGATAGTGGTTACTAATCGGAGAAATATAAAATTAGTGATTAATTAACCTTCTAATAACATAAAAATGTTTCACCACGGTTCAATTAAAAATATATTTCATCGTGTATTAGATGAGTCTTACAAACATTCTACCTCTAGGAATAATTGTGGTATGTTTTTTTTTTACTTTTTTTTCGTTAAATCTTTAAAACCATAATTGAAATATTCGCTTACATATCAATTTTCCTCTTAAAACTGAGCTTAATTAATTTTATTTTTAAATATATGATTATGTCATTTCTTTTTGTTACAGTTGCGTCCGTGCAGATTACGTGAAGCTGTTTCTACACTTGGAGGGTGGTGAAGTGAACGAGTACACTCCCTGGGCCGCTTTACTCTGCGGCGGTTTGGCCGATATACCGAACGTATTGTATTCCTCTGGCCCAGGTCTCGTCTTGGAGTTCCACTCGGGATCACGTTCCACTAATGCAACCGGATTCTCCGGCACCTTTCGATTCATTGATAAAAGTAAGTGATGTAATTGTAAACATTATAATTTAAATGTGTGTAAATAATTTATTGTATAAAACATGTTCTTATGTTTTAGTAATAGGAGGGTGGGATATAAATCCACTCTATATACAGGGTGAGTTTTTTTAAGATGTTCTCAATGAAGATCTCGGAAACTATAAGTTGTAGAAAACGTTTAATTGGGGAAAGAAGTGTAGATTTACAAGACTTTCAAGGTTTTCAAAATGTGTAACTATATATTTTGAAAAAAGTAAAAACTGTCAAATCAATATATCTCGATTATTATGACAGATAGAAAAAGGAATGTAAAATCTAATCAATTAATAATTAAATAATAAAAAAAACAAATAATATGCATTAATTAATTTGATTATTTTAAAACCTTTGAAATTTTTTGATAGAAATCACCTACATACCCCACTTGAATAAATAAAAACTCAAGCCACAATGTTAATTATAATTAAAATTTTAAAGCTATTGTTACTGCTTCTTTGTTTGTGAAATGAAAACAGAACTTACGGTTTCTGTTTTCACAGATATATGTAGGAAATACCATCACTCCAGTTGAACATAAATTCCAAACAGATAGACTAGTTTGTTATTAAATTATTCCTTATTTAGTACAACATTTATTTGAGTAAATAGTTTTAATTATATAACTTACATATTCTCGTTAATGATATAAACGAGCTTGTGATGCTGAAGATGTTATTTTCTATTGTATTAATATAAAGTTGCTCATCTCATAATTACATTGTAAACATAATGCTTAAATTTACAATAATAGCCTTGTATTACTATTATTTTACGATTTACGTAACGTTAAATCAATATGTTAAATATTCAGTGAATGCTAGAATTTTTCGTTAAACAATTTCAATTATAGAATTATTTTTGAGAAAATTCAATAACGAATATATTTCAAAATAGAAGGGTTTGAACATCCAATCCTAAGGATAAGTTGAAGGACGGTGGCAGTATGGTGAAATATTAAAATAATCGATTCGATTTATTCATGGAAATTTTTCGCGACTCGAAAGTCTGTGATCTCATGAATTTTTGGTTTTCCATTCCATCTTGCTTGCATTTACATGTGGAAATATGGGAACGGATATATTTCAGCATTGGTCAATACATCAATCCAATTTACCTCGATTTGCGAACATCGTCGACACCCGCAAGCGATATTTGACCCTCACGAATAATATCCTATATATATTACAATACTTCTTAAAAGAGAAAAATATATTCAGCATGAATAAATCATTAATTATAATTATAATAAAATTTAAGATTACGCTTTTGTAGTAAAAATTTGAAACTAAAATTATACACAATCAATAAAATACCACTAAATTGCGGGTTGAGTAATGAGAAGTGTTCTATATTATGATAAACAAAATAAAATTCCTTACTTCACTTATTAATAATAAGTGAAGTTATTTAATATTTAAATTAATAATAAATGAAGTAATAGAAGTAAGTATTATTAATAATAAGTGAAGTAAGGAATTTTATTTAGTTCATCATAAAATAAAATAGCAGTTTTATGTAAAAAAATAATTATTTACATATTTATTAAGAAAAAAACTGATTGATTTTTATAACATTCGGTGTATTTTAAAATGAACACATCTCTCCCTTGAGTTTTATTTGCAGGCTGTCGTGATAACAAGAAAAAAAAAGGTGCTGCATCTTAACAATAATTTAGCCGGGGAGTAATTTCCAGGAAGTCTATTTTTCCAAGTGAAAATAATGTATTTTCACAGCATTCAAACACATAAATCTTCCCACACCACGCGAGCACAATGGAGTTATCTGCGTGGTTTGTTCCAGCTATTTTTATCAACACAACACGAAATAACTTCAAGGCTTGCACCCAGTCAATTCTAAAAATCTTTATTAAATTGAGACGATTTGTTTCAATTATTGAGGGGGAATTGGATGGTAATTGATGATGCGGCGATAAATAACCATTTGCTGTGTGGGGGTGCCCTATGGATAAGAATAAATCCAGCTGAGTTACAATTGCACCTGATCGTAAATTTACCACAAAGAGCAATTCCTAACCGGTCGGAAAAATAGACGAGTCCAGATAAAAGTGGGATGGAATTGCTCAGGAAATTGTTATGGGAACCGAACTTCATTTAAATTATTTATCATCCCTTACCCACCCCGATGGGATTCTAAACGTCGATTTACGTAATTTATCTGTAAACATATAAATATAAAAATTTCTAATTCGCTGACCGTAAATAATTTCAATTTCAAGATTTACTTTTTTTTTCTCGTCTCCCTTGAGAATTACAGGTAGCTGAGGGAGAGAGAAAAAGTTGTCTCATTTATAAGCAATTTATCAAATATTCCGCAATGCATGATCGTCGTAATTTAATAAATGGGCGAATGGCAGAGATGCTTTAAAGTGTTTCTCCTGGTCGTGTGCTGTTTTTCTTTTACTTCTTCGTCTTCGTTGGCACTTTGGAAAACGGAATACATTTACTGCAAGGCACCGAGTTTTCCATGTTAGATAAGTCTACGAGCACAGGTTCGTTTAATACACTGCCGGCAACTATTTTCTTTGTTTTCCATTACACGCAATTACTCTGCCAGAGGAAATGAATTACATAAAACTGGATTCCGCAAGATCTAATTTAAATTCGTTAAATGAGGATAGGTTTAACAATACAAATTTTTATTAGCGTACTATTCTGATATGGGTGTTAATCATTAATACAATTAATGCAAAGTTTTTAATTAAAAAAAGAACAAACTAGGCAAGTAAAATAATCAAAGTGTATAAAGTACACACAAAATATATGTATGCTTAACTCCCTAAATTACTAAAGATGATTTTCTTATAAAAATAAATAAATTTACTTTCAGCAAAATACTCGTATATGATCTACAGACTGGAGGGCGGGTAGGGACAACCCACTCACCCTAAATATACATTGACATTTTTATCACTTTAACTGCTTTATGTTTCTAAATCATGTAGGTTTTTATAGGCACAACTGTAGTTGACGTTGTATTTAGAAGTAGTTAGAAGTTATAAACGTAATCTAGAACTAATCTGCTAATGATGAGCCTTGTTTTTAGCAAAACTCTAGTGTATAATTTACTGATTGAAGGGTGGGTTAGAGGCCATCTACCTATCCCAAATATATATGATTACTTTTATGATTTTAGCTTAATATCTCTAGGAGTTTGTGAATAAATTTTTAACGGTAGTGATCAAGTGAACTAAGCGACAGTGTTTAATTATTAAGAGGAAGTACGCGCATAACATCCGAACATTGCAAATCACATGAGTTGAATGGTAATTAATCGGAAACTATTTTACAGCCCTAGGGGAATAAATTATTAGCCAATAAAACGCGAACACTCTAATTAGAAATACATGGAATACGATGATAACCTTCCAGAAGAGCGGAAAGAAGTTCATATAACTATAGTCTGTTCGTTGGATCTTTCGTCATACGTCACAAATTATCGCTTCAAGAAACGACGCAAAAACATTCAGTCTGATAAAGTAAACCAAATGCGTTAGAAAAAGAACGCACTCTAAAACTTTCGTCGTTTTTTGAAGCGATAGTTTGTGACGTACGACGAAAGATCCAACGAACAGACAATATTTAGTGTACTTCTTAGCACAACTTAATTATTACTAACAAAAAAAGTCGAGTTAAATCGTAATTCTGCAGTACTGAATGAAAAAATAATATCATATTGTGCCGTCATAAGAATAATTTATGTATTTTATATTGCATTTCTTCATTTTATTAGCACACTTTAATTATTTAGTCATATTTTAATAAATCTATCACATAATTCCGATATTGGGGGTTAACCAAAAGGTCATCACGAGGACCTGACCCGACTTGGATTACATTTGAATTTCATGAGTGAAAGAACGATGATCAAGAGGTGGAGGAGGTGGATGTAAAGTATTATCCGATATAATGATCCCCTGTGAAATATTTACGTCTCGTGTCCGTAACCTGAGTTCGGACACTTAATTTTCCGTCCTGCGTACGAGCTTCCAATCTAATTTAAATCTGATATTTATTAACGTCACGACGATTATATATACATATATATTATAAAATGCCGACGGTGATGGAGAGATTCTAGCAACGGCTAAAATTAATATTAAATAAATTCGAAAAAATTTTTTTTCCAAAATATCTAGTTACCCTCGACTTTTTTGAAAATCTTGAAAGTGCAATTTTATTTGTCTCTTAAAACTACACATCTTTCCGTTAACCGTTTTTCTATCTCTAATAGTTTCCGAACATCTAAATAAACTCACCCTGTATATATACAGGGTGAGTTTTTTTCGATGTTCTCTATGGGGATCTCGGAAACTATAAGAGATAGAGAAACGGTTAAATGGGGAAAGAAGTGTAGATTTACGAGACGAATAAAATTCCACTTTCAAAGTTTTCAAAAAAGTCAAGGGTAACTAGATATTTAGAAAAAAGTAAAAAGTGTCAATTTTTTCAAATCAATATATCTCTGTTATTATAACAGATAGAAAAAAACTGTAAAGGACAAAGTTTTAGATAATTTTATGCAGATTAATAAAAAATAATCAGAAATTTTTTATCGCCATTATTTTCCGAGATATGACGTAAACTTACATTTTTTTAAATGGAAACCATAGTTGGCTACGGCCTCATTCAAAAGGTAATTTTTTCTCTTTCATCCAATGTGGCATACGGCATAGTTATTTCTAAAAATGAGTGAGTTATAGTCATTTTAAATTTTATTATAAATAAAAAATGGGTAGCCATGAAAAAGATGAAAGTAAAACAATTGCAGTTGTTTATAATATTAGCAATATTGTAATTATTAGTTTTACAGAGATATACCAAAATGAAACAACTGCATAAAGTAATTCTGTAATTACCAATATATCAATGGGAGAGAAATTTTAATATTAAAAAAATATGGCCAAAGAGTCCACTATTAATACTATTATGACATAAATTATATCTTTTTAAAATTGAATTTATGGCTTTTTGATTATTCTCATGTAAATTGAATTCAATGTTTTAATAACAACTAGTTTATGATCCTCCACAGATTGATATGATTTTTCATATATTTTGTTTTTTACATAACTCCACAGAAACAATTCTAAAACGCGCAGATCGGGAGATCTAGGTGGCCTTGGGATTGGTTTATTTCTTCCCACTTATGAGTTAGGAAAAGCATAATTTAAATAATTTGTAAAGCCAACATGTTATGAGGTGGAGCACCGTCATTTTGGAACCATTTAAATCTTGCTTGTAATGATAAATTTAAACAATCGAGTGTATCAATTTAAACAATCGAGCGTATCTTCAAATGTTTTCTGAAGAAAATGAAAGTAATCAGTTTCACTTAGTGAGCTTTCAAAAATATATTGACCGAGAATAATTAATCCAAACACACCATGGATTAAACCCAAATTTAATTTGTAGTTTTCTCTGTGAAACTTCTCGTGGATTCTCTTAAGTTCATCAATTCAGGCGATTAAAAGTACCACAACTAGTGAATCGCGATTTATCCGTTCATAATATTTTTGTAAGAAACGTATTACCCTCTTGACGAATGTGTTTATACCACATACAGAAGGCCATTTGATAATTACAAAAATATTATTCTTATGCTGGTTTTTCATTTTTATTTAACTTTGTAGAACTAATAATTACAATATTGCTATTATTATAAACAACTACAATTGTTTTACTTCCATTTTTTTCATGGCTACCCATTTTTTATTTATAATAAAATTTAAAATGACTATAACTCACTTATTTTTAGAAATAACTATGTCATATGTCATATTGGATTAAAGAGAAAAAAATTACCTTTTGAATGAGGCCATAGCCAACTATGGTTTCCATTTAAAAAAATGTAAGTTTGCATCATATCTCAGAAAATAATGGCGATAAAAATTTTCTGACTATTTTTTATTAATCTACATAAAATTATCTAAAACTTTGTCCTTTACTGTTTTTTCTATCTGTTATAATAACCGAGATATATTGATTTGAAAAAATCGACACTTTTTACTTTTTTCAAAATATCTAGTTACCCTTGACTTTTTTGAAAACTTCGAAAATTGAATTTTATTCGTCTCGTAAATCTACACTTCTTTCCCCATTTAACCGTTTCTCTATCTCTTATAGTTTCCGAGATCCCCATAGAGAACATCGAAAAAAACTCACCCTGTATATATATATACATATACAGGGTGTCCCGTTAATGCGGGAAATGGATAGACCATAGATTCCTGAGGTCAAAATATGACGATTTAACGCAACTTATCTATATCCAAAAATTTACGGTTAAGCCGGAATTTGGCTTCAAACTTTTAAAATGTTTTATTTCTTTTGTTTATAACAATTGAACGCTTTATTTGATTTCAATAAAATTTATTTTTAATAACTACCATAATACAATACATCATTTCAATTATTATGACTATTATTAGTTAACAAGAAGGATAAGAAACAGTAGTACCACCACTTAAAAACTAAAATATTTTTTATTGGTGGATCTAATAAAACTAAAAAAATACTGCTTGAGAGACAATTTAATTCAAAAACTTTTTTATCTCTTAATAATATTTGATATCTTTTACGGTTTTCCCACAAAAAAATAAAATATATATTTTTTATCTAGTAAAAACAAAATCAAGTTTTTCATCGATTCGAAAAAAATGTTTTTCGTGGCTGTCTTTGTTTTTAAAAAATGTAAATTATGTATAATAATAATTATTTAGTGTCTTTTAACAATTAATTTTTAACTTTATTATAGTTCATAAATATTCATATTTGGAACAAACCGATATCTTATTTGTATTAGGATTTTGCAAAGAATATTGTTTGAAAAGTGTTAGATGTTGTTTTGATTTATTTTATTAATTGATATTATTTAATTTTTATTCAATAGAGTAAGTTTATTTACCTATTAATGAGTGCATAATGAGTATACTATATTCATATTTTATTTTTTTATGCAAAAACCGTACAAGATATCAAAAATTGGTAAGAGTCAAAAAAGTTTTGAATCTAATGCCCTTTCAAGTAGATTTTTTTGGATTTTATTGGATGCACCAATAAAAAAATATTTTAGTTTTTAAGTGGTGGTACTACTGATTTTTATACTTCCTGTCAATTACTAATGCCAACAATAACTGAAATGACGTATGATATTATGGTACTTATTAATAATAAGTTTCATTCAAATCAAACAAAGCGTTCAATTGTTATAAACAAAAGAAATAAAACATTTTGAAACTTTGAAGCCAAATTCCGGCGTAACTGTAAATTTTTGGATATAGATAAGTTGCGTTAAATCGTCATATTTTGACCCCAGGAATCTATGGTCCAGCCATTTCCCCGCATTAACGGGACACCCTGTATATATATATATATATATACAGGGTCCTGCAACAGTGCGTCAAGCTTTCCTAGCGCCTTTCTCGTAAGAGATAGAAAAAATGTTTCATATAAAAATTTATTGAATTAAAAATCTCTATGCCGTAAAATTATTTTCAAATATACAGGGTGTCCCAATTTTGCGTTATAACAAAAGCAAACATTTTTTTAAATGGAACACCCTGTATATTTTTTCATTTTATAATTTGGATAGTATTTTATAACTTAAACCTTTTTTTGGTTTTTAATTTCGATATGGCATTTCCGAGTTATTGACGTTTTCTGAAAAAATGTAAAAAGCGGAGGTTCACAAAAAAAAATATTCTGATGTTGTATTTAAAATTTAAGAAATTTTCTTTTTCCTATGGTTGGCCATAAGTAGTGTTTATGTATCAGTGTTAAAAATTTTCACTTTTGAGGAACCCTGCCTTTGTATCAGACACGCCATTTTCTAAAATTTCAAATTGTCGTAATTCTTTTTTTTTAAATGGAATCATATATTTTTTTAAATTTCATATTATTCTGCATCTAATTTCCTACAAAAAATATTAAGCATACCCTATACCTAAAAGTGATATTTTTCAAGATTTAAAAAAAATTATATTTCAAACGGTCCTTGAATACGAATTTGTTTTTGAATAGATAGCCATGACTGAAAAAAATGCATCTGTCAATTAAACAATTAGTTTGACATGTAAATGGGAGGTGTGAATTACAAAAAACAAAAGAAGAAAGCCTATCATCAACGAGGAACCAAAAAGACATTGGTGAAGGAACTGGCATAAGCGAGAGGTCAGTACAAAGCATTCTGAAGAAAAATCGATTCAAGCATATCATATTCAGCTACATAAAGAACTGAGTAATACTGATTTTCAATTTCGTTCCGAATTTTGTTTCTG
>OZ018396.1:34904205-35395423 GCA_963969525.1 Ontholestes murinus
CTCGGTATTTGTATACGAAACGTGTTTCAACTGTTTCAAGCAGCGATACTCTAATAAATGTAACATGAGAGGAGGAATCTACAGTTAGCAAAATACACACAACTGGTGGAATGGTTAAAATTTAATTAACTCGAGTGAGATGGACGGGTTTCGGTGTGGTAAAAAAATTGTAATTAATTTAAAATTTATAAACTCCATTAAGTCGCTTTTTTTCATTCGATGTAAAATAATCCGCATAACTTTGATGCTAGTCGAAATGAAATTAATTAATTGGAGTCTCTTACAATACATTTAATTGATATGGCAATGATACTTTATTGTCTAAATATTTCCAGCTTTATATTATATGCAAATAATAATTTATATTAAATCTGAATAAAGTTAAAAATTATTTTTGCAATAATATATAGATTAATAAAATTGATTGTTGCATTTTTAAGTGTACAAATATGTGATCAAACACTAATTTCATAAATTTTAATCCAATACTATAAAATATTAAATTTACTTTTATTTACTACAAAGAATAAACGTGATATTGAAAATATGCATTACATTTCACTATTTTTTCATGTATGTGTTTAATATATTTTTGAATTTCAAATAAATCCATTCGAAACCAATTCAGACCCGAATATCCTCGTGGACGTATTCGGAAGAGGAGACACGGCCTCTTTCCTTCCTTCCCTTTCCGTCCTCTCTCATACAGGTAAACAAATCCCGATGGACATTCCTTAAGGAGCTCCGGGCGAACCTTCGGGATATTACTTTTCAATTCGGACAAAATATATATATATATATATATATATATATATATATATATATATATATATATATATGTGTGTGTGTGTGTGTATTCCGCTCGAATATTACGAAAGAGTGCGATAGAAGGAGAAAACTAGGATACCAGACAAAAGTAGTTTAGACTGTTAATATCGAGTGGGAGCGACGTTCTTAGTGGCGGTACATAAGAGAAGATGTCCGAGAGTTTCCACATAAAATACGTTGAGGTAGTAGTGTACGGGAAAAATAAAGCGAAAGACTCCCTCCATTCGTGTTTATGACGTTAATACCGACAGACTCACTCCCGGGTGTAATATCAAACGAATAAATTATATGGCAAAAATAATAAAAACGCCGAATTTTTTGTAATAAATTTATAAATAATATAATTATTAAAAATGAAATAATTTATTTATATAATTAAATCGATAATATAATTTATTTTCTTAAATGTCATTTAAAAAACCCAAAAGATTTAAATAAAGTTTCTTAATTAATTCTCAATAATTTCGATTTAATTATTTGAAATCAATTTATGAATATAATAACAACTTTACCTGTATCGAAAGGTTTCGATTTAGTGAGAACTTTCACATTTATATTACGAGTACAGCCTGTTGGAGTGGAAACGTGTTATGACAAGATTTTTCCATTTTCCCCTTTAAAAAGGAGGAGCAATCAAACTAATCTGTTCGATGGAATCGAAAAACTTTTTTTCTTCACATTCACACCCATTACCGACGACGGAAACCGGTTTTCCTTTTCATTTCTCTATTTCACGCAAAAATACACACTCACTATTACTCTTACTATTTCAATAAATAATACTAATAAAATACGATTTCTAACATAAAAATAAACTCATAAACTTAAATGTTGTTTGCATGATAAATATAAAATTCAATGAATTAAAATTAAACGTTGTTTGTAGTGTTATGATTCTGGAAAGGTGTATTTATAAGTTCACATCAACACGGAATGTTTGCGTCGATTCAACAGCACATGCATTATCTAACTCCCACCGAAACCGCCCACCCATCCACTCGCTCAGTATGCGCGCGCGTTTACTGTAAAGTAAAGTTTGCTCGTTTTGAATTGACCAGAATTTCGCATAATAACACCGTGTTTGGAAACTAAACTCTCTAAGCATTCAACTATAGTAAATCAATATTCGAAGTGAGGCAGAAATACGCAAATTACTCACTCGGGGAAATGTGTTGACTTTGGAACTGGGGATGGAAGAGCAAGAAGAAAAAGAGAAGAATATGTAGGAAGGGGAAAACAGACAGTTTTCACATCGTCACGTTTACGCGCGCGACTTTCTCAAGAATAACATCTCTCTTTATGTGTAGGCAAACATTCACCATGCATATCTCGATGGCTTACAAATGTTTACACGAGAAATTTCCTACTGTAAATTTGTAATTCATCTTTAATAAAAATATTTTACCATAAAATTTTTCATAATAACTTTCAAACTATTATACATTTTTTTTTAAATTTTCATTAGATCTATTGGCTGGAGTGGAGTTAAATTAATACAATATTTTCTTAATTATCCAAATTTTGGGTTTAAACTTCTAAAACTACATTCAGTTTAAAAGAAAAATGTTAGATCGTTAAGTATGAAATGGAACAAACATCATGTTATTTATTTCAATCGCATATAACCATATTTAGACGACGTATTTTTTAACATATTAATTGATGAGGCCGTTATTTGTTGAAAATTCATATCACTTGTTAAGTATTAAAGTAAAATCACTTTTTTAATTTTCAAAAACTTTTATTTGTTGGAATTACACGCAACAAATAAAAGTTTTTGAAAATTAAAAAAGTGATTTTACTTTAATACTCAACAAGACGTATTTTTAGAAAATTCGTGTGAAAGGTACATCTCTTCCCCTTTCTAATGTATATTTCAGTTTGAAAAATAGTTTATTGTATAGGCCATTAAGTTAAACCATGAAAAAATAACGAAATTCGTGTGTTGATGAAGTATGAGTTCCACCGTGGAGCCACAATACGACAGGCAGTGGCTAATATCAATATTGTGTTCAGCATTCAAATGGTTACAAATGAGACTGTAGCTTGTTGGTATAAAAAATATCATTCGGGATATTACGACCTGTCTAATGAACCACGTGGTCAATCCAATACTCAGGTGGAAAAGGACGTCCTGAAAGCCACTGTAGAAACGAATATCAGCCAAAGTGCACGTGAAACAATATTGACTCATTTGGCACAAATCGGTAAAGTGAAAAAATTGGACATGTTAAATTGACCGATGCACACAAGGAATGAAGACTCGACGCATGACTTTCTCCTATTTCTGACAACAAAGCCGAACCATTTCTCAATGGAATTGTTACGTGTGATAAAAAATAGATCGTGTACGAAAATCGTAAGTGTTCGTCGCAATGGCGAGACAAAGATAAATTACCATAACATTGTTCGAAACGAGACATCCACCAGAAGAAGCTGATGGTTACTAGTTAGTGGTCTGGCTCAGGTGTCATCCACAACAGCTTTATCTGGCCTAATCGATCACGGCGGATGTCTACTGTTATCAACTAGACGAAATGATGAGAAATCTTGCCAAAATTAGTTAATCAAATGACTTAAAACCTCTTGCATGACAACGCTCGACCATAAACTGCACGAATGACCGTGTCAAAGCTGTAGGAGTTGAAGTTGAAAACTTTCGGACACCCACCTTATTCACAAGATCTTGCCCTTATTAACTTTTATTTATTTCAAAATTTAAACAACTTTTTATCTGGAAAAAATTAAATTCCGCACAGGCTGTCAAAATGACGTTTCAAGAGTTCATCGACTACCCCAATCCAAGCTTCTACAACAAATGAGCTACTTCTAAAATGGAAAAATGTATAGATAATTTGGGTGCATACTAGTAGTAGAGGGAGATAGCCGATTCTAGAACCTCCTCTGACCTTGACCCCAACCTTGACCCCTGTCGAGGTCAAGGTCAGAGTGAAGGTCAGAGGAGGTCCCAGAATCGACTGGAGGTGAAGGTCGGAGTCAAGGTCAGAGGAGGTTCCAGAATTGAGTGTACCTCCCTTGACCTTGGCCCCAGTAAGGGGGCCCTTTATTGGTGTCGGAGGCCTGGAACTGCGACCTTGATCCCAATAAAGGGCTACCTTATTAGACATTCATAGTACGGTTCCATAATTTAAGGTTATGTTAGAAGATCAGCTAGGAGCGATGCGTGATGTTACCCCTACGACGGTCCAATGGTGAATGACCTTAAATGAGTAAATAGCTTCTAATATAGACAATAAACTTGATAGGGGAGCATACATATGGACGGCATAATCTTATTTGGGTAATTTATAAAATATAACTCATTTATATTAATATTAACTGTTAATAATTTTATATTAATAATTATTTATTAATAATAATTTATTATTAATAATAATTTATTAATAACAATTAATTATTAGTAATAATTTATTAATAACAATTAATTATTAATAATAATGTATTAATTAATAACAATTATTTATTAATAACAAATATTTTTATAAACAAAATGTATTTCGCGAATGGGATAACATACGGTCACACAAAGTTTTAGAGACGGGCAAACTTGCCTCCGCATTATGTTTGCCGTGTTTTTTTTCTGATGCGAGAAAACGAGTTGGGTCATTGAACACCGGTGCGGAGTGATATTTAAGACCGGTGAGGAGTGATTTGAATATGTATTAGATTATTTGTATCTTGACATTAACACGCGGTCGGTAAAGGTCATGGTGTATTATTGTTTTTTATTTTCCGAGTCGGATTTTAGGTATAAAAGTAAGGATATTTTGAAAATATTTCGCAGTGCATCATTTAAGTTTCCATCGTCAATATCAAAAAAGCAAGTAAGTAGTACATGACTTAATATTAAAAAGTAAATAGCACTAATATATAATTATGTAATTTACATCTAGTGCAACGCTACCAGCCGTATTCGATGAGAACTTGGACTAATAAAGATGCAAATCGTAATCGGAGTAATGAAAATAAATTGCCGAGTCAACAACCGTTGGGCAGTCTTCATGGACTAGAAGGTGGAGAAGAGGAAGGGTTTTTTGAACAATTTTTACAAGAACCAGAATTGGAGTTACCAAATTTGAATATCTGTTCGTTTCATGATTTTGGCGAAGAAGAACGCGAACCACTAATTGCAAGTAATAATCAAGAATGTGCAAATGGAGATCAGTGTACTAATAATACACCAGAAAGAAAAAAAGAAAATGTTTTGAAACCTCTCCTAGCTCCAGTAACATATTTTTTGAATAAAAGTAAAACAAAGTGGATATGTGTTGGTTTGGACAGTGATTTAAATTTTGAACCTGTTATCCGATTAATGGGAAATCGAGGTCAAGGCATAACACTAGATTCAGAAACATGGAGTGATTTTAATAAAGCTAAAGATTGTCTTAACAGAACAATTAATACAAAAAATCTAGATAATTATATAAATATAAACAAATTAAGTGTGTCTTTTATTTATGTTGATAATTATCGCAAAGTCTTGAAAGCAACAGTTGGAACTGACTCTGTGTATTTATCGTATGAAAGTCTTCGTGAAGTTTGGAAATTAAGTGATGTTGTAACATTCCGATTGGAGTTATTAAAAAATTTAGATTTCGGTGACTTTTATTACCGTTGCTTGGATTTATTACCAAATTTTGAAGGTGATTTGAGAAAACGCTTAGAAACTGTATTTAATGGGAGCTGTTCTGAGCAAGTGGCGATTTTTAAGGAAATGATGACTTCTGGAATTGATAAAATAATGTACGATTTAGATTTACATCAAGCCATAAATGCATCGTATAATGGAGAAAACAAAAACCGTAACATTTTGTGAAAGTAAGAACAAAACTCACGCCCTTTATGTCTGGTTGTACGCTTATAGAGAGGCAAGGAAAAGTGATTGGATAAATTGTGCGTTGGATAGATGTAGATTTAATAGACGTATTAAAAGATTTGAAATTGAATCAAAAAATGTTTTGAGTGAAAACCATAGAAATAAAATATATTGTAATAGATTTATGAATAGTTAGTAGGTATATTAGGATAATGCGAGTTGTATTTTATTTAGTATAGAAAGGATTACGATGAAGTAGACATGTTTGTACTGCATTAATTAAGAAAATAAACTGTGTCAAATTTTAATTGCGTTTTGTTTATTGTGTGTTTGAACCCGTATAAAAAGTGATGCTTGGTCAAAACGTGGTTAGTTACAATCGTGAACCAAAGCGGAAAGGTAGTGGTTTGTTAAACAAATTAATAAATAAACTTCCCTTCGAAGTACATTTACCTGGATATAATTTTTGCGGTCCGGGAACTAAATTGCAAAAGAGGTTGGCAAAGGGCGACAGTGGTATAAACGTATTGGACGAAGCCTGTAAAGTGCACGATATTGCTTATAGTAAATCTGACAACTTAAAAGAACGACACGAGGCAGATAAAAAATTATACAAAGTTGCAAAGAGTAGAATAACAAGTAGTGGTGCAAGTTTAGGTGAGAAAGCAGCTTCACTAACAGTTGCTGGAGTAATGAAGGCAAAAACTGCTATGGGTATGGGACATGGACGGAGAAAACTAAAAACTAAAAAGATAAAAAGAAGGAGAAGAATCAGTAGAGGTGGTGCGTTATCATTTGCCAAAGCAATGAAGCTTGCAAAGAGAGCGATTAAACGTAGTCCCGACAAAAGTCTTCAGGGATCTGTAAAAATTGCGTATAATGTTTTAAAACGAAATAGAAGAGGTATTGGTAGACCTAGACGTAGGGTGATACCTATTCCTAAACAAGGAGGATTTCTACCGTTAATACCATTATTTGCGGCATTGGGCGCTTTGGGATCCTTGGGTGGCGGTGCTGCAGCTATTGCGAAGGCAGTAAATGATGCTAAGGCTGCTAATGAGCAACAAAAGGAAGAGGCAAGACATAACAGGGTAATGGAAGCTAAAGCAATTGGTTCAGGATTTTACATAAAACCGTATAAGAAGGGTTGTGGATTGTACTTGGGTTTGAATTCAAAAAACTAAGATCTGAGTTCCTTCGTAGACCATTAACTAATATTGATATTATTAAGTATGCAAAGAAACATCACATACCTTATTTCAGAGGTGTGTTTATGAGGAATGCATTACCGAAAAGAATTCGAAAGCTTGAAAGCGGCATCATCAATTTAGATAATGAGGAAGGTCAAGGAACTCATTGGGTAGCTTATAAAAAACGTGGAAAATCTGTCGAATATTTTGATAGTTATGGAGATCTTCGACCGCCTAAGGAGGTAGAAAAATATTTCTTATCAAATAATGGTAACAATGAAATATCTTACAATTACAGAAAGTATCAGAAAAATACTGACACAAATTGTGGACAGCTTAGTCTGAAATTCTTGTTGAACCATTAATAAGGAAGTGTAACAAGTTATTATATTTACTTATAGAACGAAAGCCATGGAGAAGACATCGCACGCTTATACGTTCACGTTAAGTGGTAAAAGTTCGGAATTGAGTTGTGATTTCAATCCGGCAATATATTTAAATGAAGATGAAGAATATGAGATGGCTTTAATGAATTTTGAATCATTTAATTCAATACCAAATGTGGACGAGACAAACAATTTATTTCATTTCAAGACGAGTGATAATAAATCGCACGTAATTACATTACATAGAGAAAGAACTGTTAGATAAGTATAAAAAATATAATGCACTCGTAAGTATTCGAGGAAATAGTAATACGCAAAAAGTGAGTATAAAGACTTCGGTGCTGATTGATTTCTCAAAAAAGAATACTATTGGATCTTTACTCGGATTTAAAAGAGATATTGTTATGCAAGAGGAACATTGCGAATCTGATAAGATTGTTGATATTAATAAAGTAAACGCAATTCAAATATATTGCAATGTGGTAAGTGGATCTTATAATAACGGAGAACCTGTTCACGTGTTGTACCATTTTTTCCCAAAAGTACCGGCAGGCTTCAAAATAATTGAATCTCCACAGGAACGTATATATTTACCGGTATCGGGAAAAATTATCAGTTCATTGAAAGTGCGAGTACTGGATCAGTCGAACAATTTAGTAAATTTTAGAAGTGAGGAAATAACGGTAAGCGTACATCTAAGGCGAGTGGAATAGTTGAATTCGTTTTTCACTATGAAAATATACGGAAAATTGAAAAGAAAAAAAGAGTCTTCTGTATTAACGATGGATAGATTAGGAAAGTATAAATGGAAGGACAGTCGTAAGGTATCCTCCAGTGTAAGAAGAGAAGTGAAACCGTTAACACAACGAAATAGAAAATATCTTAGCAGTTTGGGATTTACTTTATTGAAGCAATAATAAATATAATGGATATATTAAATGTGACCGAGAAGATAAAAACAAATAACTCTATAGTAAGTTACGAATATCATACACATCAACCTTTTGGATCGTCAAGTTTTGATCATAATGACGAAATACGAATTAATGTTCCGGAAATAGACAATTATACTATACCTGGTGAAAGCTATTTATATGTAGAAGGGAGTGTTCGAAAAGTGGATAAAAATGAAGCTAGTAAGACTGCAAAGTTAGTAAATAATCCAGTAGCGTTCATGTTTAGTGATATTCGATATTTAATGAACGGAGTTCAGATTGACTCTGTGAGGAATCTTGGCGTCACATCGACTATGAAGGGATACTTTTCGTTTACAAAAAATGAAATAACAAAATTGGAAAATGCTGGTTGGGCAGAAAATGCAGAGACATGCGATGCATTAGATGAAAACGGCCACTTTAGTCTTAGTGTACCGTTACGAACACTATTAGGATTTGCAGAAGATTATAAAAAAGTTGTTTTGAATGTGAGGCAAGAGCTAATATTAATAAGGAATAACGACGATAATGATGTAATTCTTCAACCTGAGGCATCTAAAGGTGAGAAAGTGAAACTTATTATAGATAAAGTGATATGGAGGGTTCCTCATGTTACCGTGGGCCTTCGTGAGCAATTATCATTAACAAAGCTAACAGAGAAGAATGTCGACATCCACATACCATTCAGAAGTTGGGAAATTCATGAGTATCCTTCACTACCGGAAACAACGAAACACACCTGGGCAGTAAAAACTTCATCACAACTGGAAACACCAAGATTTATAATAATTGGATTTCAAAAGGCGCGCAAGGGAAACGTATCAAAGAGTATGTCAAAGTTTGATAATATAAAATTAAATAATTTGAATGTATACTTAAACGGAATTCGTTACCCTTATGATAATCTTAATGTTGATTATACAAAAAATCAGTATGCCATATTATACGACATGTATGCAAGGTTTCAACAATCTTACTATGTACAGGAAAGTGAACCAATGTTTTCTCCTAAGGAATATTTAGCAGTTGCACCGCTAGTAGGAATTGACTGCATGTATCAAGCGGACACTATTCATAAAAGTGCCGTAGAAATCAAAGTGGAATTTAATACGAAAGAGGCTGTACCAGCGGGTACATCAGCTTATTGCCTAATTTTACACGATAAAGCGTATTACTACACTCCTCTTACGAAAGTTGTTAAGGAGTTATTGTAAGAATACTACTGCAATTATATTTACGTAATAATCAGTTTAGTGCAGATCATCATCGAAGGCAGAGTGTCTAGTAAGTGAAGTGCAAGTGGCTTGCAATGGAAGTAAAAAAATATATTATTATTGATATACAAGGATTTCAAGTAAGAAAAAATCATTTTATACCTAAAGAAGTAGCAAGTTGTGATAGTAAAGGATGCATAAGCCACTTCATATTCAAACCTCCCTATGAATATACGTGTTTAAGTAGAAGAGATAAAAGGACTGTCGATTGGTTGACAAGAAATCATCACTGTTTAAAATGGAGTGACGGATTTGTACCATTGGAAAATTTTGAAGAAATTTTGCAAAGTTTGACTCGTAATATAGGTACTATATATGTAAAGGGTCACGAAAAAGCAATGCATATCAGCAAAGTAATTGATAAACCAGTAATTGAAGTGAGTGATAACATATCAAACATACAAAAAACTCTACCGTATTGTACATTTCATACATCAAGTGATTGTGTGTGTGCACTTACCAATGTATACAAATTAACTCCATTTATACGTAATTATTGAAATCAAATGATATGGAGGAGGAGGAGTCATCATGTAAAGGTGTAGATATATAAACCGTGAACTTGTACAATTTTGCTAGTGCATTTGTGTTGTTCATGATGACATGTTATTGGATAATTCGTTCAACATATGGACAATGGATTATAAACAAAGTTTGGGAAGTTATAGAAAAGTACGAAAAGGATTTCGGTACTGCAAGTCTTACTGATGAAGATCTTGAGTTTCTGCCCCTGAACTACATACTGAAAAGGATGACCGCTCAAAACGTCGCCATGTTGTGGCATCAATTGCCATCACATTATCGAACAAATCAAGATTTAAGGGAGAAGCTCCCTTGTTTGCAGCATTATAACCAAGACAACATTCGCACTCATATCGATGGCCCTGCCCCTTCAAGAAAAGATTGTCATGGATGTATTTTTAAACATTTAGAAATTAATCAAAAAGTGTAAATTAACTAACGTTTTTTAATAAAGATATTGTAGTATATTAATAATGTTTTATTTGTATTCCTGTAACCCAATTTTAAGAAAGTGTTAATTTTTATTGTTAAAATTTCTTTCAAACAATTTATTTATTAATTAAGTTAATTGAATGACCAATGAGGTCTTTTTTCCAATTGGAGCAAAAGAAAAAAAAGGAAAAAAGGAGGAAAAAAGGAAAAAGGAGGAAAGGAAGGAAAGGAAGGGAAAAAAGAAAGAAAAAAGAAAGGAGGAAAAAAGGAGAGGAGAAGAATATTTCTTTTTACAGACCACTCCTCCTTACCAACGTCTCCTCCTTTTAACACGCCTTCAATGCAGAGGGGATGGGAGTGGGAAAAAAGGAGTGGGGATACAAAATTCCTACCTTGGACGGAACGCGTAGACGGACCGTTACCGTTACAAGCCCGGCCGGCGAAAATCTGGTACCAGACGGAGCGTGCAGACCGACCGCAACCATTTCTGCCGCTGAAGGTGAAACAGCAGCGAGTGAGTATTTTTTTATATAATATTTAATTTTTCATACATTGGAACTGAAATAAATGAAAAAGTATAATTATGTATTTTTCTTTCTTTTTTTTTACAGATTCCGGAATGACAGATTTTTTGAATCTTGTTACTCCTGGCGCTAGGTGGCTGACTGCAACTCATAGACGAGAATGCACATCACCCCGTAATGATGTACTGAATCAAGCCATGGTTGACGCTGACATTCTCAGTATTAGTAAAGATACAAGTGATACTGAGAATGTTGCGAGTACATCAATGCGGGGAAATGTAAGTTCCTTGGCAAGCGGGCAGCAATTTTACATGTCGTCGTCTAATTCTAATCGCAACAGATGGCGATATGGAAATTACTTGCCAAAACAAGAGTACAGGCAGCGACGTCGTGCCGAGAGGGACATGATGAGAAACAGGAGGAGAACAGTAAACGTTGACAGAAGTGACGTACAGCAAGGATCTGTACTTCGAAGACTGTTGGCGGTTCCTGAATCGATGTCGAGTATATCGATTACCCACCCCCAACAAACTGCACCGTCAACCAGTACTCGCTCCCATCCCAAAATATCATTAATGAATGTATCATCCATTCCAGAACCCGAAATCGAACCTGAAATCGAACCCGAAATCGAACCCGAAATAATTACAATCCTCTCCCAGACATCGGTAACTTCTGTGAATGTGCAAAAAGTTACAGTTCTGGAAAATATAACAGTTAAACCACCCACTAACGTAACTAACGAAATCCCTTGTAACTCACTCCCTTCCAACGAAAT
This sequence comes from Ontholestes murinus, assembly GCA_963969525.1. Taxonomy (NCBI): domain Eukaryota; kingdom Metazoa; phylum Arthropoda; class Insecta; order Coleoptera; family Staphylinidae; genus Ontholestes; species Ontholestes murinus. The sequence continues at coordinate 34,915,912 of OZ018396.1, forward strand.
CCCTTCAAATGTAATTGTTCCACGCTCGTCCCGGCCCGTGTCTCCTGTCATCAATTCCTCGTCCCGGCCCGTGTCTCCTGTCATCAATTCTTACAGTCAATCGATTGCTCGACAAGTCGGTAATAGGAGTCGCCAAGTAAGAAATTCTCTTACATTTTATCAAAAGTTGTATGATACTTTGTGTGAAAGCGAAACACGTGTAAATAACATGATTGAATCGTTTAATTTCGTTGCCGCTAATATGTCTAATTGTAATCCTGGTTTGTTGCCCGACCTAAAAGAGCAATTGAGACAAATTAGAGGCGAAAAGGAAACCGTGCAAAGGATCATAGCAACAATAAGATATTATGTAAGGGAATATAATCATTGATGACTTCTGTCAACGTTTCGTTCCCTGTTACCACGGATATTCGCTGCTGATTTGAACCTTAAATAATTTTCACTCGGCTAGAAAAAAGAAAAATCAAAGCTATTACAATATAATACGCCTAGAAAAAAAAACCAAAGTTATAAAAAAACAGCTAGGATAACCAAATATATGTACATCAAGTAATAAATAAATGTTTAAGAATAAACGTGTGAATATTTTCCTTCATCCTAAAATAAAACCTTATTATCATAATATGTAGGTGAAGTCTATAATTTATAAAACGCAGAATTAATTTTTACCGCTACTTCGGGCGAACAACTTAATAATGTATTTATATATTCAAACATGTTCATTAATATGTATGCTAAAATATACAATAAGAAATTGAAAGTGTTTTTTTTCTTTCTTAATAATGAGCAGCTACATTCCACAATCAAAATATCTAGGTGAGGTCATAAATTGTCCAGTTTATTGTATTCCATATTTAGTTCAGTAAAAACCTTCTTGGTGAGATGACATGCATCCCGTAAGTGTAACTTCACATGAATTATCATTACCGATACAAAATTTTGATAATGCATTATTACAACATCCGAGATTTAAAAAACACAGTGACCTTTTCGGAGGTGAATGTAAGAGAGGCTTAATTATAGGACCGAGTGCATGCGGAAAAACCAACATACTTCTTACACTACTTATTGCAAGGCATGGGTTAAGATATTTAAATATTTATTTATGTTCAAATTCATTGTACCAAGAGAAATATACATTTCTACGTGAATTAATGAAAACGATTCCAGAATGTGGTTATTATGAATATTCGGATATCGCAAGCCTAGAAGTTCCGACATGCATAAATGAATATTCCATTGTAATATTTGATGATGTGCCACCCACAGGTCACAATACAATAAAAGACTATTTTTCATACGGTCGACATAAAAATATTGACTGTTTTTACTTATGCCAGAGTTACAGTGCAATTCCAAAGCAGCTGATTAGAGATAATAGCAATTTGTTAATACTTTTTCGACAAGATGCAATGCATTTGAAACATATATATGATGATCACCTTACGGGGGACATGACTTTTGAAGAATTTAAGGACATTTGTCAAACATGTTGGGTCAATCCTCATGATGTATTGGTAATTGATTTAGACTGTGGTAAAGAGGAAGGGAGATACCGCAAGGGTTTTGACAAATTTATAATTGTATAAATTTGGGTACAACTTCCTTTACCCTTTCAGTATAAGTGTGTACTTCGATAACACAATGGACAAAAATGTCGCTAGACAACTTGCAGAAGCTCGCACTTCTCTACGTGATAAAATTAGAACCTTGAAATCAAACATAGCTGAGTCTAAACAACATCTTGAAGCTACGTTCTCACCCCTCAGTGAGCCACTCAAAGAAATAGCAAGTAAACTTGAGGCTAATCGACTAGAACCCAGTGAATTTCTAGAAGATGATGATAATGACTTCGATGTATCACAAATTAAACCAGCCTACGCACCATCTCCAAAACAGTCTTTTAACATTAAAAGGAGAAGAAAACTTTCGAAAATATACCACGAACCGAAAAAAGAATTACTCGACGATACCTTAATGACACCTACTGCAGAAAACCTTCAACGGAAAGGAGATGTTAGTTTTTTAGATGATGAGGAAGTGATACAAAGTGCCCCATTTAATTCAACTCAAATTGTAGAAAAGCATGATGATTCAAAGACGGATTTTGAACAACAAGAAGAAGAACATGCGTATAGTGATGACGATGATGAAGGAGAAGTAACACTTCCTATGTATCATGCCCAGCAAAGTTTTAGAGAACAATTGAATAGCCCAGAAGTGCAAAATATATTACAACAATTTGATGAATTACCCAGACAATTTCTCATATATTTCAAAACACATACAAAAGCTGACCGCGACGAAAAATATGGCGTACATGAAGTTGACGGAAATTTATATGTTGGAAATTCTGAAATACAATTCGAAGGACGAGACATAAAGATAAATAATCAGATATATACGGGAACAAAAGGACTGTATGAACTCTTATTTAAGAAAAAACCTTCAAAATTTACTTTAATGGATAGCCGAAACTACAGAGATATATTGCAACGAACTAATGCCGCGCGTGTACAATATAATCCAAATAAAGCGATTGCAGCCAACAGAGGGTACAAGTATGTGTCAATAGTAAAACCAATTTTAATGGGTGAGAGACCCCAGGTTTGGTGGGCAAAATTATGGAAGAGTGGAGGATCTCTGGAGAAAAACACAATGAAAAGGCAATTAATTCCAGGATCCACTATCGAGTACAAACATTGGGATGACCCCAATGAACTTGTAGGTAGGTTACGTTTATTAATAGCTTCACAGCATGCAGGAAATTCATCACACAACAATGAAATTGTTTCAATAATCGAAGAATTAAAAGAGGCAAAAATTATTGTATAAAAACATATTCTTTGAATCTACTCGTCATTCAGTGTGCAGCCAGGATACAGTTAGTTTACTTATATGACTCTTAATAAGTTTGGTGAACATCTTACCGGTGCTACCATGTCTGTAGACAACAGACACAGCATTTCAAAACATAGACATTTTCAAAAGTTGAAAGATGATGTAAAGCAGCAGACAACGCGAAAATCAATACAAGTCATCGGATTGTGGACTACTGGCCACGAAGCAGAACCTGGGATTTATCAAATTACAAATAAAGCAGCAACCTCAACGTTTGTTAATGAGGTGTACAGTGGTAAAGTAGTGAAGGTAGTTATGTATGGAGACAACGTTTGGGTCAGAATTAATGGTCAACCCTACAGGACCGAACTAAAAAAAAATCTTGTAACATTGAAACTCAATGATAAAATTCAAATAACTAGACGATTTGTAGACAGACCAGCATCAGCATCGGCCGTTGATATAGTAATTGAATCTGATAATGTCTAAAATTAAGCAAGACGTAGTGAAGGAACTGCATGCACCGGCTAGAAGAAACTTTAAAAGGCGTCGTGTTATTCTGAAGGGACTAAAAGATTTATATCAAGCAGATTTAGTTGAAATGATTCCGTATTCAAAGGAGAACAAGGGATTTAAGTATATATTAATGGTTATAAATGCTTTCTCTAAATTTGGATGGGCAGTACCTTTAAAGACTAAGACTGGGAAGGAAGTGACGCGAGCAATGCAAACAATACTGGACAAAAAGAAACTCATACCGAAAAACATTCAAACAGATCATGGCAAAGAATAAAGTTCTCGTCAAGTGGTTAGGATTGGATAGCTCACACAATTCCTGGATATCGAAGAAAAATGTGTTGTAATTATGTTATATAACTTTATTGCCTGTGTATTCGTTTTAAGTAAATAAAACAACTTTTTTTTAAAATATATACAATTTATTTACAACCTATACAATACATTAACAATTTAATATAAATACGTAATGAACAATTTATACAATCTTATTTACTACATATACAATACATAAATCAAACGTAATACATAGAAAACAAGTATAAGGTAACAATTTATACAAAACTTAAAAACATGAAATTAATTATATAACCTATCGTATTCTTCATTTAATATTTGATTTATACATTCATCTTCTTGAATTTGTTTAATTTGTTTATGACCCCAAGCCAATGTGCCAATTTTATCTGGTAAAATGTAACGTTTATCGTCAGTAGCAGACAAAGCAATTTTATTTTTTAGTTCTGTAAAAACTACATGGTAATCAGAACGGAATGTATACATTTTCTTGAAAATTTCTCCCCCCTCTTCCACTATACGTTTATAATCACACAGAGTCAATTCTTTTTTAATAACATATTTTTTTACACCTTTTGCTTTCTTAACGCAATCTGAAAGTGTATTGATGCAGTATGCTTTAGCTCCTGTACCAAAAAACGATGTAATAATATTACCGGCAAATTCATCCTTCATTTTACCTATAACTGACTTGTTTCGAGGTATGTTATGAACATTATTTTCAGGATAATTGGAAGTATCAAAGTGCTCAATATTATTTTTGATATCATCGTAAATATTTTCAGTAAATACTTCAATTATTAATGAATCCGTGTCTGTGTACAGCAAACGAACATTATCGCCATACTCACGTTTTAAAAAATCATAATAGAATTTATAAACTACAGTTTTAGCTAACTCTAATATACTAAAACCTACGTACAATGGTTTATTGTAATGTATTTTTACAATAGACATTTCCACAGCTATTAAATTTTCACAAAATATTTTGGTAGATTTAAAATTTGGTTTCGCGATAAATACTTCCGCCCCTGGTTTTCTATAACGCGTCTCCCAATGACTCAATAAACGAATGTCAACTCTGTTTTCTACATTTTCCATGGTTTTTCCAAATACAATGTTATTCATGGCTTTGTAATGATTCCTTTCAAACGCGTTACTTGACTGTCTTCGCTTTTCCGTATTAAAATCAATATATGACTGCATCCAATTGCTCTGTTCAAATTCGAGAATTCTATGGGTGCGTTTCAATATTAATCCATGATTTAAACATTGTTTTAAATTCATGTAGTGTATAATGTACTTCTCCTTATCGTACAATGTTGGTACTAATTTCTTATGTTTAGAATTTTCAGGGTTACGCAATTCAGGGCAAAATGGCAAATCGTTATGTGTATCATGTAAACATTGAGGATAATCCAAGTCAACTTCCAAAACGTAACCGGTACTAGAATTATTATCAATCTGTAAAACATCAAAATTTTCTAATTCCCGAGCATTCAACCAGCGAAATTTACCTGTAGGCAGTTTTGATTGCATTGCAAAACCGTACAGGTTGGTAGCATCTAAATATGCAATATAAGATATTGGTTGCGTATCATTGAACTCACTTAAAAATTTATTATTTGCTTCGGATTTACGATGAGAACACATACTAAGCCCCCCGCGAATCCCCCTTTTAAAAAAGAAAAACATATCGACGTCTGTAAGGAGTTCCAGTTGAACCCCAGTCATTTTTAATAAAGCGTCCCACCCGAACCCTGGTGCCGTAAAGTAATGTGCCGGATCTAATGTATAATATTGTAATGAAACACTGCGATAATTTTCAAATATGTCGGCCAAAAGTAACACGTCTGAAGTTAAATAAAGTAAGGAATAATCTCCCAATGTTTCACAATTAAACACTTGCCAGACAGTCTGTGCCCTGTTATAATTATCATGTGATACATCAGAATCTGTTAATGAATCATAAAACGCTTCACGTTCTGGTAACTTCGAATAATTTATTTTATCAAAGGAATCCATAAAATCATAGGGAAATATTCCTTTCTGCCTTACTAAATTGAACTTAATGTTGTCAGGAAAATATTTTCGTACTTGTTCACATTGGTTGTCATCTAAATAACTACCAAGTTTTGCAAGGGAGCAAGATAAAAATCGAAAAGAATCTACAAACCTTAAGTTTATAAATACTCGCCTCATTCTACCTTTTATATCTTGTGAATCTGCGACGTGAACTTTTTTACTAAAGGAAATATACTTTTCTTTATTTTGTGCAATTACGTCAACATCTTCACCATTCATCGCAATGTTCTTTATAAACATATGAGAATCATAATTTGATAAATTGTGAAAAAACACCGGAATAAATTTTGGAATTTTATAGTTGACATTACATACCGAGTGAGCAGGACCTCGAAACAAGCCAGTTAAATGGTCATGATCATGAACTTTATCTTTTACATTACTAATTATTTTCTTACAAATATGACAAATATTTTTTTCAAACTCTATCTGATCAGCACTTGTCAAGGGAAGCATTTGTATCACTACTCCTAAGTGATTATTATAAATGTACTTTATATCCTCTTCTAATTGCTTTACAAACTCAATAGCAGCATCTTTCCCGATATATTTTTTAAAAATGGATAATGAATCATCGTAACTACATTTTATATAATATGCGAAAGCATATGGTTCGTGCCGAAAGCACTTCATAGTGTATGATTCATTATCCATTATATTATTTTTTACTTGATCCACTGGACATAATAATGCTTCAAAATCAGCATAGACAACAAACGGAACTTTCAGCTGCCTTTCGTAATGTTCAAATTGTAAAATATTAGACAGTACTTCTTCACCCAGACTATTTATGCGATAATTTGTGTCAGGTAAAACAGCTTTTACTTTACCGCAATCTTCTTCCCTATGCCTACTAACTTTTTCTATAGAACTAAAGTATAATAAACATCCGTCACAAATAAATTTTTCGTGTCCATGTAACGATAACTGATTTCCTACTAAACGTGACAAATTTCGAATCCAACAGTAGTGACTATTACCACCATCATCATTCGTTATATACAATAAGTTTACTGTAACGTTCCACAATCCCGTTGAAATTTGTAATGGTACTACTTCGTAACTAACCTTATTATCCCGAATCTCTTTATTGAGACCGTACACGTTCACGCAAATATTGTTCTTATTTTCAAACTTGTTGATGTCTCTTATTTTCACAGGAAATTCCAAGTCCGAAAAGTCACACACTGTAGAGTAGTGGGGGTATGATGATGTCCGGTTAGATAATCCAGTCGGAGATCGTAAAGCAGAAGTTATTGCCCAAGCAAAACATGCCTGATCGTTGTTTTGCACATTTATTACGGCCTTCTTCGATTGTATGGACGTCGGAAGGTTTATATATGTAGACGCCCTCAATGGATTGTACTTATTTATGGTCACCTCCATATACAAAATTTCAAATAATGTCCACCCTATAGAAACAATTCATCATTACTTTCTAAATTAAATCAAATAATAAAAAATCTTTACATATTATATTTAACACGTATTTGTAGGAAATAAATAAAATTAATTCAAATTATATATACATACCTGAATCACGTTCTTGAAATTCGGACATTTTATTTAATATTTCATCTATAAACTCGTAATATTTTCCGTAAACATCACTGCCCACTGTTAACACTTTATTTTTGGTATTAAATGTCTTCATCTCCACATTTTCCTTATTGGATAAAAAGTACAATCCTCCACATTCCAAATTTACTTTAACACTACCAAATATTTCGCGTTTCGCTTCTATTAATGTCAGAACTTTTTCTCTTATTACATGTGCAAACTCGAGCATATCAACATGATGTCCACGTTCAGACACTCTAAATGTTTCGCTTTTCTGCCCAAATGCAGATGCCAACTTTTCTACACCATCATCAACTATTATAAATCCATTATTCTTATGAGCAGCACTTTTTAGGTGACCAGACATACATTTCTTCTTTACTGGTACGTTGCAAATTTCACATGTTACGACGTCGGACAATGATCGCTTCTTAGCATTTGAGGTACTAGGATTTTCTTGAACTACTTTTGCACTTCCTACACAAGAATTTATCTTGTGACGCCTTACATTGTCTTTTCTTGAAAAAGTCTTACCACAATCTAGGCAGGGAAACATGGTGCTATTGGGTAGTAAATAAACAAATTTTACTTAAACACTATATGATGAAGAACGATGAAGTCGAACTGAGTGCTTACAATGAACTGAGAGACGAAAAGGGGTCCACTCTTTAAATTAGCAGATTTTAACTGGTTAACCTTGAGTGACATCACTCCACTCAAGGTTAACCTTCATTGCAAGTAAAATTAAATTTAAAACAATTTAATCTTCGTCAGTATCCTCCATGTCTGTATCTGACTCAGAAATACTTGACAACTCATAGTAAACCGGCCAATCATCATCAATGTCTGATAAATCCGAGTCAGACATATTCGGAAATAAATCTTGGCCGTCAAGCTCAAACAGTGGCATGGCAAAACAGAAATCACAGTATCTTTTTTCCTGCCTAATGAATTGTACTACGTCAGCACCACTCATTAGAACAGTTTTAGAGTACCTAGTTCTAAAAAACTTAATACGTTTTGGCTGACGGTAACCGAGCCCCCTACAATGCACGCAATACCTCTCCCCATTTTTATCCACCCAGAATTTTTTCTTCACCACTACAATATATCTCCGAGTCCAACAAATATTCATGACTGCGGCAAAACTCTCGGCAAATAGGGCGACTGCTACACACCGACTCAATCTAACACCACATCTAAATGGTAGCCGATGATGGTTTTCTCCATAAAACTTTTGAGGTCTCTCGTCACAATACACCCAGTTCACGTGTTTCCACCAATATTCCATAATGCATCCCAATGACTTCGGGATCTGACCCTTCACTACTAATTCCTGAATTTGGAATCTATTTTTCAAGATTTGGAGACATATAACTTTTAAAGTTATATACAGCAGGCTGAGAGGTTCTCTTCTACCTACTCTTCGCACCATCACTGGATTCATTTTTTTTGCAAATTGTAAATAACACAAGGATAACACACTTTACAAAACTAATTTCGAATATCTATTATAATTCAATTTATTTAATTCCAGCGTCCCCTCTCTCCTAATTTAAAAGGATAACACGTATTTTAAAGGTCGAGGTTACTTAAAGGTCAAGGTCGCTTGAAGGTCATATAAATGTCAAGGTCGTTTGAAGGTCAAGGTCATTTGAATGTCAAGGTCGTTTGAAGGTCAAGGTCATTTGAATGTCAAGGTCGTTTGAAGGTCAAAGTCATTTGAATGTCAAGGTCATTTGAAGGTCAAGGTCATTTGAATGTCAAGGTCATTTGAATGTCAAGGTCATTTGAATGTCAAGGTCATTTCAATGTCAAGGTTTAAAAGTCAAGGTCACGTGAAGGTCAATCAAGTTCAAGGTCAGGCGCATCCTCTGACCTTGAACTAGCCGATTCTAGAACCTCCTCTGACCCTCAAGGTCAGAGGAGGTTCTAGAATCGGCTAGTTCCCCCTACTCATACTGATTAAAAATAAAAAGTTTTTATTGGAAAACAATCAAATTCAATTATGTGCATTTTTGCTCCACTTCATACTTGACAACTTAATATTATAAATATGTTTTTAAATTCCTTTGGTATCTATTGGTTAGTGAAGTTTAAATTTATTTGTCATTATTTTGTTTGTATCTATTTGGTGAAGTTAAATATTAAATAAGGATTGTATATAAATTTGAAAATTTTAAAAAGTAAATTTTATTGAGTTAATTAATTGATATAGTTAAAATTTAATTATAATCAGGGTTGAAATAATTTATATCCTCACATTCACGTTATAAATCATCGAGTCAAGTGTCTATAAAGTTGTAATAATGCGATGCAGTTGAAGGAGAGAAGAGATGAGAGGAGAATGGCTAAACAGAGGTAAGTAATGGTTGGTAAATTAATTAATAATTAGGTGTAGGGGGGGATTAGGCGAGGCATTAATTAATCACGGGGAAAATACCACTCCAAGAACGTCGCCGAGAAAATCCCTCCCAACAAAGTGACCTCATCAATCCTTCCACTCTGCATAACTCTCTCACCGTCCCTACCAAATCCGAAATTGCTGTCATCCTGTGGAACGGACACCACCGAGAACGATTTCCATGGGATGGCATTCTAGTTTCCACACTTCCTCCAACGGTAGCGAAACAGCGAAACAATAATATAATATCACGTTTAATAACACTTTAAATATTTCAATATTAAATAGTCTTTTTGTAAATTCAATAAACCTTTTTTTAGTAAGATGATTTATGTGTATTTGTAAAATTTATAATTCTACAGAAAGTTTTATTCAACATTTCACATTATTCATGTGTTTGATGTCGTTGTAAAAAAGGAGAATGATGGATTATTTAAGCATGTCACATGCAGGTAAACACGTGTTTGAATGCGATATTGTAATCGGCTTTACACTCCCATATATAATCTATGGATATCCTCTTTGTTTTCGTGTAAAGCGTTAAATCTTATACGGAAATTATCGCATGTGTTACTTTATTTATATAAATTTAAGTCCACCGTCGTTTGAAGATGTTACTCTGTACATCTTCCTATATAGAACATAGTGATTGCATTTAACTATCAGTTCATGAACTTTCGTCTTGAGAAATTGTAATATTCTAAGTAGATAAGGGCCGAACACACACACGCGCATGCATATAAGGAAGGAGTGCACTATGTATATGTATGTAAATTGGCGGCAGTGAACCGTAATTTGTTATTAGTTTGTGAGATTGGACTTGACCCAGCACTTCCTCTTCCACATCCAATATCTCTTCTCCCCGCGCTCCTGTTCCGTCCATCGAGGATAGAAACTTAGTATTCCGCTTTTGCTTCTGTTGCTATACCTACCCCAACACCGACCGCACTTACTTCACAAACATGTGCTGCAAACTTGAGAAGTCGAGAGCCACACGATATTTCAGCTCTTGGGGATTCGGGGATTACGCTAACGCGATCAGCTAGCTAGAGCTGTAAACTCTATACAACTATGGACGGTTTTTAGGTGACGTGTACATACGACGAACTTAATTTATTACTTGTATCGCGTTAATATATACTCCTATATAATATTGGAAAATTTTGTGTTAATCCAAATTAAATTATAAATAAGAAACACCACACAATATGTTTTTTTGTTTATATTAAAATTAAAATTTAACATCAAATTTTTCTATAGGACTGTAAAATACACCACTTGCGTGTTTCCCTTCTCTTCTATTATCAAAACCACCATGACCTGCCCTGTTACTAGGTAAATGGAATTAACACAATTATTCAGAGTGCGCAGATTTAATTAGTAGATTTGCTACGCTGCCATTCTTAATACGACCATCTCTCGGGGGCAGATATTCCTTTTCTTTTTTTTGCCTGTTAATTAGAACATCGAGATAAAAAACATAATTAAAATTTCTGTATTATTATGGAAAAGCGCGGGCTAATCTAAACGTGCAGAGTCATGAGAGGGAATCGTTAGCACTATCGACCGACAAAAAACTACTTTCCCTACACTATAAAATTTAGTATGGTGAATATAAAAGTTACCACCTTTTTAATATTTATGTATATTATTGTTAATAAACTATAAAAGTTATGTGAAATAATTGTAAAGAATAATAACGAGGGAAGACTGTTTTTTATATAGACTAAATAAAACAACTACGTTGTACAACTATAATAGATCTTTCTGGATGGATGCCAAAGATGTAAAACATAATGTGGAAATAACAGTTGACGATTTTTCACTTTCAACTACAAAAATATGTTTCAAAGCTAATAAAATGATGATGTTTTATTTTAAATTTATTGCGTGAATTTTAGTAACATTCCAACGATTTGTAATATTTATGCGTGCTGATGCTGAGGTAATAATCGCCCTTGGCACCGGCTGGTGTATCCTCTCCGAACAATATTTTTTCATTATTTTCACAGATTCCCTCCACGTATTCCGTCCAGGAATTGCATTTCCTCGCGACCATCTCGGAATTTATGGATTCGGTAAAGTACGCCCAACTCTTTTGGTGGCTGCAATAATCTACGAGAATGCGGAATGTTGAAATTTAATAATAACAAGTGAAATTGTAGATTAAATTTTTCTTTGGTTTAATAATGCTATTAACTTACTATCTGCCGGTTGTAACCTTCCCCAATTATCTTTCTGTGCAATAAAGTCATCGAAGAAGGGCGGCACCGCTTTACAACCAACTTGCAACCGTCCACCGCCGTTCGGATAAAAATCCACCGTCCCCAGCGAGTCCTTGTAACCGAAGATCCCACTGTCCGTGTGAATAATCTCCACACTGTCTGCATCGCCCCTGGCCAGCCGTCCATCCTCGGACCGACCTTCGAAAATCGGCCTCGCAGGGTCCAAACCGGTGATCCTTCCTATCCTACCGCCGCCCCTAGTCATGGCAGATACCGTTTTGCCCGCATGTCCGGCCACCTGTGCCCCCATGGAATGCCCAATAACGTGTACACCACTTAAAGGTATGCCCCGACGACGTTGTAAATTCACTATGAACTCCCCCACGTGTTTTCCTATCAAATCGATTGGTGAAAATATATGGTCTATAAAATATGTTGATTTTATGTTCTACCTAATTTCTCCACTTCCAAGACAACTTTAATGTAATTGACCTCAGCTAGATGAGAATAATCGACTCTGATAACGTTGTAACCTCCTCTCATTAAATATGCCCTCGCCATGTCCATGTAATGAGTAAGGTTCGCGTTCTCCGTAAAACCGTGGATGATGAATTTAATTGGATGCAGCGGATTCACCTTGTCTACATTGTTATTCAAGTCGAGGGCTATATTTTCCGTTTCCGTGGTTAGGTACAAAGTGGGTGCTTTCTCACCCATAACCACCAACGCCACTGACACTAAAGCTATTAATAATGATTTATTCAAAAGTATATAAATCTACAAAAGCAATTTTAATTATTAATTATACCTACCAATAGTTAATATTTGAACGCATACCATTTTTACAATTGGTGTAAACATATAAATTTGTTTGTTGCGTTGAATTTATAGACTTTTAAAATAATATCGCGTTAATTACAGCTTCGTAAATTGATTAAAACAGTGAAGGTATCGCGAGGAAATGACCTGTTTTGTGTCAAGCTAACAATAAAAAATTATCCGCGACATGATAAAAATGCCTCAAGTGTTTAGATTATGTCCAACTTTATTGAATTTATTACACCCAACTAACTGCAATTAATTATAAGTACTTTTAATTATTAGGTACCTAATTTAAAAGCCTTAATTAAACATTAAATTATTATCCATTATCGTGACGTATTTTAAATTCTATACACTTTAAGTACCTAAAATGAGTTCAAATTTTTCTCAAAAAAAAACAATTGAAATTTGTCCTCTTATAAAAATGTGTATTACGTCTATCTTGTTCTACTTCTTTCGATTCAGTGGTGATAGATTAAAAATTTTAAACTGAGAACGTGTTGGTATTTATTTGCACGACAAGTCGAGTCACTGAGTCGCGACGACAAGTTTAATTGGAACGTTCTATTGCCTCTTCTCGTCTCCCTCTTCATTAAAACCCATCTCACTCTCTGTATGTACACCCACCCCGCCCCATTTCTAGCCATCCACCCTATTCTATTCTATTTATTGTATTTGGTTTTGTAGTTGGAAACCCGCAAACAATTCACACAATCCCGCATTTTGCATAATAACACATAAATACACGCAAATTTATTAAATAACGTAATAATGAATAGATTTCCGAATGCGGGCGGTGGAGATTAAATTATTAGTTGGGATTATCTTAAATTGTGCTACATAAAGTTATTTATTATAAGGAATTTTACACTTACAACTATGTAAAACCAAATAAAAGCATTCTTGATAAAATTAAAATATTAATGTTAGCATAACGCTATAACATTGTTTTATTCCAGCCATATGTGCCATAAATATTAATACAAAGTAAACGACGCAGTAATTTATCTGCTGAAAAGAGTCTGTTTGAGCAGAAGCAATCTTTTAAAAGTATAAATTTTCCTCTTAACACACTTAGCGGTCTATAATACCCCATCTAATGACTAGCGGGGGTAAAATAAATTTACAGAGGATAATGGGCCCGGCTCAAATTATTGATGCCTCGACTTATCCCACAGCACCTAAAATTTAATCCCCCATCCACCTGATACAAGAAACTTTATAAAAACTCAAGTAAATCAATTTATAAGTGGAAAAAGCACCGTGATTTTCCTAATTGAGTACCATATCAAAATATGATCAAAATAAAAATATATGTTAATGTATAGGAAATGGCTACACCAAAAGTTTACGGTTAAGCCGGAATTTTTCTCCAAAAAAAAATTATTTCTTTTGTTTATAGCAATGGAATGCTTTATTTGATTTAAATGAAATTTGTTATTAATAACTATCATAATATAATATTATCATTTCAGTTATTCTGGCCATTGATGATTAACACGAAGTATAGAAAACCAAAGTATCACAACATAAAAACTCATTAAAGATTGATTCCGGCTTAACCATAAACTTTTGGATTAGATATATTGTCTTAAATCATCATATTTTGGCCGCAGGAATCTGTACTCCAATTAATTAACGTAACACCCTGTATTTCTATTTCGATAATAAATCAAATCTAATCACAATACAATGAATGTAAATTTTGTTAGCAAATTAAATTAAGTATTTATTATTATCAACCGATTAATAGTAATAATAATATGTAGCAAGAATTTATTTTACAGCATAAGGAGTGATTTTAATTTAAAATCTCTGCAGAAAACAACGCTTGTTTTGCATGCATACAACTGCAGTGAGTGGATGGTGGAGAATGTTGAGAACTGGGGGCGAAGGGCGGCGGTGTGGAAGTGTCGTCTCGGGGATTATTTAATTAATTAAAGCGTGTAAATAATAGTTATCAGTGTTAATGTTTAGCAGTTGTGTAGACATGTTTCATAAATTATGCGGAGGGATTAGTCAAGGTGTATTTGTCTTTGTGTCGGGAGGGCTTACTGTCGTTAAACAGAAAACAGCAGTGTGAGAGGGCGGTGCGCTTCTATTTATTCAGAAACGGATATTTATTTGACGAAGTTATTAAAGATAAAGTGATTAAAAAAATAAGTAATTCTTATAGCGTATTTGTTATTATTATTAATTGTATATTTAGTAACTAGAATATTATTGACATAAAATATTACGTTGATATAAATAAAAATATTCAATTCTTTAGTCACAAAGCAAACAATGCCTTTAATCACAGAGTTGGTCCGCTCGTGTGGAATTTACAATGTAATAATTATAATCGGGCAAAATAGTTTCGTGCATTAAATATAGAAAATTACGGTCGTGTGTAATTACATAGTGTGTACGGCCATAATAATAATTTCGAAAAAGCCTGAGCCCTCTGAATGCAAAACGCACGTTTATTCAGTTTTCCCAGATTAAATCTCGTTCTGTTTTAATGAAACCATTAATCATTCTCTTACTCACACACGTGCAATATACAATTTCGGTTAAGTACTTATGACAGTTATCTTTTGGTTTTAATAAAATTTAATTATGCTATTTAATTTACTTATTAGGTACAAATATTAATATATAATAACATAATAGAATAATAATCCCAAGCAAGAATTTCTTTTCAGAGAAGAGTTTAAAACACGGTGTGTGTGACATGTTTTCTGAAAACTGGACAAAGGAAAATGGTCGGAAAATTCTTTCTCTCTCTCTCTCTCATAATGTCTGTTTGTATGTGTATAAACGTGTGTTCCTGTGAAAAGGGCTTGTGACATTTACTCGCATGTTGCTGGATGAGAGAGGCGCCCGAATAACGGAATAAACTGACCGAACATTACAGCACTTAGTAGCACGGACGAGAGACGAAACGAGGCACATAACACCTTTAAAATGTAAGAATCTTTCTCGAAATAAATAATGTAATCAATAAATAATAATATGTAATAAAAATTTAAAAAATAAAGTCCTTTTTTCATCGTGGCACATTTAATGCCTCAGGTGTTGCAGCACGTGAAAACTTTTTAATCATAAATTTTTTTCCTCTTTATAACCTTTAATGCATATTTTATACTTTCGCTCTTATACTTCAACACATGTGAATATAATACATACACAGACATACATTTTCCAAACTTAACACGTCTGTAAATTAACAACTTTGAACGTTTTTAGTTGCACACTGGTGCAATTTTGTCGACACGCTTTTACCAGAGGGGATTTTAATAGAATTTCAAAACGCGGTTTGAACGTATCCCTCTACATATGTGTGTGTGTGTGCACGTGAAATATTAATACCTTTTGGTGTCAAACAATAAATTCAATAAATATACATAAAGGAGGCAACGGCAGGAAATTAGGTTTTAAATTAAAACACCACATACGCGACAATGGGCGATAATTGAATTCTCCTTTTTTTCGGATATTAATACTATTATACTCGTTAATAGCATAATATTACAAAGTAATTTTTGTTTAAAATCTGTAAAATTATTGTTGTCTAACATGATTTCTATCTTATAAATTAGTAATTAAACTTAAACAGCAGAATTAAACCCGAAACATGAATACTTAACTTGCAGTGTTGTGTGTGTAGCCCGAAGGTATATTAAAATATTAATGATGTTACTTAAAAAAAGGACACTCGGTTTAATTAGAGATGCTTATCTTTAGACCAACGACTTAAAAGAGTTAAAGAGCTCACTTTTTTAGTACCTTAATATATATACAACATACACAAAAAAAATATATTAGATTTATTATTATTAGTAAATAGGTTTGAGTTATTATAGATTCCATCAAAAATATATTTTTAATAATTGTAACATGAATTAAATTACGTTACCAATAAACTTATTGAGGGGACGATAATTTTTTTATTGGAAAGACAGTAACGAATTGAATTTTAATTATAGGTATGCGCAGGTGAGTGAAATTGGGTTCTATAGATGTGGAAACGGAATTTCTTGCATGCAACTAATTGCATCAGACCATTCACCTTAACTTAATTAAAATTAGATATCAGATTAGATCCTAGAAACTGAAGGGCCCGTGGGAGGGGGTAAAGATGTGGTGGGCGGCTTGGGAGTAGTGTAAACCTCGTTACAACAGTTGCAGGGGATGGGAGGGAAATGGAAAGAGATAGAGAGGGAAGGAACGCTGAAACTATTTACAAGCCTCGGTAAGAAGTGCTCGACCACAGATTCATCACCAGCCCCCCAAGGAAATGCATTCACAACAGGAACTAATTGTCTTATACACCAGTTACTGCTATATCAAGTGTTTACCAACATTAATTTATCTCGTGTTAATTATTTCTACACACTGGGAACTATAATTAAACAATTAGGATTGTTACCAGAAAGCAAGAATTAATATGTAACAAATCATAATACATTTAGAATAAAAAAATCTATTTTCAATATAAATTTTTGTCCTTTTCAAGTGTTACGTGTCAAAGTTAAATAATAAATCATAATTGAAGTGGGTCTTTTACGAGCGGCCATAAACCAATAAAACAGTTATCAGGGACGTGGAATGGTGTGAGGCGGGCAAGAGTAAGGGGGTTTGTAGTGTCCTTCCTGCAAGATAATGACCCCCAGACGCGTTTTGATATTCCGCACCGGAAGCGGAAGATGCTACCCCTGTGAGGTGCCCGAGGGTGGACCGAGATTGATCGTAACTCGGACTGCTCGGGGGAGAGTGTAAATTCGTGTCCTCTTCCGCATCCACCAACAATACCTTTCTCTCTCATTCTCTTTGGCTCTACACACACATATATGAGGATAATGAAATGAACGAAGGAAAATGAGGACTAGTTTACTTTCGTTTTAAATCATAAAAAATGCAATATCTTGGACACTATTAATTTTCAAACTCTGCTTTACCGTCGGCAATATTGTCCCAGCTTTTGTAATTTATTTATTTATATACTCTTTTTGGGGTCGTGAAAAGTCTCATACATTCTTGATGGTGTATCGGACGTAAGAAGCTATGAACATGTAACGAAAGTCGCTGAAGACGGTTATTATTAAAAGAGATGGAGGAATTATTGGAGTTGGACAGGTCTGACGACAACGATTAATATTGATTCAATAAAAATTCGAAGTCATGTATCAATATTGTAATCTTTATATAAAATACAATAAAGAATTAAAATAACTTTATCCTAATATACTTAAATAAGTGACAAAGTATTTTGAATATTTTAAAATCATTTATCTTCTAGTCTATTAATTTATATAATAGTTATGATTATTTAGATTGCATTAAATTAATAGCGCACCGGTTATATAACTGAACTGCATTTAAGCGTTATTAGTATTAGATGGAAGTAGTAAATATCAGGAGGCAGTGGGGAATGATTACAATTCGATTCTTCCGGTTGTTGAAGTAGCGGAGTTCCCTTAAGTGGCCCTTTGCGAGTGGAAGAGAGCTGTTGAACCGCATGATTCCGCCTTCCTCCGGATTAATGGTGTACTTCTTCCTGCAACGGGGCGATGGAAGGGGTGCAGGCGGAGGAACCCCATAACCCCAACGTTCCACCCTCTAATAGAACATTACGCATTTCTCACCGGATCGCACACATTTCCCTACTATGTAATTTACACACATACACACGTAACGTAACGATAACGTAAATTAATGATGATGTATTGGAATTGATGTTTCAATTAAAGTTACGATGCTTATGTTAGTATATTTATTTTTAACAATTCGTTAATTCATTTTTTTAATAATATTGCTTTTGATTATTATTAGAATACTAAACAATCTTTATAAATAAAAATAAATAGTAATATAAGACATTTTCCAATTGTCTATTAAATAAATATTTCACACACATGACACAAAATAGAAATATTTTCGTAAGGTTGTTCCCATTAATTGCACCGTGTGTCTGTAACGTGAGCAATTCGTATTCCAGAAGGGGCGACCACTTAACTAAGCCTGTTAGTTGAAAGGGCCCGCGACCATAAAGGTCAATTATATAACAATTTACGTTTTGGAATTGGATCGCTGGTATTATTTCAGTGGCGGTATTAATTAAATGAAATTGCAGAAATATTAGGTCAGCCCTCAAAAGAGAGAGTAGAGAGGCATGCGACATTTGTGCTAAATTGGTATTTCCTGAAAACGGTGAGAGGATAAAGAGAGAGAGTGAGAGAGAGTGTATGTGCGGAAAAAGAGAGAAGGTGGAGTAGAGTGAGAGAGCACACGAGGGTGAAATAAGCTACTTGAGGCCTCCACATTGTGATATCGGTCAGTTAATGAAATTGTTGTGGTCGTTCCTGAATTCCTCACATGCACACATTTAATTGATTATTTTTTGACTGTTAATTATTATCTATTCAATAAAAATCTAAATTTAACCACCTTTAACAATTATAGTCCAAGTGATAGGATATAAAACACGTGGCCATTGATGTGTGAGTGACTTTGTCTTTTTACTTTCCCTATATAGAATAATTGTAGACTATTCCACTCCTATTGCATGTAGCCAATGAAAATGAGGCATGTGATATTTTTTAGCCAATCACGTCAATTTATAAGTGAATAAACACCAAGTTGCTGTTTATTCACCTGAATAACCTGAAGTTAGCTATTTCCCGACAAATGAATTGAATTAGCCTTGATAAAAAAGCGAAAAACGTTGTTTCTACGTATGTCAGTTGCAAGTAGGTTATAAAATCAAAAGGTTTGGTAACACTTCATCATCCATAATAAATGCGACGGTGACAAGTTCTGCACCAAAAAATCAAACTTAAACATGATCGTGTGTTTGGAAACGATTTGAAGAAATCTGCGCCGATAAAAACTACCAGTTGTTAGCAAAACTTTAATGGAAACTCTTGCCGCGATTATGATGACTGGGCGTATAATATAAAGAAGGTAAATGCAAATGATTATAAGGGAGGTGTTATTTAATCAATGTCGAATTTTTCGACCAAAATACTGCAGGAGATATATCATAAAAATTTTAATATAAACATTGAACCATTCACCGATATTCGTTTCAAGTCGTGGAATAGTCTTTCCAAATACCATTCGTGATGACAATTAAATCGGAATAAATTTTGTTTTTAGCGCATTCAAGTTTGTTGCTTAATCGCGATTTTTATTCGAGCAACTGCTCTCATTAAAATCGCTAAGCAACAAACTTTCATGCAAAAACAAAATTTATTCGAGTAAATTGCCATCACTTATTGTATTACTTGTGAGAATACAACGTTGGATTTGAAAAATAACATTAACATTTTTTATTGAAACAAAATATCATTACTGTTTCCCATTCTGTATATACGTCTGTATGTTTTTGTGTTTAATTTAATAGAGAGTCCGAGGGATGTTAATTAAGATAAGCCGTTTCGGGTAAATTTCGGCGTGTGTGCATCCATTTAAATTTGTGTTTGTGCGCCCGGTATTAATATTGACGTTTGTTCGCAGGACTTTTCCGGACCGAAGGGCAGAAGCTGACTGGAACGATGTGCGACTACCAATTCAGCAGTTCGGATTATTCGCCCAGCTACGGGAAATTCTACTCGCCGCGGTACCCTTCCAGCTACCCGAAGAACATCAGATGCTCCTATCGATTCAGGGCGAGGTAGGCGAGGGAAAAAGGGGGAAAATTTGATCTGCCGTCAACATCGACACCAATTAAAATCCGTATTTTAATCAAAAGTTCAAACAGACTCCTCGTTATTATGTAGAGTGTAAATGCAGACAGAAATTCAATGTGATCTGATGACTCCTAATAGATTTTTACTTCTAAATAATTTTTTTGGATTGTTTTTACAATTATTTTACAGAGTTTAAAAAATACACAATTTTTTTTATTAAAAAAATAATATTTTATACATAAAAAAGGTAAAATAATATTATTTTCATTCTAAAATAAATTGAGCTTATAACTCTTCTTTTTTTTAAATATTTAAATTTTAATTACGCCACTTTATTCATTTTTATTACTCCAGTCACAGTTGTCTTTGCAGACAGTGTCTAAATTAAATTTATACACAAAATGGAGTTAATCCGTAATACCGGTCTTAATCTGATGAAATCTCCTTCTTATTTGTTTTTTTTTATCTCTATCTCTTTTTTCATTTAATGCAACCGTACACAAAGCGACGCGAAGAGAGGAATAAATTGGGGGGAAAATATTACCGTTTCCTTTAATTTGCATCCGGCCTCTCTTGCGACGACGAAAATTATAATTGCGGGCTTGGATTTAAGAAATTTATTGCGTTCAAAAAATCGAGCGAAAATTGCTTTATAAATGTATTAACAAGTGTTTTTATTATTAAAAAGTCAGCTTGAGATTGAAACTAAGTAATAAAATAATAAATTTATTAGATGTAAATTCTAATCATTTTTTTAGAAAATATCATCACCCACTTTACACGTTTTATTCCCTACAAATTTCTCAGAGTAACAACGTACAAGAGTAACGATGTGTTTATAAAATGTGATGTGAATATAAATATATTTAAAATTCAAAAGACGTCCCAATACATTTTCCACGGCGACACCGACATTTAACATAAAGCGAATTTATTATTCCCCTAATACCTTATCTCACCACAACATTTTTTTTTTCGCCACTGCTGCTGCTACTCCAGTTCCTCACTTGCTTTCTTTCCTGGCGAACTTGATACTGAAAAAAACTGGGCGCACATTTGTCATGTGTCGTGTTTTATTTCCTATGTGTGCTCCTTTTTATTTAAGATACGTACAGGAGAGTACACCTTTTGAATTTTATAACACCACGTTATACAATAAGCTTCAATATAAAGTATTAGTAACTTCATCAGATGATAAATAAAATTGTACTTTGTTCATATCACATATGGGATTTTTTAAATGACTATACTTTAAACCTTTACAAGGCCATTATCAAACTAACTGTAAGTCAAAGTTGTAAATAACTAAGTTTTTCAAAATGTGTATTTATTTCCCAAATTTATTTGCATTGTAAACTTTCATCCACCTGAAGAAGCAATACATTTGCGAAACAATTGTAGGGAATTAAATATAGTAAAATTGTAAAGAAAGGTTATTAGTGCTTTATTTACCAAATTGTAGTGAACTGATAATAAATCTATGGAACATAACAAGTGTCTTACTTCACCAAAATTGTAGTGACAATGAACATACATTTTGAAAATCTTAGTTATTTACAACATTAATATACAAATGAATATGGATTCTCAACACCTCAACGCCTTATCTATCAACTAACTGTAAGTCATTATGAAAATTACAGTTAGTTTGATAATGGCCTTGTAAAGGTTGAAACTATAGTCACTTAAGAAGAAGAAAATCAAGTACATGATATTAACACAGTAAGTAAGTAAAGTTTTATTTATCATCTGATAAGGTTACTGATTCAAAAATGTGATATAAAGTTATGGTTTCAAGCATTCAACAAGAAATAAAATGTTAGTATTTTAATAATTATATAAATCTTAAATTTATTTCGATAAACTTTGTTTCATAATTCTATCTGAAATAAATTCTATCACAAATAATAAATTTTATAATAATAGAAAAACTTTTTTTTCTTCAATTGTTTCGTTATAATGTTGCTCAAATATCTAAAATTGTTAATTGCATTAAAGATGTTTG
The DNA here is from genome assembly GCA_963969525.1 of Ontholestes murinus. Lineage (NCBI taxonomy): Eukaryota > Metazoa > Arthropoda > Insecta > Coleoptera > Staphylinidae > Ontholestes > Ontholestes murinus. Next base: position 34,938,343 of record OZ018396.1, read on the forward strand.
TATATACAAAAAATCTTTGTTGATTTCTCTGTACAAAGTGCGGAGCGTTGAATTAATTTTCAAATCCCTTGATACAATATTATTTCTAAACGTTGGTATATAAACAATAATTAATATAAACATTTTTTTTATAATTAAAATATTTATCGAGAAATTTATTCATGAAACATAATTAACAGTTCTGTTAAAATAATAAATGTGGACGTTTAATAAAACGTAAACATTTTTTAAAATATTATATTCACTAAAATAAAATTAATTGTGATTCAGTAGGCGTAAAAATGGCCAATTATGTATTTTACAAACCATCAAACACATACACACACAATTTGCTGCAACTGTTCATACAAATTTAATATCGATAACGCATTCGCAAATTAAAATATAATTACTATGTATACCTTTTTTTTAACAATTACCAAATTGTTACAATTATAACTATTGATTTATAATTTTTATATAATTAAAATAATTACAAGAGATAATTTATGTAGCGCCCCTGTATTAGACTTAGAGGGATCGATTTATATGGACACATTAATTAATTAGAATGTAAATTGTTGATGAAGCTCGGGGAGATTGAGAATGGGAGCGAAACTAATTGGAAGTGATGTGAATTGATGCACTCGCATAATGATACGCAAGGACGGGCATAAATTTGCCAACTGCGAAGGTTTCTGGCCCTTTAGTTATGTAAGCAGAGAAGCAGTTGTAAGCAGATGTAAACGTTCCCTTTATCAACATCCATTCACGTTGCAGTTCAACGCTGCCTCGAATTAATTCCTTCTAATCACCTGCATCATCAATTCATATTCAATGAGAAACGTATAAAATTTTCTCCAAAATTAAATAACGTTACCGTATTTATAAAAGCCATTTACAACAAAATTAAAATAAACAAAGAATTTTATTAGATTGCTAAAATACTATTTAAAATAATTTAGAAAATCAGTGATTTAAGTAGAAACGTATAAACAAATATTATATATTATATTATTTATAAAATTAATTATAATTCATAATATTCCATTATATAGCCCCTTTAAATCACTTGCAATACTATAATTTAGCTTATACAATCAAATTAGGAATGATCAAACAGAGTGAATAATAATAATTATTAATAATAATAATATCGCAGCAACACTGACATTTACAGATTCAGCAATGGTTTGGGTAGATACATACACATACATGGGGGATAGTGAGTGAGGAAGAGAGAGACGGGAACAGAGGGAATTTCGAGATTGGAACGTAGACCTCGTAAATCTGGTTTAATCTAAATGTAATCCGGTAAAATATTATCGGGATTAATTTTGGGCTTGTGTATGATTTAATTGGGTTATACACTAACTCGTTTCATCACTGATTACTTCATTTCCTTAATTGACCCACTATTTGTTACGATTATTGTTTCTACCTATAAACATTATAAACGTGCATTCAAAATTGGGTTAACTTTATGTTTATATTTGCAATTTCAAGCGTTACTATTTACTATCAAACGGTTATAAAATTAATGATGTTCATTACTGCAAATATTTGTACATGTAGGTAAATAATTGTAATTCAATTAAAGAATTATTATTTTTTTCTTTCCAGGCAAAAGGAGAGGATTCGTGTGGTTTTTGAAGAAGTGACCTTACAAAAAGGAGACCTGAGGTCAGTACAATTGTATATTGTATGTGTAGATTATTTACAATACTAGAATGAGAAAATTTATCCGTAACGACCGTCGCGTGGAATATTTTATGGAGCAATCCTGGCACTGTTTTCTTTTTATTATTATTGTGATTATATCGAGACGCGAGGGGCGAGTTATTTGCCTCCCACTCGCACATAGGGATGTGTGTCACGTAACGTATTTTTGTCGGGGCGCATATTTTCTAGAGGCTGCGGGTTTTCCCGTCAACTTAAAAATTCTTCACACTCCGGTGACTGCTATAATGTTGCCGTTCAAATTTTTATTTTATTTTTATATATTTCACACACACAGATATACACATAGTAAAGTGCATGTTCCTACAATGAAATTGATTTTAAATTGCTTAACATTAATTACAATACCTATTAGATTAATAAAACATTTACTTTATGAGGGTTTTTGCAAAATTAAATTATCACCAATAATAAATTAATTAAAATTATAAATTCTCGTATATCCTTATTATTATTTCTCCTTCGCCATTAAATTTTCATTTGGAAATTAATTAAATTTACCTTTCTGTTTAAAGCAAAAAATAAAATAGCTTTCGTAATCCACTTTAAATCCACACGAGGGAAAATGATGATGGATCGAATGAGGGAAACGGTTCAGTGAAATCCGCCCCATTCCGTTTCATCCATCCATCCATCCATCCGTCCATCCATAAGGATATCAAGTGACCCCTTATCCTCTGATAAGACCCTCCTCCCCATCCCTGGTCTCCCTCTTTATTCCGCATCCATCCAAAACGGAAAAAAATTACGTTCGCCATGCAAAAATCGCTGGCACGTTCAAATTTCTGAACCTCTTCCAACATTAACGAGAAGAAAAAAGGACGAGCACGGGAGGGAATCGGCGAGGGAGAGTGAGAGGCAAAGGGAGCGAGATGAGCGCGCGCGACGTAAACCACGTTCGTGAAAACGTTTAACATCCAACGCGATAATGTGTACATTATATGAGGGGGTAAATCCCCTTTTTACGCGACTCCCAAAGAACAAAAAGGGTTCATCTTGGATGGAAATGAAAGAACAAAAAACGAGAGAAAGAGTAAGAATGTGAATTTAATCGTTTCGCCAAATTTAAGAGTTAAAAGCAATAAAATACTAATAATTGCCTCCAGTGTCAAACAATTAAAAACAAGAAATTAAAAATCTATTTTTCACTATTCGTCATCTGTCATCTGTTATTAATCATTAACCAACTTTTAGATGTTTAATTTTTAGTCTTCATTAAATCGTTTATTAACTGAAACCCGTAATATATTGTATATAATCTTTTTTCTCTTAACTATCTTCTACTAATCTTTAAAATATATATATTTTTTTATATCTCTCATACATATGTCATTTGTGATATATGTAATTTATTTTATTATCTGTAAATCTGCAATCTGTAATCTACTTATCATAATTTTTGTTTTAATGATTTATCAACTTCAGATTTTATTATATATAAATTTTTCCTCCTTCTATTTCTTCCCAATAGTTTGTTGTTTAATGTTTTTTTTTTCGTACTTTATCATTCGTCTTTGTTCATGGCATTTGATTTAGTCGTCAAATATTTTCTACCCTTTTATTCAAACTGAAATTATCCACATTTTATTTATTTATTCTCATTATTACTTACATTTTTATGAATCTGTTTTATTTATTTAGTATTTACGGTTTATTTCAAAATAAAATTCGGAAAATATGGTGAATGCGCCGGGCATCAAATATTTAAACTGCCCGCGTTTAATTTTCATTTGTGTCCTTTTATTTAATAGATTAATTATTGCTTTGTACATTTTTTATACATTTGTTTTTATTTATTTATTTTGTAGGGGGTTTATTTGAAAAGGGAAATTCGGAAACTTTACATGAAAATGTGGAGAATGTGCTGCCGTAATCATTTTTTTAATACGAGGAATTTTATTCATCCATCAAATATATACACACTTTTATATTCAAAATTTAAAAAAAAAAAACACATCAATGTGTATTTTATTAATATAATTACACGGACAGTAGACAGAAAAGAAATTATAATTGATTGAATGAATGACAATTTATAGTTGATAATTAATAAGTGTTTTTTGATAATTATTAAGTTATGTTTTAATAGATGAAAGATGAGAAAATTAGATAACCAATCATAGATTATGATGAACGAAATAAAATTCCTTACTTATGAGTGAAGTAAACAATTTTATTTCGTTCATCATAATATAGAACACTTCACATTACTCAACCCGAAATTTAATAAATTTAGTAATCATAGATTATTGACAGTTGATAGTTGGTAGATAAAAAATAAAAGAAAAAAATATCTATAATAAATGATATCTAATTTTATAACTTTTGAATTTTTTTAGACTAAATTCAATGGGGTAAAACACTTGTTAGGTTCCATAATATTATGAGACTTAACAAGTGTTTTACCCCATTGAATTTACATATCTCGTTCTATCAAGAGTGTAGCTCTACCAGTATCAATTATATTTTAGACTAATAATATATATGTAAAATTTTTAATTACTCTTATATTTCTATTTATAAAATATGTATACAAAATATACATTTAAAATGAAAAATAATTGTGTAATAACATTTCTCTTAATACTCTGTCATCGCATTTCTTTTTGTTGCGAATATTATTACCATAATACGATCTCAAGTTGTCATCAAAGTAAATTTATGCGAATTAAATGTCTGTGAAATGTATTTTTCTTTCTTTTCGCATAGCAAAATTGGACGTATATGTATATTTCTTTGTCGGCGCATTTGGTAAATATTCGTGTCGTGACAAGTTGCAAACTCAAAAAATTTTCGCCTCAATTACGACGTCTTGCTGAAAACGCAAAGTCACGCCTCGGGCGGACCGACGAGGAAATGGAAAATTTTAACTCTGCAGAACTCGATTCTGCACATGCAAAAAGATTTGCTGCGAGAGAGAACGACCAAAAAAAAAGTGCAACGACTGAAAACATAAATAAAATGCAGTCGGTGTGTGAATGGAGGGAAAAGTTGAAATTGAACCATTCCCCAGATAAAACAATTCATTGGTTCATATCGAGTTTTACGTCCGTTCCCTCGCCTTTATTTCTCTCCGTCCGAGCTTTCCACAAAGCTACTAAATATCAACGTGAAATTCACAGAAAATGTCAAACATGAATTGTCTTTTGCTATTATTTAATAAATCATTTTTATAAATTTAATTTATTCGTTATTAAAATCGAATTTAATCCGTGGAATGGGAAATGCACGTTTCTTTGGAAATAGCAGGTTTGCCCTCCCCCCCACCGAAGTTTATTTTATGGGCCGTGTTAGTGGAAATTACATTAAAACCCAGGACCCATTCTTTCCCACTCGTGTTTGAGTAATTCAGTTAACGTCCCATTAAAAAGTTGAACAATACCACGCCACGCCACCCTCGGACGCCCCTTTATCTTCGCAAACGCAGTCTATCGATTCAACTTTTAGAACTACACAAATTAACGCCGAAAGAATTAAAAATAAATAAATAATTTTACTTATTTAAATTCCATTGATGAAGTAAGTACATTAATAGAGATACAGCTAATATATTAATTTTAGATTAATAATTAATAATTAATTATTATATTATTAGGATTAATATAGGATTGATTAAATTAATAATATATAAAGTGATCACTAAATTAGCTTCAATAAGCATAATCTGTAGATTTAATTAATTAGTTATTTATTTTGTATAGTTAAAGTACTATAGTAAAATATTTTTGTGAATAATTATATATTTTTTACAATCAGTACGTGTGCCAGAAATGACTGTGAATATATTTCCCTGTCCCGGAAAGTGTTCCACTAAAGTAGAATCCTAAGACTGCAGCGGCATGAAATTATTCACCGAAACGCGGAGACCGCGCACAAGTGAGCTGTAAGTCAACTGCGCCGCCCCCTCCTTCTACCGGTCGCCCTTTATTTATTCTATTACTCTTTCGCCGACACTTCAGAATTGTCGAGGCATGAAATAAAAATAGTGCACCCCCCTTATTCCACCCCTCTACACACGATAGCCTCACATTTCCCTCACACACGACTCCGAAGTAGAAAGAGATTTATGGTGTAATTAACCTTTGCGCTGACATATTTCATATAGACCCCGGCAAAAACCCAATCCCCCATCGTGACTAACGGCACTTCCGGGCCTCTGCCTCCCCCGCCGCCGCACGAAATCCGTATTACCGCCCTTTTCCCTATTTAAACAATACATCCACTTGTCCATCGACGTATTTATTAAACCGTTGGGAAAGCGCCAGCACGTGAAATGTCCACCGATATGTCATAACGTAAATTCAATCCGAGATTGAACGAACAAAAAAATGCGAGAGGGAAATTGGTTTATGAAAAACATTGGCGAATATTATTTTTAAATTGATAATACAATAATTTAACATAGTTATAATTTTATTTTTAAAAAAATAACTAAAAAAGTCATCAATTAAATTTTATTATATTATCTTTATTATCAAGAAATAATTAATGTAATCATATATTTTTATAAATGAATAATAAAATAGATAAATTTATGGTCCACCAAAAGTCATTCGAATACACACGTGAAGAAATCGAAACCTTTAGGTAACAAACCAAAGACGTGCTATATCTTCGTTAATATTCAAAGTTTACGACAGGGCGACGCCGTGTAAAGTGGATTTATGCAAATTCCACTTAACGATTTTCGCCCCAAAAGTTATTAGCTCTAAAAATTTATGCGTGCGTATTAAAATCTCAATTTCCTTAACATGCTTTCTTTATTATTACATCGAAACCACAATCACCAATACCAACACAATCCCCTCGTTTGATTAGAATTCATGACACTCAATGCTAAGACTGAATAAATTATTTTTATCAAGTGCGATCGATCACTTTCCTTTCATAAAAAAGAAAATGAGAAAAAGATTATTTAATCATATCACTTTTTAAAATTGTGTAATATTTATTATAAACAAAAATTATTATTATAGTGTCAATACGATCCTGTAAATCAAGTTAATGCATTGCCTGTATGATGATGCTTCATATAGTATTCAATTATGGCAAACTGGTTGACTATAATGTGACATAGTTTAATTCCGATTCAATTTGATGTGTGCATATGGGCACTGCCCACCACCACATATACACATACCAATATATTGCCTATGTGTGTGTGTGTGTGTGTGTTTGTGTAGATATATATAATGTGAATGTGTGCGAGCCTTGCCGGCCAAATTGGTCCAGGGTGTTGATTAAACAATAGATTAATTAATTTACCACCGAACAGATATGAAATCAATAGAATTGTCCCGTTATATTGGCCAAAATGTATTACGTTTTATTGCCAAAACATTAAACGTATAATGTTTGGTCTGATCGAAAACTGCTTTATTCACACAGCATTGTTATCAACTGTTACTTTATACAAGTGCAAATTAACGACAAAATGATTTCGATAATTGTAAACTCTAGAAGAATATTAAGGTAACTAAAAATCATTAATTATATACAAAAAGAGTGAAATAAAACGAAAAGTATTAAAGGCCAGAAATCGTCTTACCAAGTTCTGGAGTGCTTAGAAATTTGTACGCTAAGCCAGCCTCTCAGTAGGCTTAAAGCGAAACTAAAACTTAACATCATGGAGAGCATGGTGGTGATTAAGTCAAGGGAGTAAAAAAAGAACTAAATGGGGGTATTCTCGTCACAGGAGCCACATACACTCGAATGCTCACACAAATTTAAATTAAATGTGTTTTATTACAAATTATATTGTTACAAATATATATTTTAGATTGAAAATTTTAAGAAATAAAAGTAATATTTAATTCTAATTATTACTTTTATGTATGTATAAATGGTGGATGTGCCGGGACAACATTATTTACAATTAAACATGGTGCTCAAGTAAAAATTTCAATTATTCACTAAAGCCACTATAAATATTACCTTAAACAATTTTAATGATATCATTAATTTTAATATTCTTATGTTAATTTTGTTCCTTTCAATCCTGTAAATTTGATAAATAGAGAAATATCATCGTTCGGCCACTAAGTATAACGATTGGATTACTTTGCGTTAATGAATTGTGCGAATGATGAAACGAAATGATTGTTTGAAAATGTGTTCCCCTTGTGCGATGAAAAGGGTTGAAATGAGGCAGAAAATTGTCTATCAGAGTGCCCCATCAATGAGGACAGCGGGGCGGCGTTGTGATTGAGGACTCGTAAGGGAAATTTTCCATCAATATATATATATATATATATATATATATATATATATATATGTGTGTGTGTGTGTGTGTGTGTGTGTGTGTGTGTGTGTGTGTGTGTGTATTTGGTAGTGATAGTGGTGGTGATGCTGAAGTTAATTTACAACATCCACCCCCCTCCTAACAACAAAAGCTCAGGTGGTCTATTCAACAATTATTAATAGCACAATCAATTTCAATAGCATCGGCACAATTGCACAATTTAATATAATACGTCAATAGGGGTGTATTTAGATAAACGTATTATCGACCAAACACGATTGTGAAATTATTAAACTAAAACAAGTGGGAATAAATAAAAATATTTCCCAGTGCGGCAATTTTATATCAAAGGGAAGAGGGTGCAAATTGAATCAGACGATGTCGATGTGCAGGATGTGTACAGGGGCAGGGGGAATGGTCGCCGCTTTTTAACCCCGATTCCGCGCCCCCCTTTGGTTGCTTTGATTGATAGCGGCGGAACTTTGAGGTTTATAAATAAATAGTGGAGGTCAGAGATCACAGGTATATTAAACGAAATATTCAATCGATAAATCCGACCCCCTTTTTCATAACACTCTTGCGTTCACCATGGACAAAGATGAAATGAAATCATTGTATCAGGGTGCGTATGTGGGCAAATCTCTATTAATTACATTATATAAAAATAGTTCATGTTAAAATAAGAAGAAAATATTTATGAATTTTAAAGCCCCCTTATTATGATTTTATAATTTAAAATATTAATAATGAATAAGATTTACATGTTTTCTGACGATTAAATTTAAAAAATTAAATAAATAACAGATTTAATACGTCTTTTGTTAGTTTTGAATGAAAATACTTTCAAAGTTTTAAACATGTTTCTTTTTTAGTTGCCTAAACCGAGCGGACCTAATCCGCGTGTACGACGGCAAGTCATCGGCGGATCCGTCTATCCGGGTCCTTTGCAACGAAGGAACCGAATTGGAAATACTGTCGACAGGTTCGGACCTCTTCATTGAATTCGTCGCCAATTCCGATTGGCCGGGGCAGGGATTCAAGGCGAGTTTTCAGTTCCAACCGATCGAGGACAACACAATTGGTAAATTCACAACATCTCTCTTCATTCAAACTTACAGTAAAGTAAATAATACATAAAAAACTGAATTTAAAAAAAAACATGATAATGCACTAATAATAATTTTTAGAATGTTCGCGTGATGTCTATTAATAAATGAAAGAATTCAAACGGGGTTAAAATTCGTTTTAAATTTAATACATAAATAATTAATTAATAATTAGAAAAACACAAAGGCATTTGAGTTTTATTAAGACTACAAAGTCTTAATAAAACTCATTTGTTATAGATTTACGAAATGTTTTCGTGTTTTTTCTAATTACTTATTAATTTATTATTAAATAATTAATTATTATATGATCTAATAGGTTATGCTCACATATTTCATTTAGCAAAATTTAATATAAACAAAAGATATTAAAATCCTTTTTGTAAATCTGCACTAATGAGCCTTATTAAGACTACAAAATAAAATCATTTAGTGAAACAACTACTTCTCTGACTAATGCCATAATAGATATTGAATTATATGAAAGTTTTACAAACAGTATAACTATCAAAGCAACACTCGTTCGTATGTATATATTTTTATCAAATAAACTTCAAAAAGAAATTTAATTTTTGTAAAAAAGTTTATTAGTGAATTTTGCGTAAAAAGAAAATGAAAAAGAAATTAATTTACTATTATAAAAATTACAACAATTATGTTATATAAAAATTAAGTTTAATTAATGCTTAATTCGTGCATTTAAGATAATTAAGTTAATTAATTATTTCCACATATCAAAACATGATTTTTTCAAGGAAAATAATTTAAGAAATACACGCCTGTGGTGGTGTATTCGAACTAGCGTTAGGGAGAGAGCAATGTTAGTTCGGGTCAGCAGTTGGATGGGTGACTGGTACCATTCACCATTAGGATACAATTAATGGTGCTTTAAAATGATGGGGGGATCCTTTAAAATAACAAGCTTATTTAACTACACACAAATACACAAATAACAGATGGCAGAAGGACCACATGGTCGCTAGATAAACACTACTACTAATTCAGGATAATAAAAAATATAAACATTTAAAATTACTTTGAATCTACAATTTTACTAAAGAGTATAAATTAAATATATTATAAGAAATATTCAATTAAATAAATTTAGCACAACAGTAAAATTAGGTAACTAACGTATGTAATAAAATTACAGATACCTCTATATTGTAATATAATAATACAGTTACCTAATTTTATATTATGTCTGTTTAACCATTGATTCATAGAGGGCGCCGCTTCTTTTCTAAAATAGATTCCTTTAGAATGTTTCTTGTCAAACACAATAGAGGGCGCTACGCACGTTCAACAGGGGAAAAAGCAGTATAGATGCCTGTAAATATTTAATCAATTGTTTCCCATTAGACAGAAACTTAATTATTCTTCTGTTAAAGTTTTTGTTAATATTTATCTTTTATACAGTGTTTTTTTTTAAATACGTTATCCAAAATTTATAATAGTTTTCTATAAACGATATAAAGATTTAGCGCCATCTAACCACCATTTGCCCAAACCGAGATAATAATCGTTACAACACTTTACAAAACACTGTAATCTATTTCTGTATCACCGACTAACGCCATCTGTCCGCAATAGCTCTACCACTGTACATTTTAAGATTAGCTCTGCAGAAATATTTGTTGCTTTTATATACAAAAGGCGTAGAGTTTCAAATCCATAAAAGGAGTAAGTTTAGCGCCATCTATCTACTAATATATATACTTTTCCCATTTATCGGTGTATTGATTAATAGGTTTATATAACAGAAATCTTTAATGCTACTAATGTTTCATCCTTTAGAAGATTGATGGAGTATGAAGCTTAATTTTTTGAATAATGTTGATCCGGCCCTTTAATATCTTTCCCTGTATTTTATTATAGAAAACTGTAATCAAAATTAATAATCATATTTATTTTATTCGTTTTGTTTTATATAATTCTGCATTCTACGCAAAAAAATCTACCTTTCAGTTTTTAAAATATGCATAAAAAGTAATATAGTTATTTATTTAATTCTAAATTGATTATTCTAATTTATTATTTAATTAGCAATATTCAAACCTATTTTTACTGAATGCTTAATAATTAAAGAAAATAAAACACATATTATTTTGTAAATGTAATAACAGGAATTACAACTGAAATACACATAGATATAAAGCATATTACCGGATACAAAGTGTTTGATTAATGTTGGTAAATAAATTTAGTTACACCCACGAGCATAACTGGTAACTAATTATCGTGCACTTGATCAATACACACGACCGAATTAAATTCGCCGTTTCTCCTCTACACACGTCATATCCACTTCCCTTTGCAATATTACGCACGTATTCAAAACGTATTTTGCAGACAACGAAAATTATTGTTGTTCATCCAATTAGACGGAACATTAATTAATTAATTAATTAATTACATTCTTAATTCGAACATGAAACGCCCACCCGTTTACATCAAACGAATAATAACGCCTTTTTGTTTCGAGTTTTTAGTAGTAACATATATTTATTGACAAATTTTGTACATATTTACATTAAAATGATAAATAATGAATGATGTGTTAGTGTATTAATCTGTCAAAAGGCTATCGACCAGAGGTCTTTCTGCCTTCCGAGTTTTTATTAAATCTCAGAAATTAATTAATAATTCGTTCAAAAAATATGTATAATACATTAAATAAATAATAACGTGATGTGATTTAATATAAGTTTTTATATAAATATAAATACGGTTTTAAATATATATTCTACTAGAAAAATAATAAAAATCGTTTACCTTTTACTAAGAAAACCAGTAAAAAGTGAACTAGCGGCAAGGATTTTCTCGGCTTAAGGTGGTAAAACTGGATAAGGGACTATGTGTTCCCTATTGAGAACTATTATCCTAGCTAAAGTGAATCCTCGTACTTGTGTAGTAAAATGGATGGGCCGGATCAGAAAACGCGCCAGTTATTTTCGATTATTTTTAAGGCTTCTAAAATTCACAACTTGAAAGTGGGCCAAAGTGTATTTAAGAAAAAGACGACAAGGAAAATTGATATATTTTTTTAAATTAGTCGATTTCTATTATTTGTAACCTAACTATTAATAAATAGTATAGAGTTATATTATAATTTATTAATGTATACATTTTTTTATTGGGAAACAGAAAAGTTTTGGTGATTTCCCACGTCGACGATAATTCAGGACTGTTTTCGAAGAAACGCCGGACGTGGAAGATTGTAAGGAACGGATGGGATAATGAAAGGGGATGGCACTGACAGTAATAAAGTGACCATTAAGTTAATTAGTCCGAAAGGAAAATAGGGAAAGTGCGAGGGTGGGAAATTGAGCGTTTCACCGAAGACGACGACGGCGACGACATGGTAGATGTTCCATTTCGACCTCCAATCGTCGTCAATCAATAGAATATTTTCTGCCGGCATTGCTCACTAATTTAACATCACCCAACAGGTGGAAATAAATATTCGAGACGATTCTCTCAATTAACGTTAGAAATATTTAAATATGCGTAAGGACAGTGAAATATTAAATAAAATGCATTTCATTTTTAAGTTTATAACCCCATATAAATTAAACAAACATCAAGCTGAGATAAATCTTTATTTAGTAAGTTTATATACTACTCTATGTTTGTCTTATGTCCTTCACTGTCTGAAAAGGGTCTCTCATCGCTCAGGTCCTATACATATATCCCTAATCTAAGGCTTTCTTATCAGAAAAGACACTAATCTCAACCCACTTTTATCTGACATCAGTGAGAGATTAAGTCAACCCTAACTGTACATAAATTCTCATTTAATTGCATTACATTCTAATATTATTTTTAATATTTTCAGAGGCGGAGAAGACAAAACTTCCAGCCCATTCATATCCAACAGTAATCGGCCCCAGTGTGAGCGAAACAAGTAAGTACACTATTCCATCCCATTTGCAATTGTGTATAGGCGCAGTGAGAAAAACATAAAATATTCCTTCTTTTTTTATGTAAATTTTGCAAAATATATTAGCAGATTATCCGGCGACGACCGTCGAAACGACGACGACAACAAAACAGACGAAAATTTTCACGTCTGTCGTTCGAGTGTGCAAAGGCAAGTGTTCCCGTCTACTTAAAATTCCCTAGCTACCCTCGACGCCCACGCAACCCTTTAGTAAATAATGAATAATAGATTCGCAGAAATCCCAAAGAATCGCTGCGGCGACAACAGATATCTAGAGAAAGAACTTCCTTTTAGAATATTTAGATTCTATTCTGTGCGTGGTTCGCAAAATAATAAATAGGAAATGTCTTTTTCCCTACCCTCCTCACTGGCTCGTTGCAATAAATGAACCCTAAGAAATGTTCCCGACTAGTTTGCATAATTATATACGTGTAGAATCAATATTGCCTGAGGCTGTCGATATTACAAGTTCTAGAGTTAATGATGGATTGTTTTTTTTTTCTCCATTTTCCTCTTTCGTTCGTGTCCAGTCGTAATACAACAGTGAAAGATATATAGCGTGGCGGCAGAATAAAAGCGCAACGGAAAATAATAAAACGAGCGCTGGTGATATTTACTCGTTGTACCCTAAGGGAGTGAGTGTATTTCTCGGTATCGAAGGCAGGAAATGAAAAATCTCTTTTAATTAGTAGGAAATCTCTAAATATCTACTCTCCAGCTTGCACATTTCATAAACGTGCTCGAAATATATTATACAATTAATAATATACGTAATTGCTTGATACAGTTCGTAACGGTTATTCTATTGATCACCATTTAATTAAAAAGAAATTGATTAAAGTCAAATATTTAAGTGATTTTTATAAAAATAATATATATCCATATTTTATTAAAAACTGGTGATGTGGCCATTATAGTACGTTCCCAATATTTTTCTACTATGAGGTTTACGCAAAAAAACTAGCCTATAATTCACCCTCCAATCAGTAAAACATAAACGAGGGTTTTATTTAAAAATTGTAAAAGGTAAATAAAGATAACATTATTGCAAAATTTAATTTCAAATAAATTTTGATGATGTTTCACCGACTGGAAAGTGGGATAGAGACCACCCACCCACCCTACATATATATAGAAACTTTAATTACTTATCGTCTGGAGGTTTCCAATAAAATCAATTACAAAACTTTTCGAATAAAAAAAGGAATTCAAAAGGTTAAATTTTTGAGTTAGTAAATTAATAAACATTTGATGCGTGATGGGTGGGCAGATTTCAAATTTAAATTAAATAATATTAACTATAGAAAGTTATTTATATTTAAAGTTAAATTTTGATTGTGTTTTATTTTTTATTTCATAAAGAGTTTGACACTTTTTAGCAGCAAAATCATCAACGATTATCAATGAAAGTTATCATATATATGTAGGGTGGGTGGGTGGCCTCTATTCCACCTTCCAATCAGTATATCATAAGCGAGGGTTTTAATTAAGAGTTGTAAAATGTAAAGAAACATAATAAAACGATGATGTGGCCATCATAATATTTTCCTTACATTTTTCTTGAAAACAAAAACGCTGTTATTAATAATTTGTTCAATTTTTGATTCTTTACAATTAACTGTTATATAAATTCCATGTATTACAGTTTGTTAGAAATAGACAAGACAAATTTAATTTGTTTTAATGAAACTTCTTCAGTGTCTCATTCCCTTTAATTTTTGTTTGAAAAGTTATGTTATATTTTTTTAATTTAGAAAAATATCGAGAAAAATCAAAATATCCACATGTTTACCAAAAGCATTTCAGTTTTAGTTTTTAATGATAAAACTTTAATCTCAAAAGGATAATTCGTTTTTTCTTATTCATGAAAACAATACTTTCCCTATATATTCTATATAGAGAAAGTAAAAGACAATATAAATGCTAAAGGCTTTTTCCTTATAATTAATTTACTGACTTTTCCTCACGATTACAACGTGACGTAAGTATTTAAACTCGTATCAAGCAGTAAGATTTTTCCTCCTCGGCCTGATCTCATGCTTTGAATTTAAAACTTTGCAAGTATTTCACGAGTGGAAGAGTGGAAGTAGGGGGAAGGGGGGACGGGTTGGCATAATGTTATGTAAAATAAAAAAGTTAAAATGTCCTAAAGTCCCAAATCCGGCACTTTGTCATCATATGCTGCAGACGCCTGCTGCTCGCGACAGAAATATCAAAGAGTTTTCGATGGACGACGAATTACAGTTTAAATATTTATATAATAATACTATACATACTTATATAAATTTACTATCACGATATTATAAAGCTTGTTTAAATGAAAGTAATCTTAATATTTTTCTTTTTATATTACAGTTATGTGTGTGCTTTTCTGTTTTCTCTTTACGTTTGGGATTTGCGGGTAAATTTGTAAATGTTCTGCGGGTGTAATCGTCGGATGGAAAAAAATAAATCCCCAAAACTGCAGACGTTCTTACGTGAATGAATTGGAACGGCGGTGAAATGGATCGCTTCTCTTCTTTTTTTTCCTTTCACCCCTTAAGCATACAAAAAGGCAACAAATTATCTGTCGCACACCTCAAACATTATGACGTACATTTTGGGAGAAATTTATGAACACACACACTTAAAATAAGAAAAAAATCTTGGAAGGAATATTTATTTCTTATAATTAATAACACGTCAAGCTAAAAGACATTCAGTAAATGGTTAAGCAAATGAAGAAAGATTTATTACATTAGTACTTTAGCTAACTAAATTATTTAGTATTGAATAAACAAATTTAAACTTACTAGTTCCGGATATTATAATATGTTTTATGATAACCTAATTAAAGAAAATGAACTCTAACTTCTGACCATAATCTATTTGTACATTTAAGCCTTTACAACCGCTATCGAATAAATTTCTACAAACCCTAATGAAAACATCCCCTATAAAAAAATCGCCCTCGCGGACCTATAAGTTGCCATCTCTTCTTGTTTTAAAGGGACTGGTAAGGGTGGGTGATAAATACCCTTCCGTTGGAAATTACGGTATCCTTCGGTACCTCCCTCGCACTGCCGCCTTAAGCGAACAAACATTTATTTCCGCCTATACATATTCATGCTCGATGGATTCCGAACGAGCGGAGAAAAATGATCGGAAATCCAGAAACGGGGCGGCAGGTCTGCAGGTTTTTTCGCATTCTTTTAAACCAACCACCGTCTCCCCTCGCACACGAAATCCGTAGATATACTCGAAACATCTGCAGAGCTATTATAAATCAACCCCGCTTCCGAATTATCGCCACGAAATCGATTTTAAAATTGAAACTATTTTTATCAATGACTTAACTTCATTGTTATTTATTCGTTATCATAAATATAATACAAGATAAAATATATTATAAGTATGAAAACAAACTTAGACGTTCTTGAATTTGGTCGTAACAATTTTTCTATGAAAATATTCTGCTTAAAATTATTGAAATTAAATGAATCTTTCAAATTATTATATTATGTTTTATAGTCAATATATTTTTTTTTATTACTCAAATAATGATGCGTGTGTTTTTTTTTGGGGGGGGGCACAATTAATCCATTTGAGACTTGTGCAAATACACACCGGAAAAACACGGATTGTTTTACAACCGAGAAAAAAAAAGAAGGCCCGCAAATTACCATCCATCCCTCGTTGAACTCTACGCAGCCCCCACGTGTACACGTAATGGACTCATGAGGGAATGAAGTGTAGTGGGGGGTTGGCCGGAGGGTCAAGAGGGGTGTAGGGGTGGAACGGGGATGGAGAGCGCTAATTGCACAAACGTACTCGAGGTCAGTGCGGTCGGTTAAACTTTTGAGGAAATTAATTCGGAAACGGATTTATCGACCTGTTTACCGGCCCGTTTCAGCCCTCGATATATGCCGATAACAAACCCCCGAAAAAAAAAGACTCTGATGCTGCCCGCTCTAATTAGCCGTTAAGGAGGCAAGGGAGAGGGGAAGAGAAGAATGAGATCCTGATTAATCTCGTTTCGCCGAAAAACGTATAATTTTCACGACTCAAAACGTCTATTATTAAGTAATTAAAATAAGGTTTTTATTTATAATTTATAATTTATCAAAATTTATTATTAAAACAAATGTTAAAATTAAAATTACTTAACTAAAATTCCATTAGTATAGTTAAAATTGTTATTTTGGTAAAAGTTAATATTTAACGTCTTGAGGTCTGGTTATTTGGATATCGGATCAAAAGTTTTCACGAGCGCGATAATAAAACGATTTATTTCAGTCGTGAAATTAGCCGATAAATAAATAAAACTTTGGCAAACTTTATATTTCGCATTTACACGATGCCGTCCCACCAACGTAAACAACCTTCTTTCGCGTCGTCTTCCTTTCTTGATCCGTTCCATAAATACACATAAATAACGACTTGTTTACACACACACACACACATATTGGTATGACGTCCACAATTGATTAAAATATATATAGAGGTTTTTTTTTAATAATCTGAAATATATACTGCGCTTTGATGTGTAAAATTATTTGGTGGAGCGTTAAAATTTATAAATATGGATGGAATAAACCTATGAAATATTTATTTTTTTGTAAATTCACTTGAAATAGTATTTATATACATTCCTATTTTTTTGTAAAAAAAAACATATAGTAAAATGTTTCTTTCTTTGCTTTCCTTTTTATAAATATTTAATTTCCATATCTTTAATATTAATATCATGCAAGAAACTAGTCGAAGCATATCTGTACAAGATTCGGATGAGTGCACTTCTTGTACTATCCGCACGGTACAGTCACAACAGATCTAGTCGTCGTCTACACTTAAATACACCCTTGGACGAGAGTTTTAATACATTTTATTCAAATATTGTGCCCAATGTAGCAGAAATAAAACGCCCCATTCATAACAAAAACCCGCATCGAATATCAATTCCTTATCCCCCCTTCTCCTCCTGCATTTTTTTTTCTGTCTTCTGAAGAGAGAAAAGTGTCACACTCTTAACGAATTTACTGGAATAAATGGGCAACGTTTGATTGAATATACATATATTTTATTATTTGGTGAACGGTTCAATGATTCTATATAGAATTTTATTAACCTGAAAATCTTATTATTTTGATTCGTTTGGGTAGAATTTAATGATAAAAATGTAGAATTTTAAATTTTCAATTTTCCTCTTTATCCACTAGTAAAGAAGGTGTCTTATTTAATTGAATATAGAGATTGTGTGCGATTGTGTAGTTTGTATAGGAAGTTTGTGCAGCAAGCAGATATTTATCTCGTAAAGCAGCGAGACGTGGCTTAATTTACTGGTAAGTTTCCCCGGGGACGATGCAAGCAATGTAAAATCCTCTCAAATTAAATTCTACTGTGAACTAAACTCCCATAATATTCATTATTTCATTCTCACTATATCGAAATTAGGTCAGGTTTTATAACAATAGTAATAATTTATATTAACGTTAATTAAATAAACATCGAAATCGAAAATTTTATTGGTCAATCAATAATTATATATAGTGTGTTATGGAATTTATTAATATAATAATTACATCCAAAGTGAATGATTTAATTTCAACCATTCGGTGAATGTAGAGATTGCATTTACGTTCGTGGGTTTACATCTGTAGGCAGTAATTTCACGGTGTTTGAGTCCGCTCTCCTCTTTGGATCACAGAGATAATGAGTTAATTGAATTCAGTTTGCTTGATATATACGAAGGGTTATTACTAAAGCGCGCACGTGGGTTTGTGTGTGCGCTGCCACGATTTATTGCCCCCAAAGGAGAAAATTAAAACCGCAAACAGTGGCCAACTTAAATCTAGGAGCTTATGGTTCTATTTTTTACGGGTTTGCACCACTAAAATTAAAAATTAAATGAAGGAAAATAATTATTAATATAACAGTATAAATAATTATAAATTAAATGCTACAATTCCATAGAGTTTCTGTTTCAAACAATTATTAAACAAAATAGGTCGGTTTAATTCGATTAAACAAGTAGAGTTTCGATAATTTCTAGTAGCAACAAACGTACTCGGATGAGAGGTCAGGAGCTGAAATTATTTCCGCTTGTGCGTTTATCAAATTTTAGACCGTCCATTCCGCTTAAATAATTGCACCAAAAATCAAACTATCGATTTTACGGTTTTACGTTATATGAATATTTAACTGTTTTACGTTTTATATTAAAATATACTGAAATACATATTTCATTAAAATATAAATTATTATGGAAAAACGTTTTATTATGATTGCACAATTATTTAAACTCATTTAAAATTCCTAAAATATAAACGCATTCTTTTATGTTTACTAAGTAGGCCTACATCCGTAATCTACATATTTATAGTTCCATTTTGGTGTGAAATTTAATTAGTTTCGGTCGCGCGGTGAGAAAGTGTGGCCGCGTTTAATCCGAATTTATTCGGTGAAGATAAGAGTGCCGACCCTCATGTTACATTCTCACGTCCCTATACCGACGACTTCCGGTAGCGGATTATACCCGCATCCCCATCCCTCTCTCTCTCCTCTTCCCATCAAATTGTTAAACTCCGGACCCGGCGATGGATTCCCTCGGAATGCACAATGACTGCCGGAGTTATCATTGCAATTACTCCAACGAGAGAAATCTGATTTTACCGCCTGATAATGAAAGAGTTGGTTGGGTAGAGGTAGAGAGAAATGGAGATAGAAGGAATTCGCGAGGAATGGATTGTTGTAATATATAGTGCTGGTCGGTTTTGAAATTCCCTCATTGTAAGACTAACATTGTTCTATTGATATACTGTATATTAATTATTAATTTTAAATAATGTAGAAAATATACATATATAATAATAATATTTAATTTATAATAATAATTGTACTTATTTTGCTTATATTTGTCTAATTGACTTAAATTTAATTTAATGTATTCAGCAATTTCGTTATCATCAAATAAGTTTTAATAAATGAGATAAATTCTCTAGAATATAAATAAAATATAATGGATATAATAAAATAATTTTACTGCTGATTAATTGGATTTAAACGAGATTTGGTAATTTAATTGAATCAGCGCAATCCTCTGGAGGGAAAAATGAAAATTAATGATAATTTAAAAGTAATTAACCGATTGATTTATCGCTCGTACGTTTGCACACACATGTGTATTTATACAATTAATTATTTCCCCAATAATTTGATTGATAAATCACGTGTTGCTCCGATTCACGCTTCGATACTTAATGCATTAATTATTTATGGTTACGCTTCAATAATTATTTTCTTTATATATTTTAACACCAATGTTTGAACGATAGCTAATTTTATGTTATTAAGAGAATAAAATCATTTTTTCAGTTTCATTTTAAATGTATATATATCTCTAACACTCTAACTCTTAAATTTCATTGAATTACAATTTAATTATAAGGGTACTTAATTTATGATGTAAATTCATTCGTAAAATAATTTATTAACAAAGCAATTATAGAAAACAGCGGTACGGCTTTGTGGACTTGAAAACGCATCCCTTTGTGAATTGGATCATCTTCATCATCATCATTCCCTGCGCTTAAATAATTTAAAAGGTTTTCAAGTGTTCATATACAGTACCCCATTTATTCCAGTCGCACGAGCGAAAAATTCCCACGGGAGTATATAATGAAATATTAAATATTCCTCATCATAAATCGATATGTTGATGTTAACATTTTATAAGACTAATTTTTAATACGTGCATATATAACATAAAACATTATTAATAATTAATTATATAATGGCGATTATTAAGTAAACATATTCGTTGTTATTATGTGAAATTGCGTTTACATTGAAATAACAATCAATTAAATTCTCGTCTCTCTAGTTCTATTTTTTTTTTCACGTTGTTTGTGGTGGTGAAAGTACAATACATTTATCTACCCCCACTCCGCAGGTGGATTTATTAAGATTGAATGGGAATCTATAAATCACTGGAGGACTTACGTAAAAGTACGTAATTAATTAATTGTTTTTTAAATAATGATTCAAAATGAAATGTAAGTAATAATAATTGAATTCTTAACGAAATTGATTAAAAATTGAATTAATAAAACCAAAAAATAAATAATTATTGGATAAATTGACGTGAGCAGATTTGTCTGTTGCTGAAATAATTTCAGCAACAGAAAATTTACTCACGTCAATTTATCCACTTATTTCAATCTCATTTTTTTGGTGTGACTGCAAAAATGCGCACGATCTTTTGCTTCAAATAAATCGACACTATTTACTTCCAGCCGCATTTCCCCTGAATAAAGTGACAATCTCTTATTGAAGTGTCACGAAAGAATAAATGACAAATAACTCCTCTATTTAGGTACGATCCATCTCGTGGATTTTTGTTACAAAAGTTTTATGAAGATTATATTAATAATAATAAAAATGCGGTTAAATTCCTTTCTTCACTGTTTTTATTTAAGCACTAAATGTACATTTCGGACACTATGTGTCCATTATCAATAGTAGGAATTTAACCGCGTTTTTATTACTTTAATATTATATACAAGTTTATATGGATATGAAATATTGTATCGAATTATATGTAAACTTAAAATTCAAATAAGTGAATTTGTAATTAATATTCTAATAACTTTTATCTACGATCGTACAGAAAGTAGACGCTTTTTGCATCATTTTTCATTGTAAAAGTGGCTTTTTAAAGCACTAGTGCTTTTTTACGTTTTTATTGCACGGTAATGTCAAACTGTTTTTATTGCACTGAAATGTCAAATTTGACAGATGAATGAATAGCACACATTTTCGACGAAAAACTTAATTTTTTATTAATTGATACAAATAACTAATAAACTATGAATAAAATATATAATACAAACGAAATGGCAGATTTAGGAACTCCGAAGATTTCATTTAATGCAAGTCGAAGCGATTACAATAAATCGAACATTTTTTCCATAAATAATAATGGCGGCCGACATTTGTACAACTTGTTTACTGGTTGCTAAGTAACGCTTTCATTAGTGCACTGCGGGTAAAATATGTTTTCATTAATTGAATTATTGAAATGACATTAAAATATTACTCATAAGAATATATTCTTTGAAATCCTTTACGATCGAAGATAAAATTTTGTAAGGCACAGGTGTAAAAAGTTTCTTTATTGCACTCCTGGCTTTAGAAAAACTCGCTCGTTCCTCGCTCGTGTTTTTAAACGCCAGTTCGTGCAATAAAGCATCACTTTTTACACTTGTACCTTAAATAACTATTAGTTTGACTTTATCAAACAATTAATATGATAATGGTAAACTAAAGTTGTGGAGAGTTTTAAAAAAATCTTTATTATTTTTTAATCACTTATCAAGTAATATTGAAGTTGTTTTTTTTATTGATTTTTATTTATGAATAATTTATTATTATTTCTATATAATAATGGTAGATATATTTAATGTAACATAACATCATAACGTGAATTTATTTACAAGGGTGAAGGATGAATATGTAAATGCAGAATCAACAGCTAATACATTTACCAAAAAAGTGGAGCTCTTTGTTTAAATAATCTGTATAATTAAATTTTCATGTTTATCCTGCCCTTTCTCCCTCTCGTCCCATTGTGCTCGGTTTGCTGACTTTAGCCGGAACCCTTTATTTATACGTTTTCATGCTTGAAACACAAAACAATTACAAAAAAATATGTATTACGAATGATGAATCGTTAAGCGACACATATATACATTGTGTATAATTTAAGTATAGAAACAAAACACCCAAAACCACGCAGGGTAGGATATACTTCTTACCAGAAAATAAAATTGCAAAATTTTAATATTATCCCGGCGCATCCACCATTTATTTGCGTTTCGGTACGTTGAAGTTTTTACGCAAATAATCAACGAAGTTAAGTTAAGTTAATTTAATTTAAGATTTTAAATTATAGATATAGAAACATGTTTTTTTTTTAAATAAATGCAGTTAAATTCTTGATTGTTTTATTAATGAATGATTTGAAGTTGTATTGATATTAATAAAGTTGATTTAGTTTCCAATTAAGCGTGACGATAGCTGGAGAAACGTTCGAGAGAGGAATTGTGTGAATTGCAAACGCGCGCGTTGCAATGTTTGCTGTAGTAGAGGAGAGGAATGCATAGTTTATAAGTTTACGAATATTCCGGCAAGTTAGTTTCGTTCCTCATAACTAATTTTAATTCACCACCGCATTGCCACGTCTCTCTCGAAACTCTATTGCCGTCCTATAATAGACGTCTGTTTATTAAATAATCATTCGTGATTATAACGAAAAAGTTGAAAAGAAATATTTATCACAGGAGGTTTTATAAGAAAATAAGAATATTTAATTAGTCTGCTCGAAGTGTTTATTAAAGGTTGATTAAATTTTCTATTACAAATGTTTAAAGTAATTCCGTCTGGTTAGTAATTAAAAGAAAACAAAGTAGCATAATTATGACGCCGGAGAATTGCTATTTTTGGTAATTTGAATAAACTGGCATATAATAATTTACAACCTAAAGGCTTAAAACAATCGATGACGTAATAAGGTAAGAAATTCTATTTTATATGATTTTTTTTTATTTGAACAAACTATTTTAATAAGCATATTAAATTTCCAACATTGAACTAATAATGCACATTCTCATACTCTCGGCGCGAAAAAACTGTTATATGCCGCGTGTGTGTATATAAATAATTAGAAAAAAAGATGTGAAAGATAATTTGTGTTGGCGGTGGCGATAGTTAATGCATAGTGTAGCAGTGGCTGAGCTCGTCAGCACTGGCACATAATAGGGTCGGTACATCAGGCCCTTATAAATAATATCCATGTCATAACCAGTGCCAGTAATGCCGGCTGAAATATTCATGCAGAGTGTACTCTTGTTCACTTGTACACCCCGTTTATTCATGCTAATAGTTGTCTCGAGAGCATACGCACAACGGAAGAGGAAGAGTATGCCGAAACTTTTTCCACCGCCGCTGCTATTCATTAAAAGCACGACGAAACCGCATTTAGCTTCTTTTTTGGGTCGATGGTACCTTAGGGAGGTTTAAAAAATGAAAAAGCTTCATCATTAAAAACGCACAGCGTAATATACTTAATATATCAGAATAATTCGTATTTATCGACGTGTGTATTATTCCAGTCTGTGAAAGTTTAGCAGTAACTGGCGGCAACTGAAAAAGTTAGTGTCGATAAAAATTCTGGCTCGCAAACAAACTAATAAATGGTTATTTAACCGACGGAATTGGTGTTTACATTTTCTTAGCTTTAACAATAAATTTAGTGCGAATTCGCTTGGGAAAACTTAAATTCAATTCTCTTCTGAATGAATTAATCTTAATATTTTATTGATTGCGGCTCACATTTGTGCGGGGATGCAAAGAAGGGCGCATCTGTACCGTGGCGTAATCTTTTCAGTGCGAATTTTCGTCTCACCTAGGAATCGTTTAAAAGTTGTGAGTAATGGATCGGACTTGTGGGACGGAAGGGAATTCGGCACACGAACGTCGTCAGAACGCGCGTCATAATTTCGAGGGGTGGAAAAGTTACCCGTTGCGCGCAGGAACGCTATTTTTTTTTCACAGCGAGGTGAAAAATTGTGCAACGGATGCAGCCGACATTAATATTAATGCCGGCATAATGGGATTTAGAAAATATGACGATTTCGTTCTATTTTTGATTGATTGATGCAAACGGTAAATAATTAAAGTGAAATGAAAACATTCAATAAAATAATCGTTGTTCTTTAAATTCGAAATCCTTTCCTATTTTGTCAGTGAGTCTTAGGTATTTAAAACATGTTGAAAAACCGGAAATTATATATACCATATATAATTCGTTATCGATACACAATTAATTGTATAAACTACTAAAATAGTTATAATAAGAATTGTTGTGACGTGGTAATTCATAATAAAACATTTACTGTGTTTTTACCACTTTTTACGTTTTAATAGCAAAAGTAAATGTTTAATTTAGTGTTTAAATAGTTATAAGTTAGTAAATTGTTATTATTAATCATTAGATTTTTTTAAAGTTTTGTTTAAAGATTTATTTTTCTTATTACTAAACAAACATCAAAGTTTACGCTGATAGTTTGGATAGGGAGAAAAGTGGGGAATCAAGTTAGCGACAAGGGGGCTCATTCATCTTCCAAACAAGGGCAGCAGTCATTTTTATATGCACGGGAGCGAATCGTATTTATATTTGCCTCCAACGCGCTCTTTTCATCTCCTTCTTAGCCTCTCTCTCTCACTATCTCGAATTCCTGTCGGGATTGAATGGACTCTTTCACCGCGGTACAGAAGAGCATCCAAATTTCCTCATTCTCGTTCGGTTTGTTCGCCTTCGGTGGTATTCCTTAATGGCCAATAAGGATGATGTTACAATTTAATTTACCTGCTAGACACTGTAATAAAAACAGTAGATGCATTTTTTTTCTTGCAAAATCTACACAAATTTTTTAACTAAAACTAGGTAAATTTGTAAATTTATTGATTCATTCGTTTTCAATTATGGTAGTTAGTCGTTTATAATGAATTTTTAATGAATTACTCTATTAAAACTCCTGTGGCTACAAGTTGGCAAACGCTGAACTACGATTTGTGATGATGATGATGATAGGTGAACGTGGAGCAGCTGGAGTGTATTAAATTCTGTCGTCGTGGACAAATTAAATGGCGAAATGACACATATTCACGTGTAAACGAAGAGACAAACAAACAAAGGGACCGTTTTAATAAAGGACTCCCCAGGCTGCTCGATTTGCAGCGGGTGGCATTAATTCGACCCTTTTTTTTATCTCTGTCGTTTCACCAAAAACCTCAATCACTATTTATATATTAATAATATGATTATGAATTTTCAATTGATAAACCAAAAACTATTAAGATAAAGTTATAATACATTTAATTAAGTATTTTTCTCAAATTAATTTCAATCGTAATATAATACCGAAACCGGATTATACTGTCTTTAGATGTGATAAAATGGAATGCTGGATTAGTGAGAAGGCTCGGAATTCGTCCGCTTTTTTTTTGCTCAATTACTAATTCTCCAGATAAAAACGAATCAACGCCGCCGTCAGTAAGGTTCGTTCCGTGCTGGGAAAATGTAGTTTAAAAGTTTGCTTATTTTCAGTACAGTATGTGTGTGTTGTGTGTGTAATTTTGCGATAAACACTATTTGTTTAGGCAGGAACAACAGCGAATTTTATTTGAGCGTAAATATAATTTACTGCATTATAGTATTTACTCATTTACAAATAAAATGTTAATTGTATACCTGAAATAACTGCAGCTGAAGTTCTTTTGTAATGTTAAATATTTAATGCATTTAGTATTCAAAAATGATACAAAAATGCATTAAGGGAAATAAATAAATTAATAATTATATTCCTTGATTATTATGTTTATTACATTATTTTAAAATTATTAATATTTACAACGTTAAAATATTTAGGAGGGAATATACACATTACATTACAAATATGTGTATTTTATTAATTTGAAATTTAAAAATGAAATTTTTAATTAAAATACAAAATATATATAGAGAGCCCATACTGTATGTATATTTTGTATTTTAATTAAAAATATCGTTTTTAAATTTCAAATTAATAAAATAAACATATTTGTAATGTAATGTGTATATTCCCTCCTAAATATTTTGTTTGTCTATTGTAAACAAAAAATATATAATAAATCATTATGAAATAGATATATTAAATTATGTAATAAAATTACGCACATATCTTTCGTCTGTGTAATCCATTAACGGCGAGAAATATAAAAAAAATAAAAGAGATATATATATACAACCAACATTAAGACACTAAACACCGTAACATTTTCACATGTATGATTAACGAGGTCGAACGGTAGGGCAAAGATTTAATGGTACACTCGAAATCTAATTTGGAGAAAGAGAGAGAGAGAGATCAAAGTGGTTTCTCTTCATCTCTAATATTTACAACCGGAGCTGGCCGACCTAAAATGAAATATAGATTCGAGTCGTGCGCCCAGAATTCCGGAACACTAGTGCCGGAAACTCTAACCATTGGGGTTAAGGAGGAAGAAGGAGGGGAGGTTAGTTAGATTACTTGTATTTTACCTTATAAACATATAAATACTTACATTCAGATTTAATCAAAAGAAATATAAAACTGTTGACACCTTTTTAATACTTAAATATAAAATAACAACATAATTATATTGATTTATTGTTTTTAATTTACATGTCTACCTAAAAAAATATATATTATAACAATTAATATAAATTTAAAAATTATTTAACAATTTAAAACAGGAAACATGTGGACGCAATTCTTCTCTAAAATTGTGACGTTATTTTATATAAATTTTATTTAAAAATACGTATTTTTGATACTTAAACACTGTCAAAAATGTAAAATAACAATGTTTAAAAGTTGTTAAAGTTATATTATTAGATAAGTATAAGAGCTGTACTAAATCACAATGAATAATGTTTGCACATGAATGTTTATATAATATATACACCAAACAAAAAAAAGAACTTAATTTACCAACTGGAATTTGTCATAACGCGCGGCCGTCTGCAGGAATCGCAGGAATGGCATTGTTTGGCGCGTGCGGCCTCCGGCAGTGCGCGTGCGCTCCTGCAAGCGAACGGATGGTGATGACCTTCTCTGTCGGCAAACGTGCAAACACTCACCGGCCGCGCTCCTGAAGATAGCCGCCAATTTACGAAAAGAAAAAGTTTGCGAAAAAAAAAATACGCGATTTCAAACTAATACAGAAAACAAAAATTGGAAAATGTCTGGCCATCCGAATAAGTGCTTTGTGATGATGTTCCTCTGGATTGCTCAAACTTGTGCCAAGGATATTTTTGAATTACGCGACAGGAATAAAGGTAATTTAATATGAAATAATTTAAACAATTAAAAAACTAATTAAAAGAACAACTTTAAACATTAAATTTATTATGATTTTTTAAATTTTTACTTTCATAAATAAACAATTAAATATCTCCTAAAAAAAACATTTAATTTTAGATTAAAATTAACTATTATAATCTATTAAAATAATATAAAGAAAATATCTACAACTATTTCACTAGATAATACCTTTTTATGTGTTCTTAATTTTCAATTCACTTTTTCAACTGTAATTTTTAAAAATACCCAAAGAACGTATTTTTTCTCTCACAATTGCATAATAATTCTACCATTTTCCCGCGAAAATATTTGCGCGCTTCGAAAGAAAGTTTCCTCTTCAGTGAATAAACAACAGCAATTGTATATATTATTTTTTTCACACCTTTACATTTATATATTTAGTCCATTTCGCATTTATTTCTTATCACAATTATTGCATAAACAAATTCGTTCGTGAAAAAAATAATAATTAATTTTTTGTAGTACTATATTATAAAAAACTAATAAAAAAAAACGTAAAATATTAATAGTATATTCTAAAACAATTGAAAACTATAAAAGATGAAAATTATATAAAAGGAATATGTGAAAAGTATTAATAAATTATCTAATATTTTAAATATTATTTAAAAAATAATAGTTTAAATACAATTATAAATTAAATCAATTAAAAATTGCAAAATTTCAGAAATGTAAAAAACTGTAAAGGGACAAAAAATTGTAAAACAATTGTTAAAATCAAATTAAAATTTTCATAAGAAATGAAAATCAAGTAATGAAAAGTAAATAAACACATTTTGGAAAAAATACAAAAACTGCTTATTTGATTTTATACTGAATAAATCAATGTCTGTTATTGAAACCCAACTTGTTCTAGTTTTTAAATAGTGTAGAAAAAATATAAATCAATTGCCATCATTTTAAAAATTGTAATCTTCGTTTTCAATAAAATTTTTAGAAAGTCTTCCCTAATTTACAAATATATCTCAGAATTGTATTTTTAATTTGTTGATAATTTCGTTAATACTAATAAATAGTTACTTACGAAGCAATTAAAGAATGTATTAATTTTGTAAATTAAATTAAAATCGATTTGGCAATCGATTAAATAATTGATTATTCCTAATAATCAAAAGAGAAAATTTGATTTGATTTTAGCAATATAACTGCAATATATTCCTTCTGTAGAATTTATTAGATTTTATGTTTTTTTTTCTTCAAAGATTACATATTTGGTTTTATCTCAAGAAAAAATTAATAAAATATTTTAATAATCAATAATACAGGAAAATAATTACCACCTGATTGAAATTTTTCAAATTCCAATATTATTAATTGAATTAAAGGTATTAGAAATAATTACAAAAACGTACAGTAAATTTTGAATAAATAGTACTTGTATTATTTATATTTTACATATATATTGAGGGATTTAATAATAATTATTTTTCCAAAATATAAATATATATAAAAATTAAACACGTACATTATTTAAATAAGCTAAACGTTTTACATACAAATTACGAACATCGTATGAAATCGAAATTAGCCGGCATTTCCATCAGAATATTAAGCCCTTAGAACGTTTAATCAATTGTGAATTAATTCCAGTCGGGACAGAGACAGAGAGAGTACAATTTGACGGAAGGGCATTGTTAATTCACGTGTTTATTATAACATCGTTTATTCATTAATCAGAGTTCGGGTCTTGAATTATCGTTTCATCCCAGTAAATGCACTCGTGGAATATTCATTACAGTCACAGGAATAAACCGGTGGGGTGGGGTGTGGTGGGCGTGTGTGCAGATAAATATACATCCATCGGCCTTAATTAATTATCACATTTAATGCACGTTCCCCCCCACTTTGACAGTGTCTTCTAATTTATTTAATAATTAATTCGCGTTTACCAGGAGCGTAAATAATACAAACAGGAATTCCCGTTGGGGAAATTGTGTTTGAAACAATAACGAAACGTATAATTTAAATTAAGAAGGAAAGGAAGAAGTTCTTTGTGAATAAGGTAGAAATAATTGAAGGAAATAATTACTTTTGAATAATTAATTTTATGATTAATGTATGATAAATTTATTCACTATTTGTTTTGTGTTATGTGAATTAATAATCACTAATAAAACACAGTTTGATTTCTTTTCTTCACTAAATTATTTTTACACGTTAAAATATAATTAATAATAATAATAATTTAGTGAAGAAAGGAAATCAAATCGTGTTTTATTATGATGAATTTAATTTTTACTAAACATAATTTAATATATATATATATATATATATATATACAAATGTAACCCAAGTATTTTCTAATAAAAACACTTTAAACTTTAATAAGTATAACACTATTATATAACTATTTATTTTTGTGACTTAAGTTTCGGTAATTATCATTATCAAAATTAATTACTAGTAGTTAAAAATATATCCTTTCCTTTAAATTTTTTTTTAATTTACACTATACAGGGTGAGTTGCAATTGTTTTACTTTCATCTTTTTCATGGCTACCCATTTTTTATTTATAATAAAATTTAAAATGACTATAACACACTTATTTCTAGAAATAACTATGTCGTATGTCATATTGGGTTAAAGAGAAAAATTTGAAAACTTTGAAAGTGGAATTTTATTTGTCTACACTTCTTTCCCCCATTTAACCGTTTCTCTATCTCTTATAGTTTCCGAGATCCCCATAGAGAACATCGAAAAAAACTCACCCTATATGTACATTTCAAACACAAAGTGTTCATTATCAAAGTTATTATTTGATTAATAATTTGATTCAGAATAAGTAATGTCAAGTATTTACCCTGCGCATCCACCATTTCTACTCACGTTTGACATTTAATATATGTCTTAATGTATGAAATATTTTTCAATTAAAATTAATTAAAAAGTTGGAGAAAATCAATACATCTCATAATTAGAAGTTTCGAAGGCACCTAACAGAAATTGACACATTGGCATTTCGAAACTAATTACGGCGCCCCAATATAGAAGTTCACGTGGTTTTCATCATTAACACTCGGCTAAATTTAACACCGGTAGTTTGCTACATTACGTTTTTAATTTTTTATTTTTGAGGGCACGAAACACGGTTTTATTAATAATTGCAAATATTATTTTCAATCAACTCATTTTCGCATTCAATACTTTAAGCCCTCGTCTTTATCATTGTTTGCACATGAAAGAAATATTTGAATAGGATTATGGCGGAATATCATTTTAAGTCATCGTCTGTGTGATGTAATTAGTCCGTCTTTGTATGTCTTCCTTTCTAAACATTATTCGAAAGTAAACTCGATGTGAAATTTCATTTATCCACCGTACTGGAACGATATAATGATCGAAATATTCTGCAGACCTAAAATATTTACGTTTTTTTAATCATCAAAGGTAAATTTTGTCCAAATATATGTTTGCCTTAAAAGAATGTTTATTTAATCAACACATTAAAATATAATAATTTATTTTGTTATTATCCAAATTTATTCCCATAAATATAAGAAAAATATTGAAATTTTTAATAAATTATGTTATAAATTATCGTAAACTACATTATAATTTCAATATTTATCTTCTACTTTTTTTAAATTAAAGAAGATTTGTTTCAACATTTTCGAGGAAGAAAATATATATAAAGAATTAATTCTCTTCTAGTTAAAAATTTTATTAGTAATGTCTAAAGTATTTTTTAATAATTGAAGTATTCAGATGCTTATTTTAATTTGAAATAAAACAACACAGTTGGGAGGGTTTCACATTTATTGTTGAACACTGCAACATGTTTCGCCACACAGTGGCTTCATCTGCCTGATAAAGCCACTGTGTGGCGAAACATGTTGCAGTGTTCAACAATAAATGTGAAACCCTCCCAACTGTGTTGTTTTATTTCAATTTGTTATGGAATTTCATCATGTATCCGCCTCGTCAATTCAATTGCTTATTTTAACTACTTCTAATAACTTTTTTCCTCGCATCAAATGCTACTCTCAACGTAGTTGAAGAATTTAAAATTTGAATTGTTATTGTGTGAATTTGTTTACATATGTAGCTATACTATTACTAATATTCTCCGGAATCACCATTATTTTTTAATATAAACAAATAATTTATATAATTGAAGAGAGTATTTCATTTAAAAATATCGTTGTGGTAAATTGCTTAAAATTCAACGGTTTAACAATAATAATTTCTATATTTTTACATGGATGTAGAAAACGTTTATAGGTTGAAATCAACATGGCGATTAATTGCGAAGAGGACGTCCATAAATTTGGCATTAAACGACTCCAATTAGATATGAAAAATAGTGGCCCTCTCTCTTTTGCGCCGCTCGTAAAACTGGAAAATATCGTGAAAATTTATCATCGCAATCCGACTGATATAATAAAGAGAGAGAGAGTCAGGCTGCACATTCAAAATGACCAGCAATTTTAAAAGTGGACTTTATGGGGAATTGGGGGGCAGCAGGGGATAACGATGAGGATGCACCACCCGCCATAACCATCCTACCTGCTAACCTCCCCCAACGAAAATTTTTCGACGTTAATTGATTTCGGAAAGCATCGATTACAACGTAAATTGAAAATAAACAAACGCTTTTCCTACAACACGTGGAATTTGATAATTCGTTTTATGCATAATAGAGTGTTTGTTAATGTTTTCATTTGATTTTAGAACAATATTATTAGATAATTGATAGTTAACAGTTGATAAATAACTAATCACACTTGATAGATGTCATTTGACAATTGACTGTTGATATTTGACAGTCAACAATTGCTAATTGATAGTTAACAGTTGACAATTGCTAGTTGATAGCTGATAATTGACACTGTTTAATTGGTATATGACATTTTTAGATGATAGTTAGTAATTAACAGTTGACATATAACAGAATATAGTAGATAGTTATTACTTAACAGCTGACGGATAACACGTAATAATTGAGAGTCGACATATGCCAATTGACTGATTCTACTTAAAAGTTCACTTTTAACATAAGAAAAAAATAATAATATTGATAATTGAAATATGACACCTGATAGTTGATAAATTACATAAAATAATTGGCATATAATATTTGATAGTTGACAGCTGTCAATTAACAGTTGATAGGTGATTGTTGATAAAAGATGCTGATAGATGATAATCGAATATAAATTTAAATCTGTGTGAAATAAAATATTAAACATTTGAAAAATAATATAAAACCTTTATACATTATCCTCCAGGTAAACTTTTTAATGATTAATGTTTATCGAGTTTATTAACGTATTTAACACATATTTTTATTTTTGTAATTAAACAATTTAATTAGTTATTTTATTTTCTAAATATTTTAATGATAATTTATTTTTATTTTGGCTATTCTTTTACAACCACAAAAGTGCATTAGTTCATTTAAACCATCAGCATTACTTCTTCTGTGTGGTTTATTTGCACACCATTCACTTTTCACGCCAAAATGTTTCATATATTTCGGCAAAAGTGTACGTTATTAACAGCGAGACACCTTTTTGCACCTGCACTCTCTTTTTCCCTCTTATTGTCTCGTATCATCCAGCTTTGCGACCGTGGAAATGCGGAAATTCCATTATAAATTTTAATTTCGAAGGAACACACCAACGCCAGGACGAAAGGGAGTCGGCCCCGCGCCCCATGAAAACCCATTCATCACCGCACCACCGCACCACCGCCTCGCACTGATTTCATACACCCCCGCACCCACCAACAATGCCCATCAACCAAATTGACGTCGCTGGAAAGAAATATTCCATCCGGAAAATTTTTAAACAATCGGATTACAACCAAAAAAAAATGCACACGCCTCTATTCAACTCGATTCATTCTATTTCAGGAAGAATCCTCTCCGTGATAACGCACATGAATAAATTCAACACATAACATCCTTCATAATATCTTGTTGGACAATAATTTCATACTTGATTTTATTTGGCGACTACTCAATATTTTTTGAATAATTTAACGTTATGTGTAGGTTAAATGCCGCGTAAACTCTTCAACCAGTTTGATTAATTGGGCCCCAATTAATTTCGAATTTCAGAAGTGACGGCGGATTAACATGAGAAGT
Source organism: Ontholestes murinus (assembly GCA_963969525.1). NCBI lineage: Eukaryota > Metazoa > Arthropoda > Insecta > Coleoptera > Staphylinidae > Ontholestes > Ontholestes murinus. The sequence goes on from OZ018396.1 coordinate 34,972,385, forward strand.
GAGCCCTTGTACGCCGTTTTAGTGTGTAAATTTATTCCATTTAGATCCACAAGTGACACTCTCTAGCGGCGTGCTGGGCTGGGAGTGTAGTTGAAAATGATTTATCGAATTATTAAATAAATCTGTCGCGTTATTATTATCTGCGTGCTCCTCGGCCTTGTTCGAGAATAATGATGGAAACGAGAGAAAGGGGGACGCAATTAAGATGTACATTTCGCAACTTAAACACTAAAATATGGTCTTGTAATTGATGATGAAGAGGGGTAGGCTTGAATGAGAATTAATGGGCTTAGCACTCAAAAAATAAATTTTACCTTAAATATTGAGTTCTATGTTTAATTCCTAATTATGTGTACGATTAATGTAAATTAATGTCTAACCCTAATAAATTTTCCATTACATTTTCCAAAATATTGATTACATAACACCAGCAGTGTACTTACCTGCTCACGTCTTCCTTCAAGTTTCTCGAACGGGGTATTAGTAACACGTTAGCGGTTATCATAGTTTATTCTCAAGTTTAGACAACTTAACGACTCATCCCATCAAATCCTCACCACCCGCCCCTCACAATTCCGCGCGACCCTCGGGCAAATTTCTTATCACGTCTCGCACAGATTAACAACTTTAATGCCGGCTTATTAAAATACTGGCAAAACTTTGTTCGATGCAAATTCTCACATATACAACGTAAATAAAATTAATTTCACAAGTCGCTAACTGTTAAACAATTTCGAGGAAAATTGAGTGCTGTGTGTGTGGAGTATATATAATAGAATCTAATAGAATATTCCGGTCGGCTGAGTTAATGTCTTGCATTTCTGTATACTTTAATTAAATTTTAAAAAGCTAATCATCAATTAAAAGTTCGTAGTTTAGATACAAAACTATTTAAAATTAAATGGTTAAAGAAAATACTAATAAACCATCATTTTTAATTATTTTATAATTTTTGTAGTATTACTCTTAAAATTATTGTTTGTTTTTATTACTGTTATAAGTAAATTGTATTGGTTAAAACACAATTTAGTTAGTTTTATTTTTTCTCTTTTGTGATAAGATGAACGCTAATTGCTGAACATCCATTCGGATCGCGTGCGAACCTCCTGCCAAAAATCCTAGTAGTCCACACAAGCGTGCAAATATTTTTTTTTATCGTCATTCTGCAGAATTATAAATCACACCTCATGAATATCGCCATCCATCATCATAACGTTCCGTTTTATAGCTTTCCACGTCGGAATTATAATTTTAAAATACGTTTTTTTTCTCTCGCATATTTCCGAATCGATCAAGATGTTTTATGAATAACAGACGGATTATTATATAACTTTATTTTTAAATTATTAGTTAATTTTCTACAACGAACTAAATCATTTTAATATATTTTATTATTAACTTTATTTATATAAAAAAAATACTTACATAATTAAATAACAAAATGTCAAAATACAATGTTTTTACTTAAAATTTCTGAAATATATTCTATGGTTAATAAAGTATTCAATCCTTTTCTCAAATAATAGATTTTCATCGATTCTTCACACGATATTATAACAGAAACTTGATCAATCCATTAGGAATTCAGTATTATTGTGTTAACGATTTACCCTTCGCATATACACACACATATATACAGCTACACACAAACAGATATAGATTACGATAATAGAGAGAAGAGGAAGTTTCCATGGGGGCTTATCTGAACAATTCTGAATCCAATTGAATTAATATATCTGGCCTGGAATGTGTGTGTATCTAATCGATTCAATCCACAACCGTTTTCGGCCATTATTTGAAAAAAAAAAAACACGCGGGCATATCCTATTTCATCCGCGATAAATCCACGAAATATGAATTTTCTATTCTAGAAAGTTTGCGCGCGCTCCATTGTAGAAAAAAATCGATGTCTTTGATTAAATATTTATGTTCGTTTTCCTGGGATTGGTAACAATGCGAGAGCGGTTTTATTTTCTTGAGACTTTATTGTTTCGAATGGTGGGCGGTAAATGTGCTTCAGAGGGGGCGCAATAGGTATTTATTATTGGGTTTTGTGTTCTATACCATTTTCTCGCTCTTACCCTCTTTATTGTTGGCATATTTTTTTAATTACATGCATTATGGATCAAGTTTATAGCTATTTTATTTTCGAATATTCTGATCAATAAATTTTAATTTATTTTTCAGATAATACATTTAAAATTTAAATGCCAATTAAATTAATCAATTAATTTTAAACACCAAATTAAATATCAATCTAAATTTATTATCGAAAAAATAAGTTAAAATTTATTGATTAAAAAATAAAGTAATAAAATAGCTATAAACTGTAATAATAATAAACTAAAGATCGATATCCATTTAGCAGAAATTTTCATTTTTTCAATTGTTTAATTATAATGTTGCTTTATGATGCAACAAATATATTTGAATATATAATAAATTAATATATCTATTTAATATATAATTTAAAAAAAAATTTATTTTTGTTTTAGATTTTTCATTTTCTACATATGCATGCTGATTTAATCCATTTCATTATTATTTAAATATCTATAGTCAACAAATTTGAAGGACTGAATATTTTTCTCGACGCGTTTTAAATTAAATATGGATCCGTTTTGGCCTGGCCGGTCGGCGTTGTATAGTATATTTTAGATGTGCATTTTGTGCAGAATAAAATTCTCATTGTCTGCCTCTGCGTTTTCCAGGGATAGAAAATTAAATTATCCGATGGCTCCGAGGATGAGTGGAAAATAGAGAGACTGCGAGAACAGCAGGAAGGGGGGGATATACAATAGGTTTGGTCCTGTAAATACCTTTAAAGATATTTCGTTGTAATGGCCCTTGATTGAGGGGCAGAGGGGAGTGAAACACACTTGAATCGAAATTCACTTAAACAACATCTTTTTTCTGTATGGGTAATTTCTCAAATTAAATCTTGGAAAATATAATAATAGCAGAAATGAATAGAAATAAAGTTCTAATAATTTTCTTTATTAATTAACATTAATATTTAAACTTACTTATCATGTTTATTATAAATTTGATTAACAATAGACTCTTTAAAATGTTGGTTTAATTTTAAAGTAACTATTCATATAGGGCACACAATTTAGATTTTGCAATAATATCAATCAAACGAAACAAATAATGGATAGAATTATTATAATAAGATTTATAGGTTTGTTGTTTGTTATCAGTGGCCTTTTTCCGGCCGTGGTTTTATGGTTGTACATAATGGAAAGTTGCACGGCACAACAATAAATTACGGTCGGCGGGGCTTATTGGAAAATCGGTGTTTTCCCTTCGATTTTACACAACAAAACCGGAAAAAAAAGGAGAACAAATCGCGGATTTGCACAAACTACCCGGAAACTTATCTCCGATACATCTCCGCGGATCGAAAAACAATTCAAACATCGCGTTATTGCTCTTCCTTTCGGATATTACATGTGTATATTCCCTATGCTCGAACACACAACTTTCACGACCGCTGAGAAATGGAAAAACATGAATATATTTTTTCCGCACGGAGGCATAAATATTACGACTGTGTTTTATGTTTCATTTAATTGTAATGGATAAATAAAGCTGTAGCCGTGTTTAATTCACTATATATTCCTTTGATAATTTGGTTAATTGTTTATGAAATATTGGGCACTAATTAAGTCGTATTTTGTGTGGTTTGGATGAGCGTGGTGCGCACAATAATCCAGTACCGTAAAATAATTACATGAGACGTTTTAACAGGGAGTAAAGGATAATTGGAAGAGGTGATGGTATCTGTATAGACTTTGCGGGCAGAGAATGTTCACTTTGCACTAAAATTAATTATTATTTGCGCCGGCATCCCGCCGGAGTAAACGTGACAACTAATTTTAGGTGATGGTAGGTTAATATTTTGAGTGTGCTAGGAGGAAATCTTAGTTTAAAATAATGTATTAATGTTAAGTATAATCTGCACTGAACCTAATTTAAGGGTTAAATAATATGCCATCAATTTTATAAATTAATAAACAGTATATTAATTTTATAAAACAGCTCAGTTATTTACTCATATAAACATTAATTAGATTAAAACTGAAAAGTTTTGCTTTGCTGTAGTTATATAAATTAAGTTTCAATAAACAATACTTTAAATTGAAAAGTATTTAATAATATTAATTTTTGAAATTAATAATACATAAAACCGTAATATTACAAACAAGTCTTTGAAGTCTATATAAATTTAATATAATAGCAACATGCACTGTACGTATATTCATGTTTATACAGTACCCTTTGTCTATTAATAGTTCATAGTATATTGTTGAAATAATCATGAATTATTAATACTTGAAATGAGATGACTGCCCTATTACCACCAGCGAGTACATTTACACTCGTTGTAGTTTCAATTCTATGACGCATAATAATTCATAACTGTACGAAATAAAATTATAACAGTTTAAGATTTTTAAATAAATTAAATAAAATTTTATAACAGCAAAACTGTATTGGATGGAAAAAAACGTACAAAACTGTAAAAAGCGCACAATTTCAGGGTTATTACGTCCCTCAGGTAGGACGCGTAATTGCAATTTACTCTTCCCACGAGGAATATATTATCTAATATTGATAATTGCGTTGCGGTGTCTTAATTGGAAGCGCAATTATTAATGCCTGATTTGTGCCTTTAGGTAACGGTAACTATTCCATCAAATATTCATACGAATTATATTCGCTTCTCTAGTTTACGGTGTTTGTAGGTTGGAGATCAAATTTAATTAGTCCTCGTATATAACTTCCTCTATTTTACATGGTTATACCATTAAGAGAAAATATATGTATTTATTTAAATATAATAATGTAGTAATAATATTGATTATATATATGTATTTATATATATATATATATTGTAAACCCTCCTAACATTAATCTTCAACAGTCCAATTATGGTCGCAGTAATTTCGAAATTATGTCGAATTAACCTAATTACAATTGGTGTTAATTAATCGCAGTCTACAGTAGAACATAGGCGCGGAATAATAATGGTTGACGTTTGACGTGGTGTAAGTGTGAATTAAATTTAATTGCACCCCCCGTTATTACGCAGAAAATCAAACGCACAAATTCATCACGAGTCCAATGTACTCGATTTAACGCAATCAGCACAATCAATCCGACCGCCTAATTCACGTTTTCAGAATGCATTTACAACAATCATCAACACGAATGTACGTAAACACAATTGAATCAAGGATGTCGTCATTCATTCGGAATGTTTTGTTGATTGGGTTACTCAAATAAGATTTTAGCCTCCTCGTATAAATGGTGGATGCGCCGGGAACGAAAAATATTTGTTTTCCGTTAGCATTTACAATTTACTTTCTCATTATTTTTTTTTTTGTAAATTTTGTATAAACGCGAGATGGATAATAAACTTTAAAGCTAAACAACGTTTTATTTTCACTTAGAAAAACTTCGGGTCGACTTTTAATATCCTTCCCGTTCCTCGAGTGCATGATGCCGTCGCCGCCGCCTTCGGACGCAATTCCAGTCGCTGTATTTATGAAAAGTTCTTTCGTAAGAAGTCGTGGCCTAAGGCTAATCGTGTATACGAGGAATAGAACCGTACTTTTTGTGAATAGGCAAACTTGAGATGGGGGAAAGCAAGTAGTTTTTAAATAATTAATGCCATTCATAGCGAAATGAAAGAGTTTTTATCTTAAATTTTTCTCATTTGAAGTTAATAAATATTACGGAATAATTCATACTATTATAATTTTAAATATTTTCTTTTCATTATTATTATTATTATTTATTAAAATTAAAACGTATAATAATAATAAATGATAATTAAATTAATTCAACAAATTCTACCTGTAAATAGTATATATACGTGGGTATTTGTGATTTAATTCACCATCTAATTAAGATGACGAGATGTTACTATTTTTTTTTTAATTTAGCTATTTGGGCCTGGCATTAGAAACTTGTTCTAAATTTTTTATTAATTACGATAAAATCATTTTGTAATTAGTTTGATGCAAAGAATACAATTTTCTATACTTTACAGATTTAAGGTTAACATAAATTAAAAATGCAGTTAAAAGCAATTAATAATAAGAAATTATTTGTTTATATTTTTATTGATATTAATATTTCAAAAAAAGTAAATTAAAAATTATATACAATAAATACTATTCTATAGTGATTTAATTAAATTAAATACTATGTATACTAATGAATATAATTTTCTTTCACGTCTCAATTTCCGTCTGGGATTAACATATATAAAGCGTCGTGAGGGGTGTGAACGGCGGAGTTAATGATTGAGTTATGGGAAGGGTGGCCGTTCTCCAGTTTTAATTATAATATTTTTATGAGCGCAATCAACGTGTAAATTAGTTGTAAATTGGGCATGGTAGAAACGTGAACACGGCCTAATCGAATTTACGGTCGTGATTTGCGCCCTTGAAGTGATTACAGCTGATATATACTTTCGACCTAATTTACTCCACTCCGAATCACTATCGCCGCCACCGCTTTATAAGATTACACCTTCGATGGGATTTATCGCCTTTGTGCGGTCGCGACGGGAAACAAAAAAGAAGCCGTAGAAGTGGTTGGCTGGTGGCCGGGGGGTTGGTCGTGTAGTAGCGGTTCGGGGTTTGATTATGCGAGTTTAATTCGTATCTAGGTAGTCGGTCCCATGTGCTAATGCAAATCCTAATTGGCCATTACGTTTGAGCCTCCTCACTAGAGTTTCTACTGCGCCTAACCCTTCCCTTCGCCCCGCTACCCCATGGTGCTAATTGGAAGTTTCCACTTTAAACTTTACATCGGGGTAATTAGCGGACGTAAGAAAATGAAATATTTAAATTTTATTCTTATAAATTTCCTTATGTTTATTAACATCATGAATGATCTGAAATTAATCTAAAAATAATTAACTATTAGTATTTATTTCTTGAATGATTTTCTTTTGGTGAAACATTATGAAATTTAGGTAAAGAATTGTATAGTATAGTATTTGCCTTCAACATTAAAAACATTATAGTATTTGTATTTAATTGTAGATTAAATTAAATTAACAGTTTTTTTTTCACTACATATTAATACTTTTTTTAGTATTATTTAATGTAGGCCATTAAATTGAAAGAATTTATGTTCCGTAGTAGATCGTGCAGAGTAAAAAGTATATTTCACCAGTGATAGGGGTACGTGCGGTATTAGTTTTCCTTCAACAAACCGTGGGCAGTGCTTGAGTACGTAAATAATTGAAATGCTTCCTCTCCTACTCTCGACCTCGCATGTAAAATGTAAGACCTCTTCTCCACTCCATACGTTCCATATAAACAGAACTGGGGGCCTTGAAATATTCATCTGGCCACGAAATATTGCATCTGCTACATAATAACTTTTATGATACCGTTTGCGTATTTGTATGTGTGTAATACACAAGGCTTTCGTTCCTATGAATATGGAAGACGGTCTTGTTGTTTCATTACGGACCAGACCAAAGTGGGGATTTTGCATATTGAACATAAGTCACGGTTACTGTGGTCATTTTTCCCCCCGGGAAAAGTTCACCGGGGGCGAAACTTTTTAATAACTCGTCCCCTCACCGCCACCGCCGTCCCATTTTTGCGGTTAAGTAAAGCGGTAAACGTCGGATTTCAATAAGATGGAAACTTTAAATTAAATTTTTATTAGACACTAAAGTACGTCGGTTATGCATGATACGTGTATTATGTCGAAAATTAATTTCGTTTCAATCAAAAAAAAATTAATTACATCCAATTAAGCAAAAAAATCATCTTAAAATAACTATTAAAATATTACAATCTGAAACTTAAGTTAAGATCGTTGACATTATTTTAATTAAAACAAATGCGCGTTCAATCAATTAGCAATGTTTGTTCCGGATTCATGGAGGTTAAGGCACGTACTAGAAATTTCCAGTGAATTAACTATAAGTTAAACACGTAGTTTATATCAAATAAAACATGATTTCAATTTAAAGTTTTGCCATGTAGATTTATAATTAGAAAAAAATTAAATACATTTAGAAAAAAACGTATATAAAAGTTTTATTTGTTTATATTTAATAGTTCGATAGTTAGTTTGCAATTAATAGTTCGATGAACAATTATAACAACCGAGAACCAATTGCAAACTCATACTGCTGAATAATAAGTATTTACCTAGCAAAAACAATTGTTCATCATCAAAGTTTAGTGTAAGCAATAATAAAATTAATAAAAGGGTAGACTTCAATAAATCACCAGAGCGAGTAGTCGAAGATTAGTAAAAAGTAGTTATCATTACGTATGGTTTCATCAAGAAATATTTAGAATATATAAATATATTTTTTTATTAGAAATTTTGGCTTTCGTTCGCATACATGATTAAATCAACAAGAAGTGATGTTGGTGGCAAAAAAGGGGGGAAACGCGTATATAATTTATGATTGAATGTAAACATGTAGATTTATACGGACCTTGCACAAAGATTTAAAAGCACACCCAGTCCCGTCCCGGCTTATAAATTCGTTGTCAACGCGGATTCTAGGCCGAATGTATCTTTCGAATAGGCAACATGCATTATACCGCTTTATATCGTAGTAGGAGGGATGGGCGAAGGGAACAAGCAGCAACCAACAACGTAATTTTTTATCGCAGAAAAATCAGCGGGATAGCGAGAGGACAGGTCAGCATTCGTTATTTTATTGGAAGGACAAACACGAGACGCCTGGAATTTATGTCTTTGCTCGGACGCTGTGCGGAATTAAAATTAGTTTCCGTCGAATCGTATCACAGATCTCTTAGTAGTATCGACCAATTCATTTTAATTTCTAATAGGATCGGAAGCGGTTTAATTAAAAAATTCATTTCAATAACATTCATACTAGATTTTCAATTAAATAAACGAAATTATTAATTCGTTCGAAAATATCTTTAAGTTTACTAGAAATAATAATAAACTTAAAGATATTTTCGAACGAATTAATAATTTCGTTTATTTAATTGAAAATCTAGTATGAATACTATTAAAATGAATTTTTTAATTAAACTGCTTCCGATCCTATTTAATTCATGAGAAATTGTAGTAATATTTTCATTAAAAAGACCTCGAAAATTTAATTAATATTATATTTATTATATTGTTTTAACAAAATAAATGTTTTTATTTAAATTATGTAATGTTTTCATAAGTTTAATAATGCTTAATTATTGTAAGCCAGTTATTATTATTATTATTATTATTAATTTATTTTCCCATTATTATGATTATATTACTTTTTAATTATTTTTAATATATTTTTCACGTACAGATAACTTAGCATTAAAACATTGGCGTGAGTTTAAAAAGTTTATTACTTTCTTTTCCTTTTTTTTCTTTTTCGTTCAAATATTAGGAGATTAAGGTGTGGATGGTGAGAGGAAATTTTTTAAGCCGCTTTTAGCCCCACGACCGGATTGAAATATCCGGTAATGCAGGGGTAGTGCGCGGGTAGTGAAAATCGAGAAAGCGTGTTTTCAAGGAGAGAGTTTTCCGGTCTGATCGTGCGGAGAGAGTCCTGAAATATCCTGAAAGCGTCCGGCCGACATGAAAGAAGAGACTCGTCCGTGACGTGAGCACTGATCATGTAAGTCCACGGAGGCCCTCTCATTCTGCTAATTAAATAGAACGTAAATATATATATATATATATATATATATAATGATGTAGAAAGAGAACTTTTCATGCACGAGTTTCATTCGTAAATTCATTAGTTTAGTTCGTATAGAAAATTCAATAATATTAATGAAATTCTGCTTAATTTAATCATTAAAATAAGTTTTTTTTAATTGATATAATTTTTTTTAAAGATTTATTTTATTTCAAAACATTACAACTACAAAACTGATTAATTATTCAACTATTTAAAACTGTAGAGAAAGTGATTACACGTGTTTTTATTATTACTATTCATCTTCACGTAACTCAATAATCAATATTAGTATTTAAAAAATATTATAAAATTGTAATTACCTAATTCAATAGGAAATAAAAAAATATATTTTCATTCCCTTTTCCAAATTACGTTTGTTTTAAAAAAAGAAATAATAGTGTTAATCTGAGTTCGTAATAAAATTTTAATCTTATTTGCCCGGCGCATCCACCATAATTCCAACTATATGTTTACGTAATAATCGCGATTTTTAAATAAAAATAGATTAATATATTACGAACATGTGTGCATGTATACGATAAGTGAAATCGGTTTGTTGGATACAGTTAATGCGGTTATATTGATTCCAATAGTTTCGTATCGATTGCGTCCTTTTTAAACTAGCCATCCATGCATCCAATTAAGTTTAATGCTACCGTAACAGTAATAACAATGCTTATTGCTTACTCGAATATTGCAGCAGTTTATCAGACTAAACAATCAATTTACTCGTTAATATGCATATTATTTATAACTTAATTAACTTGAACTTTTTTAACTAATTTATCAAGAATATTGGGTTGATTGAGTTACTTAAAGATAATAATCACTTTAATAAAAGCACTTAGAACCTTTCTTCAATATTGAGTTAAGTGTTTTTATCAAAGGTATCAAGAATATATTTATAATCGTTTTAATTTTGATGTGTTTTTAACTTCATGATAAACCAATCATACCTCGAGGACCAGCATAATTAAATACAGCAAGAACACCTTAAACGAAGTTATAAACTTCAAGCCTGCAAACATTTATTAAAACACCTCTTCTTCCCAGTGCTAACGCCCGCTCGCCGTTTCGGTGTCGTTTAACGTTTAATTATAGATGTAAATTCTTTCGTGGACGTTTATTTCTGAATTTAATTCCCACTGCACACATTTTAATTAATTCGCCGAAGGAAAATTATTGCGAGTCCGTCGCAAAATTTTTTTTTTAATAAAGTGAAGTATTAATTATTGCATCGCGGGGGAGCGGAAATTCGTATAGAGAAGAAGAAAAAAAGTTTTGATTAAATTTCCCCACGTACAATTTCAATCTTAGTTTAACGAGGAAACCTCGGATTCATACTGGAAAGTTGTAATGTTTCTCACGTTGATTAGTAACTTTAATCAAATTTTATAATAATATCCAATAATATTTCTCACTTAATTCGTTTTAAATGTAATTTTTTTTGTTTTAAATGTAAAATAAGTGAAATAAAACTTATCGTTTTAATTAATTTTTTTTATTTTGTTTTTAATTAAATTCATTTAGAAGATGATAATTATAATACTTGTTGTAATTAATTATCATATAATAAATTATGTAACATATTTGTTATTTTAAACTAATTAACTCATTAAAATTTAACATTAATGAATATGTTTTATATAAAACAAATATTTATCATTTCCGTAATAAAATTTTAGCCCGAATTAAAAAATTTCACTAATTTCACATCTGAACAAAAATAACGGCAACTAATAATTTAATTTCTCGCCATCGATCCCGGGTTTTCCGTACCCGGTTCCGCTTGTTTTCATTAATTGAAATTGGAAAAGTTGCGGAATATTATTTCCGGCGGCGAATGTCGCTAATGAAATAACAGATAAAGGAGTGGCGCGGCGGCTGAAAGAGGGCAAACAAGCGGAAAGAAGCAGGAGGGCGAGAGAAAGAGTCTTGCCGGTGTGGTGGATAAAAGTGGATGACGCGGGGTGGGAGATGGGAATCGTATGGAATGAGATTAAAGGGAATTTAATCAGACGTATAATGCAGAGTGGTGGAGAGTTCACTTTGCTCGCGCTGCAATTCCTAATTTAAAAGGGCCGTTTAGACGCCGCGACGACGTCGACGACGTCGGTGGCGCCCGCACTCTCCACTTGCACCGGCTCTATTTAAATCGTATTGGAATCACTGTAAAGTTTTTATTCCGCTTGTTAAGTACATAAATTATATTTCAATAAAATCCTTCAGTATGTTTTATTGATTAGAGGATAGGTTAGAGTACACCCACCTATCATAAATACACTAATAATCTTGATTCTAATTGTAAAGCCTTTATTTTAAATTAATAATAATAATATTTTGCTGGATTTCATAATAATAAACCCTATTGAAATACTTTTATGTGTGTAGAAAAAGTTATAATAATTAAATCATCCACTTATACCGATTGTAAAAAGACAGACGTAAATATGTAGATATTTGAAATATTATTCCTCGTTCACATCGTCATGGGACCGAATTTTTATTTTTTAAAGAGAGGAGACTCCTTTAAAAAGATGAGCGACGCTCACTTCCTTCCAGTGGATATTACATTTTGTATGATAATGTAATAAAATGGCATAGGGAGCGTAATTTGGCAATTCCCGGCTAAATCCATTGCCAGAAATTCGGGCCTGAAAGTAAGATGGAAAGATTACCGTCGCGTACGTTATCACCGTTTTCATCTATTTATATAGGCGCGTGTGAGGAAGGAAGGGAAGCGATATTATTCATTTTATATACTTCAATAAAAAAATCAATAATTAAATTATTTTATTGTCATTTATATTTTAATAATAATTTTCGTATAAACTATACGATACTGCAGTAAAATAAAATGTGGTATAGACAAAATTAAATGTTTTCCTTATTTTATTATGTACCACGAAATGAAGATTCAAGAATTAGAAAATGAATTAAGTAGAAGTAAAATAAAAGTTTTTCTCAATTATATGTTATAAATACATTTACATTATGAATTAAAAAATTTTAATAAAAATTTTATACAGATTATTATTGTACTTAAATACTTAAATATTATATATTTTTTTTATTTAATATTTTATCGTTTTGTTTGAAACAATTACAATTTCCATTTTTATATTTAATAAAATATGAGACATTTGTTTTGTCATTTTTTTTCTATTGTAAAAACTCTTGAGACACAGCCACCCTTCCTCTCCACCGTTTTCTGCGTTATTCATGCTTGTCTGCAGCAGGTGGATGGCGATCGGATGCCTGAAATATTAAGAGGAGAAACTGGGTGGACACCGAGTCAAATATTTATGGGAAAGTGGTGATAAATTTTTAACACGCACACATTCAAACACGTACCCCATCCTAAGGAAAAAAAAACAACAAAATAGAGGAATATTCGCCTGCAGCGTAAATCAAAATGGAAAATATCGTTTATAAATTATGCATTGGGTTTTGCGCGCGATATTCCCGAGGAAGTTCCCATCCCGAAAACACAGCACGCAATTTATTGCCACGCGCTCTTAAGTGCCTCTCGGTATATTTATTGGGGGATTAACGTATCCTTTCGCCTATATTATTACAGTATTTTGTTTTATTATGCATTGGATAATTATGAGTAGTAAACTTAAATGAATATATAAAACATAGTGGGAAATTTTATTTACAATGTAGAGAATATGTACGCCCTGTTTGACCCTAGAATCCATTAAACATAAACGAGGGTTCAACAAATACTAATTAACATGTACAAGACAAAGTCCTCGTTTGTGTAAATTTGCTTAACTAACATACTTGTAGAAGTCATTTTGTAGATTTAACCACTTGTATTGTAGCAGAGCAAATAATCCTTTTCAATCCATGTAATCTACAACGTAAACAATTTACAACTATATAATAAAATATCAATTAATTCTACACCCTCGATAAAAAAGAAAACAAAACGTTTACACTAATTTTAAGTGCAAATTTCTCCTGCTGGTGCCAGCAGACACATTTGTCACTCCCTGGCGTTCAGGAGGCGTTAAAGTTGGAAGTCAATTGAGCATGGGGAAATCCTGGGAGATATACGAACGACATTTGCATTGCGACCAGATTACACTTTAGTGCCGGATTTCAGCCAGTTAATGGCACATAAACCCGCTTACGTTTTACCTTTTACCAACTATGTTCCATTCGGTCCCTATTGAAATTGACTTTTGCAATTCGGAAATACAAATCGCGCATTTTAAATTCCAGCATCATTACAATAAACAACTGGTTTATACATTACGTGCACATTCGTTATATAACGTTGTTGTTCTACATTATGGAAACCGTAATAAATGGCTTTCTGTGGTACAACACGCGCACGAGTTTTCCGTATCTCCACTATTTGTGCATAGATACATTCTTGCAAAGTATGCCAGATGATAAAGGAGGGGATTATAATGGAGAAGGAGGGCGAAATATTATTGTGCTCGGTGTGGCTTTATCATTTTTAGACATCGTTTATCAACCGTTGCCGCTTTTTCCCCTTAATGTGTCCCTAACGCGTTTATAATGCAATTAACGGACGGATTATAATTTAGACTAAGTGAGATTAATAACGGGGAACGCGACTTATTGTTTCTTATTAACGTCCGTTATTTAAAAATGATTAAATGATCATCCGTTAAATTCGGCTTATAGCCAGTACAATGAAAACCGTTCTTTTCGTTTAAACAAAAACATTAAACAATTATTATTATTGGAAATATTAATTATATTAAAAAAAATATTTTCCATATTTAGAAAAAAATACTGAAAAAAACAGAAAGTTTCATGTAAAAACGTCTTTATATTTTAAAGACACACAAAAGTGGAAAATCATAAATACGTTAATATTTTTTTTTTATCTCTATTAGAATACTTTTCCGTATTTCGTATAACCTATTAGAGATATCATTTTGAAATTGTGTTTTTTTTAAGCGAATATGATAATATAAAAATGTGTTTAAAACTGATAAGTTTTTGTGGTTAAACAATGGACGTAATCAACAGATTAAACGCACTAGAAACTAACGGTGGAAAACTCGCAACATCGGAACGACCGTCGCCAATTCTCATTTCCGGCGCTTATCCGCTTCCGCCGCGACGCTGCCGCCACCACCATCCGGCCCGACATTTTTCACCTTCGATTGGATAACGGCGTTAGCCTAATTTATTCCCAATCGACACTCCATTTAAAAATACATTCCCCGAACGGAACTGAAAATTATAAGATTAGATCTTCTATTGATTTCCTTTATATCTATGAATCATTTTTTTCCATATAATCCCGACAGTAATAATAAACAACCAAAACAACAAAATAAAGTTACAGTTATTTATAGGTTTATCTCTTTGAACTAAAAATTAAACCTTAAATTTTAAGTAAAATACATATCATAAAAATACCAAAACTTGAATTAAAACATTAGACTTAAATAAATACTGACACAGTATAGGGTTTCTATATGTTTTTAATTTTGTACTACAACAATGTTTCACCACACAGTGACTTCATCAGGTAGATGAAAAAATGAATCATATTTTCATCTACCTGATGAAGCCACTGTGTGGTGAAACAATGTTCTAGTACAAAATTTAAAACATTCAGAAACCCTATACTGTGTCAGTAATTATTTAAGTGTTATTATGGAGTTTCGACAAGTAACAGCCACATCAATCCAATATTTAAAACATTAGTTTAAAATTCGACCAAAACCATTGCCTACGTTCAAAAACAAATTTGACCTTACCCAACTTAAAAATATAATCCCATTCTGTAAAAATGATAATATTATTCATTTTTACTGAATGGGATCATATTTATGATAACTTGATAATTTTAAAATCATACAAATATGGCATAATTACATTTCCTCGTATGTTTGTACATCGGTGTGTTATTTAACTTGTAATGGGAGAGTCCTTTCGTCGATGGAATATTGCGACCCGATCGGGTCCGCTACATTCCATATTTGGAACGTTTCCAATTTCATTTCTGGGGGGCGTTGCAATACGGCCGGGATTGAGGGTGGTTGGTGTACTTGGGCGAAAATATGTTTGTCTCATTTACATAACAAATTACGGCTTCACCTGCAAAAGCTGCTTCACGCCGGGACGTGATTTAGTGTGACCACTGGCTTGAGTAATGGTTTCGTTATAATTGATGGGGACGAGGAGGAGGAGCAGGGGTGGTCGTCGGTGGCCAAAACACTCCATTAAATTTCCTTTTATTATAATTACAACTGATATTATTACAAAGTTCATAATCACGTGTTTATTTAATTATTTAAAATATATTACAAATATATTTAACACATCATCGACAAGGAAAAAATGTTTCTTTATTTTTATTTGAAATTAATTACTTAAGTATTAATGTGAAGCTATTTTACCGTTAAAAAAATAATATTGAAATAATTGCTTTTGTAAATTTTCAGCAGTTAAATATAATTTGAAACTACTATAACAATTGATCTACACAAAGTTTTTGTGATGTTGGTCAGAAAATTTTAGAATGACCTAGACACACCACTGATTGTAAAAATCGTGCTCTTCAGCTTGTAGTTCTTCGCTACACTAAGAAGGAAAATTTACAATATTTTCTAAATTTACCCATTTATTAGAATAAATGAACATTTATTGCTTTAACATATATGTATCTGAAGCTGAGTTCATCTATAATGACGGAGTGAAGGAGCGGGCCAACAGTTTAGAGTGGAAGAACATTCTTCAAGAGTGAACTCCGCCTTTCAGCTTGCTGACGGAATGATTTGTATAGTTTTGTTTTTACTGCTTTAGGTATTTCGAATTATTTTTATATAGCAAGTCTGATAAAGTACCAATAAAATTAAATAAAACACTTTTTACTTTGTTTTACCACAACAGTTATTTATTAACTGCGACTATAGTTTCGATCATAAACTGATCATTATCAAACATACACTTTATGTTTGATAATGATCAATGAACTATAGTCGCAGTTAATAAATAACTATTGTGGTAAAACAAAGTTAAAATGTACCGCAAAGTAAACGCCGACAACATTCAAGAAGTACCAATAAATTAATAAATAAATTAATCAAATCATAAAATGGAAAAATTCGATATAGCTTTGTTAAATTTTAACTTAACACTATTTGTACGAAGGCACTGATACAATGAAAGGTTGGTAATACTGATACGTGCAATAGAATTTCAAATCTTTTTATGAGCTCGTTATGATAGCAGATTGTCTAAAAAGCATGTTGTGTAAACCTTTCTTGTATTGAGTCTATTTTATCATCCTTTAAACTTGACTCATTGATTGATCAAAAAAAATTGCAATTAATAATTTAAAAACACGAAACTTTTTATAAGTATACTAAATGAAATTAATTGACTAAACCACCATCAAAGTAATTATTAAACGTACCAGAAGTGTATTTCATTGTGTGAAAACTTACGAACAAAGAATAATTGTCGCTTAGTCATGGCCGAAGTGGTGTATGAAATTATGATAAGCTTAGGAAGCCGGGCAAAAACAAGTTTACAAGACTCGCCGGAGCTTACCGCGGGGCTTCCATTAAAACTGCATGTTTATAATGGACACAGCTTAGACTCTAAACACAACGGGAGGATAATATTTACTAGCCTTTTTCCGGGCGGCGTTCCAAATTTACGCGGGACGGCCGGAAGAAATTTCTCATCGTCGTTTAGGAAAATAATTACATAAAATTTCATCATAATTGTATAATTTAAGGATTGAGGTAATATCTATTCTTAACGGAGAACTGAAGGTTTATAAATACTTATCTTCAACTTACACCGCTCTGAGTTTCAAACCGCCGCATAGCTGTTATTGACAAGAAAATAATAGTATTAGTAAGTATTAAAAATTATTGTTATACCTGTTATAAAATAAACACGTGAAGAAAAGTTTTCAGTACATGGCCATCGTAAAGTTTGACATTTTTGACGTTATTCGTACTCACAACGCTTTGACGTGCAAGAAATATTTGTGTTGTTTACAGTAAGTTGAAAATTTCATCTCGGCCAAAAGATGGAATTAACTCGCAAAAATTTTCGACCTATGTTTTATTATGACTTTCAACGTGGTCTAACTCAAGAACAGTTCATCAATCAACTGAATTCAACTTTTCAGTATGAAGTGCCATCCATAGTCCACAATGTTCGCCCACGGACGAAGTTAAAGAAGGTCGTCTAAAAACGGTCTTTGTGCCGGAAAATATTGATCCTGTCCGATTGAAGAAGATCGTCATGTGACATATCACGAAATTGATTGATGTTTAAGCAATAGTATGGCCACCATACAAACAAGAACAGTTGTATGCACTTAGGATTCCACATTTGTTGACAGATGCTCAAAAAATGCTCATGTCGATTGGTGCCCTAAAATGATTTCAAAATTCAACTGTGGTCCATCCATACGACTTTGCAGCATCGTCACAGGTGACGTCGTGGATGTATACGTATGAGCCAGAGATAAAAGGCCAATTGCCAGTTTGGGCGTTTCAATGTGAAGCGTTAAGAAGCAAATGGTGGTGTTTTTCTTCACGAAAACCGGTTATATAGCAACTATGGCTCTCAAAAATCAAAAAACCACTAATTGAACGTGGTATACGACCATTTATTTGTCTGAATGTTTTGGTAAACCAATCTATAACGACAAATCATTTTGCATCATGACAATGTGACACATCACATCAAATAAACGAGTATTTAGACATACAAATGATAAATTCTGTTCGCAAAAATTAAAGATAATCTGTTTGGACAACAATTTTCATCGCCTGAAGAAGCGGTTGAGGTCTTCAAACCGCGTGTTTTAGAGCTACCATTTTCTGCCTGGATAAAGTGCTTTGAAGAGTGTTTTAATCGCATGTAAAATTATATAGATCTTAAAGACGATTATTTTGAAAAGCAATAAAAATATTTTTGATAAATTTCATTTGGTTATTCTTTCTATTCTGAATACATAAATAGCTACCCTAGCACCAACAAATAAGTATAATTTTTCAATAAATCTTAGTGGTTGTTTATGCTTTTTCTCATTCAGAGTGGTACACTCTGATTCCTGTCTTGTGTGATTTTATCTAACAATTTAATATTATGCTAAATTTAAACTCAGAGAGAAATGCATATGTGTTCATTTAACGTACAAATTTTAGGAATGTCAATATTAATAATACGATTAAAACGATACATCATCCAACCCCTGGGTAGCGAGACGTAATAAGGCAGCGTTTCAAAATACCTTCGTATTCAAAACCGTTTAATTACAACCCTTTGTCTTTTCCACGTCGCGTTGCCACGATAATTATCCCCGCAATTCGCTGACTTAACTGGAAACGCCGTTGTTGCATTTTGTAAACATACACACATACATATAGGATCCTCGGCGATTCGTATTTATAAAAGGAGGGAAAACTGGTGAGAAATTCACAATAGAAGAGACAAAGCCCCCGCTAAAACACTACTAATTACCATTAGAATCGCAATTAAAGCTGATGGATCGTCGTTTAAATAAGCCCTAACGATTTTATATTGTTGTCGAATTGATGGGCGACCATTAAATCGAGGGTGCTCGAGTAATTGCAGTTTCCGGTACGCCATTTGTTCGCGGGTTCCGAGGGTAACGTCTGCCTCCTTTCGCCTAAAACGTTTTTACTACGATTTTATCGTCAGGATGCAAATGTACACAAATAGTTTAAAATTAATGGCTGTGTAGAGCGGGTGATAATAAGTAGGTCGTTACGATTTTAATTTATTTTTAATAATCCTACCGACTGTGCCAATTTATTATAAGTTATATTGTTATTCAATACCACACAATATATTAAATTGAATTAAAACAAAACTACGATTAAATTATCTGGCAAAATTGACGTTAATATGTGGTAGTTTTATAGTTAAAAAAATATTGTTTTTGTAAATAAAATGAGATAAAAATCTTTTGTAATTGGCATCCGCTATAAAAATACATTTATAGTGAATGTGAATGTGTCCCCACACATCCACACGTATTATCTATTAATTAATCAATTTAGCAACAACGTTGAGTATATAATCAATATTCATCAGGCATTTCGGAAAGAATGTGCAAACTGTGTTAGGCAATAATGCACGCACGCATCGCGGATCGAAGCTTTTGTGAATTTGACAAGTTCGGGCATGCAAATAGTGGCGCGCATAAATTTAATTTAATATTCGCGTAATCCTCCCCTCAGTGCCTACACGCCAAGTTTCTTTGTGCATGCATGAATGTTAAATGAACCCATTGTACCAGCAACTAGAGCTACTGGCTGCCTGCTTGATACTATTACACCGTCTTCTTACTCTTACCCATCATCAAAGTTTACGTTTAATGCAAACAGACGAAACTTCAATATTATTAATGTTGATAATACGCCCCCTCCCCCCTCAAAGAGTATGAAAATAAATAAACCAATTTTACATTATAATCCTCAAATGTTAACCAATTTCCTAAATGTAACCTAAATTTCAAACTTAAAAAAAAACAGACACGAAATTAATTTTTCATTTATTTAAAAATCAAGACAATTTTTTATTTAATAAAATTATTATTGAATAATAATTGTCTAAACTATTTATAATTAATTACTATTATTTTTAAATGAATTTAAATTATTATATATTGTCATCCATCAATTTTTTAATAGAAATGGCGTTCATTAAAAATTTATTAACTGAAATATACAAAATCAATCTAATCTCGTTAAATTTTAATTCGTGATATATAGGTGAGCACGAGCCGATATATTCAAATACATACATACACACATATAATACACGTACACTCCATTCATTATTATTTCGAATGCAGCTTTAATTAGAACTTTTAATTGCACCTCCCTTTGTAAAAGGTGCTACTATTATATAAGCGAAAATTGTATTTGAATTACACTTGATTAAAGTCACACTTGGATTGTTTGTGTCTAAATTAAATTTATTATCTTTTCTGCAATTTAAGAAAAAACAATATAATATAATCATTCTTAAAGTATGAATAAAATCCTTCTTTGTTTACAGCATATAAGAAGCAATGAAATACTGTTAATAAACCTGGTGATTAATAGTGATAGGGTTGAGTAGATTCGAGCACTTAGATGGATATCCCCCCGTAGCTTTTAAAGCGATTAGATTCCGTCGACGGTTTAGAAGTGTATGTGTGTGTGTGTGATTTTGTTACTTTGAAAGGATTCAGTTTGATTGAATTTTACGTTTTGTTTTACGTGTTTTCAGGGTCTAGCTGCGACGCGGTGTTCAACAGCGACGTCTCGAAGAATGGCACCATCGCCAGCCCCAATTACCCCGCTCCCTACCCATCGAAGACGACGTGCCGCTACGAGTTTCAGGGGAGGGGGAAGGAAAGGGTGCAAATTGTCTTCCAAGATTTTAACCTATACCATCCCATCGAAGATTCGAAAGAGTAAGCACATATTTATAATCTATATAAATTTAGGGGAAAAAAACTCCAAACTTTCATACAATAGAAACATTTGAATTAAAACACTTGTTATTTTCCACATTAATAGCAGGGAAAGTGTGAACTTTCATACAATGATGAATGTTCTCGTTACAAGTCGTGTTGAACACCTGGATGGGTGTGGAAATGGAAAAAAGCGTGTGTGTGTGGGAAATGAAAGAATTGCGGTCGTTTGTTTCAGTTGCGAGTCGCACGACTCGCTGATGGCTTTCGTTCACATAGACGGGAGGATGGAGAAAATCGACAGCTTCTGCGGCGGAACGATGCCCAAGCCGGTGATGTCGAACGGGCCGAGGCTCAAATTGGAATTCCAGAGTCTGTACGCGTCCCGCTACTCCAGGGGATTCAAAGCCTCATTCAGTTTCACAGAAAGTTAGTCCCCCCCATCGTCATCATCTCGTAAATTACTTTATGAAAAATGGTCCATAATACATTTTCCGGCACTAGAATTTCAATTTTGGACACCTAAAAAAATAAAAATCATATTCTTAAGTATCTAATATTCCCTCGATATTTTAATATTTCTCTCATGTGCAGATTTCGGTATTAGAACCGGTTCCCAGCTCCCGGATTACCCATGTGCCTTCGTGTTTAATAGTAACGTGAGCAGGAGCGGATATTTCCACAGCCCCAACTATCCCGGATTCTATCCCCGGGATACAGAGTGCCACTACTTCTTCCACGGGAACCAGAAGGAGAAAGTGCACCTGCACTTCAATTATTTCGACGTCGAAGGCGTCCTTCCGTAAGTATTTTTTAATCCTCACAAAAAATATTTATTATTGTTACTATCTGGTAAGTTATGATATAAACATTATCAGCGTTTTAATATGGTATTGATATAATAGTTTTTTTGTGCATAAACGATAAAACCTTTTCTGTCGCGAACAAAAATTTGTTGAAATGGTTTGTTGTAAAAGTTAACGACGCGCATTTCCGCAGTTTGCCGCTGTTTTTCCCAAAGTATTCAGAGTTGAAATTTTAGGTGCGAGGCGATATCGGCCAGCGATTACGTGGAATTTTCCAACTTTATGGCCCGTGACCGGAAGTACTCGAGGCACTGCGGCCAGCTGAAGGAATTCGACATCGAGTCGGACCGGAAGTTTTTCCGGGTGACGTTCCGGTCCAACGATCGCCTGGACGGGACCGGCTTCAACGCCACGTACCAATTTTTAGACGAAATCGAAACTTACACGGGCAGGGCGGACTCTCCAGTGGCAGCAGCTAAAATTAAAGGTACACAGAAAAACGTATAGATGTTAAACTCTAAAACGTCTAATTTGATACATTACAATAGGAAATATTATCATGACAAAACTCTCTTTGTGTTAATTCACGAGATTTCGCACCTACTCTAGAATATTAGTACGTGAGGTTTGTGGGGTTGTGCAGCCATTAGATAAGGGACAAAAGGTAACTAGCGTAAGCTGTGTATTACCCAAATTACCACTTACATTAACTAAATTCAAGAAACGACTGTTGAATATTAACAGGAATTACTTAATAAAATTTTAAGACATTAAAGTTACAGATAAAGATCTAGAATGACTTATAACAATTTTCACAATATAAATGCAGGAAAATATTTCATTCGTTTTGTAAGATGATTTCAACTATGTTTAAATTAATATCTACAAATTTGACAATAAAATGTATAGAGAAATTTTTCACTGGATAGGAATTAAGAATGATACACTTGTTGTGTTTCATATATTTACTATCAGTTTCCTGACAAGTATTTCAGCGATTGCTCGCCATTTTTAAAGGAGTATAAAAATTAATATAAATTTTTGGTTGTGTAAACTTAAAAAAATAAACTTTTTTATTTGGAGGTGGGTAGGTGGCCTCTACCTTACTATACTCCTAATTAAACATAAAGATTTGAATCATTACATAAAGATTTGAATCATTATCAATGAATTAATAAAACTTATTTTATAACTTAAGCAAAATTATCAATTTAATACAATTGATTTTTTATTAGAACTTGATGTATTTTTAACTGGTAGGTAGATTGATTTCAAAACGTATATGTAGTATTCTAACATTCGATTTTAAAATTATTATCTCTGTTTAATGACACTAATTATTTGTTTTGATTTTCTTTTTCAGATACGTTTGGATTTGTGGTGTTTTTACTAGCGTTTATATTAAGATTTTTTACGTAAAAAAAAAATAAGGAAAAAACGTACAATAAACGGATAAAGCAATATATTTTAGGAAAAAAAGAATTGCTCTCACTCAAACAATCTATTTTCAAAACAAACATTAAAAAAACTCCTTTCCAGTAAATACATATATAGAAGCAAGACGAATTTCTTTTTGTGCGCGCACGTTCACACGGAAAAGCTACTCTGCGTATAAATCGAAATATATCAAAGAACAAAAAAAAACAATATCGCTAAGTCTGTATTTATAAATTTAAAGAAAACACGCGAAAAATAAGATGCGAGATGAGTACCGTCACTATCTCTCTCTATCTCTCCTTCCAGCAAGACTAGACTACTTCAAATGCGGGCCATGCATTTCTATCCTTTTTACGGTTTAGAAATATACCAATTGATTAATATCAAGACTGTCTCTTTTTACAATAGATAATCATCCGATG
Organism: Ontholestes murinus; assembly: GCA_963969525.1. Classification (NCBI taxonomy): domain Eukaryota; kingdom Metazoa; phylum Arthropoda; class Insecta; order Coleoptera; family Staphylinidae; genus Ontholestes; species Ontholestes murinus. The sequence continues at coordinate 34,996,208 of OZ018396.1, forward strand.
ATACTCTTATTAAGATGGTGTTATGTGTCCGTTATATATTTGTTTTTGTTGATATAGCATTAACTATTACTGTTATTGGTGTTATTGCTTTTTTGTAAATAAATTTCTTATTAAAAGGTGATCAGGATCAAGTATTACTACTTACAAAAAGTAAACTATTTTAAATTCTTCAAACAATAGTTTTACAATGCAAATTAAAATTTGTTTAATAATAAATCATAATTGAATATGTTAAAATTATTTTTGTAGAAATAAATTAAATAAAAACAGACTATTTCTAAACCACAAGATATTTTAAACTTGTGCTTAAATCATTGCTTCCCTCTAGACTACAGACCAGTTTCATTTTAATTTGTATTTGCACAGAAAAGCAAAGTTCATTATTGTTGGTAGTTACAACAAATTAAGGAAATAAATGCTTAATTGATTAAAAATCTTGGTTTTATTTCAGTGTTTTAATTAATAAACAATACCAAGAATTTTACACTCAAGATAATAAAATACTAATAATCAACACATTCTGAGATAATCTAATTTATTGAAATCAATTTTTAAATTCACCCACGTTCTGAACATGTATACACAAAAATCTAAACCAAAAAAGTAGACAAAATACAAACTGGCACACTTAAAAAAACAATAAGAAATTTATTTCTAAAAATATATATACATAAATATTATATTATGTTGTTTTCTTAATCAGAGTCTAGTCAGTAGTTTATATAAATCTGTTTTAGTTAATGCTATCTGTTGTGTTTGATTTATATACTATTGTAGACTGTGAAATTAAGGACCCTTTGTAAATATTAGTGCACAATAAATAAATAAATGAATATTTGTTATAAATCGTGTTTTTTTTATTATTAATATTTAGTACATTGTAATGCTATACGATTATTTAAATAGGGTGTTTTCAATTATTCGACACAACAATAAATTATAACGGGCGGTGGATTCAACTTTGCGCGGCCTGCTGTTGCTGGTGCAGTTTCAGCTCCATCACCTCCACGATCGTATCACGGATCTTGCTCTTCTCCAGGCCAAGCACTTGGATTTTCTCCATCTGTTCAGTAACAAAAACTATCTTCCTCTTAAAATAATCTTTCGCCTGTTCTACGTCCTGCAAGTTAACAATGGATTAATAAAAAACATAAAATTAATGGTTAAAATGAACTTATTATTATAAAACAATATTTAGTGAATAAATTTATTGCATTGTAAAAATATTGAGTTTTTGTTTACTTATCAATAATAGTTATAAACCAGCTTTGTTATTAAAACAGAAAGTAATCAAATACTTACTTTCTGGGCAAAATATCTTGTTCCAATATCAATTATAACATTCTTTGTATCTGCTAATTTTCCTGGTACATACATCTATTAGTTAGTTAAGATAATACTGACAAAATATAGTTTTAAACTGTAAAAGAATAGAGAACATCGAAAAAAACTCACCCTGTATATATATATATATATATATATATATATATATATATATACTACATTAATAATAATATATAACTATTGATATCATAAATAAAAAAGGATACAGATCCAGTTAAGGGCACCAGAATTGATTTACCCTCTGACTCTGGTGTAATTTTCTCCAGACATTCCCCAGAATTTGAAAACTTATTCTGTGCGAGCTTCAGTGACTGCAGTGAATCTTGAAAGAGACTCAGCTCCTGTAAAACCACAACATTCAATAATTCCCATACAACACACCATAAAAGGTGATACATTACCTGGTCCAACTGTTGTTTTAGAGTGGTCAATTGAGGTAATGTTAGAGAAGTCAGATCCACCTGCTGCATGTAAGGGGCCTCTTTGGCTGAAATATTGGCCATCGTGTGAAAATTGGGATTTAATTTATAAATTTATCACAAAAATTAGGGAGGTATTGACTGTGACGTTATAACCTACAAAACGACAAATACCGGAAAGGCAGGTTTGCCAATATAATGGAAGCAGATTGAATACAAAAGTGTAACCACTACAAACATAGTTAATGTTTCTAGCGGAATCACAAAAAAAGATTACAATCAAACTGTATACAATTTAAAAGATACAAATAATAAGTTATTTTTATTCCATAAATTTCATTGGTTAAAGATACCACTTTTAAACCAAAACTATACATATATACTTTCTTTGGATTAAAATTAACATTATCAACCTTTTAACTTACCTATCTTGATTTGTTTTATTAGTGGATACATTCTTAATGTATTTATGATGTTCTGTATTATCTATAAAATCAAATTTTAAGGTTAAGTACATTATTATTGTTATTTAAGGTTATCTGTGTTTTGATTAAATAAAAAGTTATGGATGGAGAACAGGACGATGTTCCAGAGCAAAAGGTTAGCTTTAAAAAACCAATATTGATTGGCAAAATAGGCCGTTTACCTAGGAAAATAGTGAAAGGTGAAGATGGAGTGCAACAATTGAAAGAAGAGTCTCATAGTGTTGAAGCAACGGAGGAGGATGAACAGGATGTTGTTAAGGAGCCCTTGAAAGCGCCTGAGGGTACCGTGTTGCCATACAAGGAACCAGAGTGGTCTGGTATGCCGAAAACAAATGGTAAAGCCTACCACTTCGAGGTTTTAAAATCTGGGAGTATAATCAGCACGATTGATTTGATGCAGAAGCCATTCTGGGTATTTGGACGGCTGGCTAATTGTGATATATCAATGGCACATCCTACTATTTCAAGGTAATTGGAAAAATTTGATAATTACATTAGTGTACAAGTAAAATAAAATATTTTAATTTTAATTTTGTTGGTTTAATTAAGATAGTTAAAATATTCAAATTGTACTTAAGCACCAATATTATTATTTATAAATATCTTTTTAATAAAAATGGGATAAAAGAAGTGTCTCCTTCTTTGTTATAACATTAAATAAGCATCTCATTGTGTTTTAGATAACTATTCAATGCATTTTGGGAAATTTCTAAAAAAAAATCTCATGAGATAAAATGCATGATTAAGTCTACACTACACTATATTTATTTTCAAAATTATTAATATTTTAAATGACACTACTAATGAAAAATATTGATTTATTTTCTCATAATAAATAATAATAATTTATAATTGATGTTTGTTTAATTATTTTTTGTTTCAATACAACATACGAATTGTGACAAATGTAAATATATATATTTGATAATTAGATTTTGTTTAGTATTCAATTTTAATTTTTCTTCTCCGCACACAACAAATTAATTGAAGGATTTAAATATGTTAAACATAATCATAATTCTTATAGGTATCATGCAGTCTTACAATACAGAAGTGAAGGCACAGAATCAGAACCTCAAGGTTTTTATTTATATGATTTAAATAGTACACACGGGACGTTCTTTAACAAAATGCGTATAAAATCACGGACGTACGTAAGGATCCAGGTGCGTATACATACAAAACATTAATTGTCACTCATATCGTCACCGCTGTACATCCCCTTGCTGATGTTCTGCAAAGTTTTGATACTTTTCTTAAAGTTCTCTTCGGCACCGTACGTGTTCTCGTTCAGGTTGCGCACGCGGGACTCCAGAGCGGCCAGTTTTGATTTTATGGCGTCCATTTCTCTCTCGATCTCCTCGTCCGATTTGTTCATAAACTCGTCGTAGTTTAGGCCGCTGTTGTATATCCGTTCCCGCTCGAATGTGAAGTTTATGTTTTCCAGATCCTTCTTCGCCTTTTCTAAATAGTTGCTGCTATCATCAATGCGTTTCTTTAGCGTGATGAAATATTGTTCCACATTCTCGGCCCGTTGTTGCTCCTCCTGACGCATCTTACACGATTTGTTCATCAGTTTCTTTATTTTGTCAAAATCGAGTTTGGCAGTGGTGGTATTCGCCGTTTCGTCAAGCAGCTGCTGCAACAATTCGTGTTCCATCTTAAAATTATAAATTTTGCCCGTCTGTAATATGATTTATTGTTTGATCGATATTTGAGGCTGCCACTGACAACTGTAAATTTGTTTCTCTTTCTTTACTCAGTAGGCGTACCTAAAGATTACTATTATGTAGAAAATTTATTTACGCCACTTAATCACAGTGATCACATTTTAGGTTGGCCATATGATAAAATTGGGCTGCAGCTCACGTAATTACATTTTAGTCGGACCGGAAGAAGACGTCGAGGCGCCATCTGAACTCAGTGTGACGGAACTAAAGCAGTTAAGGGTGAAAGAGTTGCAAAGAAGGGAGGCTGAGCAAAAGGAGTTGGAAGAGAAGATGAGAGTTGCCGAGGAAGCCAGATTAAAGAAGGAGGTGGAGAATGGAATCGATTGGGGAATGGGTAAACATTAAATTTAATAAGTAAACTTACAGTACTCGCATAATAATCCATAAAGTAAACAATTTTATGTAACTGGTAATTGTTTGAAATCTATAGTTATCAATTAAGTGTCCAAAATGTGGTTTTCTCAACCTTGTAAATTTAAGGCGAGGACGCTGATGAAGAAACCGACATAGCTGAAAATCCATACGCACAAACCAACAACGAGGAACTTTACTTGGACGATCCGAAAAAAGCCCTCAGAGGTTTTATGGAACGCGAAGGTTTCGACCTAGAATACGATTGCAGCGAACAAGGAATGGGGCAATTTCTCTGCAGAGTACCGCTTCCAGTTGACGACGACAGAGGAAAACAAATTGTGGCCGAAGTGTTGCACAAAGGAAAGAAAAAGGAGGCGGTCGTACAGTGCGCGTTGGAAGCTTGCAGGATTCTCGACAGACATGGTTTACTTCGCCAAGCCACACATGGTATATATTATTCATTTACTATTATCTAAATCCATTAAACACATTTAAATTTCCTTTAGAATCGAAAAAGAGAAAGGTGAGAAATTGGGAGGAAAACGACTTTTACGACAGCGACGACGACACCTTTTTAGACCGAACCGGCACCGTGGAAAAGAAACGCGAAAACCGTATCAAGAGTAAACTACCCCAAACTCCTGAAACCTACCAAAGTCTAGTTGAGAAGGAGCGGGATTTACACAAACGAATTACAGAAATTAATCAAAAATTAAACAAATCTAAAACGGAATCCACTTCAAAATCAAAAGACGACGAAGACTCATTAGATTCATATATGAAAAACCTGCAACAGTCAAAATTGGATAAAGAAACTACAACGAAATTAAAAGCCGAGTTACACAAATTAAAGGCGGAACATGCGAATGTAATAAAATTAGTTAATATCGCGAGACCAGCAGATTTGCCTCCTTTAATACGAGAAAGCGAAATGGCGGATGTATCAAAAAATAGCATTAGTCTATCAAATAAATTACCTATGTTTGGAAAGAGATTAAAAATAAAGGTTCAAAAACCAGAACGGATTCAAGAAACACCGAAGGAACAAGATTCCGACGGTGAAGATGAAACAATTACAGAAACAGAAAACACCTCCATATCAATTTCCAATAAATCCCGAAACAAACCAATAAATACAGATGAATTTAATAAAATTTTAAAATCTTTACCAGAAGAATTACATGACGGATTAAACACGATTTGGAAATATCCTGAAGCTATGGATAAAGAACACGCGGTTAAACAATTAGATGGTCTAGTGGGAAAATGCGACGCAAAAACTTTAATTCAACTAAAAAAATCCATACAAACTTTTTCCACCAATCAAGAGGACGAATTCCACAAAAATGTGTTAAATATTATGAAGGAAATTAATGAGGAACAGACTGTTGTTAAGGAAGACGACACGGAGAAAAAGCGTAAGCGCAATCAAAGGAGAATACAGCAGAGACAGGATAAAGTAGAGGCTGAAAAGTTAAAGGGTTATGAAGAGGACGCGCTGAAAAGTGATTACAACATGTGGGTACCACCGGAAGGACAGACAGGTGACGGCAGGACGAGTTTGAATGATAAGTTTGGGTATTGAAAGTAATATTTATTGTTCTCTACAATAGATTCATTTACTCCACATGGGATTAGCGTGAATGATGACCTTGATCGATCGTTCTTCAGGTGTCATTACGGTTTTGAACGCGGCCAATGTTTCCTCTAGTTTGAAATGGTGGGTAACTAACGGTTTTACATTGACTCTTCCCGATGCCACCATTTCCAATGCAGTTTGATAACTGGAAATAATATTTTTAAATTAAAAATATTATTTAGATTGTAATATAATATTAAATAATAAAAAAACTTACTCATTTACGTAACGGAATACTCCCCTAATATCCACTTCTCTGATTAATGCGTTGCATAAAGGCAACGTCATTTCTGCTTTTCCCATTCCAACCAAAACGGCAATTCCGCCGCTTTTCGTTGCTTGGATTGCCACTCTCACCGACTGTTCGGCACCGCTACAATCCATACTGACCGACGGATGTGCTCCTAAAATGCTGATAACGTCTTTGACGATTTCTTCTTCGGTTTTGTTGCCGACTAGTAGGGTATGATCGGCACCCAAAGTTTTCGCAAAATCCAATCTGTGTTGCACAACATCTGAATGTAGAAATAAACTAATGTTACAATGGCTAAACCAAAGAGTTAAAAAGTAAATCTCGATTCCCCGTCTCGAACTGCGCTACGCTGATGAGATCCAAAACAGATTGAAACCGCTCCGTGGCTGTTATTGACAGGGAACAATTACTAATGTTTGTATGTTTTGATCGAAACTGTAAACCTGATTTATAGTTAGTTGTATAAAGCAAATCCATTTTTATTTAAAAAAATCCAATATCTAAAATTTATTAATTTATTCTGATTAATCTTTGAATTTATTACTATTGTTTTATTCACTTAAAAACCTGTTTTAATATATATTTAATCAAACTTTTAAAATGACGCATACAGTTGTTGATCTTTACATTTCTACTCTATGATTATAATTCAAGAAACTGACACCGCAGCACTATATAAATGTTACTCTTAAATTTATCAATCTATAATTAGTTCGAGGTGCAATAAAGATTAGTTTGTAATCTTGAAATGACTACTCTATTGCAGCAGTTCGAAATGAAAGTATTTTATGCTACGTAATTATAAGATAAATTCCGACATTAACTTACCTGTAATAATTACTTTTGAAGCTCCAAAAGCTTTGGCGGCTAGAAGAGAAACAAGGCCTATTGGCCCTGCACCCAAGATCAAAACCTGAGATCCAACTCCAATATTTCCTCTTTTACATGCATGCACACCAACCGATAGAGGCTCCAACAATGCACCTTCTTCGAAAGAAACATGATTCGGTAGTCTATTAAAAAAAAACTATTTAGTATTACATGCCTATTGAAGAAATTTTAATAATATCCTCACTTGAAACAAAAATCAGCATCATGAACATAGAACATGGCAAGGTTTCCATCAACTGGGGGTGTGGCGCAGAAAACCATAGAAGGGCACAAATTGTACCTTCCCTCTTTACAATAAGTGCAATATCTGCAAGATACTCCCGGTTCGATTGCAACGCGATCTCCTGGCACGAGATTAGTAACGTTCTTTCCAACAGCTATTACAGTTGCTGACGCTTCATGTCCGATAACCATTGGTTTTTCAACAACGAAGTGACCTATCCTTCCTGCTACCAAGTAATGTACATCCGAGCCACAAATTCCTACAGCTTCCATCTGCAGCAATACCTCTATACAAATATATTCGAAAAATACGTTAAAAATATTTATCGTTCGTAAATTTGGTTTTAACTTTTCATAATCAATTTTATAAGAAACTATATTATACTTACGATTATCACCATATTGAGGAATTGGGCGTTGTTCCTGAAAAGAAATAATTGCAAATAAGAGTTTGATAATTGATTGATGAGGCTGATAACTGTTAAAAGTTCATCTTCACTTTTATATAAATAAAACTCTTTAATCATTTTCAAATATATATATTGTATAAAGCTACAATTTTTTCGCCACAAAAGAAAATACACTGAACATCTTCTCAATGGCCAAACTGATTTAACAAATTCGCCTCTCTTAAATTTACATTTTTTTTAAATAAAAAACTAATTTTAGCAATTTTTTTGTTTCTGGGTTATTAAGACAGATAGAAAACATCTGTTGGGGCTAATTGATTAATCTGATCATGGCGATTTCAACAATTTGAGGGCAAATGATCACTTTTACTAGGATATTATTTGGAAATTGATTTTTTTAAATTTCTTATTAAAATTAAATTATAATCTATTGGACAATATAATATTTTTCAATAATTACTAATTGTAATAACAAATATTATAACATCAATTATCAAATCATGAATTTAGTAAAATAATTACGTATGTAATTGGCGTCCTTCATCTGACCTTTAGTGGCGCAGTTGCAAATATGCAAGTGAGGAATCATTGCGCGCATCAATAATAAAGCACATACAATTGAATTTTTTGTGCAAATAGGGATATTAGATAAAGGAAATATAAAAATCAATATTTTAACCTAAAAATTGCGGAACTTACTAATCGCAGATCATTAATTCCATACAGTACGGCGGTAAGATTATCGTTCGGTAATGGAGCCATCACAAAACACTAAACGTGGATTTTCTTGATTAACCTTTACGCGCCACCAGTGCTTCTTTGCAAGTGCTAGCTTTTGCCTTCCCAGCAATTGAATGAAACTTGATTCAACAGTATAATCTTTGACCTTCACGATAAGATACTTTTATGATATAATTACTGTTTATATTTATTTTCTAACACTATTTAGCATGTTGTTTACTGAGAAATATATTTTTAAACTTTAATTATGGTATTATAATATTCATTTGTTGTCTTCGTTAAGTGCTGACCACAGTACACTACTATAAGGAACTAGTTATAGGTAGTAATTTGTGGTACTGGCAAGGAAACTAAATAGAAGATGAATAATATCCATATCGAAAATGTTAATGCTAATTTATAATTAGAGGCCAACAAAAAAGAATAATTTTAGTACTATCGCCAAAAAAATATAACTGAGGAGTGGGAGTGGTAGTACATGTTTGTAATATTTTACTATAGATATTAAAACGAAACTATTCACATATTTTATATTTTTTAACATTTGCATACATATGTACGATAATAGAGCTTTAACTATCACATTTATAGACACATTATAAGTCAAAATTATAACAAATAACAATAAAGTTAAGTAAATATAAAATACAGTAACTGTGCAGACATCCAGATGAAAGCACCAACCTATGTTATATTGCAACTATAATATTCCATTAATTAGAGATCCGCCAGCTGATCATCCGAATCTGTTAATACTCAGTGGTGGGCATAACTGCTTAGTAAAGTATCTCTGTCTGGCAGTTGGCGCACCTTCATGCTGCCATCTGCGCCGCAAGAAAACAGCCTGGCATGCGAGTCGATGTGCAATTGTGTCACACCTTGTCCTATATTTTTAAAGAAACTGCTCCTGGCGTGCTCAGCTGGAAGGGATAGTAATACCACCGGTACACTCACTCCCCATATCTGAAATAAATTAAAATATAATATAAGTATTATATTGCACTTTGTTATGTGTAGATATTATCTTTAATTTGTTGTAGAAAAAATACCTTAATATCACCATCAGCTGATCCAGTTGCGAAATATTCCTCGTGAGGATCAATGGCGACACACTTGACCGCGTTGTCGTGAGCTTGGAAACGATGCTTTATCGTTTTACTCCTGACGTCTATAAGACAAACGTCGCCCCTCTTTCCGGCTGAAATCAAGACTTGATGCTGCGGTGCGTAGACCATGCTGCTTGCCCCTTGATCGTGACAAGTAAACGCAACCACCAAAGATTTGCCCTGAGGTAGTATGGAATCCCAAATACATACGTTTTTACTTTCTGAACTGTGACCAGCTGAAAACAGTGTTATTGTAATATTGGATAGCAAAAAAAAAACAAAAGCATTTACCTGTTGCTAGAAGGCTACATGAATTTAGGAACACGAAATCAGAAATTCCCTTGTTGTGGCATAAATGGGTCTGCAAATGATTAAATAAATATTTATCTGGTTTGAATAAATGCATTAAAAAAACAATTAACTTACAAAGAATGGTTTTGTAGCATTTGCAGAAAGTCCAACTTGCCATAAACTTAGGTTACCATCAGAATCGGCAACTCCAAACTTATTACCATGCTGGGAGAACCGCACGCGAGTCACTTTTGCGTAAGTACCAGGAGGGCGGGGACAAGCAACTGGCTGTGAGTGTCCCCACTCCCATAACTGAACTGAGCCATCTTGGCATCCAGTCAAATCTACAAATTATAAAGTATAGTAGACATGATCGAAATAAATAATTGTATTTGATATGCTTACATAAAGGCAGTAGTGGATGTGAAGTGATTCGCCGAATTCCATCTATTTTGTGCTTTATAACCTAAAGAAATGCATACATTAACAACAGAAAATAACTCTAAATATAGACAGGAATGACATGCGTTGTAGCTTGTAGCCAACTATATACATATTATAAAATATCCCAAAGCTTCGGTCTAACACAAGATAAAACATAATAAGCTTACTGATTATGGTTAAATAATGATTAATTTACATGCACTAGTTATAGATCCAGTTTAATAATAATAACGAAATTATTGTTAATTAGATCAATGATTCCCAAAATAAAATGGTTTAAATAATTGTCAATAGTACATAATAATTCTCCAGTTTATACGTTAATTAAACATTTGATGTAAAGACTTATAAAGTTTTAACGATTGTAAAGGAATAAGCGAATTATTTGTTACATATTTATTTTAATTTAATTAATGTAATGTTTGTTCATGCAGCCTATTCCACATTCACTATATTTCGCTAAGTAAATAAAGCACTCTCAAAATTCATAATTGGTATAAATGTAACATGAAAAATAATTAATGGGAATCATTGATCTATCTAATAAATTAATGAATATAAACCTATAATTTAATGTTTGTAATGACCAACATGAATAACCAATGTGCTCTAATATGTATAGTGCACGTTCATGCTCATGTATAAAAACGATCAACTATGCGCCAACATCAAAATAACAATGTGGATAGGAGAGGGAGTGTTAGTTGAAGACAGACCGGTCGAAGCATGTGAGCCGACCGTAGCAGCACGAGGTGGACAAATCCTGCGTCATGACAGCCCGGGAAGCTCAGGCCTTTTATCTACACACACCCACAAACAGTTACAAATGCAACCTCTAAGTTCAGAAAAGAAAATGGAGCGAAATGCCTTGTATTTGTACAAAACATTTTGCAATGTTTCTGCAGTGAAACAAACATAACAAAACAGATTGTAGATTTGTTAAATTAAGTACTATATATATATAAGGTAATAATTATATTTTATCTGTTATTCTTGGTAATACAGATTATTCGTAGAATACTTGAAAATGTTTCAGAGAGTGCGCTGTTATCAGAGTTTAATTCCTATACCGAGGTTAACAACATTCTGCAAGTATTAATTTTAACAAACCCACATCTGTTCAGCTGCTTTACCGAGTGGAGGATGTTTCTGCAGTGAAAATATTTGTGGATATAATATACGCCTAAACGATTTGTTAGTTTAAGACTGTAATTAATCAATTGAATATTCATATGCCTATTTGTAGAAAATACTCACCACAGTCGTCCCTCGACCGCTCTGTCCGGCTATGCCAGGTGTCGGACTGGAGGGCTGCGTGTCTTTCGCCTTATCTCCTGCACTCTGGATAACGAGGAATGGCGGGACGGTGTTATCAGACTGATCCTTGTTTAGGTTGAGAATGTCCAACTCGCACTCATCCTCTAACCAGGCGGGAAGCTCCAGCAGGAGTGAAATGTCCATTTCCTGTAGTTCTCTCGGCGTGGCTACGACTATCGAACCCGGGTTGACCTGGAATGATGGAGAGTCGATCTGATTTCTTTAAAGGTGTTGTCTAATTCAGTGGAAGCCAATATAAGCTAGTTGTAAGCTCACAAAAGATTTAGATAAAAGTATACATAACAGAAAACTAAAATAAAATAAAAACCTTCCAAAAACACTACAGTAAGCAATTTGTTTAGATAAAAAATGCATATATTCATGTTGATTACTAAAGATAAACTTACTTGATTCAAACTAAACGCCGAAATAGAATCCTGTTCTTTGTGTATAATCCGTACTGGTTCTGGTGCAGTTGGTTCAGGGTGTGGTAATACTTCGTCGAGTGCACTAAGCGATCGTCGTTTACCAAACACAGCTCTTATAAATATATCCTGCACCAATTCCTGGTGAACCAGATAAATCCATAACCGGCGTACCACACCTGCGCCACTCTTGTTGCTAAAAGGCGTATTTTGTGGTTCTAACAATTGCCTGTAAAATAATAATAATATGTTAATAGCCAGTACAGATTTTTCCTCTAGCTCACCTGTATTTTTGAATAGCAGGCCCTGTCGTATTCTCCACGAAGCAACCCGGTATATATTCGATCGGCGATTGGCGATTATCTAATTCGTTCTTCATACACTCTTGCCAATGCGCCAACCTTCGTAAAGCACTGTGAATTAATGGACTAGCTACTGGTAATTCGGACGTTTCTAAACCGGCTACCTGTATTATAAATAAATAACAAAATCAATTGTAAATAGCGCTATGCTGTGAAAGATAACTAGATATACTATTTGCACATAAAATTAAACATTAAAAAATACGTATTTTTATTATAATTAACTTACTCCAAGGAAGTCGATCATTCTCTGCTGCACAATCCTTAAAACCGCTAGCTTGAGTACCAACCAGGAATAAGAATTTGGATCTGAATGCTCATTATTTTGCACCCTAATAGTAGCAGTGGAATTGTCAAACACATCCTCTTCTTCTTCCTCTTCAGAGTCACTTGATACTTCCTCACAGTCAGGCCCTGAATCGGGCTAAAATTCAATTTTCAAAATAAATTAGAAAACTTTTTAACCAAACAATATGTTACCTTTGTCAATAAATAAGCCAACATGCTCATTTCTGGTGCAATGAACTGTTCCCTATATGTAGGTTTATCTTCCTTCATTATGGACGGTTGATGGCCGAGCAGTTTGTGATTCAATTTTACCCTCTGCTTATTCAACCACATTGTGGCTCCACTAACTTCTTCAGTGGGAGTCTCCTGAGTACTCTGACTAGCAAGACTAGCGGTGCGTAAAAGTTTTTTAATACCTCCACCAAACAACCTGTTAAAAATGAAGTAATTAATTACGAATCAACCTGAAATTTTCAATGATTTGCCTTAAACTAAATCTAAAAATCATAATGATGGTTGCGACCGTTACTATGTGGTAATTCATAATGAACACTGAATAAAACACTTACTATGTTTGTAACCACTATAATTTATTATAATATATAAATATATTACAATGTGTACGTCTTAAGTTTCGACTTTTAATAATGACCGTCAAAAGTCGAAACTTGAGTCGTACACATTGTAATATATTTATATATTATAATAAATTATAGTGGTTAAAAACATAGTAAGTGTTTTATTCAGTGTAAATCTAAAAAGATTGTCAAATAATCATGGTGGTTTTATATTCTTATTGGTGTAATAAATATACCATTCAAGTCCTACACTTTTTTTTTTAATAATAATACTCTTGCTAAACTCACATTCCCCAAGTCTTCATTTCAAAACTATGCCCGGCTACATGGAACAATATTACACTATCACAGGTTACGAGACCATACAGCAGGAGAGCCAAGTATGTAGCTACAAAAGATTCGCATAAGACAACCGTCAGCCTGGGCGTGTCCTCGTCTTTTTCTCTCGCCAACAGCGCTCGCAACGACGTAACACCTGGCCATTTCGGTGGTGCTGTTATTATTTGATGGCTTTCGTTAACAGATATCCTTCTCCTTCTTCCCACTAAATGACTCGAACAATCCTGAAAGAATAGCCAATATTTAATGCAACGCTCACACAGCGAGTGTGAATTTAATTTTATTAGTAGTACAATATTGGCAAGTTACAATTGCAATATTACCTGTGTGTCTTGGAAATTACTTTTGAACGTATCGGAATCACACAAAGATTGGTATATACAAGCCGATAGAGCTACGGCTAGATCTCGTAATACTAGAAGTTGGCTTTGGTTGGTGTTTGGTTGTTGTAATTCTACAATCTAAAAATAAAAATAAAATAACAGTCAATGTTATACAAAGTTAAAAAGAACTAATTAAGTATAAATAATCAACATCAATAAATTTCCAGTATGGAAATATTAAATACTCTTTTTTATTACTTACACTTTGTAACATATCATGGGTAAGACATTGAAGGTATCTTATAGGATCAGCTATAACAGTCTTACTACTGGCAACACTGGCTGCCAATAGTGGAAGACTGGTCGGGAATGGCAAGGGACTGAGAAGCTGTTGATGAGTTTTCTCTTGCTGTAACTCTTGCAGCAGCAACACCAATTCCATTCGAACAGATGCTAAACCTCCCGTGGCTCCATGCAAAGAACAGTAGCTTAATAAAGTCCGGAGCAATGTTTCATTAGCTAAAAAAATATGTAATAAGTTATAATCCAGATTTTTATAGATTAATTTTTACCTCTAAGCCATCGTTTCCTCTTTGCAGCTCGTTGCACCTTGGCTTCAAAATGTAGCTTTTCTTGCAGAAGGATTTCGTGTAAAGTAGGCCGCTCTCTCATATCACTATGCGTTTCACCCTCAGGCAATTGCTCCAAGTCATTCGGATCCGCCAAATCAGACGTGGTATAATTACATAATTCTCGTAAAGCCTCCACTTCTTTTTCCAACCATATATACAAATGATACCGCAACTGACCACCTAAACAAACGCAATATAAAATAATCACAACAAACACCCTGAACCAACTTTACCGTCGACCTCAAAACCAGTAGCGAGAGTCGATAATTCTTCCATGAGAATTTTTAAACAAGCAACAAATTTCAATTGCTGCGCCATAATATCGATTTGTTCCGTCTCTGGTTTCTCTTCATCTTCCTCTTCAGGTTCGAATTCTTCATTTTTGTTGACGTTCATCTTTAGGCCTTCATCGGATTCTTCAGAATCCTCATTATCGTCATCGTCCCATTTGATTTCAAAGTCGTCGGTTTTCACACCAAAACCAGTAACCGGTGCACTCCAGTCAAATTCGTTTGCGCTTTGGCTAACTTGCGGTTTGCTATCCCACGACAAAATTCCCGTGTTGATTTCTTCGGCAACTTGCTCTTTAGGCGAAACTGGAGTAGCGGCATGTTTTGAATAGTCGGACACGACATATGGCAACTTGGAAAGTACTTCAAGGGCCAAAGCTGGGCATCCAGCTCTGAAGTGGCCATGCGCCGTTGTGAAGTACAATTGCCTCTCTAGAGGTGTAATAGTTTCCTCAACAATTACCTAATTGTAAGCAAATTAATTACAATTGAAAACAACTTTATAACCAATAGTTTACTTGTTTCCCTCCAGACAGCCAGTCCTTCTTTTTGCCGGAATTAGCCACGTGTTGCCTTATAAGGAGAGGATGTGTTCTCAGGTAAACGTAAAAATTGAAAACATTCGGATCGGCTTCTTTACTATCCCTAGTGTCGTCATCATGTGCAGGATGTTGCGTTCCCGCATTACCTATCAGTAAGGTGCTGAGAGAAGTTTGGTGTTCCTTCAGTGTCCAAAGAGCCATCGAACGAAGGAATGGATCAGGATGGGCTTTTGACATATCTTGATTATTTCCTATACAAAAAACACATTTAATTTAATTATTTTTCACTACTTTTATTTTATATTAAGAAATTATAAGAAAAATATAAAAAGAACATTTTGCCTTACCTTCAGCATCACAACCCAAAATTTCTTCATATAATAGTTTTTTCAAACTAGTACCATCACCCTCATACAATCTAACAATAATTATAGCTAACTGTAAATCTTGCAGCTTATGCAAACAAATCTGTAACAAATAATTTTAGTACATGTACAATAATTTTCTTTTATCTTCAATAATTACCTCAACGGCGTCCTTAAGACTACCAGCTAATAAGAAAAAGGCTGCCGCGTGTTCAAACCTTTGTTTACCCAATAAGGCGTACGCATTCTTCAACGCCGCCTTCCTCCATCTTTCTTCGGTAAAATTGTTGGCAAAGAACGCTGTCATTTTGTCGTCTCTTTTTGATCTGTATAACCCCCAGAGGAGACTCTTCTTTTGCATTGCTACGTAATAAAGAGCTGCGTCGAGAGGGTCTTGTTTGGCAGAATAAGATGCCTTTGCTAATACTTGAATGCACAATTTGAGTAAGGATAGACCGCGGATCCACCAGGCTACGCCTAGCTCGCGTAGAACCGCCCATGTTGGTTCACCTTTTGCATAACTGGGAATAAGGTTTAATAGTTCTTCTTGACTTTCTGAATGGTACGCCCAAGCCAGATTATTAGTTCCAACGCCATTTCTTTGAAAATGAGCTCTTTGTGCTAAAGGTAAACATCTGAAACATTTTTATAATATAAACTGGTATAGAAAATAATATACAATTTACCTAAGAAGATAACTATAATGTTTCATAGCTAACAAAAATCTTAATCCACAATCATCTAAGGAATCAGCAATCACTTCATCAGACTGTCCAACAAGATTCTCTTTAGCTAAAGCTGATTTGGCAGCATCTATTGCAAACCGTTCTGCTAAGTCAGTGTTACAAGTCGATACAGTATCAGCTAGAGCTAATAAATGCATTTGATCCAGACTTGATAAGCCAGGAAGGTGGGTGTGGGTAAGCAGCCTGGAAAGAATTCTTCCCTGTCTAGGGGTGAAATGCGCTATGCCCATTATTCTCTCAGAAGGTCGTCTTTCCAAATGTGACATGTCTTGATCTTCTAAAAGAGTATCCAAAGATTCGTCCATATTAAGGTTATTATCAAATAATTCATTGTAATCTTTTTTTTCTTCTTGGGTGACCGGTCGTTCTTTATCGGCCGCCAGTAAAGTCCAAAGTGGTAGTGGTGGGATATTTTTAATCTCATCATAATCCAAAGTTATTTCCCCAATACTGGCTCTGTGCTCGGGTGAACCAGCTGGATAACTAACGGATAAAGTCCTGGCCCTCGCCCATCCTTGCATATCCTCCACACACTCCATATTTCCGCCAAGGCACTTCACCAGATGCGCTAGAATGGCTTTGACCCATCGAATTTTACCGGAGTTTAGTAACTCCATTAGTTGTTTTGGATGATACTGAGGTAATACTGGACAGGCAATACGCGAAGCTTCGAAAAGACCGTAATCGGGCATATAATCTATATTGGCTTCTTTAGTCGCCCGTTTTCGATCGAGAATTTGAAGGTTTACTGAACTGATTCTACCCAATGTTGGTATGGAGGCTAGTTTTCTTTGATTTTCTTGGGTTAGTGTACGAAAATCGACGTCACGTGCACCTCTGAAATGAAAAGAACAATTCACATTCCAAAGAAGATAATAAATTTAATAGCTGTGCAGTAAAATATTGTATTATTTAAGGCAACATTATTCAAATCAAATTCGCCAAGGATATTACTCTAAGAGCTAGTACCATGACGATACTCGCGGCCCCTCGTTGGGCGCCAAATCGATACCGGATAAATTCAATCAAGCACACATGCTCAAATCATTCATCGGGATTCACCAAAGCTAAAGAGAATATTTATTAAATAAAATATGGTATACCACCTAGGACAAATGTGAGCCTCTAAAATTATACATAATAAAACTAAAAAATGAATTTATAACAGTTAGTTTCGGAACTTAAAAAAAAGAAAAGTGGTTACATAGTGATAAAACAAAATGACCATCCTAGGCCTAATATCCACATAAAAGATTAAATAATTTTTTAAAACATATAGTAAAATAAATTACCTAGAATCATCTGTGACGTCAGTTCGTTGTAAACTTGAATTTTGAGGCTTCCACTGGGTGTACACATGCATTTCAGAGTCCATTCCCACGACCAGTATACCATCCCTAACCCAACTAATTTGCATAGGCAAAGCAGGTAAACCATCAGCTGTCTCCAATTCAATCTTCCTCAAAGTCATCCATTTGAAAACATCAACAAACAAAGGCTGCGCTAGAGAACTAGCTTTTCTCAAAATCGGTCTATTATTATTCATAGATTCCTATGAAAAAATATATATATTATTTAAAAATCATCAAACCACAATTAACCTGAATTACCTTCATAGCCTTTACATTAGCCTGAGCTAAATCAGTGGATAAAGGAGTATACAGCATTATCTTACTTCCACAAGCAACTGTTAATATATGTGAGCCGTCCTCGTTAGAGACCCAATCCAGCTGAACAATATGTTTCTGTGTCAAAGGGCAAATGTTTCCCATTTCAGAAATTGATCTGCGCAAACTCTGTAGTGTACTAAAACTGGGCACTGCCAATAACGTCGGTTTGATGTTTGGTTCTGTGGCCAGATTCTGCCTTTCATCACCCGAAAATGTATGCAATACTTCATTGATTCTCTGTTTCTTTTTTAACGTTCTTGAATCGTGTAAATAACTAAGATCTAATTGATGGTCGATTGAAATTCTGGGAAGATGTATATTTTTCAAGTGGATGATGTCCTCAAGTATCCACTCGGATCCTCCAGTCGATTCACATTCATAAATAGCCACACATAAGTTAATATACCTTGAATCGTGGTCATCCTTATTTGGACGCGTGAAACTTCTTCCGTATTTATAAGCTACGGCTAAACGGCCTGAATAAGCAACGCTGATATTTAAAATTTGCCCATCAATTTCAATAGCCGATTCTTTGATCATATTCCATTCTGTCCAAACTTTTCCGGTATTAACGATCTCGTTGTCTTCGGCTAACATAAGGTGTTTTAAAGATTTAACTGTGTTAATGTTATTCGAGATCGTCCAAAACCTAATCATTCCATCACTACAAGCCGTTGCGAAGCAATAGGGGGCTAAACAGGCGGGATAAATTGAGGCGGAGCTTAAATGTCCCGCCGCTGGAGTGGCGTGAACAATTTCGACACCATCAGGTAATGGTAGTACCTAAATAATTAAAATTAAATTTTGAATTTAGAGTGCGTTAAATACAAACCTGTTTCACTTCTCTGCAAGTAGTAATGTTAATATGCGGACTGACTTTGGCGTGCTTTTCATGTAGACTTTCCATACTGTTTTTTCTTGACAAATCATTTTCGTCTTGCACTAAATTACAATCAGGAACGTACATCTGACTTCCAGTAAGGTTAAGATCCGTTTCATTTGAAGCAATGGTTAGTTTCCACATGTGTATTAGTGTATGCTGTGCAGTGCAGTCCAATAATACAATATAAAATGGTTGCTCAAATACTATATTCTGTTGTAGATCAACCATTGCATCATGTCCCGTTAGATTAATAGGTGAACTTCTTTCTCCAGTAATCAGTTGTTCCTGGTACACATGTAAAAATGTTGTATTCTGATATCTAACAGCTTCTGATATAGTTTCCAATTGGATTATACATCCTGGTCTTGATGTACTCTGTTGAGAAACTATATTAATCTTCTCTAGCAAGCTGTCTTCGTTTAATGATGATAAATCCGACGTCAGACTTTCTGTGGAATCTGCCATTCGGTTGTCTTTGACGGAAATGTCGGCCAGTAGAGTGCGGGCATCGATGACTGCCTGATAAACGCGTAAACAATGACCGTCTGATGCAACGAAGCACGCACTAGGAGAGTTTGAAAGGTTTCCCAAGGTTGATGACGGTAGTAGTGTTGGTATCCATGCTACATTACTGAATGCTGATGGTTCCGGGGAACTTATCCTTGCCAGTTCACAAATCCCTCCCGATTTCGATAACGGTCCGACGGCGTCCACTCTCCATAGGATTAATTCACTACAGAAACCCTAAAATAAGAAAAAAATATGAAAATTCTAGCTGATCTACTTAACCTCCTTCACTAATATCGACTTGTGAACCTACTATAGTATTCCACTAAGCTTCCCTTTTGAAACATGTTGGGAAACTTACTACAGTGTTTCACTCAACCAGAGTTGTATAGAAACAGTTTTCATATACATAACATTTAGTACAGAAAGTATGGTAAATTTAACTACTGTTTATAATTGAATGTTGGAATTGGGACAATTTTATACTTACTGAATTACTCTGGGATTTATTCTGTTCTACAATATTATGATGACTTGTAGTTAGTAATAGTGGAAGGACAGGATGACAGGTAATGTCATTGACGCGGAAACGATGTCCAGACGCGCGGCTCTTGTGTCCAATACTTAACACCTGACTAAATTTACTTTTATCTGCAAAAGTCAACTGCCACAAGTTCAAAGTTCCATTATCATGTTTCGTAACCAAGGAAACCACTGGCGAAGGATCCGTCGGTTCTTCTGTGGGTTCAGGCGGTGGCTAGAACGATTTAGAATTATATTTTTGGAAAATATTTGAATTTTCTTAGTATTCACTTCATTTGCTGATACCGTTTCTTCCTCTTTTTCCTCCTCTTTAACAATAGATAAATTGGCGGCTGTTTCTCTGACAACGTCCTTCACCAAGTGTTTAATGCAAGTGGCCGTGCTATACAAACTGACAGTGGTGGACATACTTAAGGAATCGCCCAGGGGAAAGGCTGCTGGAATTCTTGTCGAAAAGGATACCTGGGCTTGTCTGAAGGAACCTGGGTGGTACTCATCTAACCATTCAACCACCCTAAAAACATCGACAAGTAATGTGCGCGTCAATGAATACGGTAAAAAGAATATTTTACCAGATCAAAAAACTTCCATCAACTGGATGTATACTGAAGAGAAGGTCGGGACTATGGTGCCAATCTCTGAGTAATGTTTCTATACGTGCATCCAAACTATCAGGACCTCCTATTTCCATCAAAGGTTCTTCTGAACCTTCCTCTGATTCTGGATTATCAACAACTTTTCTGTACAAAAACAATATTTATATTTAAAATATCATAGTAAAGTTTCCATATATGCATGTTAATAAATATAAAAGTTTCATTTTATTTATTTTAATTAGAGATGAGAACTCGGTGCTGCTAATAACGCCCCCTCTTTGTTATCAGTTTTAATGGAAATATTTCCTAGATCCTGCTTTTGACACCTTAAAATATTTATAGTTAGATGAAGAGAAGGTTTAAATCTAAATTTTGATAATTTCTGAATTAAATAAAAGTGAACAAAAGTCGTGGATTTGGGATATGTTTTCGCGAGTGGAATGCTCAAGTAAATTAACAATAGAGATGTAAGTGTTGTTATCAATGCCATGTTTAACATACCTTGTTAATTCTTCAAGCAAAGACTCTGCCTGCATACTGAAGTGCATCTCTTTATTGTCAAGCCAGTGTAGAACGAACGCCGGCCTTGGATTAAAGAACGATATACTGGGAACGAGTGGTATGTCGGTTTCCGCATTTACTGAAGCTGCTAGATGAAAATGTAAACCTGGAGTGACACCTATAAAACAATAAAAACATATGTAACAATTATGAAAACATTTTGTACAATTTATATACATTGAAATAATAAAACAAATAATTTATAGATTGTAATGAGCAATTATTTCAAGCTAAAATACTAACCTGTTCCATGATATCCATAGGAATGAAAATCGTGCACACTGTATGTCGATGGTAAAGTTGGTATGGGTGCAGAACCAGCACCGAATCCTTGTCCTTGATGTTTTGCATGTCTACGTATGTGAAAACAGGTCCTGTAAAAGTATTGTATAAATAATATTTATTTATTTATTTAATAAAAGTTAAATAATTTAAATTAGGAAAATTCATCTAATAATAGCGCCCTCTACTAAAATATTCTTTCAACACGACCTCCACACACACTTTCCAGTGGCTATAAAGCATATTTCAGAAAGAGCACTGTTACCAGAGTCAAATATTGTAGGCTAACAATCTCTTCTCATCACTAATTTCAACTTACTTCATATGTTTGAGCCTCTGCATGAACCTGTGTTTGTGACGGTGTGTGCGAAATTTCGGATTGTTCGCTTGTGGATCTAATTGGGATAAATTTACAAGACCATCCTCTGGTAATACTGTCTCCACCCACAATCTGCAGATGTTATCCTTACAGGAGGTCACTAGCATGTTAGATACAGAACCTGTAAATCCGAAAACTTAAATAATTAAAAATTGGCCAAAGATATGCAGAGCACACAGATATGAAATATTAAGATCTACTATAATTAGTTAAAAACAAAAAAAGAATATTAGTAAATAAATGATGAGATAACAAATTACCATTCATATAGGGGGCGACACCTGAAAATAACGTTATTAAATGAACAATACATGCTAATTTTTATATGACAGGCAATAATAAATATTTTATGTTTTTTACATTAAAATTTCAAATCAAATTTATACTTTATATTAGAATATTTGTATTAAAAACAACCCACCTTTAGGCATATATTTGCTGGTGGTCCTCCAAGATATATGTGTAACAGCACGCGGATGTGCTATGTACACAAAACCATACTCTAGTTCCAAAGGCCCATCCACACTCTTTGATGTGAAGAGGAAGTGCTTGTTCTCATACCATATCTTCACTAGACGGTCGTTTTCTCCAGATGTCGCAAACAGTGTACCATCTGGGCTGAATGCAAGATGCTGCACAGGGGTGGCTGTGTTCGCCTTCCACACACATTGCCAAGCAGCTTGTTCTTGTTCTGTAAGTAATGATTATTGTTTTTAATAAACCAAGCACTGCAATTTTAAACAAAACATGTCTTATATTAAAATTAAAAATGGTGATGTGGCCATCATAGTACTTTCCCTATATTTTTCTCTAAAACTATGAGGTTTACGCAAAAAGGCTATTCTTAATAATTTGTTCAGTTTTGAATTCTTTACAATTTGTCTGTAATATAAGTTTCATGTAACTCTAATAGTTTATTAGCAATTGACAAAAAATGTCAAAATTTTCAATTTTGTTTTTCTCGAAAGTTAAGAATTTTATGAAAAAAATGTTTTAATAAAAGTCATTTATTTTCTTATTCTCTCTAACTATTGTTTGAAAAGTTTTGTAATATTTTTCATATTTAGAAAAATATCGACAAAAAACCTCATTTTCATGCATTTTCATGCACAATACTATTCAAATTGTGAAGTGGCCATCATAGTAATTTCCACATATTTTACTCGAAAACTATGAGATTTACGCAAAAAAGTTATTCTTAATAATTTGTGCACTTTTAAATTCTCTATAATTATTTGTTATATAAATTTTATGTAACTCCAACAGTTTCTTAGCAATTGACAAAAAATGTCAAAAATATTAATTTTTATTTTTTTTCTCGAAAGTTAAGAATTTTATGAAAAACATGTTCGAATAAAACTTGTTCAGTTTTTCATTGCCTTGAACTTTTGTTTGATCCGTTTTTTAAAATTTTTCATATTTAGAAAAATATCACGAAAAAACCAAAAAACGCCTCTAGTAAACATCCACTTCCGGTTTATGAATGTTCACCAAAAGCTTTTCAATTCCAGTTTTTAACGACAAAACCTTAAGTTTAAAATTTCATCTCAATTGGATCATTCGTTTTTGAGATACAGCGCCCACCGACAGACAGACAGACAGACACACACACACACACACACACACACACACACACACAGACACAGATTTTTTTTTTCCAGAAATTAGTTTTTTGGGTTCAGGGGACCCCAAAACGGATATTTCCGCAAAAAAAAAATTTCAAAAAAAAATCACGAAAACAATACTCCCCCTATACAGGGTGAGTTTTTTTCGATGTTTTCTATGGGGATCTCGAAAACTATAAGAGATAGAGAAACGGTTAAATGAGGAAAGAAGTGTAGATTTACGAGACGAATTAAATTCCACTTTCAAAGTTTTCAAAAAATTCAAGGGTAAGTAGATATTTTGAAAAAAGTAAAAAGTGTCAATTTTTTCAAATCAATATATCTCGTTTATTATAATAGATAGAGAAAAACTGTAAAAAACAAAGTTTTAGATAAATTTATGCAGATTAATAAAAAATAATCAGAAAATTTTTATCGCCATTATTTTCCGAGATATGACGCAAACTTACATTTTTTTAAATGGAAACCATAGTTGGCTATGACCTCATTCAAAAGGTAATTTTTTTCTCTTTACTCCAATATGGCATACGACATAGTTATTTCTAAAAATAAGTGAGTTATTAGTTATTTAAGGTACAAGTGTAAAAAGTGATGCTTTATTGCACGAACTGGCGTTTAAAAACACGAGCGAGGAACGAGCGAGTTTTTTTAAAGCCAGGAGTGCAATAAAGAAACTTTTTACACGTGTGCCTTACAAAATTTTATCTTCGATCGTAAAGGATTTCAAAGAATATATTCTTATGAGTAATATTTTAATGTCATTTCAATAATTCAATTAATCAATAGTATATTACACTACAAGTGGAGAAAGTACGTGTTTTGCTCACGCGTGTACCAATTTGCACACGAGGCGACAGCCGAGTGTGCAAAGGTACACAAGTGAGCGAATTCGTAACTCCACGAGTGGTGTATTACGTTTTGTTCAATCCTGCCGAAAATTCATTTTAAAACGTAGGTTCAAATAAAAGAAATGTATTGCGGCTTTGCGCGATGTGTCGTGCCCGGCCCGCTTTAAAATCTAGTGTACGGCGGTCGGCGTTGTTCGATGCCCCGTGCACGGCCCGCACTAAAATAATCTAGTGTCCCGCTGTGAGCGACGACAAAAAAAGACAAGCGGCAATATAACACGATCGTCTACGTCATATAAACAACACAATCGGCGACGCTAAGTAACTTGTACCACTTTTGTCTGTAATAATAGTTGATATTCAATAATATATATAAAGTTTCGGCAAACATCCGTAACAAAATATAATATTATTTTAGAATGAGCGAAGAAGAATGGCTTAGGATTCACAATTTAAATATCATTACGGATGAAGTTTTAATTGCCTATTTAATGGCCTTTTTAATAACTTTGCCCAATATTCTATTTCGAAGTGACAATTTTCATTTACAAGTGTATAAGCAAGTAAGTAATAATAATAATAATAATAATAATGTGTATTTATAAAAGCGTGAGCGAAAGTGACATAAGAGTGGGCGAAAGTGACACAAGAGTGGGCGAAAGTAAATCTCCATAGCAACCATTTTGCGTGAGGTAAACTGTAACTTTCTAACAACAAAACAACGTATGAAAGTTCTATTTTCTACTGCAGGATTGAACAAAACATATTTTACCCGCAGTTCACTAATGAAAGCGTTACTTAGCAACCAGTAAACAAGTTGCACAAATGTCGGCCGCCATTATTATTTATGGAAAAAATGTTCGCTTTATTGTAATCGCTTCGACTTGCATTAAATGAAATCTTCGGAGCTCCTAAATCTGCCATTTCGTTTGTATTATATATTTTATTTATAGTTTATTAGTTATCAATTAATAAAAAAATAAGTTTTTCGTCGAAAATTTGTGCTATTCATTCATCTGTCAAATTTGACATTTCTGTGCAATAAAAACAGTTTGACATTACCGTGCAATAAAAACGTAAAAAAGCACTAGTGCTTTAAAAAGCCACTTTTACAATGAAAAATGATGCAAAAAGCGTCTACTTTCTGTACGATCGTAGATAAAGTCATTTTAAGTTTTATTATAAATAAAAAATGGGTAGCCATGAAAAAGGTGAAAGTAAAACAATTGCAATTGTTTATAATATTAGCAATATTGTAATTATTAGTTTTACAGAGATAAACCAAAATTAAATAACAGCATAAAGTAATTCTGTAATTATCAATATATCAATGGGAGAGAAATTTTAATATTAAAAAATATGGTCAAAGAGTCCACTATTAATACTATTATGACATAAATTATATCTTCATAAAATTGAATTTATGGCTTTTTGACTATTCTCATGTAAATTGAATTAAATGTTTCAATAACAACTAGTTTATGATCCTCCACAGATTGATATGATTTTTCATATACATTGTTTTTTACATAACCCCACAGAAAAAATTCTAAAACGTGCAGATCGGGAGATATAGGTGGCCCTGGGATTGGTTTATTTCTTCCCACTTATGAGTTAGGAAAAGCATCATTTAAATAATTTGTAAAGCCAACATGTTATGAGGTGGAGCACCGTCATATTGGAACCGTTTTAATCTTGCTTGTAATGATAAATTTAAACAATCGAGCGTATCTTCAAATGTTTTCTGAAAAAAAATGAAAGTAATCAGTTTCACTTAGTGAGCTTTCAAAAATATATGGACCGAGAATTATTAATCCAAACACACCATGGATTAAACCCAAATTTAATTTGTAGTTTTCTCTGTAAAACTTCGTGTGGATTCTCTTAAGTTCATCTATGTTCATTGTGGCGATTAAAAATACCACAATTAGTGAATCGCGATTCATCTGTTCATAATATTTTTGTAAGAAACGTATTATCTTCTTGACAAATGGGTTTATACCACATACAGAAGGCCATTTGATAATTACAAAATTATTATTCTTATGCTGGTTTTTCATTTTTATTTAACTTTGTAGAACTAATAATTACAATATTGCTATTATTATAACAACTGCAATTGTTTTACTTTCATCTTTTTCATGGCTACCCATTTTTTATTTATAATAAAATTTAAAATGACTATAACTCATTTATTTTTAGAAATAAATATGTCGTATGCTATATTGGATTAAAGAGAAAAAAATTACCTTTTGAATGAGGCCATAGCCAACTATGGTTTCCATTTAAGAAAATGTAAGTTTGCGTCATATCTCGGAAAATAATGGCGATAAAAAATTTCTGTTTATTTTTTATTAATCTACATAAAATTATCTAAAACTTTGTCCTTTACAGTTTTTTTTCTATCTGTCATAATAACCGAGATATATGGATTTGAAAATATTGACACTTTTTACTTTTTTCAAAATATCTAGTTACCCATGACTTTTTTGAAAACTTTGAAAGTGGAATTTTATTCGTCTCGTAAATCTACACTTCTTTCCCCATTTAACCGTTTCTCTATCTCTTATACTTTCCGAGATCCCCATAGAGAACATCGAAAAAAACTCACCCTGTATACTACGTGTATAGGGAAAGTAAAAATAGTTGTTTAAATATGAAATAGTTTGATATGTATTTACCATAATTGTACCTTCTACAAAAAGTTAGAATAATTCAAAATTTAATTTAATTAATTTAATTATTAATTTTTTTTTTTTAAATCTCACCTAAAATTATTGATTTTTCATGAACTACTCAGGAATGATATTTTGATTTCTGTATTGATCAAAACAGAAAGCTCTCATTATAAAAAATCTTAACACAATTACCTCTATCTTGATGTTCTTGTGAATCATTCCCATCATTAGAAGTATCGCCCAGAGTAAACTTAACCGGCTCAGGTGGAAAATCAACAGGCTTCAGATGCCATAGTTGCACTGTTGAACCGGCTGTTAAGAGCCTTGTACCTTCCAAGTTCCAACTCAGAGCACGTACAGGTGATTCAGTTTTAACAGTTCCTGTCTGTACCCAACGATAATCCAAATTCTAACAAATAAAAATATATGTAACAATACTGATAATTATTATTTTTTATAAATATTTATCAAAATGAAAATTAAATAAACACATTAATTTAATTGAAGTATTAAGTAAATAAACACACTTACATGAGTCGAATTCTTATGTATAAGTGGTGTCGGCTCATAAATACACACACTGTTCTCGTAAGCAGCGGCTATCTTCCCAGTGTCACTCGAACAGTCGATCGAACTGATGCGGATGTAATCGTGTACAGCACCAGGAATAATCTGCACACGGTCAAACGTCGAAGCGAGGATGACAATGTTGCATCCTGCAGCGTACGCCTGAAAGTATTTATTACAAATTGAGTGTTGTGCGTGTGTGTCATAATCGGTAGGGTACTTACAGTGAACGGTACACCCTCGACGCTCCCAACGGCGAAGCACTTGTCGCCAGCGTTGCAGGCGCCGCTCACTATCTGGTGCAAATTCATCCTCGAAAAATGATGAATCGATTTCGTTCCTCAAGTGATTTTTCGTAACATAACTACCCAATTTTTAGGACAAATCAATTTGTTGCTAATGACACTGTCGATTTGACACATTTAAATCAGCTGACAGATGACAGCGAGATGCGTTGTTGCCGAATCAATATTTAATTCTTCTTATTTAAGTAATCTATTTAATTAGTTTTAAAATAATTAACGAAACTATAATAAAAACATATAATGAATGAATAGTTAAATGATAATACTATAAAAAATAAAGTTCTGTTCATTTTATTGATTATACACAAATAAGAAAAAAATTGCTTTTTTGTATGAGTAATAATTGTTTTCAGTGTATTTTTTTAAATTTAAAATTTAAATAAATAATGCCTTTTAGATTATGAAGATTCAAGCCATAATTTTAGAATTTAAGTTTTTATTTAATTGTATCACCTTTTTTATATTAAAAAAACTAAATATATAATTTAATCCTAGAATATGATTTGTGTAATATTGAGGATACATGATTTATTTAAATACACGATTTTTTACAACCTGTACACAATGTGATTATGAATAAATATAATTAGAATTAATTTAGAATACTAAATGATTTATCTACTTTTCATGATTTTATCAATAATTTCATTTATGTTTTGGAAATAATGTTTATATTTGTAATTATTACACATAAGACAATCATATGGAAATCACGTAAAAAATCCCGAACCCCACCAAGGCGCGAGATAAGCGATTATCAGTTCAGGACGTGACAAAACTGATTAGAACGTTTGATTTATGTTGAATAGTTGCAATTAAAGGGTTTTCCGGGCATGATGGCCAAACAGAGGGCTCTCAGGAGTATCGAGGATTTAACGCCTGAGGCCCTTGCGGACGCCTTGGCGAACGTAAGTAAAATAGTGCGAATTAACAGTGAACTAAATGCGTGATTCATTTCAGAACGGATTTTCTGGGTGTAAGAATTTGATTCTCGACAATGATATTAACGGAATGAAATTTTTGGTGAGAACAAGTAAATTTCTTTTTCTTTTTTATTGCTTATTCGCTTGTGTGAATTTAGAATTTATCGGAGGTCCAACTGAAGCTGTACAGGGCGTTTGCGAAGCCATCGGAGATGCAGCGATTGTGGTCTTTCCTCGAAAGAGTGAGGGAACATCCTACTGAATTTATAATAAACGATTCGCAACCGCAATATTTAAATTATAAAACATCGTTTAAGAAACCTTCTATCCCCAAAAAACCAGATGATATTACGATTACGAGAAGTCGAAGTCTGAGAGTTAGTCCACAACCTCTCTCACCGGCGCTAACCATAGTGGATAGTTTAAAAAATAATTTAAAAGAGAAGTTTAAAAATGCACGTGGAGAATCAGACGATTCGCTAGATTATGAATCCACCGATTGGTCCGATGATGAACCGGAGAAACGCGTATCAACCAGTACTCTCGTCCCCGAGGAGTTACATGTAGAAGAGGAAGCGGAAAAACAGAGGAAATTATCGGCAGAAATCTTCATAGCGAATAAGCAAAAATTGCAGATGTTATTTAGCGGCATAAGACCAAATAAGGAACAAGAACAGCCCAATATTCCTCCTCGACCACCAAGTTTAACCCGAATATATGTCAACATCGAAGAACTTAAATTAGAGCAACAGTTGATTAACAAGAAACCGAAACATGTGCCGGAGGAGGAGAAGCCTAAAATGCCTCCGAAACCCTCACTGGTTGGACGCCAGGAATCGTTACGGAAAAACAACGATACTTTTGTAAACAATAGGACCAAAATCAATGCAACCTTAACGAAAAAACCGAAAGAATCCACATTACCACATCCCCCGAAAATACCACCGAGCATAAAACTGGAAGCCAAATTGCTCGACTTGAGTAAACCGCCCGAAAGGCCACCAAAGGGCGGCGGGAACGATGAACAAATACCGTACGAGCCAGAAGTACCCCCACTGCGTCCGCCGGTGAGGCCGCCGAAAAATACGATCGCGGATGACCACGAGGATGATACGTACGAACCCCCACCGGACGTTGGTTTCATTCCAAAATCGATAGAACGGTTCCTGGACCGTCCACCTCCCATTCCAAAAAAGTTTCCCAGTCCTATTAGGAAGAGCGATTCCGATTGTGATGAAGATGGTTATTTGATAACGAGCGATCATCTTACAAAGTCGAAAGAGTCACTTTTTAGTAAACAGGATGTACCATTACCTCCAATACCTACATCACCTCGTGAGGGTAAGAACAATTATACTATTAGTTTTATGTTTGGATTAAGTTAGTTACGTGAAGGTGACAATAACTTGATTAAAACACTTAGAAACCTTTCTTCACTACTTTATTTGTAGTACATTTCGGACACAATGTTGTTATTATTATTATGTTTATTATTTCAGATGAACTACGGCGAAATTCTTATTATCAAAACCTCGATCGAGATCCAGCCAAGCAAGTATTGAAAAATAAAGAGACGGGCGCCTTCCTGTTGCGCCCTAGCAAGAAATACTTCTGCGTGCTGATGATCAAAGGAAGCACGCAAATTTTCAATGTTCCCGTCGTCTTCGAAACACAACGTTACTCTCTTTTAGCGGACCAGAAACAAGGAGTCACCCCCGCCAAATTCCAGACACTCAACGAACTCATCACCCATTACCAATTACACAAATTAACTATAAAAGATTCACAAGTGTTATTAAAATCTTAACGTTCGGTTTGTAACAGATTGGTTTGTATGATAATTGAATTTCGCGAATGGTATCATTTCTCATTTATCGTTTTATAATTAATAATTTTAATAATTTTAATAAGAATAAAACTTTATGTAATTAAAATGTATTTTCTTTTAATTTATATTATTCCAATAGTTATTTGACTTCTTCTATTTTTTAAATAATAATAAAATTTAATTATTTGAAGTAAACAAATAATTAATTAATTTTATTCACAATTTGTTTTGCACTCAGTACCCAAATTTAATTTGATTCAACTTCTCTTCAGGTAAAAAAAATAAAATAAATCAAAAATATTCAAAACTTTAGGTTTATAAAAAAAATTAAAAATTGATTGGACCTATATGAAATTCATTGTGCACATACTTTGTTATCAGTAAATAGATAAGACGTTAAGGGAACAGTGTGATTATGTACAATCATGGAAGTATACAGAGCAATTAAACGGATCGAATCCTTTCCTCCTGAGGAATTAGTCTTACTTTTATCAAGGGTGGGTAAACAAAAATGATCTGCACAATTCCTCATTTGTAACCACTCATTCAGTTTGAATTAATAGAGTGCTGCAGAATGATCATCGAGGAGAGGATCAGTGGAGAGGAGTTTATCGTAAGTACACTGTAGTTGTTATTTAATATTTGGATGCACTGTAACAATTTTAACAACTTTTTCAGAACATTACAAGTGAAAAAATGGACCCATATTTGACCAAATCACAGCAGGATCATGTATTAATGCTACGAAACTGTATTCTAGATAATCCTATCGATTTTTTAGAAAATTACACACAGCTGAATGAAGATAATTCAGGGTATTGTAAACTTTCTAGTGATAGTTCACTTGAAAAAGATTTGAAAAGTGCAAATGACATTAAGATAGAAGATACAACAAATGATTGTTTGGGTAAGACATAAAGTGAATTTCAACTAGTGTTTAGATATAATTGAGTTTATTCTTATAAAATAATCTATGTTTAATCACATCAATTCTACTTCCCTTGAATATTCCCTAGAATACAAATTTATCTATATTACATGTTTCAGCTAATAACGTCACTACAATAAAACCACCTGTACCGAACAAACCCAAAAACCTTATTAAATACGGTAGGAAAATACGTATACCAATTTTAAGGATAATAAATTTTATTATTCCTGCAGGTGAATTAGCTAAGAATGAACAGTTTTACAATGTAGGCCCAAGAGAAGGTGTGGCGATCCTGCAAAACAAACAGACGGGTGCATACATACTCAGGCCTAGCAGATCAGAATCCTGCTACTGCACTCTGATGATTAAAACCGAAAATGACATTGTTAATGTGCAAATCGTTAAAAAGGAAGGCAGTTATTACTTGTACTCAGCGAATATGTATTCAGAGATGTGTTTCAAAGATATATCTTCACTGCTAGCTCATTATACCGTCAATACAATGCCTCTGAATTTAAATGGTGTCCTGCTGTGCCATAATAAGAGTAAGCGACAGAAAGGAACATTTTTTCTACCTTGAATTAATATAAATGAACAATATTCTCATCTTTATAAAATGATTTATAAACATTAAGCAACTTATAATTAGTTCATTTACATTTTTTTTTAAATAAAACAATAAGATATGATGTATATATAATATTTTATTTATGTACAAAAATAGCTGACTACATTAAAAACAACACAACAGTCTACTTTATTATCATTATTAGAACAGTTAAAGGCATTTATTGTTTATTGTTCAACGGGTATTTAAATATCGTCCATTTATATATAAATAATTATTAAATATTAAATTACAGTCTTATTAATTAGTGCCGTTCGTTCCCATCCTCTGCTTAAACTTCTTTAAAAATTCTTTGGCTTGTTTATCACCCTGTCTGTATTCAAGAGCCTCAATAGCGTCAGTTTCTATAAAAAAGAAAATAATGAATTATTAATTTAATTTTCAAGTTTTGTAATATTAATATTAATTAAAATTATAAAAATTACTACAATTAATAGTGTTAATAGCTAATGATGTTAACATGACTCACTTAAAGTTGTGGGCCTCATTAATTCTAAGCAAACTTGCTCCATCGAAGCAAGTGGTTCAGTCACTTTAGGTATGTCCTTAAAGTGCACCAGTGCTTCACCAATATATTGATTGTTGTAACCCAGCAGGTCGTAATCTTTTACACTAAAGAGCAAAATGCCATCCTGAACATTTTGCTGTTCCATCGACATTACTCTGTAACAAAAAAAAAATTATTTATCATACAATTAATTATAACACTTAAATTAAAGGTTTTCTGTGACATATTTATTATTATCTACAATATAAGATTACATTTATTTATTAGGGAAGTTGTAATATATAGACTATTAATTGTCAATAATTTTATAAACTTACATTTCAAACTTCTCATCGTATAGAGGAAAACGGTTTTTCGAGTGAGTCTGTGTCTTTGGTTTGGTCACACCGAGGAATTTTTCTTCTGGTAACAAATGTATTCTAACGAAGGAATCACACGCACCTGTAAATAAATAAAATGATGAAAATAACATTTACATTCAAATAATCATTTCCACTTCACCATTCGAGTCCATTGCTATTAAATTCCTGGCGTTCATTACTTCTACGTGTAGATCCGAATTGTGGAACTTCATCCGCACCGTTAATTGACCGTATGGCGATTCTTTTTGGTTGGTTTGCTCATCCAAAAGATCCAAATGTACCTTAAAACATAAGTATATAAATTATATTAAAACCACATATTCGTTTCCAATAAGACAAAAAATCTAAATTAATTTTTTGCGCTTCATTTATAAATAAATAAATTTTATAAAAATAATAATTTAATTTAATTTATAATATACACTAAGCATTTCTGCACTTATGTTTTACATTTTAATGTAAAAACTCCAACTAACAGTTAAAACAACTACTCCCCGTACTAAAATTTCAATATTTAATTTGTATATAATATACAAGTTGAGATAGTTTGTTATTGATAATGTTCACCTTGTGAACGAAATGTACGTTTAACACTTAATAAACAAATGAAGTAAGGAAGTAGATGATCGTATTCTTTATTTAATTTAAAATTATTCTCTATATAATATGATGTATGTATGTTTTTTATGATGATAAACTATAAAATTGCTGCAGTAATCATCATAATATGATACTATATTGAATAATATGACTTACGTTGGCAACAATTTTGTAGAAATGTTTGTTATTTAAAAAGTAAGATGATTTATCTTATATTAATCAATCTACTATAATTTAAGTTGGTAGCAATTTTGTAATTATGCTATGTAAATAATTTATTTTATATTATGAGTATATAATTAAAGTTTATTATAATTATTAACAATTAGAAAATACTATCTGTTTATTATGTATTTTTAAGTGAAAAATAAACATTTACTATATTTTTACTAGTAAATTATTTTCATTAATGTTTAAATCATGAATTAATGATTGCAGCCAATACTATGATTATAATTAATTTATTACCTACCTGATGTATAAGAGCTGCCGTTTCCATTCCGTTTAACTTTAGCAAGCGCTCAATTTTCTTCAATTCCTCACACGAACAATTATCTGAGCTCTTGAAAGATTTCAGCATTATGTTCAACATTTCGTGTAAATTGGCGAAGAATGTAGGTGGACGTCTTTTCTGTAAATTATATAAGTGAAATTACATATATTTACTGAGCCGCAGAGGATCTAACCTCTAAATTAGTCTGTAGAAGTTCTTTTAAAATACTGCTTAAGTTATCCCAGATGATCATTAAAGTCTTGTTGAAGTTATCCTCGTTCAGTTCGGCGTGCAGAGTTGCTAGATTATTATCCACGTACATCATTACCCTATCAATGCTGTTACTGTCTTGCTGATACAACTCTGCTCCTTCAACTAAAAGCCTCTTCATCGACGGACACATCTATAAATTATTCAAATTAAATTATCAAGTAATTGAAGAAAACTATTTCAAAATTTTCACTTACTTTATTAACGACAGTTTCTAATAATTCAATGATTTTATTCTTCACTGTGTCAATAGCGTTTAAAATAACATTATCCAAAGTTTGCCTGCACCTGTCTGCTTCCATTTCACTCTTCATTTCTGAGAGTTTTACAATGACATCGTCTTTGCCCAGTTCTTCAGTGAACGGCCGTAATGACTGTCGAACGTAATCGATGTTGTTGATTGCTAAACACCATTCTTTCGTGACTTCAAACTTTTTCTCGTATATATTTTGCGAATCGCCCATACCGTCCACCCTCTCGGACATTTTGTCGGCGTAATATACACTGCATTTGCAAATATCCTAAAATAAGTTCATGAGATTTATCGTCATTAGTTTTCAATATGTGTAAACTTACATCAATAATTTTAGCAATGAAGGTGTAAGCTCCTTCAACATCCGGCCAATTTAACTGCTGCCAAAATACCTTAATTTGATAGAAAATTGTAAGCGTATCGACGGCTGAGGAACTATATT
The DNA here is from genome assembly GCA_963969525.1 of Ontholestes murinus. Taxonomy (NCBI): domain Eukaryota; kingdom Metazoa; phylum Arthropoda; class Insecta; order Coleoptera; family Staphylinidae; genus Ontholestes; species Ontholestes murinus. Next base: position 35,031,426 of record OZ018396.1, read on the forward strand.
TGACCGTACTATCGACCGGAAGTAATGTATCCAACTCGACAGCCTTTTCTATCCTTGTAAGAGCTTTATATACAGCAATATCCAACCATTGGGCCACGCCACCATGAAACCATCCATGGAAATTGCGTATGTGGAAAGTTTCAAATTCTCCAGGGCACAAACTGGTGCCTAACCTACAGATGCGACATTCATGAGGATAACAAAAATAAAACTTCATTCTTTTATACTTACATCACAAATCGCTGTAGGATTAAGTAGAGCTCAAAAAGACTAGTGCCGACGCTTAAAGGCTCCGTGGAATTCTCTTCAGAGGGTGCAAAACCTACGTACGATAATCGCTTCAAACTTTTGCAAATGTCGGTAACATCCGGTTCAGAAAGGGTGGCGATTTCTGCTTGATAAACGGTGTATAAAGTTTTTGCATAAGGAAACCGCGCGTTTCTATAATTTGAAAATAAAAAAAATAGTTTTTTTATAAGACTTATGATATTATACTTACTCTTTAAAAATCTTATCATATAACTCTATAGCTTTTTGTAAATCTGTGCGTACCAATTGGGTAATTTTTATTAAATACTGTAGTTTTCCAATGTCCGACTCATCCTGCCGTGCATTGTTTTCTATTATGTGATTGAACCAATCGTTTGTGCTATGCATAACGGCTTCTCTTAACACCGAGTTAATATTCCAATCGCTCTCTAGAATTTTAATCCAAGGGTATAATCTAGAAGGGAATAAATCGATCTCTTCAGGAACGCCAAGGCTATCGATTTTCGCTAATATTTTCAACACCTCTATTAATTGTTTGATTGAGGCTTTTTCGTTGGTACATTTCCTTCTGATTTTTCTTATTACGGAATAGAGTGAGGGTAAAAGTTTGCGCGTTGAATCCCAAAATATTTTTCTATCCTCCTCTGAAATTATGTTGGATTGTATAGGTTTTACTAGTTTGTCGAGAAGGGTGGCGAAGAGGGTGAAACTAAGCGGGTGATTTTGATGGATAGCCGTGTAAACTGTCCATTGAGCGAAGGCTACGTCCACAGGTTGCAATCCGCTTTGTGCGATGTGTTGAGTGAGGAGAGCGTTTGCGCGACCACTAAATGTACCTGACCACCAGTACTGAGCTACCTATTAAAAAATATATATTCGTATTGTATTTATATATAGGAAAATTAATATTATTACTTTGGAATCTTCTAATTCGTGTAATAACAATATCCGTAGCAGTTGTTTATGTTCTTGAGCTGAAACCTGGCCATTTTTCTTGGAACTGAACGCTAATCTGACTTTAATGACGCCCTGCCTGCTCATTTTGTTCTTCTTGTCCAAACTATACCACATCGTCATCCCTGAAGCCGGTATCGTCTGAAAATTCATTTCATTTTTTTTCTTTTTTGATAATCTTAATATCATCAACTTACATTTAACGGTATTTTTGCGCTACCAATTAGCTCATTGCTGTGCTGCCCAATGGTCGCTGTCAAGGCGATTTCCTTCATGAATTTTCGCACCCCTTTAATCCCCTTAATCTCGAAGAACTTTCCCATTTTCTCTTTTACGCTTTCCGCCGGATCGAAGTCCCAAACTTCCATGCATAAAATATCGTCTGTGTTATTTAAAATTGGCCTTAAATAGAATTACATAAAAAATAAAGTAACGTCTAATCACGTGATTAGGATTAACGTAAAATGAAATATTCAGGTAGATACTTACAGTGGAAAATGTTCCTCCCACACTGGACTCAGCGTGTTAATTTTAACTGAAGTGTTGTACCTGTGTGCAGAATTGGAAAGGAGGAACAATGTTACAAAAGGGTCGCTTAGACCATTGGAATCTTTCGGTTTTAAGTCTTTAGCCTCGATGACCTCAACGTTCAACATAAGTTTCGGTGCCTCTCTCTGCTCGGCATCGTCGTACAATTCTTGATGACGCTGATTACTCATTTTGAACGCGTCCTGAAGGTATAGAAACAGCTCTCCTTGACTGATTTCGCACGTGGCATCGCATCCCACATTGTGGATGATCTCGTACAATAATTCTGAATAGAGTTCGTCTTTCTGAATAAAAAAATACAGAACTTAAAATTAGCAAGTATATGCAGACTTAGTTTATTCACAATTATACAACAATTAATAGTAAACAAATAAATACAATCAATAAATCATGAAAAGTTGAAATTGTGTTGAATACTAATTTTGTAATTTAGACAGAAATAGAATATTTTTAATGTTGAATAAAAGAATAAGATTTAAAATTTGAAAAGTTTCTTATTGTTTTGTTTAAAAGAAAAAGGAAATTCAAAAATTATGAGTGTTAACATTGTTTTTAAACGTAACTTTTTTGTACAATAATTATTGAAAAGATTAACAATTGCTTCTTAATATATTGTTTAATATCTTGAATTATTTCGAAATATAATAATTATTTGAATCAATTTTGACATTCTCAACTTACTGTCATATTGGCAATGTACATATCAGTCTGTTGTTTGAGGTCATCCTTTTTGATGCCGCGAAAAGTGTTCCTGGGTAAAGATTTTTGCCGCTGGAAGGCACCCGATTTGCGCACGTGGTACCGATTCAAACTGGTGACGGAAGTACCGTTCGCGATCATCATGTAGTTTTAGCAGATCGTTTTTATTATAATTATTAATTTGGGGAAAACGAATCACTTGACCATTTTTCGGCAAACACTACCAAGCACCGGAACGTGGAGCGACTCTCGCACGAATTCGCACAGCGGTCGTGCCAATTCTATTCTGGTCAGTTTCCCGACTCGAAACTATCTGCTTGGGACCCTCAGGCTGGTGATAAGTGGACGAGCGAGTCGCCGTTGGCGCAAAAATCCCCCAGCAGAAAGTGGCCGGGAATTCCCGTAAGGGATCGTCTTTTTTTGATAAGCAGAAATGATGAATTAATACCGTTGACTCGCACAAAGAAAATAGTGAGATATTAATTTATTATATTTACAGAACTTTTATCAATCCAATAAATAAAGCCTTTTGAATCTTAAATATATTTATTTTATACTTGTCACAAGACAAAATATTGATTATGTGTAGTAATCATGCGGTGTGTACTGATAAAACTTCTATATTTACGGGATGAACCGCAAATTCAGTTAGTATATCATCGGAAATATAATTATATAAACATTGAAGATAGTGAAATAAATCATTACTGAATATTTGAGCACTGTGCCAGTAATTCCCAGCAAGAAAATTCTTGTTAAAGAAAACATAAACTGATCTGAACATTAAACAATAAAATGTACAATAACTATGCATTATAAGAAAAGCCTAAAAAATGTGCAAACATATTTTTTCGTATGGAGAATCCCATACTAAAAATCCCAGGAAGTAATTAAAGAGTGGGCCAAGAGGTCAAAATTATTATGGCAGTACATTGCATGCGGAAATTTCCAAGTACACGTAGCAAACTCCTACAAAGTACAATGAAGAACTACTCTTGTAATGATGTAATGAATGATTGGAAAAGCATTAATTGTGTAATATAATTAAAATTAATAATGATGTCGAAATACTTGATGAAAATAAACTTAAATAGGTCATGATTTTAAAGTTTCTTGCTCTTTCATGAAACACAATCCTCGAGCATTCAGTCTTTCAAGTGGCTCTAACAACTTCTGGCAGACGCCGCTGCATATTTTCGCAACATAATTGAAACACGATGATTGACGGCTCTCAATGAGGTCACTAGAAAATTGTAATTATTAAAGTTGTAAAATTTTAAAGCAACACTAGTAAACTTATTGTATAATCAACAACGTAATTAATTTTTCTAAACGTTAATTTAGACGTGAATGTTAAATTCAACATTCATCAATCCATCAATTGGCGTCGTAATTTATCCATCCAATCGCCTTCCATTAATATCCATGTCCGAAAATAAAATGTTTTGCGACGCACTCGATACATTCAACGTTTAAATTTAACCGGTGTGATTAGACTCTTACGTAAGTTCACGGACTGTGGCATTAACATTATAATGCGATGTTTTCGATTATACGTTTACGCCATTTATTAGCAAATGAGAGGATTAAATCAATTTTCCCAAGGATGTGATTTACGCGTTCCGTTTATTCAATTGAAGTTACAATTGAGTAACATCACTACATAATTTATTATATGTGTTTGGATCATAAGTTGGCCTAGTTAGGTGGATATTTAGTGTGGATCATAAAATTATATCTTAAATAAATAATTTAACACATTTGTTGTACTTTCTTCTTTAATTATTTTATGGAATAAATTTTTATATATTTAGAAAAGAAATTTCTGTGTAGAAATTTCTTTTCTTTTCAAGTTTTATTAGTTATCATGATTAATTCTCAAGAACAAACGTTAGACAAACGATAATTAGGAATTATTAATAGTTTGATGTTTGTTTTTGAAATTAGTTTAAGGCCGAGGCGATCTCCGTCGTCTAATTTTAAAGAATTCTGCAAGATCGGCAAGCACGTTAAAATGTTTTGGATTGCCACCAAATAAAATCCGCAGTTGACACTGAAGCGGTCTGGCATTCAAATCTTACGTTCAATAACAAAGTAACATCCAACGTAAATAATAATAACATAAACAATTAACTTAATAATGTTTCAATGAAAAGAACTTAATTTTCAACTTATCATAATTTATAAATGTATTCCAAGATTAGTTAATGTAATTAAATTGGAAAATAATTTCAATGGTAATTTTTAATAATTATCGTATTTACTTACGTTCCAAGCTAAGGCCATATAATGCCCCGTGGCACTTTTATCCTCCTCCTCGGAGTCGGAAGACGTGAAGACAATTTCGAAATCTGTTGTGGCTCCTTCAGCAGAGCACGTGTTTTTTTCAGACTCTCCATTTTCATCCTCTTCGGGAATTGAACCTATAGTTTTCGCCGCATCCTCAGCCGCCTTCTCCTGTTCTAATTGTTCCTCCGCTGTAGCTACCTTCGAGTGTTCTTCTAGCTGGGAGCCAAACTTTTCGAAAAAGCCTCCATCGATTTGTTGCAATCTAAAGTAATGACAAATACAAAGACGTAAGTTACACTTGCGCTTATTACTTATTTTCTCTATTTTTTCAATCAATTGAACATTTTAAAATATCCTCTTTGAGTATTATTTATTTGTTCTCAATTTATTTACATTTAATACAAAAAAATGATGATTACAATCAATCAAATCCTAACAGGAATTAATTTTTTATGTAAATTAAATATTGACTTTCTTGTGTAGTATTAATAATGCTAAAATTAAGAATGAATTCTATTTAGTCGAGAAAACCTCATTCACTGATTCACGCAGACCGCAAATACCTTCTCTCGTTGGTGTGCGTGTGTGTATGGAACACGTCTCCTCTATTTATAAACTAAATCGGGTCAAGTGCGAGTCGGGAATGGCGTCAAGGAAATTAATTAACAAACCCTTAAATAACATTTCTCTTTATTTCCATTCATACATTTACATACGCCTTAAAATCTATTAGGAAGACCTTGTTTGGAAGACGCGTTTACATCACAGACTACAAAGACATTGTTTTAAGATGAATCAACAACAGAAAATAACTGATAATAGTACTTATAATTCTATGAAAGATAGAAAAAAACTGTATTTTAACATTAACATTGCGTTAAATACTCAACAAATGATATAAAACTTAATTTATAAAGTTATATCCATTGCCTATATCGGTATGCTTATAAATATATTAACATAACAAAATAAAAGCTTCTTATACTATTATAAAAACAAAATAATATTTTACAGATAGGATTGTTACTTATTGAAGCTACGTTATATCATTGGGATAAAAAAATATTTGTTGTTCCACAATTGTCTAATCATATTTTTAAAAAAGTAACAAACAAGGCTAAACTGTAAACACTTAATATTTTTAAAATAAATTTACTGTAACATTTCTTTTCCCTATAGGTGTTTCGCAAAAATCGGTATCTAGTTGTTGTTGACAGAAAATGTAATAATTTAATATTATAAACTATACAATAGACAAAAATAATATAATATTATAATTATTGCTATAATTAAAAAATAACATGGCGATAAAAAGCAACCTTTACATGTATGACCTTATTTACAATTTTACCTACATAGCGTTAAAATTTATAGATTACCGATACATATATATTTATAGTATGTATACTCCTCAATACCATGGTGCGACCCTTCCCTTCCCAATCCAGACTCTTTAACACCTCCAAACGGTGCTTCGGGAGTGGAAATCATTCCTTCGTTAACACCTAGCATACCCACCTCCAACTGTTTGGCCACCCTGAACACCTGCGCGAGATCTTGCGAATAAAAATATCCGGCTAGACCACGCTGAGTGTTATTCGCAATACGCACCGCCTCTTCCTCGTCCTCAAACTTGATGATAGTGGCTACAGGACCAAAAACTTCCTCATTATAGACGCGCATGTTTCCATTAATATTTGTCAACATCGTGGGATTGTAAAATAATTTTCCCTTATCACTAGCGGGTTTTCCACCAATCTCCACTTGCGCCCCCTTGCCAGTGGCATCTGCAACAATTTCCGAAACTTTGGTGAATTGCGCTGAATTTATCAACGGTCCTGCCGTGATTCCCTCGAGTGCGCCATCTCCTAGCTGTATCTTCGAAATTGCATCCTTGAATTTTCGCACGAATTCATCGTGGATGCGGGATTGCACCAGGAAACGGTTGGCGGAAACGCAGGTTTGTCCGCAGTTACGGAACTTCGAGGCCATGGCACCTACAACGGCTTTATCTACGTCGGCAGAATTGAATACTATAAAGGGAGCGTTTCCGCCCAATTCCAATCCTAAACGCTTGATTCCGCCAGAGCATTGTTTATACAATAATCTACCGACTTCAGTGGAACCAGTGAAGGATATCCCGGCGACATCTTTAGAGGTGCACAGGATGTTACCCACCTCACCGGCGTGTCCTCTCGCGCAGGTAACCACGTTAATTACCCCACTAGGAAATCCAGCTTCCTCCGCTAATTTAACAAGAGCTAATGCTGTTAAAGGAGTATCCTCAGCCGGCTTAATAACACATGTACAACCAGCGGCTAAAGCAGCTCCAGCTTTTCTGGTAATCATCGCATGAGGGAAATTCCAAGGTGTGATTAAAGCCGCCACACCAATTGCCTGTCTTTCCACCAAGATCTTTCTATTCCCAACAGGTGCAGGAATAATTTCTCCTCTGATCCTACGCGCCTCTTCAGAAAACCATTCAATAAAGCCATTCCCGTAACCCACCTCTCCTCTAGACTCAATCAAAGGCTTCCCCGATTCAGCCGTCATAATCCTCGCCAAGGATTCCCCATTCTGTACCAATAAATCAAACCACTTACGCAGCAACAACGAACGTTCTTTCGCCGTCGTATTCCCCCAACTGGCAAACGCATTCTTCGCCGCAGTTATAGCTAATTGAACATCATCCGCATTCATATCCGGAACTGAAGAAATAATTTTCCCATCGGCAGGATTGGTAACCTCAAACGTCTTCCCGCTAGCGGCTCCGGTCCATTTTCCATTAACGAACGCCTTGTCCGCAACCAAATGCATGTTTCTCGCACTAGTATACACACGCAGCAACTGTAATCCCCGATTACCACACACAAACACACCTGTGACAGAATACATGTTTAAACGTTCCTGGCAGCACGTTTGAAGGTTATCAGCAGGAATCGAATTTGATTAGCGAGCGTATGCAACTAAACTGGCCCAAACACCAAACGGCGAAAACGCGAACTGAACTATTGATTCAGTTCGCAGTTTATGTAATAAATATTAATCTGAATTATATGCACGGCATGTTTGAAGGTTAATTGTATTATTATTGTTAAGTCACTGTATACAACCATGTGATTGTGTGTATGAATTCAATTTAATTGAAAAATAATAAAGTCATAAATCATATATTTAATATATACAACGCTCATACGATATTTTAGAACTAGTCGAAATGAAACAGCAGGAATTTAATGTAATATATGCAACCTAATTATCACAAAAACTGCTTATGTTATATGTAACACATAATAATTATAAGAAACATAAATAAATATATACGTCTTATTTGATTTATAAATAAACATTTATTAAAATCTTATCTATTAAAAAAGGTTATTTATTCTATTATCTATGTTAATAATTGTAGTTACATATTATGATATTACCATAAAGGTGCCATCTATTGTCTAAGCATTGCATTAATATTTAAATTATAAATAGGATAAATGAAATTGTATATCTTGTTTTTATTCTCGGTTATAACAACTATAACCATGACAGTGGTTTATCTTGTTTTTATTTTCAATGATGTCAATCAGATATGATCAAAAGTAATTGTTTATCTTGTTTTTATTATTTATGGTATCAACCATTGTGAGTTTGTAGATACGCGTTGTAGAACGAAATAACACAATTTATGTTTTCAAATTAATATTATTTATTTATTTTGTCGGATTAGTCTGCAATGGCCACTACGGACCACTTTATCTAAGGCGGATAGCTTTCTATGTACGTGGTGCGCATAAACACCAACATTTCTTTGTAAAAGATAATATAAATTTTTTATCGCTCTTAGTTAATGGTGCAAGTAACCTTAAAAACTACTAGAAGTTAGTTTATCAAACGAATAAATCAAATAATTAACTGCCAAACACTGTTTATTTTTAATTTATAATTAATGAATTATTTATATTTAAATTTTTGCCATAGGCTTATGTATCACCAAATAAACTCCGTCAATATGAATAATTTTTTTTTCTTTGATTAATTTAAAACCATAATTGTATTTACGTTAAATTTTTATAGTAAAAGGGTAAAGGGTCTTTTTAACAAAACCTTAATATTAATATACGATGTAATTATTACGTATTTTCAACAACAATTAATAAACATGTTTCTCTAATTAGAAATTGTTCACCATTGAAATTAAACGAAACGGACCACAATAAAACATTGGCCTTGACCTGAGTGGGCATTGGTCCGGACGGGGATTGCTATATCTCGTATTTTCACATCACTACACTTCAAATTACGTCATAGAACACGTTTATATGCATATTACGATTCGAAAACGAGCACAGCAGTTACGTTATAGAAATATTTTTTGACCAAATGTAATTCATCACGTGTAATATTTAGTTAGGTGATAAGCAAATTAAACTATTAACTTTAATTCATCAATTTCTACTTTGATTCTTAAAAATAAAGACAAATGAAGTTAAAAATAAAATAAAATGTAATTTAATTAATCAATTTTATAAAATGAATTCTTAAAATTAAAGATAAATGGAGTTAAACATAAAATAAAAAAAGTAATTAAACTTGAAATGTATTTCTTGTTTAGAATTTGTTTTTAATTATCAAGAAAATTATTACAAACTTATTTTTTAAGTTGTATTTAAAAGCTCGCTGTTATAATCGAGTTATAACGTTATAAAAATTGAAAATGAATAAGTCGCAGTTTTATGATAGTAAGCAGATATATAATTTGTTGACAACATCCAGGAATAGGCTGACAAAGCAAGGACAGCGTTATTCGAGTTTACCAATTAACAATTGGACGTGAATCAGACGAAACTCGTTGAGACACTTATAATCTATGTGCACAGGTACAATTCACCTTGGAATGATTTACGGAAAAATTTACATGTAACAAACTGGGACTATAATTTGCATTGATAAATTAAAGAAGTAATTATATAGTTTAATTAATAACACAATAAGTAAAATAGTGACAATGGAAGTAGTTTGATTAAAAGTTCTTTAGCGAAAAAAAGTTATTTTAAGTTTTAAAAGATTTTTAGATTTTTATCATGTTATATTTAAATGCTTAATAACATTTAATGCATGGGCTGTAATTATATGCAGAAACTATGACATCATTTTTACAAAATAAAACGTTGCTAAACAAGTTTAATTTCCAAAAACAATTCGCTTATATAGAATATTAAATAGGTGTGTAGATTAATACACCTTCTATTTTATTATAACTGATTATTAAAGAATCAATACATTAAAATAAAATAATACTAATAATGTCTTTTGGGTCTTTACTTATATATAAGTTTTATTAAATTTAAATTTTCAGGTCCAATTGTGTTAAAATATCACTTAATTAACTTTAACTTAATTTATTAACTAGAAATAAGTTATTTAACTCATTATATAAATTTTTACTCTTGCATATTATTGTTTAGATTTGTTTTTTTCATCATCTCATGTGATCAAACTAATAATGAGATTCAAACTAAAGTCGTTTAGTTTAATACATTTTTTACCGGCATTTTTTTTAAATTCACAATTGGTATATTAATTTACCTTATCTGATGTTCAGTTTTTGGTTCGACGGAGGTCTGTGTCTGTAATTTGGCAAATGTGCTTATCATAAAATCCTCACTCGACATTTTTGCGGCGATTTCGAGTCTCTTTCGGCACGAAAACAATGACTCGAACACGCGCACTGCTAAAAATAAATTCCACGACTGAATCAGAATCGGAATATCACAGTGGAGAACAACGCCACACTCTCTGCCCAGCCTGAGTCACGTCCGACAGAAAATGTTAGATGTGGATTTCCTACACTCCTCGGCCGTGTGACGAAGGTCTCAGTTATGGAAAGTGCGATTAATTTTAATGACGCTGCTCACTGATCAATAATATTCTATTGCGGAGGTTTGCCTCATTATCAACATGTGGGCCCGAATATTAGTGTTGATTAAAACGCATACAGTTTTTTTATTTCATCAATTAGAAATTATAATTTTATGATAATTTCGCTAAAGAGATTATAATTGTATATTTTATGTATTTATTTTGGTTTATAAATGTAAGGCATTGAAATTGATATCAATTATTGGAATATTCATTAAAACTTTTTGTAAATCTGTAATATTACCTATATTTAAAAAAATAATGTGAATTCAGCAAAATTAATACAATATGCTTAAAATTAAGGGGGTTAATTTAAAAATTACGCTTTTTGTAACTATTCTGTTGATATTATTCCAAAAATGATAATCACTTGATTAAAACATTTAGAAATCCAATAAAAACAAGTGTCTTAATTTTAATAACCCTGTGAAATCCAAATATGTTAATCAGTAATTTACTTAACATTTCAATATCTATTTAAGGTGTGTGGATAGCCATAATGCCACCCTTTAAACATTAAAATACAATTAATGCTTTCTCTCATCACTCAGACGCCTTACATATACATTTTGATTGTTGTTGTTATTATATTTTTGTTAAGACCAAATCTACAGCAGCATTATTATTGCATTTATGTAAAAAAATTAAATTACTGTTTTAGTTTATTTAATTCTTTAGAATCGAATAAAAATTAAAATATAGACACTAACTTATAAATATTAAATACCATTCTTTTGAATATACCTTTCTTCTCGGAATGCAATCAAATGGATGTACGAGTAAACGAGGTTACGTCATGGAAATTATGTTAAATATTGCGCGGCGCGGTTCTTGGAAAATTTATTCAACCGCGAGATAAGTCACAAGCGTTTTCTATTTTCGTCCAAATTTGAATACAGAAACGATTGCAATAATATTGTCGACCTGAATATCAAATATCTACAATAAATAAGAAAGAAATATATTTCAATTATGGTTGCAATCATTACTACGTCGAATTTTTGATATAAACACTAAATAAAAACATTGTTAGTGATTGTAATATAATAATAAATTAAAATATTCAATATTTTTCTCCTGTTTGATTAAGATTTGCTTAATCAGTCACTAACGATTGTATAAAATATTACTCACTGAGAAGGGTAATTTTCACGTCAGGAGGATTATTAGGTAAGTTTTGATATACAGTTATTTATTAGCGCCATTATTGTTTAAAACAGACGGCGTACTCTTGGCCTGTAAGAATTAATCATCTATTACTGTTTTTATTGATTACGGTTTTATAGGGATAGGTCAAGAGTACGTTACCGAAATTTTGTCGTCGTTAGGGTTAGGGTAGGTAAAGGAAGTACGCTACCTTGATACATTTTTTTATTATGATAGCTTAAAAATTCGCTACAACGAAGAGTTTAAAATTGCTACATCAATAAATTATTCGTCGTGGTAGGTCAAGGATACGCTACCTTAAATAATCACGGCTTATTATAGTGATTATCAAATGAAAAACAAATTAACAAATAGTGATATTTATTATGATGAAACGAAAATAAAATTTACTTCACTTATTATTTTTATTAATACCAGATGTACATTTCGAGTACTATGTACTCATTACCAATGGTTAATAAAAATCAAAAATATGATATTTATAACGGTAGGTTTGGAATTGAAAATAATGCTTATCAAAATTATTTTGAAAAAATAGCATTCAGATTAATTCAGTGCGCTCTTTACAAAGATTTACAAAGGAATTGTTATTTCTTCCGTGAAGTTCGACAGCTTTAAATTAATTTTATATAGTCTTATTAAAACAATCCACTTATTGATTCTTAACCCATTTAGACCCAAACGGTCGAAAACGACCAGACAACACTCTATCCCAAATGGTACGAAACGACCGTACTAAATACCTTTAATTAAAAATCAGTTGTGTATATTTTATGGTGCTAAGGGGTATACCCTCTGTATAAGTGTTGTTTAGGCTACCATACTGACTTATCACCCCATAATAAACTTATTACTTTCCCTATACACGTAGTATATAGGGGGAGTATTGTTTTCGTGATTTTTTTTTCAAAAATTTTTTTTGCGGAAATATCCGTTTTGGGGTCCCCTGAACCCAAAACACTGATTTCTGGAAAAAAAAATCTGTGTCTGTGTGTGTGTCTGCCTGTGTGTCTGTCGGTGGGCATTGTATCTCAAAAACGAATTATCTGTTTGAGTTGAAACTTCAAACTTAAGGTTTTATCGTTAAAAACTGGAACTGAAAAGCTTTTGGTTAACATTCATAAACCGGAAGTGGATGTTTACTCCAGGCGTTTTTTTGTTTTTTCGTGATATTTTTCTAAATATGAAAAATTTAAAAAAACTGTTCAAACAAAAGTTAAAGGGAATGAAAAACTGAACAAGTTTTATTCGAATATGTTTTTCATAAAATTTTGAACTTTCGAAAAAAAAAAAAACACTTGAAAATTTTGACATTTTTTGCCAATTGCTAATAAACTATTGGAGCTACATGAAATTTATATAACAAGTAATTGTAGAGAATTCAAAAGTGCACATATTATTAAGAGTAACATTTTTGCGTAAACCTCATAGTTTTCCAGAAAAAATATAGGGAAAGTACTATGATGGCCACATGACCATTTGTAGTTATTTGTTTTTGTGGGAATCACTTCGTAAGTAAAATTGTTCAAGAACATGGCGGAAAATAATCGTTAATAACTAATTTAATTTTAACTTAAATATAAATATTTTCTGCTCATATATAATAAAGCTCCACTTATTAAAATACCAACTAGCAATCAAATCGAAAAACAAGTTTGTATGCTGATAAATGGCGATGCAAATGGAAGTGTTCGTTTTCGACCGTTTGGGATAATAAGTATAAAAATCTATAACAGTATTTGAGGTATGCTCCAATACAAAGCAATATATCTGTGAACGAATCAATGATCCAATATTTCTCTAAACATTCATGTAAGCAGTACAAAACTTATAACTGAATTATATATCAAGGAAGTAAGGAAGCTACCGGTACAGTACGAGAAAATAGGACCGAAAAATGTAGCTTGCTCAATAGTAAAGTAATGAAAAGAAGTGACCGCGGTACAATCTATAGCCGTATTGACAAAGATAATTGTATTGAAGTTATAAGTTGTATAGATAACAGTGTTGTTACCATTTTGTCTAATCAAAATGGCATATAACCAGTGAAGAAGATATCGCGCTTTTCTCTAAAGTAATTAAAAGTTTGAGATACACTTATCGTATCAATATGTACAGTAAATACATGGGAGGAGTAGATCAAATGGGTAACCACATTTTAAATTGAACTTTCGACATAACTGTAAATATCTCAAGAGTTTCGACTCAAAATTAGATAAATTAGACATGTTGTTGAAGCAGTATACCAAACATATGGTTACAAAATGACGAGACCAGATCCTAGCCAGAAATCAAAGTAAGCCAAATGCAAAAAGATATAGCAAGGCATTTAGTGTTAACTGGTTAAAAAAGCGCAAATTGTAAAAATAAAATTAACTGAACGTGAAAATTGTAATATCACTTGATATGCATGATAAATCTTTTATAGAATATAATAAGTAGTTAATATTGTTAAAATTAATAGTTTTCGTAAATAAAATCTATAATTGTTATACACTTATTTAACTATTTGCGTATTACAAACAATATTCTAACATTATAGACAATATTATAATAAAGTACATAATTTTTAATTTGTAACACATTATCCCAAATGGTCGTTTTCGACCTAAGCCATAAGTCCAAAAATAAAATTGGCATTTAATAATTTTCTTTTATTTTCATCTTAGATTGACTAGTTTTATCATAAAAAATAGTGACAAATACAAAATAATTTTAAAAAAGTTTCGGGCACATGGGAGTATAATATTTATCGAATTACGGGTCTAAATGGGTTAATAAAGCACGTTGTTATAGATTTACGAAATGTTTCGTATTATTCTCCTCCACGCAACGGCACTTCTATATTTTTTTAAATAAATTTAAAATTAGTTTTCACCCCGTCCTATACCGGCGCCACCGGCATTCCTGCAAACCGACTCTCTTGAAATGTATTCTCTATTGATGCACATTAGGTTGTATATACATTTTTTCTGTTTGAAATTAATTGATTAATTTGTTAAATACATATATTATAAAACGTTTATTTTTTATATTTTTTATATAAGAGAGTAACGAAATTCTCTCGTTTTAAACTTGACTTTATAGATATGAATTAGAGTCAATTAATTTAAGGTTTCGTTAAGCATATTTATGAATTTTAGTGCTTAAATTAAACATTAATATTTTATTTAGGTTTTAAAGTTTACTATATTAATGCGTTTGGTTAAAAGAGTAGGTGAAAAAAGTGATATTCAAATGAAGCCTACCTTTCTTTATCTTCTTGTGATAAGCAAGTGCCACACTTTAAATGATTATTTTTTTACAGTCTTAATCGAAAAATAGACTTACTTTTTTTGTTTTTCTGTGCGTATGCCGAAAAGGAACATTTGTAATGGCCCGACGGACAACTAAACGCGACCACGCGAAGGTTATCACTACACCACATTAAAATCGAAGATTCTATTTTCGCCGAGTAACTGGGGCGCAGTGGTGCTGTCGAAATCGATGAGAAACAAACTAATAGAATGTAAATATTTTTCTTATCTCGGTCAGTTTACTATAAAATATTTAAAACAGGCAGCGGACATACGAGTTAATCCATACCGACTCGTGCTAGCGTTCATGTTGTCGGGACGATATTGATCTAGCTAATGCCCTTAAGTTCACCGCAATCCTGCAGGATGTTCACCTTGGGTTTATTAAATTTTAGATAGTGTAATAATGCGAGATTACTGATAATTAATATGAGTTTGTAAGTTAAGGCTGAAATGTATATCTATTTAATTATTTGGAGAAAATTAGAAAATTTATTGATATGTTTAGGTTGATGCAATTATTACAATATTTATTTTCCAAGAATGGAATTTGAAAGTGTATAAATACCGTAAACTCTATTTCTAAGGTGATTAAAACAAAATTTAATAATGGCTTGTTAAGTATCTTGATGTTATCATAATCCGCAATCTACAAAACATTATGGTAATTAAATAAATATATTTTCAAGAATAATAAATTTAAAAATACGAAAACATTTCGTGAATCTACAACAATGAGTCTTACTAAGACTACAAAACAAATTAATTTGAAACAACTACTTCTCTAGCTAATACTTCGACAGACATTGAATAATACAAATTAATTTGCGTGTTACAAATAGTACAACTATCAAAGCAACACTAGTTTGAACGTATTTCTTTCTGTAAAATGAAAAAATGATTTACAGAAAGAAATACGTTCAAACTAGTGTTGCTTTGATAGTTGTACTATTTGTAACACGCAAATTAATTTGTATTATTCAATGTCTGTCGAAGTATTAGCTAGAGAAGTAGTTGTTTCAAATTAATTTGTTTTGTAGTCTTAGTAAGACTCATTGTTGTAGATTCACGAAATGTTTTCGTATTTTTAAATTTATTATTTAATTTTCTACAACGAACTAAAGGATTTTAATACATTTTATTATTATATTTTCAAGAGCAAAATGAAGAGAATATGCAAAATCTTTAATATTTTGATGTTATCATAAAACCCATTTGATTTTGATAAATTTTCTAAGATTTATAAAATTTTCACATCTTACAAACTAACAATAATTATCATCAGCACATGATAAAAACCTTGAACGCATTGAATTTTAATAAAAACAACAATTAAATCCATAATAAACACTTATTTCTAATCGTTCCGCATCGTAGAAATAAATATTGTTTTCGCTGTGAAATCATAATTAAGGAGTCTTGCGAACGCACTCCAGCGTATCCTATTATCTGGTTTTAGGGGCAACAGCAATCCAACAACATCCTGCTTTTTTTTTAAACATTCAAACATTCTTCATTAATCGTTGCGAAAATTATTGCATGCATATGGAATTGGTAAATCACGGTTACAATAAGGCATTGCAAATAAAATTTATGGCCAAGTAATTTTAATGCTATATGTAAAATTATTTTATTCATATCATATCGATCTTAGATCTTAATTAAATGCTTCTTAATTTACATATAAAAATCATCATTTTTACCCCCAGACCCTAAAATTTAGTAATTTCATTAATATACATAAACTTATTTTTGAATAATGTATGAATGTTATGAAATAGTAAAATGTGTAATTAATATTACAAATATGTTGAAAATATGAGAATTTTAAATATGAAATAATTACTTAATACCTAAAATTATTTCTAGTGGAAACATTACAATAAATTATGGTTATCAACGACCTTGCATTTTCCCGTAATAATTAGGAATATTGAAATTGATATATTCAACAATATTATATAAAAATTTAATTGAGTAAACGATTAAAAGTTTGCTTTTTTAATTAAAGAATTTATGAGCTTTATTTTTTATTAATTTTTCTATATGAGAATTTATATTATTTTCAGCAATTTTTGAAATTATAAAAAGCACTTTAATGTTATTGATATATTGGTCCGGTTAAACTGTTTAATGTCCATCAGACGTTAACGGTCAATTAACAAGAGTGGACGCTCAGGCGAATAGGCCTTTTCAGAATGACGTCACCGCGTTTCCGTCGATGGAGTGGACAATAAGATTATACAACACACACGTCCGCTGGTTTTAGGGCAATTCGTGCACTTCGTGAGTTTTATGTGTTTCATTATAAATCCGATACAACGCCGCGCATTCAATCAAGGAACAACAAAAGGTTCCAACAAGAAATACGTGGATAAAATACGATCAATAATAAAAGAATACGGGCAAATAACCACAGACTTTTTCAAAATGAATAAATTTTGAAAGGTAAATTAAATTAAAAATTGTAATTAACTCAAACATTTTTAAATACATATAAAATGAACTTATGTTAATCATACTAAGAAAGAATTGATGTACTTTAAGTAATTGGTAATTTTATTCTTGTATTTACAAAATTCTAACTTTTATGCCATTTGGGGAATGAATTTAAATGTTTAAACATACTCAAAATGATTACTCTTAGTATGTTTGAGTTACGTGAAGAGAAACTTAATATTATGACTTATAATATTAATTAAAGTGAATTTAATTTAGTTATTTTAGAATAATATTGGTATTATTTAACTAAAATTAAATAGTAAATAAAAATATTAATTAGTGTTTGTGGAAAGTTTGTTTAAAAATACAATAGTTTTCATCCATCTAAATTTACAACCGTTTTTTTATATAATATAGTCTACTTACTCTGGATGTATTTTTCTGTACTTCCACTTTAAAATCCACGGTACGGCGGCGATGCTAAGGCCTTCCATACTCTCAGCAGGCTCGATGCTCCTCGAATGCGTTGCAGTATTCCTGAAATGAAAATATATGTAACGAGATTAGTGTGCAAAACTTGTATGCTTAAGATAAGGAATGAATGTTTGTTTCATCACTATTTTTAGGCAAATTAGAGCATCTCGTTTATAATCGGCATTAACTTGAAAAAACGTAAAATGTTGAATACCTAATCACATGCCTGACGATCTTCTCCTCCCCGTCGATCTGGTCCAGCAGCCGTCTCTTTTCCATGCACTTTCTGTTGAAGAACCTCCTTCTGACTCGGACACATCCGCCACTGACCGCCACCGTCTTCACCGCCGGCCTGCTAGGCTTGTACATGGCGTTGGATCTTCGAAGATGGCACTTTTTACAATCGGCTCCTTTCATGCGAAAAGCGTCAATGCCGCGCATTATGACATCGACCAACATCGCTTTAATAATCCACTAATTGGATAACCGCTACCCATTCAATTAGTTCAGTGTTCACAACACATAAGGAATTAATTTTGTAATTATTAAAACCAACATAATTTAGAAATTAAGAAGTGTACTAATAATAATAAACTATTAAATAATTATTGATTATGAATATATTTATATACAAAATGATGTAAAATATAAATAGGAATATAATTTTTGTATTTGAATCAATTTATATTTTTCATTTTTTAAACTTTTTTTTGGATAAATTGTTTATTCCTTAAATTGTTAAAAAGTTTATTTATATATCGTTTTGACCTTCAATCTTCAAACAATTTAAAAACAAAATCTGCAAATCATCAAAAACCTCAACTTATTAAATCACTTCAAATCTAACCGAATCACTCGTTCAACTGATTTTATTACACACGCACCGTCACCACACAAGAACTATCGGTGTCCACAACGCACATGCAGGAAGGTGAGTGACTGAGCTTATCGCGAACTTTGTGAATATGTTAAGTGTTATCAACGCGGAGTCAGGTGAAGAACTGTGATTCCGCGATGGACGGTGCTGGCGGAGTCGTGCAAGCGTAAAATTCCACTTCCTGCGTTTGAACGAGGAATGAAAATTTCCAATGCATCTTTTACCGCTTGAAAATCCAAATTGCTCGAAGGTTACAACAAAATCGAGGAAAATATTATGTACAGATTACGTGACGACAATATTGCGAAATAATTAAGGGGTAATGCACGTTAGATTGTATTAGTGTTATTACTTGTAATTAACTGTGGATAAAAAAAGTTAATATTTACGGTTTGGTTTTTCACAAGGAAACGTGATGAAGAATTGTTTTAAAAAAAAATTATTTATATTTATTTGTCTTCATTTGTAAGTTATCAAAAACAATGATAATAAGGAAAGCAATATTGCAGAGTTAAAATCACTACAATTTCTAGATTCATTGTATAATAAATTTATAATAGGTAATTATAATAGGATTTAAAAAAAAAAAACTAAAACATTAACACTTTTCGTTCAAGTTGGGCTCGAATTAATTATTAATTTAGTCAAACCCAAACATTTAAAATTAATGAATAAATAATAACCTTAGAAAAGTGTATGTGTTTATGTTTTATATGTTAGAATAATTTATATTAGATAGCAACATTGCTAAATAAAGATTATTATTATACATAATTACTAATAAAATTCACACATTTATATGTCACGTTAAAGTCATTAACGTCACACATAAACACATGTTTAACATTTCACATAGAAAATATGTAATATATATTTCGTTTAGGGTGTAAGAGTGAGGAGGAAACCCTTCTGCATCGGCCGATGGCAGGCGCCCTGAAGAGAATGTGGGTTAAGGGTGGGGAGATATCACCGTCGTCCTGCGAGCGATGGCGCTCCGATATTCCCAACCCCCGGACGACCGCTGCCGCTGCTGCTGCTGCGCCCGCCGCCAATAACAACAATAATACCGCCGTCTGCGGTCCTGAAAAAACGTGCAAGAATTCGCGAAAGTGCCACTGCCGCCAACGGAAGACGAAGATGACGGACGGCCTGGTGCTCAACCTGGACCTGCCACTGGACGTGAGGATGTCCGAATTCAAGAACGACCCGGAACGGATGCGCGAGGTCAACGAGTTCCTCGACGAGGTGGTGGAAAAGGCGAAAATCGAGGCCGAACTGCGACAGACCAAAACTAAAAGTAAACTGGTGAGTATTTTTCAAATCGTAGATTGTAATTTTAATTTATTTAGTTTAAATTCGAAACATACCAGGAAACGGTAGGATTAAACAATTTTTATAACATATTTCCAATTAAAGTCTCTTTTAAAATTAAATTTGTATAAATTTTTTACAATGTTTAAATTGCTAATTGCAATTTAAATATTTCCTTCCAAATTTTGTTTCCGGGTAGTATTTATATTATTTGAATGTTCCAAACTTAGTTCGTAAACCGCCCTTACTCATGAATTGGTCTATAGTAATTATTTAATGGTTATAAGTTTTGGTCTAATGGATTTTGAGCTTTTGTATCAAGTATATTCCTTTTTTTAAATTAAGGATTAAAATTGCATCTTTCATTCCAAACTTGTAACATTTTCATTCTGTTTCTTGGTAAATTTAAGCATTTTTATGGAAGGTTAAAAATTTACTAATAAATTTTGACCATTCGAAGTTCCTATTTTTAGATATTTTTTTACAATTTTTTTTATTCCAAATCTAAAACCTTGGCATTTTATTTCCTGCTCGGATTATTTAATGAAAGATTAAATGTTTAAGTCTTTACTGTTTAAGCTTTTTGGATATTTTTTACAATTGTTTAGTCATAAACTTTAAAACTTAAAGCCACAAATCGTCTTGAACATTCAACAAGAGCGTAAATATAATATTTTATTTTTCAATTTACTTTTTGATGAGAGTATATATTTTTTTAAATAGCTTTTAAATTATTCATAATTTCCTCCATAGATCCTTAGATCTTCTCTTTGATATTCACTACAGGGGATTCTTAATTAAATTACGTTTTCATATACGTCGGCAAGTTTTAGTGGGCTTAAAGGAATATTAAGGTTCTAAAACTTCTAAAGGAATAATTCAACAAATTGCATAAAATATGCAACAGGTTTCCACATAAAATAATTAGTAAATATTCGATTGTGAAAGAGTTATTTTAAGAATCAATCAATGCAGTTAATTCACAAACCCGATAAAGTGTACATCATTTTATAATCCATTCGAAGATTAAAAATTAAAAATTCACAAGTGCTTAATCCTATGATGTATTTTTATAGCTTAATTATTGGGCAGTATTTATTTCCTCTGTATTCATTACGTAATTGTCTCTAATTCGATGTTCTCTTTTACTGTTTCAGGATCCTCTTGGACTGCAGAGTAAGTAAAAATGTGCCCTTTGAAAATGTTGAATAATCAATAACCGGGAAATGTCGGTGTGAGTCTGTATATAGGTCTACTATATATAAAGAGAGAGAGCGAGATGGATGAATGATGCGCGCCAGTTCGTTCTAAGGGTTTTAAAGCTGCCGGAAAATTCGGGCGGGAAAAGCGAAATCATACACACAACAAGTGTTAAAAGTTTATTATTATGTTTTATTTTAATTCTTCTAAAAGCTGTAATTAAAGTAATCCGAATCATAATAAAACTGTCTATTAATGGGGCTTTAAATTAACACACACAAAAAGTAAAGGTTTAAATTATCTTATTATTTATTATTTTATTATTATAGGTGGTGGTAAAAAAATTGGTGCGTCCATTCACAAAGCGAAAACTTCGGCGAGGACGTTCGCATCGAAAGTGATAACAGTAATCTGCAACTGCACCAATACATTTAAAACCGTCGTCGCGAACAGAAATTAAAAAAATAATAATAACAATAATGACGGCAATCTCTAATTATCTTTACATAAAGTGTACTCAAAAAATAATGCGGACAATGTAAACTTTTTCCAAAAAAAAAACTAAACTAAATGTACTGAATGTAATATTAATAATAATTATTATAACGTACCTCCTAAACAAAACAAAACAAAATTCTACAATCAGGTACATATCTATTTTCGGATGAATAATCAAATATGAAAATAATTATTATATATGTATATATATTTTATTTACATAAATAATATCGGCGTTTATACAAGAGATTTATTTATAAAAAATATTGATAAAAATTGAATAGTTTATATTTATACAAAATAAGGCGATTGTTGTATCGTGGTGTTTGGGTCGGCCAGAATGATAACTAAATTGTAAACATTTCAATCTATTCAATTTCATGAGTAAATGTAATACATGATATACATAGTATTAAACTTAGTTTAATTTCATTTATTCATCATAATATTAAACTTTTTGCTACTATTTACTATTTAATTGTTGAAGTATGTTTGATTTTCAAATATTTTATTTACCATTACCTACATTAATCAAAATTAAATTTATTTGCCTTCAGTTTATTTTATGAATGTAGTGCACATTTTATGTTCTGAAAATAGAAGAGAGATAAACTGTGAGAATGTAAACATTTTACGTTTGCTGCCTTTTAAAATTTAATAGATGGTTTTTATTATTACTTAACATGTATGGTAATATTCACGGTTTGATTTGAGTTGTGTGAAGTTATCATTATTGAATGAAAACACTTTGTTATTTCCTTCCTTCACATTTATTTTTATATGTCAGGTGTATATTTCGAGTAATTCAATTACTCGAATTCAATGTATGATAATAACCATTCGTTGGCAAAAATATTTTGTTTCTTACATTAATCTCTATCAACCTTCATTTAATTACCCAATTTGTAATGAATAAGGAGAAAGTCCGGCGTGGTTCTGTTAAAACCCTCTTTAATGAATAAACCTGGCCAATTCAAACATAACGCACCAACCATCGCCGATATACATGTTTGACTGATGATATACATTATTAAAAAAATACATGTTAAAGCGCGGCCAGTTATCAAAAATTAAACAATTCAGCCTTTAATGTAATTAAAGCTGCAGCCGTTGTCGATAACATAAACACAAAAAAAAACTAATAAGTGTCCTGATTATACACGTTCCGAATTAAAATCAGTTTAGCCTTTTCCATATATTCTATATAAAAAAATGGATGTTGATCGCTGTAAGGGAAATCGCAACTTGACCAAAAACAGCTGAATTCGTGACAATCAAAAGAGGGAAACGTATTTATAATCTTTGGTTTTAATAGAAAGAAAAAAATTAAATAAAAGCACACTGGTCAGGTTACGATGGTCTGTAGAGTTTATATAAAAAAATCGTTAGCGTCTCTTGCTTTTATCAAAGGTCGCTTTAGTGTGGTTATTAAAGTCAAGCGTAAAATATGCCATCTGAAATGTAAACTCGTGAAAATAGATTTCCTTCGATTACGAGTCGTAGAATACAATTTGCAACATATGTGGTTGATGATAACCTCGACCCTCTAATACTAACAAAAGTGAATAACTTAAAGTTATATTCACTAATAAATTGATCTCTACACTTCATTATATTATTATCTTTACATTAATAACCACTCTATTTTTTATTTATCAATTATTTTTAATAAAAAACGTATTTTGAGCAATAAACCTTTTACGTTCAAAGCGATGTGCATGAAAATTTCTGTGTGTATGTAAATATCTGCCGTCGTTAGCGTACATCCTCTTCTTTCCTGTCCCATCCTCCTGTGTGTCATCATCGTGTACACCGTTTTGCACTCATTATTGTCGGCCGAATGCGTTCACAACAAAAACGAATAAAAAAGACACAAACAAAATCGGTTCGATCGACAAGATCAGAAGACTTCCATGTGTGAAAAACGGAATGTTAGATGTTGAAAAATAAAAACGAGAGCGGCTCTGGATACATTGTGATAATTGATTGTTTTGTTGTACTTTTGTTTTTCTTAGTTTCAATAAAATGATGTGATGATATTCATTTGTTTCCGTTTCACTTATTACCTTTTACGTTACTTAATATATAATAACATTTAGGTGTTTATTCAATAAATTTTAGACTTTTGTTTTGTTATATTGAAAAAACTTGATTTAGAAATCACATTAATAAACTCTAAATGTACATATAATAATAATATAATAAATAATTTGTGAAGAAAGTGTTTAATTGAATTTATTACAAGTTTAACATGAAAATATCACAATCTCTTTTGGATTGCAAAAAGTCTAACTTAGGAAGAATTTATGAAATCTAATAACTAATACCTTTGTTTTATTTTAAACGAAATTACCTTGGGTTTACAATGATTGTATATAATAAACTGTAAAATTATATGTATAATTTTGTTGTCATGATGGTTACGACCGTTACTACGTGATAATCCATAATGTAGACACTGGATTTAGTGTCTACATATTTTTTTTAGGAATCCATGCATCAAAAATAAAATTTTGGACTAAAGAAATAAATATCAAAATAGTTACAGCAATAATGTTAATTTTCAAATCTATTACTTTGGATTGATTTTTTATAGAGATATACATAGATTAATGATACATCTTGATATTACGTAGTGAAGCAAGGAATTTTATTGAGTTCATCATTATAGATTACCTTACATTATTCAACCCAAACTTACATAATTTATACTAATAAAAACAGAGCAGAATGATCCATCTTGATAATATCTTTCTATTTTCGAGATTTAAAACTACTAATTTAATACACCATCTTGTTATAAACTTTCTATTTTTGTATTACAATAACCTATTACCATCTTGTTGATACCTTTCTATTTAATTAAATTTAAAAACACAATCATCCATTCCATTTTCTTAATTATTTACACTATTAAATAAAATGTAATATAAAAATTTAGTGGTAATGTATACTACAAATTTAAAAATAGTCAATAGAACCAACTAGCTTAATATGAAATCTTAAAAATCATTAGAATTAGTAATTTTAATGAGTAATAAAAACCTTACAAACAATTAACAAATTTTATTCACATAAACTCGGGTAGAGTCAACTGCATGGCATTCTCCTTCTTTTTGCCGGTCATATCAAAACTCCTAACTGGGGGCGGTCTCCTGATCTTTCTACCATGTCGCCCTGTTTTCCTCTGCCACCACCCGGATCTGGGCCTGTTGCCCAATTCGCGATTCCTCTGTGCTGAGCCTATTGGTGTATTTCCGTGCTCGACATTACTCAACCTGCCCACCGTGCACATGCACTCCTGGGGCAGTGAAAACTCCTTCTTGCTAGGCACTTGAATAATGACGCGATCGTTAGGAGCTTTGCGAACGATTGTTGCATAAGTGCCGGCCGAATGCACTAAGAAACCTCCAAGGCCTGGATATTTTTCCACACAGTTGATTTGAGTGCCGAGTGGTAGGGCTCCTAATGGATAGGCATCACCTTCTTGTGCTCTCACTATAAAAACAATAAAATGCATTAGCATTCGTAAAATTGGGTACAGAGAAATATGAATGTAATAAAAAAAGACATTCTGACTTATTAACTGATTGAGGTTGTTTACTTAGTTAATATCTCCAATGTGACATTGTGATATTAACGAAGTAAAAGTATTTTGTATTTTTTCATTCTGACTTATTACTTATTTAATGTAAAAATTATTTATTATTATTAAACTGTTGTTTTATAGTACAATTTAAAACAATGTTAATATCATTTACCCTTTAAAATGAACTACCACATAGTAACAGTCGCTACCATCATTTTCATTAATGTTATTTGTATTGATTAATTACCTGGAATTCTTGGTATATGCATCGATGTCTTAATAATGTCTCCCGCCTTCATATTTTCTGTGGCTAATATATACTTCAGTTTATCCCCAACAGCGACTAATGCAACATTTGCCGTCCTACAACCATCCTTGATAATCTTGATAACTTTCTCCAATTGTGGAGGCCCTTCCTTAGGTCCCTCACGTTTCCACTGCACCCAGTGGTACTTGTGTTTTATGCCACCGCCGATTCCTTTAACCACCACTCGTCCACTCACCGGATCTCTGCCACCCAAATTGGTCACTTTCAATGGCTCCACTGTGTACTCATCAGGAAAATGGACTATCCTCCGAAAACTCACACCCCTGCCAATTTCCGGTTTGTCAACATGTTTTAAATACCTAAGGCTCACTGACAAAACAGGAAAGGGTTTCGAACTGGCTATGGTTAACTGTTGGAATAGTTTCACAAGTGTACCCATCGTCTTAACCTAAAAATATAAATTTCAAAAATCTAAACAACTAGAAATATTAATACAATTAAATAACTAAAACCCTATTTTTTACTTATTTATCTAATTCGTTAATTTATTATTACTATAACAAATGTAAATAGAGGAAAATATTGTGTTTGTGATTTTATTAATTAAATGTATACCAATATAAGTAAAAGAGAATGTTTATATTTTCTAACACGTTATGTATATTTAAGTTTTAATTATATTATTATTTAAGGGATAATACTGTACCTAAAGCCTATATTATTTATTACCTAAAGTGTTATATTTATGAATTGCAAACCCCAAATACTACCAACCTAAATTATGGTAAAAATAAATAGTAATGATTAATCAATAAAGCACTAAAAACTTTTGCCCATTAATAATGTATTACAATTAGTATTAAAACATTGATAATTGAAAATATGTATCTCCACGTAACTCATCAAATTAAACCATTAAATAGTAATAGTTTATTTTGTATAATATTAAATTTTACAGGGTAATATTTATCTTATAATATTTTATCTATGATTAATGTTTCACCCAAACATAACTAAATATATCGTCATAACAAAATAAAATCTTAATTTGTTTGACTTACTTGAAGATAATAATCACTTACAACCTTTCTTCAATATTTTATTTTAATCCAGATGTATCAAAGTGAAAATACAATCTTCTTTATTCATTATCTGTGTACCCCAAAAATAAAACCAACATTACCCCAGTGGCTATCTTGTGCATTCATTATCTATGTTAATGTCAAATCTTTTGCTGTTCTTTATCAAGTCGATTTTCTTTGCGTTTTCTTTACATTTTCGGGAGAAAATGTCCGTCAATATAGAAATTAGACGAAAGCAACTGGAAAATCTACAACAGTTCATTGGTGACGCAAGGAAGAAATTACATTCCGTTCTTGATTACTTGGAGTGGACTGAGGATAAAGTTAAACAGGTTATATTCTATTTAATTTCACTAAAATCTAAAACATCAGCTTAAATTAACAATAAAAGTTCTACAGTTTATAGAGCAATGAATCAGGTAATTATTTTTAATAATTGAATTTTGTATTTAACACTTATTCACAAATCAACGATTAATCAATGAAAGTTTGAAGGAAGCATTAATTTCGCAATGTAATTTGAAAATATAAAAACTTTAAAATTATTCTCATCAAAGGTACACGTGAATCTTAATGTGTATAACATAGTATTTTTGTCTCTATCAGTAAGATTTTGTTAAATATTATATTTTCGATTCCAAAATTATGATACTAATTAATATATTTCAGGGTGAAAATGAAATGTGCTCATTAAACAAGGATCACAGAGTACCGTTGAATCGTTTAGAAGCACACCAAGTAAAGTGCAAATTGAAAAGCCTAAATTACGATCCAAAAGAACCATTCTTGTCCGAGCCATTGCACGATCCCAAAGCTTCAGTTTACATAAGTAAGTATACAATAAAAGTAACGGGTGTCCAACAATTATTGCAGTCCCGGATGGCGTTGGAATAAAAAACGTAGGTCGATTCTTACATGTTGCAAATAAATAAACTGACATTTTTAATGCACATTTAAGTTATGTTTGACAATTAAAATGTCAGTTCATTTATTTGGCACATGAAAGAATTGACCTACGTTTTTGATTCCAATGCCTCCCGGGACTGCAATAATTGTTGGACACCCGTTAATAATTATTTCACTTTAAGGTTTCATTTTCATCATTAACAAAAAATCAATTTTTTTTTACATAAATACACAATCAATAAGAATATAGAGATTTCAATTTATCATAGGTATCAAGTAAAAAATAAAACTCGACTTTAAATATTTAATAGTAAAAGTACGTAAGGATTTGAAATTGAAAGTTATCATAATATTTTAATCTTGTATAACTTTTTTTTTACTTATCATTTGGTGAAGAAGATTTTGAAATAATATAATATTACATGTTGAATTTAAATTATTTTTTATTTTAGGTAATGAAAAAAAAATCGAGCTACTCTCCAAAGCATCACACTCTAAACCCGACTTCAGAAAAGGTGCGTCTTACATTCGAATAAAGCGTTCACTCCTGTCACTGACATTAAACGCAATATTTGTTTTTCAGAACTTAATAACAGTTTCTTTAAAACGGCAGAAACGCGCGCGTTCATATCCTTTTATATATCCTTTTTGATCTGTGTGTTTTTTTTTCGGACTGTGCGACGTGAAAAGTTGCATGCAATTTAAACGTGTTGTTGAGTGCAGGTTGGAACGGACGCGACAAGACTGAGCCGCAGACCGCCGACAGGTTGACCTCCACGTTCACGTCGGACGAGCGCTTGGTGCTCTACGATTACGCCAGAAGTGTGACTGTGGGACCTGAGAGACCTGCCGAATTTAATGTGTAAGTATTACAATAATAATTCAAACATAAACAACCACATAAGTTAAGCACAAAAGTGTAGTAATCTTAAAGAAGAACATGTGTTTTTTGTGGTTTTAAATTATTATATTTATTTATTCACAGAAACTGCTTTATAGAAAAAAAAAATTAAAATGGTGTGAAAATGTTCATAATAAATCACATTACAATAAATAATTATAACATATGAGATTATTTGTCCAAGGTAAGATAGTTTAATGAATTAAGTAAAAGTTCCTACTTATGCAAAAAAAACACAAATTAAATTGTAATTTTAATTAAAGTAAGAAAATAAAATATCATAACACGCCGGGGGTGGCGCATTCGGTTACGGCCCCGAACTTACGTCCAGCAACGTTAGTTCGGGTCACTAGTTGGATGTGTGACCGGTACCATTCACCATTGGTATACAATTAATGGTGCTTTAAAGTGACGGGGGCGATCCTTTAAAGTAACAAGCTCATTTACACACATAAATCACACGGCGGAAGGACTACGTGGTCGATACCCAAACACTACTACTACTAAAATATCATATATGGTTACTAAAATAGAATAAAACACAAGTTCTTTAATAGTTATTTAAGGTACAAGTGTAAAAAGTGATGCTTTATTGCACGAACTGGCGTTTAAAAACACGAGCGAGGAACGAGCGAGTTTTTTTAAGGCCAGGAGTGCAATAAAGAAACTTTTTACACGTGTGCCTTACAAAATTTTATATTCGATCGTAAAGGATTTCAAAGAATATATTCTTATGAGTAATATTTTAATGTCATTTCAATAATTCAATTAATGAAATCATATTTTACCCGCAGTGCACTAATGAAAGCGTTACTTAGCAACCAGTAAACAAATTGCACAAATGTCGGCCGCCATTATTATTTATGGAAAAAATGTTCGCTTTATTGTAATCGCTTCGACTTGCGTTAAATGCAATCTTCGGAGTTCTTAAATCTGCCATTTGGTTTGTATTATATATTTTATTTATAGTTTATTAGTTATTTGTATCAATTAATAAAAAATTAAGTTTTTCGTCGAAATATATTAATCTGTCAAATTTGACAATTCTGTGCAATAAAAACAGTTTGACATTACCGTGCAATAAAAACGTAAAAAAGCACTAGTGCTTTAAAAAGCCACTTTTACAATGAAAAATGATGCAAAAAGCGTCTACTTTCTGTACGATCGTAGATAAAATCTACTTTAATTAGGTTTTTTCTTATATTCAATTTTATTTCGACTTTTATTCATATAAAATAGGTGGTAAACATGGTGAGTTCGTTTTTGTTATAATGTACTATCTTGTTTTGTATTATTGGTTATTAAACAACCATTTAAGACGTGTGTACTATCTTGTTAATATATTATTTGTAATATTTAAGTTGGCAATACTTGGGAAATATTAACCATCTTGTGATGTATTATTTGTAATCACCTCAAGTATTGCCAATATAAATGTATAGGCTATCTTGTTAATGATATATCTATCTCTGTTACTAATAATTTTATTTTAATTTTAGGATTGATAATAAATCCACGGATAAAGAATTAACATATGAAGAGTTACTGGAGCAGGAAAGGAATGCAAAACGCAGGAGAATAAAATACAAAGCCGTCCATACCAGTAAGAAAAATCACACTGAAGTCCTGAGGGATGTGATCGCGAATCAGATGGAGTTGTATGAGGAATGGATGGCGGAGAAAAGGGGTGTGAAGAAAATAAAAGAGGAGCCCGTATGTAAGGATTTAGATTCGAAAAGTGCCACTGACTTAAAGGAGAAGAAAGAAGTTAAAAAGAATGTTGATTACAATGATAGAAAACGCGAAAGAAAGAGGTGTAGATCAAGGGAAAGGGATCGGTCAAACAGGAGGAGTTCAAGCCCTTACAGGTCTTGCAAAAGGTCTTCTAATGATGTGGATAAACGGTACAAAATTGATGATAGGATAAAGAGATATAAATAAAGTTTTTTTTTTGTATAATTTTATAATTTGTATAATAAAGTATAAAATTTAATTTATTTTTAAAATTATTTATTCCTTATTAATATAGAGAAAAACATTATTTAGCACAAATTTTTTTTTAAATAAAAATATTATTTATTGATCTCGCACATCAATTTTGTGTAGTATCTTGAGGTAAAGAAATTATTTGGTAAATAATATAGTATTTTAAAGTTAAAATGTAATATTTCTTAGAAATTTTGGTTTCTATTCTCGTTTAGGTGTTTTTCTTCTATAAATCAAATGGTTTTCTTCTATAAATTCAAGTTAATCTATTTAAAACACATCTGCGCGCATCAGTTTTGTGATAAGGGCAAAAAAACAGCAAGAATTGTTCAATTGGAGATATCTTATTTGTGCAATTTTTTGTCGACGCATTAATTTATTTTAATCGAAAGTCTATTCTTTATCTTTATTTAATCTTTATCAATTATGGTTACAATATAGTCTGTTCGTTGGATCTTCCGTCGTACGTCACAAACTATCGCTTCGAGAAACGACGCAAAAACATTCAGTCTGATAAAGTAAACCAAATGCGTTAGGAAAAGAACGCACTTTAAAACTTTCGTCGTTTTTTGAAGCGATAGTTTCCAACAAACAGACTATATATGCAGACATTCACAATATTAAAGGAATCCATACGATAAAAAAACCATAAAGGTGCCTAAGTGAATCTCGATTCCCTATTTCCAACTGCACTACGCTCATGAGCTCCACAAAGATCGAAACCGGTCGGTGGCTATTGTTAATGGGGAACAATAATCTATTGATCTTTTATTCAAGTGAACATTAAACAATTAAATATTTTACTTTTCAAAAAACGAAACGACGTTGATAGATGAAAAATTACAATTATACAATATGAATTTTAAAATTATTTTACTCTTCAATTTCATTACTTTTTAAATAAAATTTATTTAATTTCGAGTTTCACAATATGAATAACTCCATTAATATGATTAATCAATTTTATTTTGCTACAAATTTAAGTTTAAAAACGAGTAATCCCCATATTTATGTAACTTTAAAATAATTACTGTAGATGATTATTTTAAAGTAAGGACGTTATGTGTAAAGCAACGTAATAATGATGATTATTCATGTTGTCATGTAACGTTCAAGGTCTCCACCAGCTCGTTGACCGTTTGTTGTGGCATGAGAATCATTATTTTCCAAACTATACACAAATATATGTAGCGACTTTAGTCATTCCAGAATTCAATATTACATGATTCATCCATCGAGCGTTTCATGTCGAAAACAATAATATCGAATGGAATTACACTGCTGTGACCTTTTATCATAATTAACAGCGATATTAAATTGATTCTAGAATATATTTGCTTATAAAAAATAATTTCTAATTTAATTTACTATAAATATATTTACTAATAATTTAAAAAATACGAAAAACATTTCGTGAATCTACAACAATGAATCTTACTAAGATTACAAAACAAATTACTTCTTTGGCTAATACCTCGACAGACATTGAATGATACAAAAGTAATTTTCGGTGTGTTACAAATAGTACAACTATCAAATCAAAACTAATTTGAATGATCATTTCTGTTGAATAAACTAGTAAATGATAAAAAATAAAAATGTATTTTGGAGTATTTTAAAGTGAATATAACATGAAAAGTTATTAACGAAAGACACGTGTCTGCAGATGATTATAAACTTGAATGCTAGATTACTTAATTGCTTTTGCTAGTTTAATGAAATCAGTTTAAATTCAATTTTGTTAATACGGAAAAAAAATATTTTTTTAGAGTATGGTTGGTTAAATGAGACTAACTTATAGAGACAGCTAATCCTAAATATCATACTATTTCACTTGCTTTCCGTTTCGTTAGTCTTTTTTTAATGAAAAGATAACAATTTAAGCTTTTTTATAAATGAATTATAAAAAATAATGTTTTATACTTGTAACTACGGTATAAAACATTATTAATGTCTTATGTAAACAATTTAATTTTTCTTAATGTGATGTAAGTGTCCATTACGGGGAATTCCGCGCGGCCTACTTGCGAACGGAATTTCCAAAAGAAAGTGTCTGCGAGAGTGTAAAAGTGCCGTTATGCGGATGTCAGGCAATTATTTTCACATTTCCTATTTATCATCTCAATAAACATCAAGAAGAAAACACAATGAAAATCAAACATTACAGTACGCTATTTTCCAAGAATGATAAAGTCAATTTATTGAAGCCCAATGCGTTTATTTCTTTCTTTCTAATTCTTTAGAGAAGTCTGTGTTAATCGCATCGACCTACAGGTTCTTATCCAAAGCATTTGATATATACTGCTTTTAACAGAATTATATAATTATACAAAAGGTAATCGAGAAGAATTCACGGAATATAAAGCTATATTATATTATAAAAAGTTACGAAAATGTATATAAATATAATCGTTATAAAGAAATTAGCTTAAAAATAACAAAAACTAAAATGAATTTTTTTATAATTACAAAAAATGGGGGAATTGCTACAGCATTTGAACATTAAAATTGAATTATTTAAAAATGCATTAAAAACAATTCTTTAAAAGAATTATTCAAAAATAATTTATTTTACAGTTGAAATGAAGAAAATCAAAAATTTTAATCGTCGATTTGTTAATTAAATAGTATTTTTTAATAAAATATAATTACACACATTGTGGTTTTTATGAAATTTCTTCAATTTCCTCAATTTCATCTTGTTCCACATCTTCATCATCAGATAGTTTGTCGATGAGATTCAGATTGCATATTTTTGGCTGGTCCCAATCTACACTGGCTAACACTGTGACACACACCAGCAACGAAGTCACCACACCAATCAACACAATCATCAATGGTTCAGTAAACTCATACGTGAAGATTGTGGCCATATTTGCTATCTTCTTACTATAAATTTTGAATCCGTAATGACGTGCTTTTTTTTAATTATCTGACATTGATTTACATGTCATAGTATAACAAAATGATTTCGAAATAAAACATGAATTAACTTTCCAAATATGCCTTTATACCAGAATACTTTTTATATGATTTCATTTATAATATTATTGATCTGTAAGAAATCGAAATTAATTAAAACTGAAATATTTTTTTTAATCAGTGTGCAGGTAAAGCGAAAATTTGCTTCTGATTTATTTAGGTAAAAATATATTAGAAGCAAAATTTCGATTTACTGCCTTAGCAGCACATTGATAAGATTAAAAAATAATCAGTGGCTGTTGTCGACAGGAAAGTAATAATTCAATGATTTTATTACGTAAACGTAATAATGGTATTAAATAAAATCAATTTATTCATACCAGCTGTCTCATCATGATAACGAAAATCTAAATATATCGCGATGTGATATTTACAAAAGCGGCGCCGATCGCTGTAAATATTTATCGGAGATATTCGACACGTGCGGAAAAAACGGCGGATTCCGCGAAATTTCGATGAATCATCAACGCAAATTAATCGACACCGTGTGCCAGGCACGTGATATTCCATTATCTGGTCGCCGTGGACAACATAGAGTTTTGCTTGTATGGTATAATTTTGGTGCGAGCGTTAGCCCCGATTTTCGACTGGTGAAACAAGTCGAAACCAGTCGAGATGCGTGCGGACGTGGTTTCTCTTTTTTTGTAACGGTTTTTCCTCGATTGTTCTCGGAATCTCGCCTTCTGGGAATTAAAAATGGGGATTTTATTCAATAATAACATATGCTTAAGTAAATTATTTTGATTCCATAACAGTCAAAATGCGAATGATTTACGTTTTAGATTTTAAAGTGTATAAAACTTAAACCTACAGATACTGTTTATCAAAAACAATATGAGAAACTCCAATTACTACAATGATGATTTTGCAAAAAAATATTTCAACGAGTATGTATAGTATTAAATTGCATACAATTTTTTTAAATTATTCAATTTGCATTCATTGAATCTACTACGTATGTTTTACTAATCTAAGAATTGAATAGATGTCATCTATACACCCTGCTTATATACAGTGTGTAAAGTGGGGTTTCCTATAGGGAAAACTTTTTTAATATGAATTTTAGGAAAAAAACTTATTCTTTATAAAAAATTTTGCTTGCTTCGAAACCCCTTATGGTCAAAGAAAAAAACAGTTAACACTTAAGATAAGATAAAAAATTGAAATTATATCGAGTTGTTGATTTCAAATATGACTGAAAAACTCGGACTTAGTCATATTTAAAATCAACAACTCGACATAATTTCAATTTTTACTTTCCCTATATACGAAGTATTTTTAGGGGAAGTATTTTTTTCGTGATTTTTTTTTAATTTTATTTTTTGCGGAAATATCCGTATTCTAATTTCTGGCAAAAAAATTTTTGTGTCTGTGTGTGTCTCTGTCTGTCTGTCTGTCGGTCGGCGCTGTATCTCAAAAACGAATGATCAGAACTGAAAAGCTTTTGGTGAACAATTATAGACCGGAAGTGGATGTTTATTCGAGGCGTTTTTTTGTTTTTTCGTGATATTTTTCAAAATATAAAAAATTTTAAAAAACCGTTCAAACAAAAGTTAAAAGGAATGAAAAACTGAATAAGTTTTATTAAAACATATTTTTCATAAAATTCTTAACTTTTGAGAAAAAAAATAAAATTTGAAAATTTTGACATTTTTTGCCAATTGCTGATAAATTATTATAGTTACATGAAACGTGTATTACAAATAATTGTAGGGAATTAAAACTGGACAAACCATTAAGAATAGCCCTTTTGCGTAAACCTCATAGTTTTCGAGTAAAATATAGGGAAAGTACTATGATGACCACATCGCCATTTTATTTATCTTATCTTAAGTGTTAAATGGATTTTTCTTTGACCATAAGGGGTTTCGAAGCAAGCAAAATTTTTTATAAAGAATAAGTTTTTTTCCTAAAATTCACATTAAAAAAGTTTTTCCTATAGGAAACCCCATCACTTTACACACTGTATATGTATTTAAACTTATTTGCAAAAATACGATAATTATATTAGCTTTAAAATTAGGAAATTTATAAGTACAATTGTCGTTGAAGTATAAGTAGGGTGGGTTGGTTGTACTCTAAACCACTATTTCTACTTTTGATTAATAAACATGGAAACAATCATGTATACTCTTTACATATCGTAATAAATTATTTATTAATCTTAATTGACCCTGACTAATAATTAATCCATTGTGTCCCAGGGTACCCTTAACCTACCTTAATATTTATTTTAGCGTACTCTTGACCTATCATAATAAATTCTTTATTGTCTTAACGTAGTCTTGACCTAGGTTAATAAATTATTTATTATCCTAGCGTACTCTTGACCTTTCCCAACATACCGTTCATTGCCCTATCGTACTCCTGGCCTATCCTAATGACTTATTAATTGTCCTATGCATATAAGTAATGTTTGAGTATATTGTTTTAAACTTAAAAATGATCTTATGAAAGGTAGAAAAATATTCAATTAATTAAAAATAGTATAAATACTTTAATGGGTATAAAATAAAAGAGTTAAATCTGTCAAAAATAAGTTGGAAGTTAGGAATAATATAAATATTATCAAACTCAAAAAATATGCAATTATTATTACTGATTGAAGGGTGGAATAGAAGCAACCCACCCGCCCTACATATACATATAAATTTTAATTCCTTATCGTGAGTAAATTAGTAAAAATTTGATGCATAATGGGTGGGCAGACTTTAAATCTATATTAGATAATTTTAGTTATAGAAAGTAATTTATATTTAAACTTAAATTTTGACTTTTTTTTCTTTTTTGTTACATAAAGGATTTGGCTATTTTTAGCAGCAAAATCATCATCGATTAGCAATTAAAGCTCATGTATATGTAGGGTGGGTGAGTGGCCTCTATCCCATCCTTAATTCAGTAAAACATTAGCGAGGGTTTTAATTAAAAGTTGTAAAATATAAATAAACATAACATTATTGCAAAATTTATTAAATATATTCAAACAACTTTTTCAAATAACTTTTGATGATGTTTTGCTGATTGGAGGGAGGGTTAGAGGCCACCCGCCCACCCTACATATACATATAAACTTTAATTCCTTATCGTCTCGCTGTATCCAATGAAATTAATTACAAAACTTTTTGAATAAAATAGAAATTAAAAAGGTTAAATTTTTGAGTGAGTAAATAAATGAAATTTTTATGCACGATGGGTGGGCAGACTATAAATCTAAATAAGATAAGATTAGTTATAGAAAGTACTTTATATTTAAACTTAAATTTACATTATGTATTATTTTTGATTGCATACAAACTTTTATTATTTTTAGCAGCAAAATCATCAA
Source organism: Ontholestes murinus (assembly GCA_963969525.1). Lineage (NCBI taxonomy): Eukaryota > Metazoa > Arthropoda > Insecta > Coleoptera > Staphylinidae > Ontholestes > Ontholestes murinus. The sequence goes on from OZ018396.1 coordinate 35,068,407, forward strand.
CGATTAGTATTTAAAGTTATCATGTATATGTAGGGTGGGTGGGTGGCCTCTATCCCACCCTCCAATCAGAAAACCATAAGCGAGGGTTTTAATTAAAAATGTGGAAAAAGTGATTACAAGTGTCTATTATTTCTATGAGTATACTAAAAATCATAATCATAATCATTTCTGTGCCAGATTTGTGGATCTATTTTTGTAAAATTTTCTTCTTCTTTTCATACCCCAAATTCGATTCTCTTTCGAATTACAAGAATTTCTTTAAAATTTTTGTAACAATTGCTCCTCCAAACTTTTCTAAACTTTTCCGGCGACTTCTCTATCAGAATACTAAAATTTTCTAGAATTTTTCAATAATGTTTCTCTTTCGATTAGTTTTCTAGTAAATTTTTCAAATTTCCTTTTATGATTCTAAAATATTCCAGCAACATATCTTCTAGTTTTTTGGAATTTTATTTAGTAATTTTCTGTCCAAATTCCTTATATGTATCTTTAAATTTATTAGAATATTTTATTAATGTCTATTGTAGATTCCTACGAGTGTTACAAATTTAAAACGTTTTTGAGAAACTTAAAAATTAATTAACAATTTCTTGTACTTAAAAATAATTTTGAAAATTTTAAATTATACTATTTTTCAAATTAATAAAACACGTTAGAATTCACTTTCTTCACAATTTATTTTGTATTCACTAGATGTACATTTCGAGCACTAAGTGCTCATAATCAATAGCTAACTTAGTGCTCGAAATGTACATCTAGTGAATACAAAATAAATTGTGAAGAACGTGAATTCTAACGTGTTTTATTGAAATTTCTCTTCACGTAACTCAAAAACCGATAATTTAAATATTTTTCAAATGTTTATAAATTTTTATTAATTTCTTGAAATTCTTCATTTAGAAATTAGTTTAAACTTTGAAAATGATCTGTAAGGATAGAATCGAATTTATCTCATAAATTAAATATGAAACACAATAAGTATATTACTTCTCCAAAATTTCCTGGAATTTTCTTTAAGAGTTTTATATTTTGCTTATTTTCATGTATTCATGTATCCAGAAATGTCTAGTTACTTTTTTTTCTTTAATTTCATTCATTCTCTTTTATAATTTTAGAAATGTTATATAATTTCTTCAAATTCTTTATATTTTTGAGTATTTTTCAAAACGACAATAAAAATAACGAATTAATAATAATCATTTATTTATAGTAGTTGAAATCATGAAATAAAATTTTAATTTTTAATTACTTAAAATTTAAAAGCCGATTATTTAATCATTTAGATTTTTAAGGTGTACATCTCGTGTTTGTTTTATTAAAATAGACGAATCAAATTAAGCCGGTGATGATAATTTCTTGTGCAACATTGCATCAGCCACGGTAGCGACCAATGGGAGCAAACCCCCTCAGCTTCCACGTGTTCCCTCCAATCGGCACCGTAGATACCTTCCAACACACAATCGCCGGACGTCTTCCAGCGTGGAACTCAAATTCCTATATCAGTATAAATACATCGCGTGAACGGACCACAACGTCTACACCCGCAACCAAACACCCTCCATAAAAAAAACAAACAAACTATATAATGCTAGTTGTATGTGCGTTTAAACACCATTCCTCGTTAACCCTATTGCAAGAGACTTCTAAAAAGTTTTATTGGAAAACCAGATACACCAAGAATCACACCATGGAAGTGTAAGCCCAGTTATTTATTATCCTAGTGTCGATCGAAATTATTGTAATAAGAGTGCGATGAGTCATTATTTTCGTGGAAATAGTTTCCCCTCCATCGTGACGACAACGCGTTTAATCATGTGGGCGCGGTGACGTCATAGAGATGTAGCGATGTGAAAGGTGCGCGTTGAATAAAGATGGTGGGCGGGTGGTGGTGGGGAGGGAGCGGCTCGCAATAGCATCAAACACGACCTGCTCAATGTGACTTCACAACATTGTGCAAGTTGGACGTGTTTTTTACCAGCGATCCGAATCCTTAATCTTTCTGGCAACCACACACCGCCCTCGTGAAGTGTACAACCCCTCGTACAACACGTAATTACTCCCCTGATAATCAAAATAAGAGAGAGAGAGGAATCGATTAGTTCATTTTATTGGGCGACGCACATCACCAGATTGTATTGAGTAAGTCGTAAACAACCGTCTCGTTTAAAATTTTTTAATACGTAAATAAAACGTTAATAATTATTAAACAATATCGATAGCGTTTGTTTCTCATTTTATATTAATGTCAAACGCGCACTTGTTTTTTGCACTTGTTATCGATGGGGAATTCCAGAAAGTTCCGCTGACGTCACGCGCCACCGTTGTTCACGTGATCGCCAGGCGAGGCCGTGGCGTCGTGCGAGTTTCGACAAGTTATAACTTGTCTCGACTTGCCCGACGATTTATTTTACTCTAATAATAAAGTGTAAACAATTAATTTCTTAATCTAGTAGGCTTTTATTTTGTTTTTTTGGTTAAATTTAGTTTGTTCGTTTTTCCTTTGTTTATTTGGAAACGTTTTAAAATTTGTTTTTTTTTTGTAATTCTATAAAAACATAATATTCAATCGATTGTTCGGAATTTAATTAATTATTTTTATTAAATTAAAAAATATAGTTGTTTCTATGTATATTTTTTTCGCTCAGAAATTATAACTATTTTGAAATCTAGAAATCGATTTTTTTTGTTTTCTTTTAAAACTTTAAACTCCATAGCAATATTTAAAAAAAAAATTTATTAATATTTTCTCTTGATTATTTATTCTTTATGATTTCTTTAAATACAACAAATTGAATTGATTCTGAGTAAATTTTAAGAATTTTTAACTACCACCAATTATTATTTTTTGTTATTCATCCTTAAATGAATAAATTGTACAAACTTTTAGCAATTGATTTATTTTTTTTCGTATATATTTCTTCTCGTTTGCGTTAAGAATAAAAGGTTTATTATTCGCTTGTGCGTTTATTATTATTTTTGGCAACTGATGTTCCTTTGTTTATCCAAAGCCGGCCGGATGTTAGTACGGTAAATTGGTATTTAAGTGGTCGGCGTTTCGGCCTTGGATTCTTTCGTAATTTGCCCACGCCATTGTTGAAATTCTTTTTTATTCAACACGTCGTGATTTAAATGCTGATAGAGGTGAAAAAAGGGATTAACATTTCGCTGAATCATATTTGCCCACGGTAAATATAGATAACGAGTTGTTATCATCAACTATTTAAAACGTGACGATGTGGTAGGAAAAATTGAATTTTTAATTTTAAAATAACTTTAAATGAAAGGTAATCTTCTTTCTTAAATTTATTAATTGTAAAAGTACATTTCGGACAAGATGTGACCTTTTTTTTTCAATGTTTAACGTTAATAAAAATAGAAATTAGAATTTATTAAGTGAAATTTTAAATTTTAGGAATTTTTATTATAAATAATAACTAAATAAATAATAACTAAACAGTTTAGCAATGAAAATGACCGAAGTCTACAATTATTATTTTTTTGTGAAGAAAGGAGGCTAAATCTTTCATTTAATAGTGTATTATAAATAAATTGTAAATTATTATTTTGAAGTTAAACAATTAATAATGCCATTAAATTTAATTTTATAGATTTACGATATTGGTTTCTGGGAGATCTTAATAATAATAATAATAATATGATAATTTCTTTAAGATCTTAAGGATAAAATTTTAAAAATTCGATTTTGAATCTATAAAAAATAACTTATTTAACCAAAATAGATTATTAATACATTTCTGATGAATTTGTTTGTAAGTCGTAAAATTGATAACAAAAAAATAATTTTTAAATTTGCTTTTTTCATGCAACTGTCTAAATTTTGAAGCTTTTGAATCCCCAATGAAATTATTTAATACATTTTACTATAATGTATAAAATGTTAAAGTTAAAATCAGATGATTACTTTTTTGTAAAATTTGTAATTAATGCATTTTTCATTAGGTGAATTCAAGAAAATGTTTTATACTTTCTTAATAAAGTTTTTCAAGAATCTATTTCTAAACGTTTATCATAAAGTTTCAATACGCTGATTTCATCAAAAAGTACTTAGTTATAAAGCTAAATCAAATTTGTATGCAGGAATGGTTTTATTTGTAGCATTTTTTATTATTATTCATTAACAGATTTTATGTTCTAATTTTTCTAGGTTGAGAGTCCGTGGCACTCAACTCTTCTCCTGGTGAGACTCTAAAAGTCAACATTTTTAACAACACATTCGGCGAACACACTGTAAGTACACACACCAGCTGATCCAAGCGTGTCTTGTGATGGTGGTGCTGATGCGGTCATCAATTTGTCGTTTCAGTATCGTTCACCATGGCCCTATCCGCTACTATCAGAATTGCCTGCGCTTCATGGCGAGATTCTGATGAATGTCAAGTTGGAGGAGAACCAAACGGCCGAAGCAATGATCAAATATGGGCATCAGGAGCTGTCGGAGCTAAAATTTGTGGACCCTCGCGTCATACAGCCGATAACAGAGGGCTCTTTGGACGCGGATTACAATCAGGTATTGACTTAAAATAAGTCATCCATCCATCCATCCATTCATTAATTCATCCGAGCTTATTTCTACACAATCGTTTTGGTTTTTTCTCTTTTCAGATGCTTTAACTCATTATTTTGAGGTATTTTATGTGCTTGATCTGCATGGTTTGTTTATAAAAGGGTTGACACCTGTTGATTGATGGTAACCTGTTGGTTAATGTTTAATTTAGTTCGAATTAGAATTTTAAAGATCAAGGCAGATGGCAACCCTAATAATTTTATAAATCAACAATTTTTTGTTTTTGTAAACTTGCAAAATGGTTTTTTATGGATTACCACCCATTAAACACAAAAAATGTTTACATTTCTGTATTAGATAAATTTCACGAATTTGCATACGTTTGAATCCATTAGTAATTTAAATTATTAAATAAGAACCACCCACCATTCCATTTCTTGAAATTACACCCATCCAATCTCCTTAAAATCTATTGTAATTGCGCTGATGCAAAATGTTTTATTTTTTTATAAAAATGATTGAATATCACCAAAAAAATCATGAGGCTTAACCTCGTATTTTTTAATAATATTATTAGATAAGAATCATCCACATTTTATTTTAAAAATTACACCCACCAATCAATCGTCTTTAAAAATATTTTGTAATTCCGTTTGGTGCAAAAAATTATTTAAATTATCTAAAAAATAAATCAAATTATGAATCCCACCCATTATTTAAATTATTAGACCACTCACAATTCCCTAGTAAACACTCAACCAAAGTCTTTGTAATCATTTGTAATGTGCTAAAACTCGGTGTTGAATGTAAAAAGTTTTTTGCGTAGAAAATTTTTAATTATTAGAAAATTCATTAATTTGTGGGTACGTTGGTTTAATTTTATGATGGGTGGATACCATCTGAATCTAATTTCAGCTTTAGTGTAATGTAGTGATGGGTGGCTACTTGTAATATAGTAATTAAAACTTAGGGTTTTACTTGTCAAAAAAAAATATATTTTATTTCGTGATTTGAATCAAAACAATTAGAATTTGTGGTGGATTTGAGCAATTTTAGGATCACTGGGTACCATAAAAAGGTAATAAGTGTGTATAATCTGGTTATTGGTGGTTTATCATAATATCGTAAAAACAATTTTATTTTAATTCATTGTAAAGGGTGATTTTAGAGTGTGCATAATTTGATGGTGGGTGGAAAATCATAAAATTGTAATTGAAACGGAAGATTTTAAAGATGAAATTAATATTATTTCACTTTTTCTTTTGAACGACAAAAGAATTTAAAATTATCAGTGGATTTTAGCAATTTCAGAGTGTTTGGGTATCATTAAAGGATAATTTTATAGTGTTTATGATTTTGTAGTCGGTGGGTATTAAAATGTTTTAATTAAAACATTTTTCTAGTTGGAAAAAAATTATTTCATTTTCTTGTTCGAAAGAAAAATTATTTAAAACTGTGGTGGGGATTATACAAAATCGCCTGCTGGTTGAGTACCATCAGAGGATAATTTTAAAGTGTGTATGATTTGATGGTGTATGGAAAATTATTGTATCATAATTAAAACGGAACAAAATTATTTCTCATTGACTAAAAAAAATAAAAAATAATTAAAATTTTGGGTGGATTTAAGCAATGTCAGAATGGTTGGGTACCATTAAAGGATAATCTTTAAAGTGTACGGATTAGTAAAAAGAATTGAATTAAAATATAAAGTTGTGCAGTTGAGAATAAAATTATTTCACTTTCTCGTACGCAAAAATAATTGTTGGTGCTTTGTTTGTACGCAATCTCTAGATAGTTGTCGGGTACCATTTAGTGGTGGGTGGTTGTTATTTCTGAATGGGTAGACCTTACCTTATAATTAATATATACACTTCTCTAATTGAACGGAATAATAAGCAAATAATTCAAGAGGTTTTTGTAACACTTTTATCACAGAATAAATTACTTGAATTTGTGGGTGGTTACATATTCAGGATGGGTGAACACTATTTAAGAATATGTGAATATGATATTTAAATATAATAATAACTCAAACATTTGATTCAATTTAAAATTCAATCTCAGCATAAATAAGTTTATTTGGTGGGCGGGCATTGACTAAAGATGAATGGGCATGATCTCAGGATAGTTTAAAATTGGTGAAATTTAAGAAAGGGTAGGTACTATATAAATTGAATGATAGGCAAATATTTGATTAGACATTTTTACACAATTCACAATTTCTGAATAAATGAATTGAATTGGTGGGTTGTTACAATTAAAGTATATATGAGTTAGTTTGTTAAGAATGGTGGGCATGATTTTATAACAGGTGTGCACGATTTTTGGGTATATTATTTGACCAAAAAACAAATTGTTATTTGTGCGACTCACAATCTGTGAAGTAATAGAAAAAATAGGCCGAGTTAGTGGATGTGCTTGGACATATGATGAATGAGCATTTTTTTAGGATGAGTGGGCAAGATTTTAAGATAAATGAAATGGAAAATAATTCAAATATTTGTGCAATTTACAATTTGAGAACAAATGGGTTAAGTTGATGGATAAATACAGTAATGTGGGATGAGTAGGCAATATTTTAAAATGTTTGAATATGTGTACACTTTCAAGATATATACATTGTCGACAAGCTAATATTTGATTGGATATTTGTATAATTCGAAATATAAAAAAATATTATTGATTTTTGCGGTTTCTACTTTGTTATACATGCTGAGTATAAATGAAAACACTTTGTATAACACTATTTATTTTTTGTTGACCAAAGTTTCGGCATCTCAACGTGCCATTATCAAAACATAAACAAAAAATAAAAAGATATAGTTTGAGTTAGTGGTTGTGCTTGGGTGTATGATGGGTTGCATATTTCTTAAGATAAGTGGAAATGGTTTAAAGATGGGTGCGATATATCAACTGAATAATAATTAAATATTTGCTTAGATACTTGTACAATTTACAAAATTTAAATAAATATGATATGATTTTAGAAATATTATGTGTAAAATTAAAACATTAATTTATTTATTTTAAAATGTATAAAATAAATGTTAAGTGTTGAAGTTATTGCGTGTTTGTTAATAGTAAACGATTTGTTATTCACAAACAGTCGAATGTGTTTTAGGGCCAGGAGGACAGTGTCTTTATTGGAACTCAGGAAGACCTGAACGACACGTTACAGTACAACGGCGACATACGTATGGAGCAGTGCATCAACTTGGATCTCTTCTTATCACCGATAATAGGAGACAGCGCGGGAAATACTGCAGATGAATTAAACACTCCGATATTTGGTGAGTGTGTGAAGAAATGAATATGAAATAAGCTTATTAATTAATATGTTATTTTTTAGATATACCAAAAGAGCTTAACGTTATAAACATACAGGATAATACAAGGGAGAATCCTTTCGATTTCTACGCCGAGGGGGCAAAGAACGTTGGGGACGAAATACGCGAAAACGGGCGCAGAGTGGAAACAAAAACAAACTCTCATGATACTAGTGTAGTTAATAATAGTGACATAACCGACAGCTCTTTGTTATCACCAAATAGCGCGTACGATATGGCGGACGCGGAGGGTATCAATCTGGACGAATACGACCTGTTAAGTGACTACAACGACGCCATCTTATTAGCTGATGTCTTTGGCGAGGAAGAAGCTGAAACCGTTGAGAACAAGTCGGCCACAGAAACTAGTTATAATCAGCCGGAGACACCGGATAACAGCGTGTGCAGCACGGATATTACACACAATTACGCACTCAAATTGGATGTTGGAAGGTACACCGGCCCCACAGTCGATCTGCAGACTCCGGACGTCATCAACACAATATGTTCCATTGAAAAGGATTTTAATATATTCTCATTTGGGGTTAGTATTAATATTAAACTCAAATTTTAATTGCAATTATAAATATGTTCTTTCTAAATTTACAGCAAATCGTAAAGATTGAAGACGTCTTGCAGTCAGCAGATGAAAACTCCTCATCGATCACGTTTCCAGAATCACAACCACAAGTAAGTTACGAAGAAGAAGAAGAACCAGTCGTTAAGAGGAAGTACACGCGTAAACGTAAAAACCTGAGTGATTACGAAAACGATGACGATGACGAAGATTACGTCCCACCAGGGAAGCGACCTAAACAGCATTACAACACTAAGCGCAAAACGGAACAACCAGAAAAGATAAAGCGCGGCCGACCATCACAGCAACGGGTCAGCGTCTCTTCCGACAATTCCGAGTCGTCCAAGTACAGAGAGATGAGAGACAAGAACAACGAGGCCTCGCGAAGATCTAGACAGAAGCGCCGGATACAGGAACAGTGCTACGAGCAGGAGTGCGAAGAGTTGACCATGAGGAACACGCAGCTGAAGGCCCAAGTCTCCGAATTGGAGCGCGCAGTCAGCACATTAAGAACGGACATGATGCGACTGATGCTGAGGAAGTAAACCGTTTTGTGCTAAATAATTAAAAAAAAAGTTATAATAATCATCTAATCTATAGTGGATATAATTTTCTAGCGTTTGGAATTATTGGTTTATGTTTAATACTTGCATTTTGTATTTTATAAATACAATTTAGTGACTTATTGTTAATTTGCTTTCCTACTTTGTATGCTTTATAAATTTTAATTATAAAATAAATTATAATTAAATATTCATTCTTATATTTATTATTATTATTATTACTTATAATCTATTTTCAGTTATATAATAAATAAATATAATGAAGACAATTACATTTTCAAATAAATTTTATTTCCCACATATTGACACCTCAAAATACCATCACACGATTAAACACGTTTCAGTTGATGAACACAAAAACAAAACAGCTCAAACGTTATTATATAATTTATAAAATACTCAACTAATAATCGCATATTTTATTTTAAAGACAAGATATTGTCGTTAACGAGATATGTGAATTTAACATTATTATTAATATTATTTCTACATATAATATGAGTCAGTGGGGTTCGACAACACCTACATAAATATTAATCTAATATTAAATTTTAATCATCATTATTATCGTATTGTTGTCGTGTATGAAGAGGAAACGATTAGATAGGTCCCGATTTTTATTTTTTTAATTATTTATAATTTGAGCGCTTTTAAATTTTCATTTTTTTAAAAATTAATTTCGTTTTCTCTTTCCACTGACCGAATGGGATAAAGATGCGATTAGATATGTATTATGGTTATTAACATAATTATAATTTTAACAATATATATATATATATAGACTATAGTATTAGTGAGGGACGCAGGGACACTCAATAAGAAAAAAAGTAGGGGACTCTACGTCGCGTCTAGTCTTCGGGTGGGGGGTTGAATGGGTTAGAAGCTGGTCTTGCCGAAGATGAAGTTTCCGGGCTCGGATGGATTCTCGGACATGAAGAACTGCTTCCAGAGCTCCACGAATTGTTCGTAGTTTACTTCTTTCTTACCCTTAAAAAGTTAATGCGTGAAATTAAATATAATTTTAGAGTTTTATTATTTGTACCTCAGACATTTTATGAAAGGCCTCTCTGCATTCAGCGACCTCGAGGCCATAGCACGAACAAACACTTGTAAACTCATCGATGTCGATACCGCCGTCAGCACTGGCGTCCTCCAGCTCAAACATGAACCTCAAATATTGGGTCTGCCAATCCAAAGCCTTTTCCGGATTCTTGGCGTATTCATCCCACATGGAGGACCATTCGTCCACGCTGACCTAAAAACGCCATCATCGTAAATCTACAGGAATACAATACACCCGATTCATGGTGATGTATTGCACAATTTGCAAAGACTTTGCCCTATTAATTCCCAAGTTTACCCTTAATACAGTGGGTAAGGAGGCCATACGGTGTTGATTAATTATTATTGACAGGTGTGAGGGGCGCCCATTAATCGTCGAGATGGGATTTATTGGAGAAGTGCGGAGAGTACGTGATTTATGTTGCCTGTTATTGAATATGATTTGTAGTAATGCAATAAAACGTAATAATCATTAATTTAATTCAGTTTGTAAACTTAAATCCTTCTACGTACTAAAACTCTTTTTCGTCCTTAACTTCGCTAACAACTTGGTCTCGCATTTCCGCTTAAAACTTGTCCATTTCTAGTACCTTTGTCCCTCCCTCGACAATTAAAGCGGAAGCCCTTTAACTTTGCACTCTGCATTATTATTAATCTTGAATGCACGTATGTATTTGCTACAGTGGTGAATAGAGTTAATATTCAAACATACTATGATTTAAATCAACACAATACCAAAATTTGCCTTCAATTATAAAATTTATTTTTAGATCTTCGTTATGCTCCGATGATTTCTAGCTATAAATATTCAGACTTACCTGTCCGTCCTTGTTAGAATCAGCTCGTTTCCGCAGACCGTCCCAGATTTGAATCATGCTCTCGAAAGTCTTGGCGTACTGAGGACTTCCTGACGGCCAGCCGCGAAGAGTACAAATTTTCTGGAAAAAAAAAACACAATAGAATTGTGAATATTAAAAAAAAAAACAGTCAGAGGTTTGAAAAGGGTTAGAAAAAAAAATAAACCCCTAAACTCATCACTCATTCAAGTACGTCCTCAATCAAAAGGGCTTATGTCTACGCTCTCCAGTCAGTCCGAATCGCGTGATTAGCCACGTCAGCTCTGAAAAATAAAAACTGAAAAAACGAGGCTAATTATGCATCGTTGAGATGGAGTGGGAAAAAAATACAATTACATAATTATGAGCGTCGGCATTTGCAATATGCATTATTCAGTTGATTATTGATTAACGGCGAGCTCTGAAATGTGTGAATTATATTGTTCTTTGGTATTACGATATAATTAGTCATTCAAATATAATATTCACGAGTTAATTAATTAAAAATGTCTGTATTGTTAGATAAAATTAAATGAAAAGTTGAATAATATTAATAAAATTAATTTTAAACTATAATGGAAACAATCGCTATATCATAATTACAAATAAAGCTTAATTAATCTCGAAATAAGAGGATAGAATAAAGAATAATTGTAAAATTAATTTAAAAAAATTAAGTTTACAATCTAAGCTAAAATTTAAATGAATACAATTGCACGAAAAACTGTGTATGTATTAAAACCTAAGTCGGAAGTAATAAATCTCCCATCAATTCCAACCTTCTCAATTCTTTGTTCAGATGTCGATAATCAATCCAGGCAACAATACACCAGCTAGAAACAACCCTCACATATCCTCAATTATAACTTGTGAGCCGGCATATCGAGAGAGCGATCGTCTCAATATCGTTAGACGTCTATTCCTAATGCTCGTAATATTTCACAAGACTTTCTTTCTTCCTTTCCTCTACGTCTCCTTCTATTCCTCACGTCCTCGGAGGAAGAATCAATCTGCTGCCCGAGGGGGTGGTATTTCCGCACCGCCCTTATGATGCATACGCTCTGGTAGGACAGGACGAGGGCCGTCCCCCTGACACGTTTAATACTCGTCCGATTTTTCCGAGGACGACTGAAGGCGGATTTACGAAAATCGGCTTTTCTACTAACGTAAACGTAAAGCCGAAACGTGTTCTATGTAGGATAATGTTTAGGAATATAATTGTCACATAAATATTTATTGAATTTAACGATAACTCACCTCGATTGCTAATTCAAAATCTTTCCGATCGATCGTCCCGCTCTGATTGACATCTGAAAATAAATTAAATTAATCATAAATGCATTCAAGTATGCTTAATACAATGTGTATCGTTTTATTTATAAATGAAGCGAAAGAAAGAGGAACAAGTGGACCGCAAGTTTATTCAAATGCCCACCGAACCGTTATTTTTCCATCCGATGGGACGTTCCCTCATATTTTAATATGTAGATTCGTTTTGAATACACACACACACACATAAGACGTAAAGAAATATCTTTACAAGGAGAAAGATATAAATTTTGTTAGCATTGATGGTCAAGAAAACCTTTTATCGTAAATAAACTCAAATATTTTTATAATCCATCTTTCGATATAAAAATAGATACAAGTTGAGCCTGTATAACAGTGATTGCTTTATTACCTCTACACCATACTCACGGAATACGAAATTTTCCTCGCTATACCCTTCATCTTTCATCCGGTGACCTAGTAAATTCAAAAAAAACCCAGATCGCTTCCTGAAACAGCAAAAACTTTTTTATTTTCACATTCCCCTTCTTTACGTACAGCTCTATACGTCCGTAGGCCACAAAAGCCGGGGGGGATTTAATAAATCTCAATAAGGTTAACAGTTACGGCGCCTTTACGGTTTTACCTTTTACGAGTTTCCTCACTTAATGAAAGCTAGCTAGACGACGACGATACTCGAGGATGTGGAATGCATTTTATTAAAGAAATTCAAATGTCGGATGCAGATGACGTGAGAAATTTCAATGTAAAACGTCATTAAATCCCGGCGCATCCACCATAAATACGACTTGGTTGCATCTATTTTTATTGCTATTATTAACCGTAAAAATAAAATTAATGATTATTAATAACATTACAGATAATATTTAAATATTTTTACAATAAATTAATTATAAAATAAGTAAGGAAATAAAATATCTCATAATTAATAGTTGATTTTCCGCAATGTCGTAATGGGTTTTAATACGTTTTATAAAATATATCATCACAATGATGACAGATATAAGATTATATATTAATACATATTATTAACAATCAAGCGAAAAACTCGGTTCCAAATTTTATTACATATTTAATAAAGCCATTATCCCAACGCAAATAAAGTATTAAATCTATCAAGAGAATTTCGTGACATTATATCGTTCCATTGTGTGTGTATGTGTGTATGCTTATAAAACACGTCATTTCAATTTACACCCGTTTTATTACAATGCACACGATCCGTTACGTTGCCTTAATGAATATTTTACTATGCAAAGAACGTACTTTATGAATGTTTGCGTTCGCACGGGACGTCTAATCAATTTTCTGGCGTGCATTTTCCCTCTGTGGCTCGAGATGGCTGATACTCATCTGGAGCTATCTGGTCCTAATCAATCAAGCGTCTCCGGTACTGCCCTTACATTTCCCGTGCGAACCGAGAGGGTTTTAATGAAGGATCTCCCACAAGACCGACGTCTTTCGAGTTAAGACAGATGTTGATTTTGAATTCAGCTTACATAACGTTTGATTTTAACGCAATGAAATTTAAACTAATCGCATCATAAAATAAAATAAAGAAATTATCATTTACGCTCTACTTAATCCTTTTTACGTTCCTTCCTAATTCAGGTCTGTAGAAAGGAAATTATATGCAGAAACGAGGTAAAGCAAGGAAGCTTCTAATAAATCGTCCTATAATAGATTCAACGTGCTCTTTTTTTAAATAAAAATAATGTGAGTAATGGTGGTGATAATTTCCGTATGAACTCGACAGTAATTACCAGCGTCCACATTAATCCACAGCCTTTTTTTTAAATTACGACTTAAACGTGCTTGAACTTATATTCTAATATTTATAGACCATCATAATTTTTATTAATCGAAAAGTAAACATTATTTAAATTTTCTCAACGCGAAAAGATACGAGATGAATAATAAGACATGACGACTTCCACCATCCTCATAATTCACCCTAATTTATCACACAGAAACCGACGCGTATGACAATTGCGGAATTTAAATTATTCCGTGAGGATGAGTATAATGAGGGAGGGGTTGCTCTCCATTGTCTTGTCCCCCCTAAATTCACCCTACATACACACGCCCGTGTCTTAATCCCATGACAAAGTACGGAACGCTACCTTCCCGTACTGGAGCCGATAACGCCGGTGAAGGATAAATAACCTCCCTTAGCAACTCCGAAAAAAAAACTAAGGGGGGCGAAGGAAATGAATTGCATCTCTCCAACACTGTTGCTCCCCGAGGGGCTGCTTGTATCTCGCATCGAAGAAAGATAGTCTTACCCAGAAAGGATAGATTTATCTTTTTTTTCTTAATTTTTTGATGTTTAATAATAAAGGCGTCCCATTTCCGAATGAATAGATTTAAAGACTCGAGAAAGATTTAAAAAAAAGAAAACTAACCCCTTTGTGGGAATCGAACGGAAATATTCCGACTTTGCTAATTACTCTGTGTCTTTATTAGGACGCTGGGATAATTAGGGTGGAAAACTGCGAGCAGACGGATACTAATCTGAAAAGTTGTTAATGGTTATTAATGCTGTTTGGAAATTTCGGTGTCATCAATAAAACTTTTATTATTTATTAACAGGAAATAATTAATCGTGACCCATTTCAAAAATACTGTATATTTCTTCCCTGACGTCTTATTTTACATCCCCAGACATTCCCTCTTATCATTACGTTAAAATTCTTGACACCTTCCACTAGGATAGGACATGTCGAGATAATTTATCTTCTGTCTTTGCCACTTTGACTGGCAATTTCTAATGTTTTTATGGATTCGCATAGTAAAAAATAACGAAGGATATTATCTGGTTTACTTCTTTCAATTCAAGCTTTCAAAGTTACAATTATTGATTTGGATATTATCTTAAAGATGTTATAATAAAGAGAAAGGTTGCGACCGTTACTACGTTGTAACTGAATTTTTCAATTCGATGTTAAAATTATTGATTAGTTGTTAATACTGTATGGAAAAAGTATTGGTTTTGAATGGAATGTTTCACGTAATCCTAAATTGTTTGTGAATTTTCGTTGGAAACTAACCGTAACTAACTGTAAAGTTTGTGTAATGAAACAGCGAGCGGTTTGTTGGGCAATATTTCCAGGCAGCAACATGGCAATTAGTATTTGCATAAATTTCCATTTCGCGGATTCCGAATCCGGTTGTGGATTAACAATTCCAACTTAATTTCCAGCAGGGTCAGCACTTTCCACACCGAATCTCCGCCAGATCAGGGTCATTAAGAGGAAATTCAGTGCAGACTTGGAAAAAATAGGATAGGAAAAAACTTTACCCCAACTATTGACCTGGACCTAATTCAACATTTTACTTATTATCCTTTTAAAGTTACACACGATTAACTCAAGGCGTTTCTGCATTGTTAATTAAACGTAACTATTTGTAGAAGTGGAATTAGTGATGCAAAAGCCCAGCGGAGGATACCGACTGTTCATAGTCAATTAAGGGGTGCGATTCTGACGTCTCATTTTCAGGTCGAAGGGCGGTTCGTTCTCTCTTTCCCTAGCGCACTCATTCGCTCCATTAATATTGAATCGACACAATGGAGTTTCCATTTCGAAACTTAAGCGCGATCGAAACGCGATATGGTTACTGGTGCTGCTGGTGGTGGTGGTGGTGATGCTGGGGGTATGGGGATGAAGACGGGGTCGCGGTCGGCCCAAATGGAATTTGCATGTGAAATATTTGGTGTATAGTGGGATTACTGCTGGAGAATGGAGCGTTTCTAATAAATTTCCCGAGCATGTCCCAGAATTATATTAGGAAGAGATGGATGGCTAGGAAAGGAAGTACTACAGATAGTCTTATTAGGATGACAATGGTAATATATATAAACTACTTATTTGTAAGCATTTAAATTACGACACTACAAAATTTATTTTTATTTTTTTCCATCTCCGAGTTGTTTAGAACGTTAACAAAGAAATATATCTTCTTCAAAAAGCCATCAATATAAAACCAAATTATAAGTAAGAAATTAATCAATCTATAAATATAGTTTAATATATTATCTATAAATATAGTTTAAAATATTATTTCGATTCAATTGACACTCATATATGTCAATGCAGATTTAATTGACAATCACTCAAACGACAACAATAAATCCAGCTTGATGAAGTTTTACATCCGCCATTCACAGTAACGATATCTCGGAATCCGTCGCATAATTAAACGACGAAACGCAATTTTCATTTCCATTCCCCGTGTGCAATTATCGGTCATCACCATAAATCAACGTTGGAAAAACCGCGAAACGATTTTCCGGGCAGTAATGCCGTTTTAATAAGCGACCCCCCCTGGACATATTTCCGAGGAGGAGGAATCGACATTATTTCCGTATTAGTTTGGCTTCGGTTGAGATGTGCTTTTTTTGGGTGTGGGCTAAAGGGAAAAAAACCGTAGAGAAAGTGACAAAAAAAAACGGCGGAGGGGACCCTTTGCTTTGATTAAAAATCACTCACCGAAAAACACGTTGAACACGTACAGCAGCTTCTTCTTGCGGAAGTCGGAGATTGGCATCTTAGAAACTGAAACAAAAAAATATACACATGAAGTGATTAAAGTGAATTATAATAAAGTAAAGTTTCGAAATTTAAAATTTTGTTTCTCAACACCGTACATCAATTGTCTACTGCCATTTTGTTTCTCGGTAGCGTATATCAATTGTTTTTTAGAATTTATATAAATACACTATTACTGCTTAGATTTACTCATTTTGAAACCAATTATTTAAGTTTTTAATTATTTATGAATTTTTTAATTGCTGATTGCATTTTTATTTTTCATTAACAAAATTTTCAAACGCTGCCATATTATTTCGAGGCAGCGTACGTCAATTGTTTATGAGTGTATTTAAAAGTACATTATTATTGTTTGAATTTGCAAATTTTGGTACTAATTACTCATTTAGTTGATTATTTATACATATTTTAATAATTGATTGCATTTTTCTTTAATATAAATCCAAGTTTTAAACGTTGCTATTTTGTTTCTAGGTAGCTTATATAAATTGTTTATAAGTAATTTTAAAAATACTCTATTACTGCTTAGATTTACTAATTTTGAAATAAATTACACGAGTGATTGGTTATTTATGAATTTTTTAATCACTGATTACATCTTTCGTTTCCTTTAATTAAAGTTTCAAACGATGCCATTTTGTTTCCAGGAAGCATTCATCAATTCTTTTTAATAATTTTCAAAAATACACTATTACTGCTTAGATTTACTAATTTTTAAATCAATTACTCACGTTGATAATTATTTATGAATTTTTTAATTGCTGATTGCTTTTTTACTTTTCTTAAACAATTTTTTCAAACGCTGCCATATTGTTTCTAAGCAGCGTACGTCAATTGTTTATTAGTGTTTTCAAAAATACACTATTATTGTTTGAATTTGCAATTTTTCGTACCAATTACTCAAACAGTTGATTGTTTATAAATATTTTAATCGTAGATTGCATTTTTAATTAATGCTTTAAACGTTGTTGTTTTATTTCTAGGTTGCGTACGTCAATTGTTTATCAGTAGTTTTAAAAATAGCTTATGTTTATAAATTTTGAAATAAATTACTCGAGTGGTTGATTAATTATGAATTTTTCAATTACTGATTACATTTTTCGTTTCTTTAAATTAAGGTTTCAAACGTTGCCATTTTGTTTTCAGGTAGCGTTCATCAATTGTTTTTTTCATAATTTTGAAAAATAAACTATTTCTGCTTCGATTTACTAATTTTGAAACCAATTACTCAAGTTGCTAATTATTTATTAATTTTTTAATTGCTGAATGCATTTTTCCTTTTCTTTAACAAAATTTTCAAACGCTACCATTTTGTTTTTAGATAGTGTACATCAATTGTTTATTAGTATTTATAAGAATACATTATTATTCTTTGAATTTGCAAATTTTAGTAACAATTACTTAAGCAGTTGATTATTTATGAATATTTTAATCGCTGATTGCATTTTTCGTTTCTTTTAATGTCTTAATTAATTAAAAACAATATTCTAAAATTGTATGAAGGTTGGATAATCAATTATCTAGATTTTAATACATAACTTCTTTATATTTTGTTATTAATTAATTGAAGCAAACGTTACATCACGTAGAAATAAAATTCGTTCGAATTCCGTCTACTGTTTGCCACTTACGGTTTCTAGTTTTCTTTTTTGTTGTTGTAAGTTTGAAGAAGGTCTGATTGTCCGACGAGGGACGGCTAGACAAATATATAGAAATTCTTGTTGAAGGAAGGAAAGGAATTTGTTGACTCAGAGAGACGAGCAAACATTTGACTCGCCCGCATTTCACATGAAAAGAAAGATATTTTTTAATTGTCAATTTTTAAATCGTTGCAATTAAATAATTTAAACAATTTGTATATTAAAAATTTTAATAATGAAAACGAAAATTCAATTTATATTCTAATTTTATTGTGGATTAAGTAAAGACTGTTTACAATGAAATTTATTGTACCAATTAAAATGTTAATTAATGGACGATGGAGTCAATTTACTTTTTCCAACTCTGTGGATTCAATTAATTCCATTAAGCCGGTGTGTGGTGGTGGTGGTAGGTAAATCCCTTCTTTTTTTGTATTTTTTTTCTCTTTCATTAATAACAGGGATGGGATTTAATTAAATATTCCCAATGTAAACGTGCAATCGCTTAATCTAAACTGGTTTAATTATAGCACTAGTTTTTAATGGAGTCATTACAGAAATTCGATTGTAATATTGTAATTCCCGGTGGATGGAATGGTCTGCGGTTGATATCGAGAGGGTGAATATGCCGGGAGGGGACAAAAAGGGTGGCGGCAAGCTGTGCTGTTTAATTATGGTTTTGTTCTTGTTTCGGACGTCGGAAAGTTTTGTCACGTCAATAAACGTCATCATTGGCCATTTTTTTCTGTTATCGGGTTCTATTGTGGGTGGACAGTTGAGGGAGTTTAAGCGAGTGATAATCGAAACTGGAATACTTCAGCCGTGAAAGATTGATGGCTGGAATACACGAAGATGTGCCGTTTCATCGTTTAGAGCAAATTTTCCACTCACTAAACCGATAAATCGAATCAGATGTTATCATTACAATCATTAAGCTGATGATAATAATAATCCTCACTAAATTATAGTTTACACTGTGTTTACTTATTTAACATTACATTAAAATCCTTACTGATAATAGAATAATTTGTAGTATGGGAATTTTTGATTTTGTTTTTGTTTTTCTTTACGAGGTTGGTGATTTTGATTAATCAAAATGTTTAGGGTGGAAACGTGAAAAGTTGTAAAGTGTTCGATCGGTCGTGACACGCAAGCGAACTCCATCGTCGACAAGAGTTCTCACAATCCTTCGGATGGATATGACAAGAGAGAGAGAGAGAGAGTCTGCTCGACATGAACATGAACATGAACACGTCGCTCCAATGCTAGTAAATCACGCTCTTTGTTCGTACATTGACGTTAACTTTACAGCTTAAATAGTTATCAAATATGATTCTTAATTATTTAAAATATAACCTACAAACATATCCAACAAAGTTATATTTCAATTTCAACGATGGCACTAGAAGTGGCTATCGATTTTAAAGTGCCACCTTCGAAAAGTCAAGTGGATGTGGGTTAACTTAAACAAGATTCCTAAAGAAATCTCTATAAATTCTCCAAGGCATCCCTGTGTGTCGTTCAATCGGACCTTTTCCAAAATCTGTGAGTGGCAATCAATATAATTCACGTAGGAACACAAATAAATATTTCACGATGTATACACTTGAATAAAAATAATTTAATATCTCAACTTTAATGTTCTGTAAATTAAACACCAACAATTTGATAATCCCATTATAGGTTAATTAAATTCTTCTAATATTTTAAATCAATAAATATAATACAAGTATAGAATAAATTAACCATTTAATATATTTAAACCTATGAATAGTGTTCTATCAACATTATTGTCCCATTACGCCTGCATAATCCCTTATCTTTATGTGCATGCAAAAGTCGGGGTCGGAATGGGGCCAGCAAATATGAAAAGATGGCGAGTGGATTGCACAATGCGGAGGAAACGATAGAGAAAAGTCGTCGTCGGGAGTATATGGAGGAAATCGGTTGTAACTGGGGAGGCGGCCAGAGGCGGCGAAGAATCGTTGCGGATAACGGGATTCCGTAGTAATAATAGCTGAAAAATAAATAATTCCCACACTGAAACGAACATTACCGAACACATTACGGCCGTGGTAATCGCTTAAACGACTCAATATGGTCGAATGCGAAAAATAAAATTACAATAAACGATTTGAAAATTTCTTACATAAAATATCCAATAGAGAGAAATTTATTTCAACAGCTTAAAAACTATATCTTAATTTTTTTTAATAATTTTAATAAGAAAAAATAAATTATAATTCGAATGGAAAATAAAAA
The DNA here is from genome assembly GCA_963969525.1 of Ontholestes murinus. Lineage (NCBI taxonomy): Eukaryota > Metazoa > Arthropoda > Insecta > Coleoptera > Staphylinidae > Ontholestes > Ontholestes murinus. Next base: position 35,089,041 of record OZ018396.1, read on the forward strand.
TTGCAATCAAAGATTTAAAAAGTTGTAAAAAATTTCTAGAAAAAAAGAAATTGACGATAACAATTTAAAAGCTATTAGCAGAGGCTTTAGTTTATAAATTTCCATAAAACAATTGCATAAAATGCCAATGTTCTAAAAATTTGGAATGAAAAATTAAAATTCTATCAAAGGAACACTGAATAAAACACTTACTATGTTTTAACCACTATAATAAATTATAGTGGTTAAAGTTAAAATTATCAAAACAAAGGAATTGACTTTTAAGGCTAAAAATCTATTATTATACATCATAGGTTATAACTTTTTTTATATGAAATAATTGCCTAATCCTACTGTGAAACAAAATGGAAACGTTTTAAATTAGGAATGAAAATTTATCATTGCAATGAAGGGATATAAAATTAAAATAATTATATAAGTTATGAATTCGGGTTAAAAATAAAAAAAAACCCATTCTCCTTATTTCGTAATAAATTGTAAACGAGATTATTAAATCAGTAATTTATTATTTTATCAAATGTGATGATTTAATGGTTAAATTAAACATTTGATTACGTCGAGCGACGATTCCGGCGGTTATAAATATTTATTTTCGGCCGTAAATTAAATCGCGAAATTGGAAAACGATTGTGCAGATGTTGCGTGTGCGTCGTTGAAACGATTCGTTTGAGATTTGGATGTAATCCGAGTATTCGTAATGATTTAAAGGGATGAACGCGTCCACCCGCCTCCTATATTCCGACTTCCCAAGGGAAATTGAAATTTTAATTCTTATATATTACCGACTATATTTCTATTGGATTTAGAGGATTGTCATGAAGACCCCCCTTTACCTCAATAAGTTCCTATGATTTATGCTGGAATAATCGAGTAGAAAGAGACTTATGCAATGGTAATCAGAATGGAAAATTGAATAAAAGTTTCTTTTGAGTAACGACACAGTTTGGCACTTTTTTCACTTATTTTATTAAATGCTAGATGTACATTGTAACTGAAATTTAATAAAATAAGTGAAAAAAGTGCCAAACTGTGTCGTTACTCGTATCAACATTTTCACGTATTCAAACAACCCATTAAAGGTTTCTTTATTAATTATTGAGGATGGTAACAAATTGGATTAAAATAGAAGACACATACAATGTCCATCGCCCAATTCGTTTGAAAATCTAAAGGGGAGCGGAAGCTCGAGCCGGCATAATTCAATTCCCCGTTTATGAAGTAATTTAATAAATTGAAAGCGTAAATTGCGATTCCCTCCTCTAATTAAACGCTTCGGCGCCGAACGAGAATAGTCTCCATCTGCAGATATTACATTGTAACTGCTGTCCTTCAATAAAAAAAACGCGCTTTCCGCTGCGGATTCGACAAAATGTATTCAATTTCTCTCAACAATATTATACGTTTAAAAAAGATTTTGTAGCTATTTCAGCTATATATTTTTAAGCTTAAAGATATTTTATTATCTTAATATTATAAAAGAGCACTTTTTTTTTGAAAATAGCTTTAGAAACTCTATTATAAACTTTATAATCTAAAATCTTCAGCTACAATACAAAGACTGAAAGGGTGGTTTAATAAAGCGTACACATCAAGACTGCAGCGTGTATCTTTTCTTATAAAAAATCGGCGGCCTTTATGTTCCCCCAAAAGCAAAAAAAAACTATACGAGTGCGTTCCTGCCACCATTCCTTCGTTTCCATCGGCGACAATGAACAATGGAGTCCCTCGTGGGGGGAATTGTTGCCGAAAAGTTTTTCCCTCGAACGAGTGGCCTTTTTTCCCTCATCTAATGCTTGACCCGAGGGCGGGACATTGAAGGAAACGAGATTATGGTTATTATATTTGCTTCACAAACACGTAAACCTTTAGGATGAAAGAGGCAGCAGACGCATCAGCACGCGCAGACGGTTATGCGTTATTAAATTGCACAAAGCTAACGACACTTATGAGATTTTCCGGATAACAAGGATGAAAGGGATGTCGTGCATTAACCAAAAGGGCAGAGTGATGAGGGCGTACTGTGCGTGCGTGCGTCTGCGTTAAGACATCTCCATACAATATTAACAGTTGACGTGACTTACTCAAAATTTTATATGGTCTTAATGATTACTTTAATATCTTAACATCGCAATAAAGCGATTTGAATTTCGGATCCACTTTCCATTCCCTGCCGAGGCGGTCCCATAAATATGTAAGGGTCGGGCCATCAATTATTTATGGAGTCCCGAGCAACCAGGGACAGAAGACGTCCTCCTACAGGCAAAGCAATTTCTCGTATAGGCGAAAATTACCAACGACTAATGAGACGTACGAAAGGGACAAAAGTCCTTACTGCCCATCCCTACACTAACATCAAAGCTTATTTTTCACAGATATAAACATTTATGTACGGCTCTACTCTGCCCTTATTTCGGTCGAAAGCATCACATTATCGTTACAATCCTTTTGGGATAGATATAATTCGAATATAATAATTACACTATTAACTTTATAAGAACGTATTTACGTAAATGCCGTAGGAAAGATAATAAATGACAGGGCAACCCTCCAGACAACCACCTATTCATCTGCAGGCGACGTGACATCAATTACTGTAAATGATTTTTAACCAGCACCTCCCGGTTCTCCACTTTTCCGTCATTAATCTCTCTCAGCAGTGCGACCTCGTCTTCGTGGGATTAATCCCGTGAAAGCGGCACGTTCACAATTATCCCGAGTGATCGGAAAACAAACGGCGAAGGAAAAAGTCCTTCATCACACACACAGAACTTTAAACTAATATAAATTACTTGGAGCTAATGAAACTGGGAGGTATTAACGAAATGAAACTTTAAACAAACTGCACGAAGAGAGAACGGGAGAGGTAAAAATAAAAAAAAAACGGGAGCGAAGTTTAATATTCTACAGTTGGAAAAGCCAAGTTTGATGGAATTCGATTTTATGTGAACATAAATAAAGCGCCGAACTTTTTTAATACAACACGACATGTAAACACGTGACGTGACAGTGCTTTAAATCTATATTTATTACTCCGAAAGTTTGATACATTTAGTTCACTCAAGTAAATATCACCAATAAATTTTGGGCTTTAAGAAAATAAAAATAAAATTCTAAATGTTAATTTTTTTATAAATTCTCTTAAAATCGTTTCCTGATTATAGTTACGTGAATATACCAAACAATGCACCACTGAAATTTGTGATGATCACCAAAAAAATAAAGTGGCTCATTCAGATTTTTCATTTCAAAAAGGAAGATTAAAACAATTGCCATAATTTAAAAGTTTTGTAAATTTTCTCAAAATTGATTGTTCATTATGATTAGGTCAATATGCTAAACAATTCATCACTAAATTTTGTGATAATTACCATAGAAATAGAGTCGATGATAATTCTGCACATTACATTCTACGATTTGAAATGAAATATTAAAAACAATTTCCACAATCTTAAATATTTGTAAATTTACTCAAAATCGATTTTTCATTATGATTATGTGAATATGCCAAATAATTCATCACTGAATTTTGTGATAATCACCATGGAAGCATAGTTAAAAATAATTCTGCACTTGCACATTCTACGCTAGGAAGAGAGTCTTAAAACAATTGCCACAATCTTAAATTTTTATAAATTTATTCAGAATCAATTGATGATTATAACTACATTAATATACCAAACAATTAATTACTGAATTTTGTGATTATCACCGTAGAAATAAAGTTAAAGATAATTCTGCATATTCACATTTTGTGACAATCACCTTAGAAATTGACTTGACGATAATTTTGCACATTCGCATTCTACGATTAGAAAACAATATTAAAACAATTGCCACAATTTAATTTTTTATAAATTTACTTATTATTGATTGTTTATTATGACTACATCTATATATAAAATTATAATTGAATTTTGTGATAATAACCGTAAAATTAGAATTGAGGATAATTCTGCACATTCGCATTCTAGGCTTGGAAAATATATTAAAACAATTGCCACAATCTTTTTTTGCAAGTTCACTCAAAATCGATTGCTGATTATGACTTCATCAATATACCAAACAATTCGTTACTCAATTTTGTGATAATAATTTTGCACTTTTCACATTGTCCGCATGGAAAAAATATTAAAACAATTGCTAGAATCATAAACTTTTGCAAATTTCATCAAAATTAACTGTTGATTATAACTATACCAGTATACTAAATAATTAATTACTTAATTTTGTGATAATCACCATAGAAATTGATTTGAAAAAAATTCTGCATATTCACATTTTACACTTGAAAAAATATTAAAACAATTGCCATAATACTATTTTTTTTTTCTAAATTTACTCAAAATCAATTGCTGACTATGTCTACGTCAATATTTTAAACAATTCGTCACTGAATTTTCTGATAATCACCGTAGAAATAGAGTTGAAGAAAATTTTGCATATTCACATTCTATGCCTGGAAAAAAATATTAAAACAATTTCCACAATCCTAAATGTTTATAAATTTATTCAGAATCAATTGCTGATTATGATTACATCAATATATCAAATAATTAATCACTAAATTTTGTGATAATCACCATGGAAATAGAGTTAATGATAATTAATATTCTACGCCTGAAAAAATATTAAAACAATTGAAACAACCTTAAATTTTTAAAAATTTCCTCAGAATCGATTGTTGATTTGACTACGCCAATATACCAAACAATTCAGCACTAAATTTTGTAATAATCACCATAGAAATAGAGTTCAAAATAATTCTGAATTTTCACACTCAATTCTTGGAAAAAAAATATTAAAACAAATTCCACAATCAAAATATTTTGTATATTTAATTAAAATCAATTGTGGATTAAGATTACGTGAGGAAATTAAACAATCCATTACTAAACTTCTGTGATTATCGTGATAAACAAAATTAATTCCTGAAGCCGTCTGTAACTTCCAAATGCATTCAGTCGAGTGTCGCCCTTGAGCTACAGTTAAAGTCCTCAAAGACCGCAGACATAAACGCGTTGTAAGCGATAAGCTTTCGTTCCACTCCACTCCGAGTCACGAACGATATTACCGAGGAACCCTCAAAGAAATCCTTTTGGGTGGGAAAAAAACGACGTACCGACAAAACTGGCAGTCATTACAAACAATGGACGTGTTTAAAATGTGCGATGTTGTGGAAATGTAATAATTAAACGTCTATTAAACAAGTTGGATGACCAGGAGAAAAATTTCCTACCATGTCCCGGCAGAATAAAACTTAATTAGGACTTCGGCGCGTAGCTCAATTCCTGCGCTTATTTCTCAGGAGGTCGATCGCGTACGAATCCCGCCTGGGAGTTGACCCCGATCACGTTCTCGTCCCTTCATGCACCACCCTCTTCCCCATCCACTAAATTATCGGAAAGAAAATACATGCATGCAACGTTCGTTACAAAGAAGACGTCTGCACGGCATTCCACGCCATAACCATCAAATATGTACGGAAACCGGCCTTTTTTTCGGGTTGTCTCTTGTGTGTACACACATTCCTGCGAGTGGAATATATGAAGGAAGTGGAATAGAAAGAATTCTTTTGGAGTTTGTGATGAGGGTGAAGGCAAGAGGAAAGGCACATACAATTCACTGCTCCTAAAAGAATTCTTTCTATGGATGGAAAGTGTTTATGCTGATGAGTTACAAAAAATAATCATATTATAGTATCTACAGATTTTCCTTGCTCCATCCTGTTAAAAATTTGTACGATCGCTAATTTTTATTAATAATAAAATAAATAACTTTTTGATTGAAGTTATCTTTAAGTCGCTATTGTAGATTTAAGAAATGTTTTTGTATTTGTAAATTATGAAGTTTATGTTTAATAAATATTAATAAACATTCTCTCTATAATTTGTTCTGTTTAAGGAACTATTTAAACAGAGGCAATTATTAACAGTCTCGAGATGAACAACAACATTTGTAAGGCCCAAGTTGTACTGAGGATGGCTGAAATAAATCAACGTCCGGTTAATGCCGCCTCCATACATTAGGCTCGAAGAGGATTTCCATCCCCCGGTTCTCGGCCCCTGGCGAAACAAAACAAATCCTCTGTGACGTATCGCAGTAGGAGAGCAAACAGAAACGGAATTCCGGGAAATAAAAATTTCACGCTTTGATGCTGGCGCGTCGCGGACCCAACCACCACCAACAAGGAGTTATCTCTGTAAAATGCAGCTGAAAATTACCGTTAAAAGTATCTGCATTAAGTACAAATAGAAAGGCAAATTGTAAATTACAATTAAAATTTTTAAGGTTTTGTAATCAATAGCTCTATGGATATTATAGATAAGGATTTTTTTCTCAATAAAAAATATAGTTTATTAAACTAGCTACAAAATTTATTTAAACATTTTTTTAATTAGATTAAGCACTAAGAAAATATTAAGGTTGATAAAACATTTATCAACGGAATTCTTACAATTACAAAATCTATTCGTAATTTATGTTCTACATAAAAATGTTTCAGATAAAAATTGTAGCGCTAATAAATTGTAATGTATAGTCGGGCCGCCGAGAGCTGACTGTGACTCATCGCTTTATATTGTATGAATCAAGTTTAAGGTAAACGTATGTCCATAACGAAATTTGATTCAGCACTGAGGCGGGAAATTTAAAAATTCACGAATGTCATACTCCGTCTGTCCGGAAATATGGTGTATATTTGCAAAAAAAAATATATAAAACGAAAATTTAACATATTATTTTTATTTTTTAACAAAATATAATTAAATAGAGTACAAATAATTATTATAACATAAATTTAATGAAAATAAGACTTGGCCCTATTGTACGCTTCTTGGAAACAAATATTTTGAAGCTACTCAATCTTCGCGAAGAAGTTTTGCCTTATTTATGTGAGGAATTTTATAGAAATTTCTTCCACTCGTCAAGTCAACATAATAGATTCCATTCATGTTTGCAGTGTGGTAAAAACGTTATCAAGAGTATTTATTTCTAATCTATTAAATTAATATTGAACTCAATAAATCAATTCATCAATTGTGTTTGACGAACCCATATGATTGTATTGAGTTGACAAAACCCAAATCAAAAAGGTTTAAATCGGAACTATTTGGAGGTTATTATGAGAGAAATGTGGTTTTGCATTATCGTGGTGTACGTAAATTGTTTTGTTTTTATAGGGTTGCAGAAATTTTGATTTAATCGCTGGAATAATATTTTCTATAATCAATTTTTTACAATGCACTGCTGTAACAGATTCCACATTTGTTGTTATTTATGTTCCTTCAGGTCTGTTCTTAGAATTTCTTTGAGCCATATTCCCATCAAAATAATGCTCGATGTGTATCATAGCATAATCGAGCTACTGCAGCCATAAAAATCACTTTAGTGATAAATATTTTGCAGTTTCTCTCAGGTTCTTCTTCTTACATTAGGTAGTAAGAGCATTTAATTTTAGTAAGATAAAAGCATCTTTCATCATACAAATCATCAAAAAAATCTCTGTTACTGGTAAAATTTACCTTTGACAAATAAAACTGTAATATTTCCAATTTATTTTATCTGTTAAAGTAAGTTTAACTGTAGAAGATATTCGTTTAAAATAGTATCGCTGTTTAAATATATCAAACAAAGTTGATTTTGGAAAATTAATTGCGAAAGAAAGACTGCGAATAGTTCCTCGACAATTTAATGGTGTATTCTTTGTTTAAGCTACATTGTCAGAATAACCTTTTCGTTTTCTTTCGCAAATTTTTTTCAACACTAGTTTGAATATATTTATTTTTGTTAAATAAACTAATATATAAAAGTACATACGCTAGTTCTGGTCAGCAGTTGGATGAGTGACCGGTACCATTCACCATTGAGATACAATTAATGGTGCTTTAGAGTGACGGGGGCGATCCTTTAAAGTAACAAGCTCATTTACACACACACAAATACACAAATAACACATGGCGGAAGGACCACATGGTCGATAGCCTAACACTACTACTACTACTACTAAAAGTAAATTTAATTATTTATTAGTTTATTTAACAGAAATAAATACATTCAGACTAGTGTTGCTTTGATAGCCGTGCTATTTGTAACACGCAAATTACTTTTGCATAATTCAATGTTGACGTATTAGTTGTTTTAATAAGTGATTTGTTTTGTAGGCTTAGAATTCAGTAAACTGTACAATTGTACAATATGTATTTGATTAAAAAAAGCGAATTATATTAATCAGATGATGACAGATCATGAATTTCGTCACTGCTCGAGCCATCTCCTAGAGTAAAGGTTATAGGTTCTTGAATACCCTCAAATTTTTGTAGGATCTTCCACCATTCCTCCATTTGTTTTTCAGCATGTTCTATACATTTTGTCCATGTTTCTTTGTTAACCCTTATTAGGGATTCATTCCACATTGCTAGCACCTTGTCATCTCCAAACCCTTCTCTGCCAATATTTTTATTATAATGTTCTTTGCAATTTGCCCAAACAAGTTCAATTGCATTGAACTGGCAGTGATAAGGTGGCAAGCGCAGAATTTTATGTCCTGCTTGATGTGCCAATTCATCAATTTCAAATCTTTTTGTTATTGAATGCTCTTTTGCTAATGCCAGCAATTCTACTTTCAGCATGTCAGCCGAAAATGTGATATTTTTATTGGATAAATACTCTATTAACATATTTTTTTTCCAGCTGGCATTTGGGACTTTCTCTGCTATTCGGCAATGGTATGAAGCGTTGTCTAAAATTATTAAGGTCGGTTGCTCAAGGTTAGGGAGTAGCTTTTCTGCAAACCACTTTTTAAACAAATCAGCATCCATATTATCATGGTAGTCATGCGTTTTGTTTTTAGAAGCAAATATTAAGGATGCATCTTTCACAAAACCGTCCCTGTTACCTGCACCTAGAACAATGAACCTGAAACAAATCCATGTTTTTAGAAGCAAATATTAAGGATGCACCTTCCACAAAACTGTCCCTGTTACCCGTACTTAGAACAATGAACCTGTAACAAAGCCATATTATGAGAGAAACGCTTAAATTGTATATTTTGTGATGAAGTACTTTTATAATGGAGGCTTCAACTTCGTTGTATATTTTATTTAACAAATAATACTTTTAGTTTGTATAGCTTGCATTTAATTTTTTGTGACTATAGTTTCAGCAACTTTAACTTTATTTATTTACATTATTTTTTAAATTAAAAATACTTGAGAGTAACAGTCATCCCTCAGAATAATTACATTCATTTTATTTAAAATTCAGCTAGTATGAAACACACAAATTGCTCACCAGCTCTGAGTCTATTAGGGTTTCTTAAAATTAATTATGTAGATACTTCAAAATAAAAGTTACCTTTTTCCTTCACCAATTGGTTTTTTTCTTATGGATTTTTTATCATTATCGTGCCAGCTTCGTTTTGTGGAACCTCTGCTGAAAATCCACGTCTCGTCTAAGAAAAGTGGATCAAATAACAGTTCCTTTTTATTTGTGAAATACTCCCGTAAAAATTTGGCACGTGCTGCAGCAACATGCGATTGTTCAAAAAGTCCTCTTCTCTCATCATCTATCTTAAATTTGAATCCAATTGAGGTCATAAGTGAACGCAGACTGGTCTTTTTGAATTCGAAGATATTATCTTCTTTTAATTTATTTGTAACACTTTTTATTGTTACTGGTAACACTAAAATGCATGATATTAAAAATATGTGATAGTTGTATGGCACTTCATATTAACTGTGTTGATGTTAACCACTTGCCCTACGATTTTACTTTCGATAGTCGTGCCGCGCTCTACAATATAACATGCGGTAACATTGACGTGTGTGGCACGACTTTATAGCGCAAGTGGTTAAGTATTAAAATGACACATATAATTATTATTTCTTATAAATAGATATTAAAACTTACATTTACTATGCATTTCATAAATTACACGCTTTACAGCATCTTTAATGTAATTTGGTACATCAACTGAGAGGCTTTTCTTGCGTTGTCGATTCTTTTGTGGCGTTAGAATAACTGAAGTACCCGCAGCTTCAGCAGCACTAAAACGATGTCTAGTACGCATTACTGTACTTACGCTGACACCGCAAGCTTCTGCAGTTCTCTAAATATAATTAGTTCCAGTTCAGAATGTTTAATAACCTCAATATTACTATTTGAAACTTACCTCAGTATTCATTGTTATTTCATTTGGATAATTACGTTCAAAATAATTAAACACATTCATCAGCATATATTGGGACTGACTTTTTAGCGATTTATTTTTCAGCATGATGAATATTTAAATTATTTATTAATTCGATAGAAACAATAAAGAGAAAATATAAACACGGTTATGTTTATATGTCAAAACAATGAAAATAATTCGTAAGCGCGAGCTAGGACGTACGTTTTACGTTCCCTATTCTTATACATGCAGACAAACGTTTCGTCTTTTATTTCATTCTGCCCCAATAATCTCAAGAAAATAGAACGAGATGGATATTAATTGCTATACAATTATTAGTACGAAAATTAATGAGTCACAGTCAGCTTTCGGCGGCTCGACCATATATATTTTCCTGAGACCTCTCAGTAGTGAGATATTGCGACTTGAAATAATCACGTTTGCGCAATGTCGAAATATATTTCCAGATGCAATCATCGGCATTCCCGTAATGCAACTGGCAGCCCCCCGTCACGACGTCTCCGGATGCCAAAACGGCATTCGGCGGCTCGGAATTCGTGTCGTCCCCATTTCCGGTCTTCCGGAAAATTAGTTAATCGTCTCACGGCAGCGACGAGTTTTCATAAGTCACTGCGAAATTTAATTAAGCGCATTCTTATCTCTCTCCCTACCACCCCTCTAAGAGAGTTTAATCTCCTCAGAAAACATAAACAATACGAAAATTACACGCCGTAATCGAAATTTATGGGAAATTTATTTTTGATGTAAATTTCCTACAATTTACGGGCGTATATTATCTCGTATTCAAATGTTATTTATAGCATCTGATAGGGGATGAAATTGGCTTTAATTTAAGGATTTAAGGTAAAGATTTCTCCATACAACCCTTATCATTTTAAAGTGATGTTGTTTTTTTATGTAATAACAAGAATTTATTTGTTTGTAAAAAAACGTAGAAGGCGTTGTTTATAAAATTATGAAATAAATTATATTAAAATAGGAAATGTATTTTTATAATTAACTTAACTTTTTTCCGTATCTTATTCTAAAATTAAGTTATTCCTTTTTAAAATAATAACGCAGGTTTGATCTCCAAAAGCACACAATTAATTGTAATATGTTTTATTTATATTTTTATTAAAATTATCCCTTAGATGATTTATTAAACTTCACTTTTCAATTTGGAATGAAAGTTGTAGCTTCATACGTTATGAAGATATTAATGTTTTAATTACTGACAATGATGGAGTAAGGAAAATATCTGTTAAAGTCATAGTAGGCGTTGAAATAAAAATCTGAAAAAATATAATCGATACTTGTTAGGCTGGAACCAAATTTTCAAATTGGGAAAAGTGAAACTCTTGTTAACATAACAAGAGTTTTACTTATAGTTTGAATTGTCTTTTATAATTAGTTTCATTCTTATTCGTAATATGTTTTTCATAAGTTATACATTTTGAAAATAATTACATATTTTCAACAGCGTTTGAATAAGTGAACAAATGTTTATGCTTTCATTTTATTATAAGGAATGAAAATTCCATTATTATGATTGCTTTTAAGTTGACGGTATGCAAATTTAAAATAAAATAGCGAAGATAACAAAGTTTTAAAATTTTAAGTTTTAAATAAAATAATGGAGGGCGTTGAAACAAAAGAATCGATAGTTGATTATGCAATAAACCGAAACTTCCTCACCAGCGGCGTAGAATGTTAAAATATATACAATACTCAAGTTTAAAAGTTTGAAGAGGAGTGTTTTAACGGCAAAAAAAGTTTACGAAAATAATAGGTTTATTATTATTATTATTAATTATTATTTTATTATTCAGCATACTGAGTTATTGATTAGGAACAAAAGCAAATGAAATTAAAAAAAAAAATAAAACAAGAAAACGCAATTAATAACCTCGAAACGGAAAAAAGTTTTCCACCCCTTAAGGTGTGGGTGGCTGTGGCGGTGGCGATGGTGTTGGCAACGAAGGGGCGACCGCCCCCACGGGTAACACTAGCGACTGGAAATTACGAACGCGTGCGCATCGAAACGGGGCAACGACGGCGCACCGGCCGGAACAGTTAGCGGAATACTTCACACCAATTTTGACGTTTTAACATTTATCAGCCAAGGATACGCAGAGAAAAACACAGTAAGTATTAATATTGAAACTCTCGGGGGGCGCACAGTTGATCGTTTTTTTTTTTGTGCGGCACGCTGTTGATACGGTGCGAAACCGATCCGGACCTTCCAGTACGGGGGGAGGTCGAGTAAACATAACCTCAAAATTGTAACAGTGTTAATAATGCTAAATGTGTAGGTATAATACGCTTGTATTAACTTAAATTAAGCATTATTCACTAATTTAATTGTAGTATAATCAATTTCATTATGAATAAGTGTATTCGGTGTTTTGCAAATATGATGATAAACGACAAAATGTTTACGGAGCTGTAAGCACATTAATAAAAAGTGCTATAATTTTATTTTATTTATAAATACTATAAATTTATATTTGTAAATTTCATCAATGTGAGGTTATTTTTCTAATTATTAATCTGAAAATATATTTTGTACAATCGACTACTGAACTTGGGGAATCGGAGTGTTTCAGCTTAATAATTATGCTAATTTTTTTCAAGAACTTGATCGTATTCCGACTTGACTATCATATGTTCAGTTCTTCATTTATTTCAAAATCGTATTGGATTTTCTCTTATTACAAATTGCTGGGTTTCAAGATAGAATCTGAAAATTCCTGAACCGCTTGTAGATTTTATTTTATTTGTGAGGTTAAGTTAGTTCATACTGTATTAGTATTATTAAAAGTTGCCTTAATACTTTATTCAATTATAATGAGGGCTCATAATTCATTAGCTTTGTTATGGAACGAGCAGTGGATATTATTGTATACATGATGATGAGTAAGTTAAAATAAATTAAATGTTTCTATCAATTCCGATGTATATTTGTGTTATTTTGTATGTAAAATACATAAGTTTGCAATCGTAGTTTAGAGATAACATATTATATATGAAATTGTCGAGGTGGATACATGATCAAACTCCATAACACATTAAAACTGTTGGAAGGGTTTCACATGTATTGTTGAACACTGCAACATGTTTCGCCATACAGTATTCATCTGCCTCATGAAACCACTGTGTGGAGAAACATGTTGCAGGGTTCAACAATAAATGTGTTGTTTTATTTCAATGTATAATATATGATTGTGCAGGAGAACAATTACACGAGTTGATTTGTTTGCAAATAGAATTACAAGCTTTAGGGTAGATGTAGTTGTAAAAAATTGTCTCTAATGTTTCTGTTTTTATTGCATTGTACTATCATCGGCTAAAAAGAGGTTTTTAAATAAATCCAAGTGGATTTAAAAAGAGTATACGAAATAAATGTGAATTATCTTTGAGGTTTTGTGTGAATGATGATGACGATGATAATGAAATGTATTCTGTAGTTAGTTGAACAAATAGGAGGCTGTAATATATTCCATCTTACAGTACATTCCAATTCACCATTGGGGTACAATTAAAAAGTACATAAATTGTAATATATCAACGTTTTCTGTCATTATTTATCTAGCTTTTGTTATCTGTCAATTATTATATATCATATGTGCTGGTGATTTTTTAAGGCTTTGAATGTTTTTGAATAAAAAAGGGATTTTGTATTATCGTTTGTCAAATGGCAATTGTTTTTTGTTATTTGTAATATGTCATATGCCTTTTGTCATCTATTTTTTTTTGTGATAAAAATTTGGTGGTTATATAACGAGTGTCCATCAATTATTGCAGTCCCGGGTGGCGTTGGAATCAAAAACGTAGGTCAATTCTTTCATGTGCCAAATAAATGAACTGACATGTTAATTGTCAAACATAACCTAAATGTGCATTAAAAATGTCAGTTCATTTATTTGCAACATGTAAGAATCGACCTACGTTTTTTATTCCAAAGCCACCCGGGACTGCAATAATTGTTGGACACCCGTTATTATGCTGTTACCTGTCAAATGTCAATTTTGAATTAAAAAATTCTAATATGAATTTATGGGAAATTAAAACATTGTAGTTTTAGGTTATGGTAAAATATTTGCAGATTTTTTTAGGTTATCGTGTCATGTGTCATCTGTTATTAATCCATTGTGTGCATTTTTAAAAATTTGACACAGTTTTAAGTTATGTTAAGAACTTGCAAATTTTGGATTATATTTAATAACGGCCATGGGTCATGTTTTACTTGCAATAAGTTGATTGTTATATCTTACATGTCACATTATGATTAAGTAAAAAAACAATATTTTATTATATATATAATTCATTTGTTTTCTGTTGACTTTTTTATCAGAATTTTTTTATAAATTATATCTATAACGATTCAACTGTTAATAAAACACGGTTTGATTTCCTTTCTTCACTAATTTATTTTTACACGTTAAATATACATTTCGAGCACCATGTGCTCATTTTCAATAACTGTTACCTGTCATATCACTTATTTGTTTGTTTATTAATACTTTGGTATTCTTATATACATTATATTTCAAAAAGTTAATTACAAAATTTAAAAAAGAAAGAACTTACAAATAATTTAGGTATAAGAATCTCAGATGTTCTCTATTTTTAACTTTAGCAGTTGTCAATTGTCATTTATTATCTATTGTTTGGAATTGTTTGTGATTTAAAAAAAACTGTTACCTTCTTTATGCGTTTTTATATGTCGTGATTTTTGTCCCTGTTACTTGCAATCTATTTTTGTCTTGTTTCCGTTTTTTTTTTTACTTGAGAAATGTTTTCATTTTCTTGTTATTAAGCAGAATATGTAATTAATTAGTATTCTTAAATATATTATCAGATTAAATTACATCGGTACCCTTTTTTTGATAATGTTTCGTTTAATGAAAAGAATGGCTACGAACATTACTACATGGTAATCCATATTTATACTGAATGTTCATTTGTCAAGATGACATTTCATTTAGGTTGCCAATCATTTGCTGTCTGTTATCTGACACATGTCATTTGTTTATTGCCTTCAGCAGAAGAAGAGAAAAAACAAATTTTATATAGATTAATAAAATTTGTTTTTTCTCGAACGAATGACATTTGTCATTTAAAATTTATATTTTTAATTCTTTGTAAACTATTTAACGATAAGGTAAATTAATTAAAACCACTTTACAATTTGAGGTTATGTTAATCATGATTGTCAATTAAGGTTGATTTTAAAGATTTTGATTTTTTTTTTTTTTGTATGTTATAGGTGTAGAAATGAACGATGAGGCAGTAATCGCGACAAACGATGATGCTAGCGAATGCAAACGTAACGCGGTGCAGTTGGGCTACTGGAAGGATGATTACATCTCGTATCTAATCAAGCATACGCAGAGGAGGGCGCCGGAGATCAACAGGGGTTATTATGCGCGCGTCAAAGGCGTTGAGCGTTTCATCCATAAGTTTTTGAAGAAGGCCGGTGACAAGGCGCAGATCATCAATCTCGGTTCTGGTTTCGATACTCTCTACTGGCGTTTGAAGGATCAGAACGTTAAGGTGAGCAATTTTATGGATATTGACTTTCCGGCGGTGACTGCGAGGAAGTGTTATTTGATCAAACGCAGCAAACATTTGCTGGAGCGCATCCACGAACAGGACGGGGAGGTTAAGCTGAGCGCCACGGATATGCACGCGGGGAATTACCACTGTTTAGGACTCGACTTGAGGAATACGAATGAATTGGAGGCGAAGTTGCAACAGGCCGAGATTGATTACACAGCTCCCACCCTCTTTATCGCCGAGTGTGTGCTGGTATACATCGAGGTGTATTTTGTCGATCGGTTGCTGCAATTCATCGCCAATAAATTCCCCAGCGCGCTATTTGTAAACTACGAGATGTGCAACATGAACGACACGTTCGGAGACGTGATGTTGGAAAATCTGCGCGCCAGAGGCTGCACTCTGAGCGGCATCTCCAGCTGCATCAGTACCGAAGCGCAGATGGCCCGTTTTAAAGACAGCAACTGGACGGGGACGAAGGTGTGGGACATGGTCCAGGTATATTATGGTTTACCCGCCAACGAACGCGACAAAATCGAGAAGATCGAGTTCCTCGACGAACAGGAGCTCCTCATCCAACTGTTCCAGCACTACTGCATCTGCGTCGGCTGGATGGGCAGCTTGTTCGAGGACGTGAACTTCGAGGAGGAGGACTAAACTTGAGTATTTAACTTGATAACGATGTATAACCCCATTTTTTGTCCGTCAACCTGCTAAGTATCCAGAACCACTTCTAGGTGTCATACGTAAACATGTGTATAAACGTGGATTTGAAAAAAAAAAATTGATTACAAAAAAATGGTTTATTTCGTTGTTAAAATATGCTTCAATTAAAATCTGTGATACTTTATTCGTAAATACTTTTTTTATTTACCGAACAAATCAATGGTGTGCTTAACCGTTGCAGAGAGGAGGATATTTATGTGTATATTATAAATGATGAAAAAAAATATATATGTTTGGGTCAGTTTTGCGTTTTCTTTAATATCCAAACATTACATTAAATTTAATTACTATTATCCGCTTCCCTTAATTATTACATTTATTTTATCTTCACATCATTAACGATTAACGTTGGTTAACTAAATTATTAGTCACAAATTGTTCCTTCCCATATAAACCTATATATCCTCTTCCCGATTCTCTGCAAAAAGTAACGACACGATAAATTAAATTTTTTTTTCTAAATCATTAGTTTCAATCAATACATTATTTAAGCACTTGAATTAAATGTCGCGCAAAGTTTTCCGGTGTACACGTTATAAAAGTGTTGGAGTGAAGCAGTAACGGGCGTAAAAGATCATTAATTGCCCAGTTAGAGGCTGTTATTTGCGAACGTGAGCAATTAACTTAATGCAGACTCTGCCGTCTGAATAATAAAGCGCTCTTCCCTAATGTTAATGCCTTTGAGTTAAAATGAAGTACAACAACTTTGGGTATATATAAATAAACTAATTTTGAAGATATCAATAGAAGCTTTCATTATGTTATGTTTCTAAATTGAAGATTTGAACACAGTTGAAAGGTAATAATTAAATAAATAATAAGCATTTCGTAAATCTGCAACAAATTAGTCTTATTAAGACTACATACAGTCTTACAGATTTAGGAAATGTTTTCGTGTTTTTTTTCTAATTATGTATTAGTTAATTTTCTACAACGTAAAGGAGTTTCTTACATTTTTATTACAGTTGAAAGGAATTTATATTTATTGTTGAACACTGCCACATGTTTCAATACATAGTGGCGTCGTCGGGGAGACGAAGATATTGTGATATTAAAAAAGATTTTCAAAATTAAATTAAATTTTTAATGGAGTTTCAGAATAATCGAGTTGTTTTATAATACCTACTATTTATATATGTCAATTTACAAAATGAATACGGCATAATATCAGTTACATCCTCTTTATTATTATTACCATCATCACCTTCATATAATATTTTCATTTCATTTACTTAACGCAATTTACGTCCTGGAAGATGTGGTACGCTCTTTCCCCCGACCATTCTTAATTCCATCACGTCTTTCGTATATATGTTTTCCGTTTTTATATATATATATATATATATATATATATATATATATATATATATATATATATATATCACGATCTTTCCCTAAATTCCCTTACTTCAGCACTTAAATACACTCTTGGTGTCGGGGACATTTCGCCTTGGTTTTACCAATAAGGAAAAAGCAGTCGCTTTTGAACTTCAGGATAATAAATCACCGGACCGGACGTGTCGCCGTTTCCGGCTAATTAAAACGTCGATAAATCATTTAAATTATTAATTAATTTAAGGATTTAATTTAATCAAAACTACCTCTTGGTTGTTTAGGATTATCACCATTATTATGCGCTTTAATTAAATATTCCCCCCAAATATATAAAAAAGCCGGATAAATCAATAGAGATTATGTTTTCATTAAGTGTATTAGTAACGATTTTTTCATCTGTATTCCATTATAGCTATAGAATTTTATTTTTTAACCATAATACCATCCACTGAATGGATGAAAAATTGTATTAAAAAAAAACATCGACACAATAGATCGCACCCTAAACGTGTATTATAGATATATACAATAGGGCACTACTATTAAATGAAAACGAATTTTCCATAATCTTTTAATAAATACAATTAATCAAACATTAAAGTTAATTGATTGTTTGATGTTGTTGAAAATCCATAATAATTTAATATTATGGATATAAATAATTCATTCTGATTTTTTTTAAATGATTAATGCATAATAAATCCCTTAACGGGACGGAATGAAAACGATTAAATCCCCCGTTGTTAATTAGCGCACTTTTAACGAGTGAGTATTATTATGCAAAAAGCCCGCACCTCTCCCGTCCCGTTTCCCCCTCTCGGATAAATCCTTTTTGGCGAGGATAAGGGAAGGCTTAGTCTATCACTCTGCGCAGCACTTACGTACAACCCCTTTGATCGTAATTAGGCCGAAACAACTAATCAACTTTAAATGGATCCACTTATTATTGTATCATGTAATAATAATATAATAAAATCGTTGTTATAATAATAATTAGTTTGTGGAAGGATATTTATTGAATTTATACCTTTTGTGTTTATTTTATTGTTTAATTTAACGATTTGACTTTTATCCAGCTTGTAATTTTACTTAAGGAACTTTTAATACCTTAATCCTACATCCTTCTAACGCCGAAAACTTTGCGCAGAGTGTGCAGACGATCTCCGCTTTGAACTTCAATATAAATTTTACTGCATGCAGCGCATATTTTATGTCCGAGCATTATTATTAAGGGGAGCAAATCTTTCAAAGTCGATACGAATGCGCCTTCGTTATAAATTACAAAAGTTTTACAACGTAATATAATGCAGATATTATTAAACGATCTTTTATTGAATTATTATATCCCCATCAGATAGGAAAAAAATAATAATGTGATCAAATAGGAAATTAATTGGATGAGTTACGTGAAGATAAACTTGAGTATAAAATAAAGCACTATACTATAGTATTAAAATATTGATAATGGTCACTTTGTGTCCGAAATATATATTTGGTATTTCAAATAAACTGTGTGAAGAAAGGTTTTTAGTGCTTTATTTTATTATTTGATCAAAATTAATGTATGTAATGTAATAGTTTATTTATATATTAAAATTGTATGAATATAAATTGATTTTAATTATAAGAAATTTGATCGTTAAATCATGTTTCGTGTGGTGGATGTGCAATAGTTGTGTCGTAATTTAGTGTCTTATATCGTACGTGTGTTCATTAGTAAATAATTTTCGACTTTGTTGTTGTGCAATTTGCGTAATTAGTGAATGGTGGAAGTTTAATGTAAGATTTAGAGGGTCGTGTTCCATATTAATTCGCTCGTATGTTTGCCAGCACGAAGTTTACTCCAAGTTTGGTGTGCCTGCATACTGCACTCATTAGTTGCTTGACGTATTGCAAATAAATTATCTATTCATCATTATCTTATAATATATATGACATCTATTGAGATACTATTAAATCAATATTATTAAAAAAGTGGGGGTGGATGTTTAATCTCTAACCCAACCTTCAATTATTAAAATTCAATCGATTTTTGTTTTTTGGGTAGAAATAAAACTGCTGTATCCTTTCTTCACACTTTATTTCTATGCATAGATATACCGGATGTTGATAGGAATTTAACGTGTAAAATCATATTTATACAATTTCTTGCTCCCCTAATTGTTTTAGAACAAAAACATAAGAGACCCAAATTATTTAGAATTTTTTTTTAACTTCAAAATCTTTTTTGAGGAAAATATAGAATTAAAGTAAAAGTTACAATTTTTACGAAAATTATATTTTCCGTGATGAACGCAATTGTTACAATTTATTGTCATCTTTGACGTGGTAATTAGTTTAACTTTTGAAGAAATAAAATGTCTTCAACTTATGCAATAAGTGAAAAAGGTGTAGTTCTCTTTTTGTGGATTTTTGTGAGCGAGTCTCTCTTCAAGCTCCAGCAGTAATCACCCATCATTCTAATATCCCATCTTTCTTGGTAACGTCTCTCCATCTTCTTTATGTCTTGATGGAACCTCTCTCCCTGTTCCTTGCTGACATTTCCAAGATTTTTTATAATTTTCGACCATGTTGGCTACAATTTCTTAGTACTTTGGAGACTTGTTGTTTTCAAGGAAACTCTCTATGATTTCTAAGAAAGAACTCCATATTTCAGATTCATCTGGTCTAAATTTCAGGGCCTACAAAAATTCCTTCTTTAAGTTTAGCTTTAGAAAGTGCAGGAAATTTGTCGCATAGGTATTTTTCTCAGTAGCTCGACACACTGATAGCACACTTTGTGTGGAACCTAAGGTTTTGTCCTGATCACCAAGCTTTACATCGAAGTAAGCGTGATAAGCTTTATGTTTCGTTAATGCTTTGCTATTGTTAAATCACCACACACGTAACCAAATGTTTCTGCACTTTCTTGATAACATTATGATGCTCAACAACTGACGCTAACTATTTCGTAAACAACTGCCGATGCCAATTTTTTTCAACTATTCTTATAAATTGCGAAGGCTCTAAATGTTTTTTAATTCGTCTGCTTTTCGAGAATTCAGGTAAATTTCAGTAATTGCTTCTCTGGAATTCAACATTTTGTTTCAACTAGAGACTATAAACTTATTTAGAAAGTTCTAAATTGCAGAATTTTTCTTGGAGGGTCTAAATTTTTTTTTTAAAATTTTCCCCTAGAAATCTTTTCTTATTTTAGAGAAAGTTTAAAGAATTTTCAGTAATTTCTCTTATATTTTTTCAACTGGTCTTCTAAATTTCTAGGAGGCTGTAGAATTTTCAGAAAATTTTAATTTAGAAATCTAGACTTTTTTTCAAGGGTTCAAGAAATTTCCAGATTTCAAGGTTATCTTCTTATCTTCTAAATTACAAACATTTTCTTGGTGGCTATAGAAAATTTGTTTGTAGAAATCTAGGTTTTTCTTGAGGGTTTAGGGATTTTTCAGTACTTTCTCTTTTTTAAGGCCCTAGATTTTTGGGAATGTTCGTTCTAAAATCTAGACTCACTTTTTTCAAGAATTCAAGAAATTTCCACTAATTTCTTCTCTAGGTTTCAAGAAATTATTGTAAAAAATATAAAATCAAACTTTATATATATAGAAAGTTTCGAGTCGATGGCAATTGTTTTCATATTTTTTTTCAGACCATCAAAAGTATGATTGCATTTTTTTAACGTCTCTTTAATTTGACGTGAAGTTATTTAAAAAAAATTTAAAATCAAACGTTTGAATTTTTTAAGTAGTAATATTCCTACATATAGTCTCAAGATATTTAGAAAGTTTCAAGTCGATAGCAATTGTTTTTATATTTTTTTCAGGCCGTCAAAATAATGATTGAAATTTTCTCAACATCTCTTTCATTTCACGTGAAATGATTGAAAAATCTAAAACCAAACTTTCGATTTTTTTAAGCAACAACATTCCTACATGTATTCTGTATATATTTAGAAAGTTTCAAGTCGATAGCAATCGTTTTTAATTTTTTTTCAGACTGTCAAATATATGATTGCAATTTTATTAACGTCGCTTTCTATTGACGTAAAATTTGAAAAATCTAAAACCAAACTTTTGACGTTTTAAGCATAAATGTAGGAATCTATATGTATTTTGAATGTACTTAGAAAGTTTCAAGTCGGTAGCAATTGTTTTTATACTTTTTCAGGCCGTAAAAGTTACGATTGCAATTTTTCAACGTCTCTTTTTCTTTTGACCTAAAATTATTGAAAAATCTAAAATCAACTTTTGATTTTTTCAAGCAGAAACATTTGTACATGTATCCTGAATATATTTAGAAAATTTCAAAACGATGGCAATTGTTTTTATATTTTTTTCAGACCGTCAAAATTATGATTGTAATTTTCTTAACGTCTCTTTCGTTTGACGTAAAAATGATGAAAAAACTAAAAATAATCCTTTGATTTTTTAGGCAGCAACTTTTATACATGTATTTTGAATATATTTAGATAGTTTCAAGTCGATAGTAATTGTTTATATATTTTTTTCAGACCGTCAAAATTATATTTGCAATTTTGTTAACTGCTCTTTCATTTGACGTAAAATTATTAAAAAATCTAAAATCAAACTTTTTATAGTTTTAAGCAGCAACATTCCCAAATGTATTATGAATATATTCAGAAAGTTTCAAGTGGATGGCAATTTTTTAAATATTTTTTTAACACTTTCAAATATATGATGGCAATTTTCTTAACGTCTTTTTAATTTGACGTAAAATGATTAAAAGATCTAAAAGTAAACTTTTGATTTTTTAAGCAGCAACATTCAGACATGTATTCTGAATATATTTAGAAAATTTCAAGTCGATAGCAATTGTTTTTATAATTTTTTCAGACCGCCAAAATGATGATTGTATTGAATTTCTAACTTTGAAGAGTTTTTCTTTTAATTATTTAAAAACTAATAATAAACTATAGGAGCTAATAGAAATGTATATAAGAAGTGAATATAAATAATTTAAAATTGAGCAAATAATTAAGAATAACCCCATAGTTTTCGAAAAAATTATAGGGAAAGTATTACATCCCATTTTTTGTTATAGAATTTGAATTCGAGCAACCTAATATATTATTAGAACCGATTAACCGATTTGGAATATAGAGAGATGTACGTATTATCAAAGCAAACATCAGGGGGAGAAATTGCTAATTTGCAAGCGAATCGATACGTAAACAGTAAGTAAAGTGGAGCAAAGGGATCAAGTTCAGGTAATGGACGGCGACCCATCACTTCCTTATCCTTATCCCTATCGTACACTCTCCCCCTCCCCCTAGGCCAAGTCCAAACACCACACCACCGAAAATCGAACCCTGCTTTACGACGCCCTCACCAGAAGCCGTTCGTTCCGCATGCAGATTAGGTAAATAACGATTCCTTCATATCTCCAAGACTGATAAAACATTAAACACTAAAATTTCATCATTAAATTCTTTACTCACACGTTAAACACTTATAAATAAAGTGGTAAAACAAAGTAATAGTGTCTCATTCTTCATTATATTCAAGATGTACCAATTAAACATAAATATATTTTTTTAAAAGTATTATCTATCTTCTTATATTTGTTGAATTTGATTCTCGTTTATCACAACCCTTAATATCTTCTTATACTCTTTATTATTATGGTTAAACCATTAATTCACTTAAACTATTATTATCGCCCTTCTAGAAATAGAATAATCCCTTTTAGCGGTGTTATTGCATCAGTCCTCTTATAATTAATTGAAGGTGTTGTGCGGTCATTAAGGGAGAGTGAGGGCTGTACGGGGCGAGATAAACCGGTGAGAATGGCCCTGGGTCGAATAGATATTGCTACAAGGGAGAATTAGAGAGAAAGAGAGGATCGTTTAACTCTTCTCTGAGGGCAAGGATGTTTTATTTTCCAGCAGATGGGGCGAGGAAAAAGAGGGGTTGGAGATGGAAATTGAGGCTATACATCACTAAAAAAATATGGGTGGTGGAATTTAATATGAATGTAATGTAACTACGTAATAAATTGTTTTAATTTAATAGTGAGAATTGCAATCAGTTGCAAATAAAAATTATTTGCGAATAATTAATTAATTAAACTGTATTTTTTTTTGTTGTTGTTGCAACTGAAATATAATTTAGATGTTTTAGATACAAACTTTTTCTCGTAAAATTTATAACTAATAATATTTACATCCAAAACCGAAACGACGTTTCCGTTTCCTCGGTATGTACGTTCGTGCATTTTCTGCATTTATATTTTTATATTTATTTATGCCGTCGGCGTGAAGCGGCGTTCGGTTGTAAAAATAATTTCATTGATATTTATACGCTCGCATAAAAGAATTTATGCATTTATATTTACCGATATTTATGCCTAGTGTATATAAAAATAATTTTATACGAATGAAATAAATTCAACGTTTTCCATTATCCCTTTTAAATTCGTTTCGGTTTCTAGGGGATTTTAATAAATCCTGAACATTTCAATAATAATCCTGTAAGTAGTTATCCTTCTACAATCATTTAAACTTATTTAAAAAAATATTTTAGAGTGCCGCTATTTGGTTTTCAACTCATATTAAGGAATTTAAAGCTACATTCATCCGTAATAAATCCTGAAAATTTCAAAAGAAACCTGCGGATAGTATTCATCTACAATCATTTAAACTCTTCGTTGTATTGTAAAAATTAAATTTAAGAGTGCCGCCATTTTGTTTCCAACTCGAACTGTGGAAATGTATTAGTGGGGATTTAAAGCTACGTGTAGACTATATTTTCAAAATTTCAGAATAATCATGCGAATGGTTATTTTTCTACAATCATTTACACTCTTTATTGTATCAACTTAAAAACTCAAGATTTTAAAATATCGCCAGTTTGTTTCCAAAAATGAAAAGAATATGCGTTAGTAGAAATTCACTTTTGATAAATCCTGCAAATTTCAGGATGATCCTGCTGATGGTAATTTTATTTACAATCATTTAAACACTACGTTGTGTTAATTGAAAAATAATAAGATTTCAGAGTAACGCCATTTTGTTTTCAACATGAATTGAGAAAATGTAGTGGTGGGAATTTAAAGCTGCGTTATTTTTTTTATAAATACTGTAAATTTCAAGTGAATCCCGCAGGTGGTTATTTTTCTTCAGTAGCATAAACACTTTGTTTTATTAATTTTAAAAATCTATGATTTTAGTGTGCCGCCATTTTGTTAAAGGAAATGCGTTAGAGAGATTTTAAAGCTACGTTCATTTTTAATAAATCCTGAATATTTCAGGATAATCCTGCAGAAGTGTATTATTCTAAAATCATTCAAATCATTCGTTGTATCACTTTAAAAAAACTTAAGATTTTAAAGTACCGCCATTGTTTTACCAACTAAAATTGAGGAAATGATTTAGTGAGCATTTAAAACTACACTCTTTTCTAATAAATCCTAAAAATTTCAGATAATCCTACAGATGGTTATTCTTCCACAAAAATCTAAATACTTCGTTTTGTTAATTTAAAAAAATTAATATTTTAGAGTGCCGCCATTTTGTTTCCAGTTCAAATTCTTAAAATGTTTAAGTAGAGATTTAAAGCTTCATTCATTCTTAATAAATCCTGAAAATTTCATGATAATCCTGCACATGGTTTCTCTTTTACAAACTTTTAAACTCTTTGTTGTATTATTTTTTGAAAACTTTAGATTTAGAGTGCCGCCATTTGGTTTTTTTAACACAAATTGAGGAAATGCATTACTCAGGATTTCAAGCTAAACCTATTCTTAATATATCCTTAAAACTTCAGGATAATCCTGTAGATGGTATTCTTTGAACTCTTGGTTGTATTATTTTTTGTAAACTTTAGATTTAGAGTGTCACCATTTTGTTTTTTTTACACAAATTGAGGAAATGTATTATTAAGGATTTAAAGCTACATCAATTCTTAATGTATCCTGAAAATTTCAGGATAATCCTATAGATGGTTATTCTTTAACAATTATTTAAATAATAATAATAATAATTTAAGTTTTTAGAGTGGCGCCATTTAATTTCCAACTTAAATTGAGGAAAAGCTCTAGTGATTCTTAATAAATCCTGAAAATTTCAGATGAATCCTCCAGTTGATTCAGTCATTTAAACTCTTCGTTGTATTACTTTTTAAATTTTAAGAATTTAGAGTGACGCTGTTTTATTTTTAATAAGAGAGGATTTAAAGCTACGTTTATGTTTCATAAACCTAGAAAATTTCATCAAACATATGTTTATTTTTAACAGTCATTTAAATTCTTCGTTGTATTCATTTGAAAAATTTGTTTGTGTTAAATTTAAAGCTACGTTCATTATTTAATAAATTCTAAAAATTTTAGATGACTATTCCACTCCTATTGCATGTAGCCAATGAAAAGGAGGCATTTTTTATTTTTTAGCCAATCACGTCAATTTATAAGTGAATAAACATCAACTTGCTATTTATTCACCTGAATAAACTGAAGTTAGCTATTTCCCGACAAAAAAATTGAATTAGCCTTGATAAAAAAGTGAAAAACGTTGGTTATACTTATGTCAGTTGTAAGTAGGTTATAAAATCAAAAGGTTAAGTAGGGCTTCATCATCTATAATAAATTCAACGGTGGCAAGTTCTGTACCAAAAAATAAAACTAAAACGAGATCGTGTGTTTGAAAACAATTTGAAGAATTTTGCGCCCATAGAAACTACCAGTCTTTAGCAAAAACTTCAATGGAAACTGTTGCCGCGATTCTAACCGACTGGGAATAGAATATGAATAAGGTAAATGCAAATAATTATAAGGAAGGTGTTGTTTAATCAATGTCGAAATTTTCGGCTAAAATACTGCAGGAGATATATCATTTTAACATAAATATTGAACCGTTCACCGATATTCGTTTCAAGTCGTGGAATAGTCTTTTCAAATACCATTCGTGATGACAATTAAATCGGAATAAATTTTGTCTTTAGTGCATTCAAGTTTGTTGCTTATTCGCGATTTTTATTCGAGCAACTGATAGAAAAAATCACTCGCCTGGCGGCTCGTGATTTTTTTGTGACAGTTGCTCTCATTAAAATCGCTAAGCAACAAACTTTCATGCAAAAACAAAATTTATTCGAGTAAATTGCCATCACTTATGGTATTATTTTTGATTATTCTACGATAATTATTTAAACTTTTCGTTAGAGCGGCATTATTTAGTTTTTTTTATTTCGAATTAAGGGAAATGTGTCGATGGGAATTTAAAGCTGTATTCATTTGAAATACATGTAAAACAAATCTACCCCTATGCCCGCTTAAAACGCGGTGTAAAAATTCTCGGCGACGATTCATTAATTTCACGCTGTCTGATTTTTTGAAATTTCAATTCCATTCCGCACACACACTTTGTAATTAGATTGTTCGTGTGTGAGCAGAATCTGTTGGCACGTGGATAACTAACGCCCTTATTAATATCTGAGTTTCAATGAATATATTAATTTCGAAAAGTTTTTAATATTATATATTGTATAGAACGTTTGAATACTTCTGAAAACTTATATAAAAATGATGAGATTGTTTTTTCTCATCATTTTTAGATCACGACTTTTTTATATCTTTTTTTTTTATTTTGGTGTATAGATGCAGTTAATAAAATTCGAATTTTATCCTGGCGGTTTGTAGATCGTCATCCGTCTCCATCGTAACGTAATTTCTCCTTGAGGGCGATGAGAATTGCAAATGAGCGTCGGCTCTCTGCAGTTTACTTGAAAAATCACTTTTAATATCATCCCGAGTCGGGTAAAGTAAAGAGTACGAAGTACACGCTTCCGGATTAACGTCTGAAAATGGTGAAGGGGAGGAAAGGAAATTGACTTTCTCGTCGACAGCCACGAGATTTATCACCTTAATCCCCCACCATCAGATATAATACATTTGATTTTTTCTGTTTGTTTAATTATGTATGATTAATGTGAAGAGATATTTATATTTTCATCAAATTAGGTTATCTGTTTACCTTAAGAATGGCCAGAGTTGTTAAACGATAAAACGGGTAATTTACATTTTTTTATGGCCCTAACGACTGCCTCTTAATCCTAGAGCTATATACCGTAATTACATCATAAAATCCGGAGGAAATCTTAACTATTAAACTAAATTACGTGATGGAAAGTTTCGTAAAATATATGCAAAAGTTTAAACGTGGTAAAAGTTAAAATGTATAATGAGGAAATTATTTAAAATATATTATGGCAATTTAGTGTGATACTTGATTGAAATATATCTTCGAAAATAGTAATAAAAATCCATGTCACCATTGAAATGTGATTTGTGGTTTTAATAAAATGCTGTTTGTACATCTGTACGTGTTTGCCTCTTGATTAAATTCTGTACTAATTGTGCGCATCGATGTGAAAATTCATCAACTCCACCTCAACATTCAATGTTTGTCGGCCACTTAAAATCATCACAGATTTCGCAATTAATACTTTTATTCGATTTTCCTCATCCATTAATAATACCTTTTGTTCCCTCATATTATTATTATAAATCGAGTTATTGATAACAGGCGAGAGAGGATGGGAATTCGCACTGTCTTCTTACCTGTACCTCATAAATTATGCAAGAGGAAAATTGGACTGTGCTCCTGAATCTTAAAAGGGGAGAAAACGGGGGATTCTCCCTTTTATGAGTTTTACCATTTCACCATTTCTCGGGTGCCGGTGGATTAGGGAAATCGACCGCTTAAATCCTACCGTTATTTCATTTACGAGAAAATAATATTTGATGAGTTTAAGTACTACTTATTAAATAGTAAAAAAATAAGAGATATAAATGAATTTCAGTTTATTACATCGCAAACGTATAAAGAATTTTTAACAGAGGGAGGAAATACATATTTTGCTTCAGTGTGTGGAAAATCAAGTACTTACAATTCACGACGTATGCTCAGGGACATTCGATAAACTGAAATAAGCAACACGGACTTGTGAACGTGCACAGAAATCTTTAAAAATAAAAAAAATAATTCTGTTCAAATTTTATGTAATAAATTAATTTCTCCGTACAATTAATATTAATTTTATAATGTAATAGTTTACATAAGAACACTAATTATAATAATTGTACGGAGAGAAAGGAACGCGTTAAAATTTAATTTCCGCCACCGCTCCGACAATTCATTCCACTCCCCCCCAAACCTCCCCCCTAAAATTCCCCATTTACGAACGAATCGTTTAATTCGTACCGTAGAGTACGAACCCTTTTGTCCTCTGCACAATAAATTTTGAAGAATAATAAAACACCGTCGATAAATTAAATCACGGTGTTTATTCGGCCTCCACCCGTACACCCTCCACCTCAACAACAAAAAAATACAAATACAGCTGGGAAAAAATGTTCATCCGAACATCAGGTCAGATATGGCCGTAAAGCCTAAACATTTCGGAATGAAATTAATGATGAAAATCGTCCTATTCTCGTCGTCTGATTTATTAATGAACATTCCTTTATTCCATTCCGGATTAGAAATGTTAGCATTTGTTTTGTCAGACCTTGTTGTAATGACAATTATTCCCTGGACGGACATTTCAGTTTATTTATTACGTATGTGTTCATTAATGCTTAATAATTTTATTCAGATAATTTTTCCGATGACCTTCTGCTATCTTTCTGGTATCATCATGCCATGCTCAAAGAACTTCTGGCCTTTCACAGCAAAAAAATGAATGAATTGATTGTTTACCATTCAAAGAGTTTTGCAAAGATTGGAACTAATAGTAGTCGAACGGTGCAAGGTCTTGTGAGTATGATGGATGGTTCATCAAATCCTACACAAGCTCCAGCAACTTTTGGTGGGTTACTAAACTTGTGTGTGATCTCACGATGTAACCCTTACGATTAACCAATTATTGCTGCTTTTCGTTGATGGCTTTATTAAATTTGTTCGATCTCAAAGTACACGACACCAAATTCAAAACATGACCTCCTTTTGATGGATATTTGCTTTCGAAGTGGTTGCAGCATGTTCACCAAGATCGTTTTCACTCCACATTGTCGTAAACTATTAATTTCTCATCGCTAGTGACAATACGTTCAAGAAAATCATTTTCATTGTTCTTCAAGAGCTTGCCGCAGGCGTTTATACGCTTTGTTGAATAAATTTCTTTGAGTTCACGTGGAACACAAATATTAATGCCTTCACTTTGTGATACATTTTGATAATTCAAAATAAGTAAAACACTTAACTCTGTTGATATCACTTTTTAATATTGAGTTTATTCCCCGTCATTTACAACTGGTCATCCGTAACGACGAAGAGTTGAATAAACTACTTTCTGGCATTACGATCGCCCAAGGAGGTATGCTGCCCAACATCCAGGCTGTACTCCTTCCCAAGAAGACGGAAAAGAAGCCCTAAAAAGGTTTCTCATTCCATCTCAACTAACATATCTCAGTTTCCACGGTCGTACAAGAAATGTATTTTGGTTTTGTTGGTTATATTAAGTACATATTTCACTTTATTGTTGAATTCTCGTTTGACGTTTGAATGAAAATATACACAAAACCTATTCAAAATTTTTCTTTGTGTGGATGTGTGTATGTTTGAGATACGATTTTTCAGGTGTTGTGTCCGAGAGCCGTCGGCGTCGACATTTTCTGCGGATTAACATCGATCAGAGTCTATTTATGTAAAGTGGCTTTTACGAATTTACATACAGACTGATTCCGGGTGTTGCTTTATAAATGGTGGGGACGTGGAAATCGTTAAAATCGCAAAATAGTCCGCTGATAAATCTACCTATTTACTCGATCATCAAACGAGATTTCTGTTGCGACCTCGTTAAAACTTATTGAACTGAATTATTTATATAAATAGATGGATTTTTTTTTAAAAGGAAAATAATAAGGAAGTATTTAAGCATGTAATGCAGGTAGATTCTGTTGTTGATGTTTAATGAATTGAAGAATATTCACGATTTGATTTGAGTTGTGCGAAATTAATTGAATTAAAACACTTTGTTATTTTACATTTAACATTTCGAAATGTACATCTGACATATAAAAATAAAAGTGAAGGAAGGAAATAACACAGTGTTTTAATTTTCAAAGAATAACAAACACAACCAAGACACTTCAAAATGAATAAGTTTTACATCAAATAAACTTTCTAGAAAGCATATCTCATCAAGATATAAATTAGTCTTCATCTGTCAAAAGGTTTTCCAAAATAGAAATGTATAGGATAAGAAAAGATTTTCTACAAAATTTTTGATCGACATTAATCTTTACAATTCCTAAAAACTTACAATTAACAACTAATGTTACCAATTTAATAACAATTGGCAACTTGATTTTGTCATTTTGCATATGTTTTCAACTACCGTTTGTTATCCGTTTACTGCTAATCATAATTTCGTATATTTTGTCAATTTTCATTCATCAGCTATTATTTGCTATATGTTATTTGTCATTTTGTTATTAATGATTTGCTAATTGTCATTTGATATTTTATATTTGATCTTGACTGTTTTATGTTAAGTGTCAGTTGTCATTTGTCATCTACTATCTGATCTATGTCATTTGTCAATTAATATTTATCATATTAACAATGACATTTCGTCATTTTATATTTGCTGTCATTTTCATTAGCCATTTATCAATTGACTGTTATCATTTTTCTCTCCTTTATATTTATTGTCATCTGTCGTTTGTCAATTGCTATTTGTGGTTATTTCTCATTTTAATTTCTTGTCTTATTTTTTATTTATTTATCATGGGTCAATTTTATTTTCCATTTTGCTATTGTCAATTTTCATGTCATTATTTAATTGCCATTTAAATTTTTATCAATTGTCAATATTTGTCACTTTTAAAAATTCATTTGTGATATGCCAATTGTCGATATTTTTCATTTTAAACATTCATTAGTGATAAGTAGAGAGCGGATAAAAAAGCTTAAAAAATGTGAAAAAAAGCACTTAAAAAGGCACAAAATTTAGAGAAAAAAAGCATTAAAAAAGCATAAAAACAGGAAAAAAGCATAAAAACACGAAAAAAGCACTAAAAAAGCATTAAAAGGCACAAAATTTAGAGAAAAAAAAGCATTAAAAAAGCATAAAAACAGGAAAAAAGCATAAAAACACGAAAAAAGCACTAAAGAAAACTATATTTTCTTGATATGTTACACGTTTATCAACATATTTTACAAAGAAATTTGGCTTAAAACTAAAATAAACATACTTTCTTTACGCAATATATAATGTCATGTAAGTATTTAAAAATTAAATTGTAATTTTGTATACGTTTCAAAATAACTAAAATCTATTCATAAAAATAGTAGATCATTAAATGTTGTTCTAAGGGTTTAATTGTAAAAATTATTACTTTTGACGCTCAATAAATTTTTGAAAGTAGAAAAGCTTCTCTTTATTTTAAATTATAGCTGGATCCATTTGAAAATTGCCATTCAAAATCAAGTTTAATTTATTTAATATTAGAAATCCTTCATTTTCAACGAATGCTTCTTTCGATATTATTTTGATTTCTTGGCCAATGCATGCAGGTATTTTCTAAAATGAATCTGCTTTTATAAAGATTTGATTGTGTTGCTCACAAAATTTAAACGCGATTTTATGTAACTCAATTGTTTTGAAGGAAGCTCTTGTTTCTTAAGAACTGTTTAACAGTCTTTAACTGATTTGCTTGTCGTTTCGGGAAAGTTGTATATAACCTTATTAAATTCTTCAAAATTGTTCGCATAGTACATTGTAGCATATAGCCAAATTCCCCATTTTGTTAGCACTGGTTTATGGGGCAGTGAGATATCAGATAATGACTTCTTGAATAATTGTACTCACAGAAGAATATAAGAACTATTTTTCCATATTTAATTAAATCTACAAATGGAAATTTCATTCTTATAGTTTCAGAAATTCATTTCTATTCATGTGCTAAACTTGTACAATGCACAAAATGCATTATTAGTAAAATTTTGTAACTTGGTATTGTCTACGGCAAAAATAAGCTTGTTAGTCCATCATTTATGAATTTTGCTATAATGTTATTATCAGTTTTCTTCAATTCTTTTGTATATATCAAAATACTGTTGGTCGGATGTATTCATGTTAAACTCATATTATTAAATTAAACAAGTCTGTGGTTTCATCCACACCAAACCACATATAATTATTGTTAATAATATCTTTAATTTTTGTATGGTTTCATAGTATCTAAGATCTACATAATTTTTTCTCGGGAATGCGTATTTTACAATATTTTCCCAAGAAAGATTTAAATGCATTATTTTGTAATTTTCTTAAAGGGATATTAGAATGTAAAAGTATTTTGCACGAATGTGAATTTAATTGAAGATGATGCTAAAGATTGTGAAATTGTGCTGTTTTGTTAGTTCAGCTTTGAACTTTTTCAAATGTTCTTGACGTAGTGTTGTTATAACATGTTTTACATACAAGTCTTGACTAGTTAGGATGCAGTTGGGAACTAAAATAAAACTTACTATTTTTAAACATGCCTTACAAAATAATGTATAATTTTCACTTATTAATTCTGGATAGCCTCTAATTAATTCTTGTATTGTGGTTTTCACCTTTTGCATTATGGGTTAAATATACATGTGAATTATATAATATAATTTATCTGTGATTTCCCAGGTTAATACGATTCACGCATATAGTAATTTTTGATAAATAATCAAAGTTTTTGGAATGTCAATTCAATAGTTTATGAATGCGAGTTTGAATATGAAAATTAACGAAAACGGTAAATATGCGCCAGTCGTCACATCGGTACTTTTGCCGAGAGAAGGAAATTGATACGGTTGCAGAACACCTAATTATTAGCTATCACTTAAATTTGTTTACATTTAATACTTACTGGGGCCCCTATTTATTTTTTAACGACGTTTACATCCGGAATATCATAGGTGTGATTCCTATGAAGCGTTCGTCTGTATTATCTGAATAATGAGACGGTCTATTATATCTACTTATTTATAAACGAATCCATTGTAAATTGGTAATTTATACTAATATTTATTAATAATAAAATTCATTATAATTATTGTATCATATTATGAAGATTTTTAACAATTATGTCGTCAAAAGACACGAAGAAAATATGTAATACAAATATAATCTATAAATGATGGGATACAGATTTTTACGAAAATTCTCTATATTAGGACATTAATTTAATATCAGCGTGAAATTATTATTAAATGTTTTTTAAATGTTTAAGAAAATGCTCCAAATAAGCATCAAAATCTAAAAAAAGCATGAAAATAAGCATAAAAAGTCAAAATAAGCACAAAAAGTCAAAATAAGCAAAAAAGCCCAAAAAAACTTAGCGCTAAGTAATCACATTCTTCAAGATTCGTATAGATATTAAGAAATTTTTTCGATGCTATTAATATTATGGATAAGCATAATGCTAGAAATCCGCTCTCTAGTGATAAGTCATTTATTATCAATTTTAATTTACATTTGTAATTAATTATCATCAATAAATTACTATTATTAATATTTTGTCATTTATCATTATGCATTTGTTTTCAACTACCATTTGTTATTCCTTTACTGTCATTAATTAATTTACATATTTTGTCAATTTTCATTCATCAGCTGTTTTCTGATGCATGTAATTTATCGATTGTCATTTGTTATTTGCTAATTTTTTATATTTAATGCTAACTTTTCTATGTTAAGTATCAGTTGTCATTTGTCATCTATTATCTAATCAATGGCATTTGTCAATTTATATTTATTATTTTGTGATTGTTGTCATTTTTTTTTTCATTTGCTTTAATCCTATTTTAATCATGTTAAGTAACATTTGGCATTTTATATAGTTTTCAAGTATTTTCATTTGTTTCTTTTTGCTTTCATTGTTTTCTTTTTAATAAAAATAATTGATAATCAATGAAAGCGAAAATGATTAAAAAAGGGTCGAAGAAGAAAGTCAAAACAATTAAATTCGAAAATATTTTTAAATTTTGAAAAGAAACAATCGGCAACCAATCAAATTAGTTTACTGGTTAAAAATAAATGAATATAATCAAAAATTTACTTCAATTAAAAAAGCAAATTTCTGGAAGAAACAAAAATATTAACAAAAAAGAGCTTTTTTATGAAATAATTAAATCATTGGAAATTTACAAAGGAAAGAAAACAATGGACATTCGATAAAAGTAGTCGCCCATTGGCAAAAAAATAACGAACGATAACAATTGAATAGAGGAATAATATTTAAACATTTAATTATACTTAAAAAACAGTTGAAATAATTTTATCTTTATAAAAATTAATTTTCAAGAATTTTTGCTAAATATGTAACTGATTGTCAATTGTTTTTAGTTTAAACATCCCAAAATTTCAAATTGATTTTTCATGCTGTAGTCAATTGTTTCAACGTTTTTAATTTTTCTTAACAAATTTCAACTTTCTTTTTGTTTTAGCATTATTTTTTAAATTTCAACTGTATTTTTTTAATTATATGTATAATTTTTAATAATTTTTTCTCGCTGAATTTTGTTATCAATATTCAACTGTTTTTATCCATTATCAATTGTTTTCTTTCATTTATTCAACTGTAAAAATAATTTTCAATTTATCGACAATATTTAAATATTATTATCGCGATTAAAGAGCACATCATCCAACCACCCCCCTCCATTATCCCTTCCATCCACCATCCTTTCCTTTCATCTACCCTTCCCTCCCCATTCTCCTTCCTTCCCCCACCCTTAAATATAGAGGTCACAAAAATAAGGAGAAAAAAATGCAAACATAAAAACAGAAAATTGTTTTCGCTTTTATCGAATGTCAATTTTTTTAAATGTTTATAATTATTTAAAAATTTTAACTGTTCCTTTCTTTAATGCCACCTTCCTCCGTTTTGTTTGCTTCTTTTTCTTCAATTTTTTTCGTCAAAAATCAAATGATATAATCGTTTGTCTATTATTTTTTTTAAACAATTTCAATTGTTTTCTCAAGTTCAGTTAATTGTTTTTAATTTTTAATTGTTTTCATTCGTTTATGTACAAACTTCTAAAAAGTATTAGTTATTTTTAGTATTTTAACACTTTTGTTAAAGATGAACTGCTAAAGACAATGCTGGAAATTTATAGAATTCTTAAAGATGAATTGCTAAAGAAATCCTGAAAGTTCAAAAAAGATTTTTGCAATTTAAAGAAGAAATGAAAATTTTTAGAAACTTGAAAGAACAATTTATGAAAATTTCTAGAAACCCTAAAGAGAATTTCGACAATTTGCAAGAGAAAATGCTGGGAAATTCTAGAAATCTTAATGATGAACTGCTAAAGAAATTCTGAAAACACAAAATAGACTCTTGTAATTTGGAAGAGAAATGGAAATTCTAGAGATCAATTGAATTGCAATTTCTGGAAACCTCAAAGAGAATGTCAGCAATTTATAAGAGATAAATCTTAAAAATGAATTGTTAAAGAAATTCTGAAAGCTTAAAAAAGATTTTTGCAATTTAGAAAAGAAATGGAAAATTCTAGAAATAGATATTTTGAAAACCTAAAACGGAATTTCGTCAATTTGTGAGAAATTCTAGCTATCTTAATTATTAATTGCTAAAGAAATTCTGAAGACACAAAATAGACTATTGCAATTTGGAAGAGAAATGGAAATGGAAAGATTTGATAAATCAATTGATGGAAATTCCTGGAAACCACAAAGGGAATGTCGGCAGTTTCTAAGAGAGCATGCTGGAAATTTCTAGAAATTTTAAAGATTAACTTCTAAAGAAATTCTGAAAACCCAAAAATAATTCTTTAAATTGAGAAGATAATTAAGAAATTCTAGAATTAAAAAAAAATTGATGGAAATTTCTGGAAACCAGAAACCGAATTTCGACAAGTTGTAAGAGAAAATGCTGGAAAATTCTAGAAATCTTAAATATGAATTGCTAAAGAAATTCTGAAAACTCAAAAAAGATTCTTGCAATTTAGAAGAGAAATGGAAAATTCTAGAGACTTGAAAAAACAATTGATGGCAATTTCTGAAAATCCCAAAGAGCAAATTATCTTTACACTTGAAAATGTAGAAAATGAAGAAATTGAAATTAATTGAATGAAATTACAATATTCCTAAGTTCTCAAAGAAGAAACTCTTTAAGCAGTTGAAAATTAAAAAAAGAACTGAAATATGCCTAAAAACAGTTGAACGTGTTTTGGAAAACAGTTAAAAATTTTAGATAAAGAATAAGCAGTTGAAATTAAACGATTAAAAAAAACAACTAAAATACGCCTAATATACAGTTGAGTTTGAAAATGTTTTTAAAAAGAGTAGAAAATTATCTATAATTCTACAATTGAAATAAAAAATTCTTAAAACCCTTTACAAAAAACAAACTATTGAAAATTTTTCTAATAGTAAGAATTGAGAGTTCTTTTTTGGAGTCAGTTTTAACTGCTTTCTTTTTTTTTAATATATTTTTTTAATAACTTCGTTCGTTACGTTTTTCGTCAATATTCAACTGATTTTATCCATTGTCGATTTTTTTATTTAAACAATATCAATTGTTTTCTCGAGTGTCATTTAAATTTTAAAGCTTTTGTTATTATTTATTTATTTATGTAAAATAATGTTCACTAGTTTTTCGTCATTATTAAAAATACTCAATAATTCTAAAAATATTAGTTTTTTTTTCGCAGATATTCAATTTTTTTACTTCAATTGTTTATAATTGCTTATATTTATAATATTTTTGATAGATTTATCAATTGTTTTTTTCCAATTTTTTAATAATTTTATACATTTAGCATTGTATTACAATAATCTTATCACTTCTGTGAATTGTTTATGTTTTGTAATTTACTCGATTAACTATTTTAGTCAAGCAGGGAGAAACTTTTAAACGAAAATTAGAATTACTCGGAATGAGACGACGCGATCCGTTAACAGCGGACCAAACAATTAATTTCTTAGAACGCGAACATTCTTGATTACGTCCACATGCCTGCAAATTAGTTTAGGGAATGTTGTAAAAAAAACTATTTAGATTAAATTTTCAAACAATAATTGAATAAAATCATAACTTATTATTTATCATACTTTTATTTTAATATTATTTCATGGTAATTGAAGGGTGTACTAAAGTCCACCCACCCATCCTACATATAAACAAAAACTTAAGCTGAAAATTAATTGAATAATTAATAATTATGCTGTAAATTTGGATAATTTAAAACGTAATTGTAGGTAGAATTATTTTGTGTATGTAGGGTGGGTGGGTTTCCTCTATCACGCCCTTCAATTCATAAAAATACGTACGCCAATTTTTCATAAAGATTATATAGTTAAATAAGTTTTTGAATAAATAATAATAAGTGCATACACTTATAATTAAGAATAATTAAATAAAACCCTGAAGTATGATTTTGTGGTTATAGGGTGGGTTAGAGGCCACCCTCCCACACTACATATAAATTTAAAACTTAAACCAAAAATTGCGTTGAAATTCCTTTATATTATCATCAATAAAACTATTTTTAAATATTTGGTAATTCAAAGAGTAATTATGATTGAGTGAAGTGAACTTACATATGTAGGGTGGGTAATTGTCCACCCTATAAATATATAAATTAAGTACTTGTATGAATTAATAATTTTCCTTTTCTTAATTATAAAATAAATATTAATTAATTCCTATTAAAGACCAATCAAATCTACACTTATCCATAAAATTATAATTAGAAAAAACTCGTTACCCCTTTTTCCCCCCCGTTAAATTTAATTCCATAGGAGCTCAGAATGAAAATTACATTTCCTGCGTTCCGCCGTTTTACACCATTTTCCCTCTCTCTAATCAGATTCTATATTTCAACAAAATTCGAAAAGGAGAGGAGATTCAATTCTATTACGTACGGAATAAAAAATTAAATTCAATTTAATTGATCTGATAGAAAATTATTATTATTATCATTATTATCATTAAATATTACAGCAACTATTATTGTGTGAGATGTAATTTCTATTCTTTTCCTCTCAGCACAATCTAATTGATTCCGATTGTAATCGATTACACGAGCGACATCAAATTGGAAAACGTTTAATCTCACCAATTTTGAGTCGAGCTCTAAATGGGGTTGACGGGGGCAAGGGGGGTTGTAGAAGGGAATAGGAGGAAACTGCCGGAGTGGATCAATTACGGATGGAAAGTGCGTGCAAATAATTATACCGCATGCAAATGGATTCTCGTGCGTAAATAAATTATCAAGTTGGAAAATCTTTGGCGTGTCAATAAATCTATCGGCTGTAATTTATTATTTAATTAAATATTTACTATATTATCTGACATTGAGTAGATTTTCAAATATATACACACAATTACATTCATTGTTTCATTTGATTAAAGCTCCGAACCTTGATATTTTATTTCCAAACACCATTGGTCAATTGATTATCATTTTTTTTAATTTACTATTTTATATTGACTTTATTGGTTTTAAAATAATTCAAAGGAGTAGTTTCATTTTTATGAATTCTAATCGCTAATTGCATTATTCGTTTCGTTTGAAAAAGTTACAATTTTGTTTTCAGACATCGTACGTTTTCGTTTTTTTTTTAAATTAAAATTCCGAATGTTGTTATTTTATTTTCAGGAACTATACTTCAATTGTTTATTATAAGTTTTAAAAATAAATTGTTACTGCAAAGATTTACAAAATTTTAAACCATTTATTTACAGAAGTGGTTGATTTTTTATAATTTTTTAAATTGCATTTTTCGTTTCCTTAATTAATTAAAATTCTCACGTTGCCATTTTGTTTTCAGATAACGTACGTCATTTGTTTATTATTACTTAAAAAATGTACTCAGATTTATCAATTTTTAAGGAGTATTTAAATTAAATTTAATCATTTCCTTTGATTAAAGTTTCAAACGTTAGTAGTATGTTACTAAACTTCGTACGTCAACTGATTATTAATATTTTTGAAAATACACTATGTCGGCTTGAATCTATATATTTTAAAACAATTTTCACGAGTGGTTGATTGTTTTTTAAATTTTTTAATCGCCTATTGCTTTTTTTTATTTTCTCTGATTAAAGCTCTGAATGGTTGTTAGTTTATTGTCAAGCATCGTATGTCAATTGTTTATCATTATTTAAAAAAATACATTAGTGGTAGCTGGATTTATAAATTTTTGAACCAATTACTTGAGTGGTTAAGTATTTATCAATTACTCAATAAATTATTGCTTTTTCGTTTACGTTAGCTAACTTTCCGAAAGCTACCATTTTGTTTCCAGACACCGTACGTCAATTGTTTATTAATATTTTAAAGAATACACTATTACTGCTCTAATTGATGATTTTTGAAAATATTTACACAAGTGATTAATTCTTTATGAAATTTTCAATCGATTGTATTTTTCGTTTCCTTAATTAAAATTCAATCGTTCCTTTTTTGTTTCTAGGCATCAATTGTTTGTTATTATTTTTTAATAGCTTATTGCAGATTACATTTATCAATTTTAAAACCATTTATTATAGTAGTTAATTTTTTATCAATTTTTTAATCACCAATTGTATTTTTAGTTTTTTTAGTTTTCAAGTTTCGAACTTCAGTTGTTTATTATTAGTTTTAAAGTTACACTTGTTTAGCTTGGATTTACAAATTTTGAAATCGATGATTGCATTTTGAATTTTCTTTCATTAAAGTTCCAAACATTGCCATTTTGTTTCTAGGCATCATAAGTCAATTGTTTATTATTATTTTTAAAACCACACTATTATAGCTCATAATTACTAATTTTTAAGCTTTTTACACAAGTGATTGATTTTTTATGAAATTTTCAATCGTCGATTGCATTTTTCGCTTTCTTCAATTAAAATTTCAATTGTTGTTATTTTGTTTTTAGGCACCGTGTATCAATTGTTTTTTTTATTATTTTTCAAACTACATAATTTCAGATTGGATGTATCAATTTTAAAAACCATTTGTTATAGTAGTTAATTTTTTATAATGTTTTAATTAATCACCAATTGTATTTTTAGTTTCTTTCGTTTAAACTTTAGAACATTGTTGTTTTGTTTTTAGGCACTATAGGTCAATTATTTATTATTATTTTTAAAGTTACACTATTTTAGCTTGGATTTACAAATTTTGAAAGCAATTTCTGAAGTGGTTGAGTGTTTGTAAAATGTTTAATCGCTAATTGCATTTTTAATTTCCTTTCATTAAAGTTCAAAACATTGCCATTTTGTTTCTAGGCATCATAGTCCAATTGTTTATTATTATTTTTAAAACCATACTATTATAGCTGATAATTACTAATTTTTAGGCTTTTTACACAAGTGATTGATTTCTTATGAAATTTTCCATCATCGATTGCAATTTTCGTTTTCTTTAATTAAAATTTAATTGTTGTTATTTTGTTTTTATGCATCGTAAATCAATTGTTTCTTATTATTTTTAAAACTACATAATTGCAGATTGGATGTATCAATTTTAAAAACCATTTATTATAGTAGTTAATTTTTTATATACATTTTTTAATCACCAATTGTATTTTTAGTTTTTTTAGTTTAAAGTTTCGAACATCATTGCTGTTTTGGTTTTAGGCACTATACTTCAATTGTTTATTATTAGTTTTAAAAATACACTATTTCAGCTTCGATTTACTAATTTTGAAAGCAATTGTTGAAGTGGTTGAGTGTTTGTAAAATTTTTAATCGCTGATTGCATTTTTAGTAGTAACATATATTTATTGACAAATTTTGTACATATTTACATTAAAATGATAAATAATGTATGATGTGTTAGTGTATTAATCTGTCAAAAGGCTATCGACCAGAGGTCTTTCTGCCTTGTCTTGTCCAGTCATATGGCGTCAGTCGTTAGTGAGTAGATGCATGAAGTGATGAAATGAAATCAAAAATGGTAGAAAGTGGGTTTTTAAATTTAGGGATTATGTGTGGGTTTCTAGGAAGACAGTATAGGGATAAAATGTGAAAGTTAAAAGGATTTTTGGCGAATTTTTCTGATAGGAATCGAAGACGTTCTAGGATGGGGATAACTAAAGTAGTATCATAGAGGAGCTGATTGGAGGGATTGTGTAGAGGATTAAGAGGATGACGGAGTTTTGTTAGGGTACGAAGGGATGCTCGCTCGCTAACTTCAATATTACGGGAGGTTGGATTGCTGGTGTTGGGATAGAGGGCACAACCATAGTCAAGTAGTGGGCGGCAGATCATCTTGTAGATTTTTACGGCAGTTCTGGTATTAATACCATTGTTTTTGTATGTTAAACTTCTAAAGCATTTTGCCCTAGAAGTAATTTTGCTTTTTGTTATGGCTGTATGTTTTTTAAAATTAATTTTTTGATCTATGGTTATGCCCAAGTACTTAATGGAAACTGAGGGAGGGATCGCAGTTTGGGAAATATGGACTTTGTGAGGTGAATTATTGCTGCGGTGATAAGGGATTAGGAGCTGTGATTTGTGAGGATTGATTTTAATGCGCCATTTTGCAAACCATCGTTGAAGGGAGTCAATAAGCTCTTGGAGGAATTGGAGGGCTTTTGGTAGTGTGGGAGCATGTGTGACTAGGGCAGTGTCATCTGCAAATTGCAGGAGGTATTTGGATGGATTAAAGTAGAGAGGATCAGGGTTGTAGATATCAGCACAAAAAATGTTATATAACAGAGGTGAGAGAGGAGAGCCTTGAGGGAGTCCTTGTTCGGGAGTAAATGGAGAGGAGAATGAATTATGGATTTTGACTTTTAGGGATCTATTACAGAGGAATTGTTTAATAATGAAAATGATATGAGGAGGGATATTTAGAAGGTGGCACTTGTATAGTAAGCCTTGATGCCAGACAGAGTCAAAAGCTTTCTGGACATCCAAAAATAGAGCTGCTGACGCTTTGCCTTCGAAGTGGGATGTTTGAAAGTTTGATACTAGGATAGTGAGTGGCAAAGAAGTTGATCTGTGGGGAAGAAAACCAAATTGGTATTTAGGGATTTGATTGGAGATTAGTGAGAGGATTTTGTTTTTGAGAAGGGACTCGTATATCTTTCCAATAACAGGTAGAAGGGTAATAGGGTGGTAGCTGGATAATAAGGTAGAGGGTTGGTCGCGTTTGGGGATACAGATTACAATTCCTATTTTCCAAACGTTCGGGAAATATTGATTTTTATATAGAAAATTGATGTTGTTAAGGATGTAATCATGGATGTGGAATGGAAAGGATTTTAGGATGAGTCTATGTATGTGGTCATGTCCAGTCGCTGTATTTTTCCCTTTCTTTAAAATACTAAAGTACTCGTCGTGTGTAAAAATGTCAGTCGGTTCTGAACAGTTGTTTTCTTCAAAATATTTAACGTACCAGTCATTAACTTTTTTAAAATTAGTCCGGTCAAAGTTGGGGTCCTCTGTCATTGAATAGGTCAAGTTAAAATTGTCAGCAAATTTTTGGGCAATTACGTCAGGGTCTGTAAAGGTCTCGTTAGTGGTCGGGTCGAAGATTTTCTGTAAAGTGTCTGTTTTTTTGTATTTACTGAGTTTTTTAATCTCCGACCAGAATTTTTTCCCTTTAGAGTCGTTAATTCTGCCACAAGTGTTTATCCAAACGTCCGTCTTGAATTCGTTTATAAGTGTTTTAATGTCTTTGTTAAGCTTGTTAAATTTTTGTCTAAGTTCAGTTGTGTCCGTCAGTTGTATGTCTCTGTACAATTGTCTTTTAAATTTGATAAGTCGAAGGATGTATTTTGGGAGGGGATATTTATAAAATTGTTTTGCTATTTGGGGTGTGTTTTGTATAATGGAAGAAGAAAGGAATTCATTGAAGTGGGTGATAGAATTAGGATTAATGGAAGGATTAGCGGTAATGTATTCTGAAACTTCTGCTTGGACTCTGTCTGTGTTGCATTTATTAAAATTATAAGTGAAAGTGGGAATTTGTTGAGGAGGAACTAGTGGGATTTTAATTTGAAAACGGATGGCAAGGTGGTCAGAACACAAATCAGGGACTAGATTAACGGAGTGGATAAGGTGTTGGATATTTTGTGTACAAAGTAAAACATCGGGGGTGGTGGCTTGTGAATCATTCATAATAAAGGTCGGAGGAGTAGGAATGCGTATGAAGCTGGAGTTGGATAGGAATGAAGACAAATGACGGGATTTGGTTTTGTTTAAATTAAAATCACCTAGGATGATGGCGTTATCAAAGAGGGATGCTTTAGTAAATATGGAATCGTCAATTGGGGAATGGGGATGTATATACACTAAGAACAGATTGATTTGGAAAGATGGAAATGATAGAGTGAAGTGGAGACATTCATTGAGCGGATAGTTGATTTTAGGAGGATTAGCTTTACCAAGTTTAATGGAAGGATGAGCTGCCGCTATTGACCCCCCTCTGATGTTACGATTATGAATATTAGCTGGAATTTGCAAAAATGGCCAGTTTTGGAATGAAAAAGGACGTTGGGATTTGGTTTCAACTAGCATGCAGACATGTGTGGGATTATTTGACAGGTAGTTATAAAGGATATAGGATTTGTTAGCTAACGAGTTTATGTTGGAATATATTAGGTTTAGATTATGGAACATTAATAACTGAATGGGCAGTGCGAACGCCTTCGATGGGGGCAGTGGGAATTATGTTGGGAGCAGATAGGTCG
This sequence comes from Ontholestes murinus, assembly GCA_963969525.1. Taxonomy (NCBI): domain Eukaryota; kingdom Metazoa; phylum Arthropoda; class Insecta; order Coleoptera; family Staphylinidae; genus Ontholestes; species Ontholestes murinus. The sequence goes on from OZ018396.1 coordinate 35,133,468, forward strand.
AACATGACCACAAACATTCGATTGCCTGAAAATGATACATGAGAGTCGACATTATATGAATTAATAAAGCGATCGCGAAGTTTTTTCAATAGCGCCTGTCTGTCGGTGTTAGTGGGGTTATTAATTTCTGTTGTGTACGTGTCAAGAATATGGTCGTGCAGGGTGAATGATTTATGTAGTCGTGATTGTTTAGTCTGTTCGTCGTCAATGTCCGATGATTTTTTATTGGTGCAGTGAATCTTGATGTTTGGAATCCCTTCTATGGGCTGGCGTGGGCGATTGGGACATTTGATGGACCAGGCGCCGTGGTCGTCTTTGCCGCATGAGGTGCACTTTGTCGGGAGTTGGGTCGGGCAGGCGGCGGTGAAGTGTTCTCCTGTGCATTTAGCGCAGCGAATTTTGTCTTTACAGTCGGCTGTGACATGATCGAACTTAGAACATTTGTTGCAAGGTGCAGGCAAAGGTTGTGGTGCCTTGCTTTCTTCAACCGGGTATACCTTGCACATATACCTGAATTGTTGTTGAATTAGTAGTGTATATGCATTATGTGATGCGGTTATTATACGGACCATTCTGGTTTTAAGTCCAGTTGCCTTCGAAATAATTCTACGGCAGAAGCGGTGTTCAATTCCGGCTGAGTTTAAATGCGCGCTGATCGCCGCGTCTTCGATTTCGGGCTCAAGTGATCGGATCACGCATGAGTAGGACGGTGCTGCTGGGTTGCGCTCACGAGGCACGGTGTTTAACGGCGCGAAGGAGCGAATGATGTTTTTGCCTTGTAGTATTTTAAGGTTATTTTCGCACGTGCCTCTAGTTCGGTTGGATTTTGCAATGAAGCCTTGTTTTGTTTTGATTAGGATAGCGTCTTTGTCGTTTATATTATTTATCCATAATTGGACCATTTGAAGACGCGTATAGTCCGAGGTAGTGTTAAAAGTGTATGTGTTTACAAATTGTTGTGAGTGTTGTGTGGATGTTGTTGAGGGTGTTGCGCTCGGTAGTGTATGATTGTTAGATGTTGAGGGTTTTGTTGTGTTTAAATTTGTTGTACTTGCCGTTATCGATTGTGAAGTGTCCATGTCCGAGGAGCTGCTGTCCGTATCGCACGCAGGCGAAGTTTGCCTTTTTTTGTTTTCTTGTTCGGGTTCGTCCCTTTTAGGCCGGCCTCTCTTCCGCTTGCCACTTTTGGATTTAGACTTTATTTTCCCTACCGTTGTAGTAGAGTGAACCATAATTAACAAAGATATATAAACGCTAGTCTGCAGAGCACGTATGCACAGCTAGGCAGTTGGGTCGCGAGTGCGCATTTTTAATTTCCTTTCATTAAAGTTCAAAACATTGCCATTTTGTTTCTAGGCATCATAAGTCAATTGTTTATTTTTATTTTTAAAATTATATTATTATAGTTGATAATTACTAATTTTTAAGCTTTTCACACAAGTGATTGATTTTTTATGAAATTTTCAATCATCGATTGCATTTTTCGTTTTCTTTAATTAAAATTTCAATTGTTGTTATTTTGTTTTTAGACATCGGAAATCAATTGTTTCTTATTATTTTAAAAAATACATCATTGCAGATTGGATGTATTAATTTTAAAACCATTTACTGTAGTAGTCGATTTTTTATAAATTTTTTATTCACCAATTGTATTCTTTTGTTTATTGTTTCGCACATTGTCGTTTTGTTTTTAGGCATCATACGTCGATTGTTTATTATTATTATTTTTTTAAATACGCTATTTCAGTTTGGATTTATTATTTTCAAACTATTTATTCAAGTGGTTGATTTCCTATGACTTTTTCAAACATTTTTTGCTACTTTTAATAAAAATTGCGAACGTTGCCGTTTTGTTTTTTATGCACCGTACGCTAATTAATTGTAATATTTTTTAGTACAGTATTATAGCTTAGCTGTAATAAATTTGAGATTTTTTGTAAAATTTTTAATCGCTGATTGTATTTTTCATTTCCCTTCATAAAAGTTCGGTTGCTATTTTGTTTCTAAGCAACATACGTCGATTGTTTATTATTATTTTTAAAATCATACTATTATAGCTGATAATTATTAATTTTTAAACTTTTTACATAAGTGGTTGATTTTTTATGAAATTTTCAATCGTCGATTGTATTTTTCGTTTTCTTTAATTAAAATTTCATTTCTATTTTGTTTCTAAACATTGTATATCGATTGTTTATTATTATTTTTAAAACTACGTCATTGCAGATTAAATGTGCCAATTTTAAAACAATTTACTTTAGTGATTGATTTTTTATAAATATTTTATTCACCAATTGTATCTTTCACTTCCTTTGCTTCGAATATTGCTGTATTTGTACGTCAATTGTTTATTATTATTTTGAAAATTATACTATTGCAGATCGAATTTGCAAATTTTCAAAGCATTTACTCAAGTGGTTAATTTTTTATGGATTTTTAAAATTGCATTTTTAGTTACCTTTGATTAAAATTCCGAACTTTGACGTTTTGTTTTTAAGCACCGTACGTCAATTGTTTATGATAATTTTTAAAATTACGCAATTAAAACTCAAGTTTAAAGAATGTGATACGATTTACTGAAGTGGTTGATGTTTTTTATAAATTTTTTAATCGCTGATTGTATATTCCAATTCATTTCGTTAAATTCCGAACGTTGTTATTTTGTTTCTAGGCACCATACGTCAATTGTTTATTATTATTTAAAAAATATATATTACTATTATTTAGATGTATAAATTTTTAACCATTTTATTTAAATGGCTGATTTTTAAATGAATTATTTATCATAGATTGTATTTTTTGTTTTCTGTGATTAAAGTTACGAACGTTGTTATATTATTTCCAGACACCGTACGTCAGTTTTATTATTATTCTTAAAACCACACTACTAGTAGTTGGATTTACAAATTTTGTTATTATTTGGACGATTGATTTTTTATAATTTTTTTAATCGTTGATTGCTATTTTAATTTTTTTTAAATTAAAGTTCTAAGCTTGTTTATTTTGTTTCTAATCTCCGTACGTCAATTATTTATAGTAATTTGTAAAAATACCCTATTACAGATTAAATTTACATGATTTAAATCCATTTACACCGGGGAGTTGATTTTATATGATATTTTCCATTTGCTAATTGCATTTTTTTGAACTTTTTGTTTCTGCTGGATTCGAACCTGCGTTCATTATGCATGCGTTTCGACAAGTTAATATTGTTATTTATGTATAATAATAATAATAACAATCTTTATTTTGTTTAGATATAAAATATAAGTGTAGTATTGTATTTTATTTATGATTTCATTAAAGCTTTAATTTATTTATTTCACTAGTTGCAAAGCTAAAAAAAAATAAACAGAACCATTTAAATAATTATAATGAATAATTAATGCGTGTTGGCGCTCGATAAAATAAAAAAAACATATGAAATAAAATCAATGCAGTAGAATTACCATTAATTTTTGTTTTCATTATTATTTTTTTAGTTATTAATTACAATGGTTTTAATTTTTTTCTCAAGTTACGTAAAGATTCTTATTATAGTAAATTGTATTCAAAACATTTGTGAAGAAAGTGTTAATACTGAGATATTTTATTAGAAAGGAGTACAAAGATGTTAAGTAAATAAAAGTAAATACAATTTACTTTATTAATCGTTATGAATAATTTCCTCCATATCGATTATGAAAGAGTTTTTGAAATAAATTTTTGATTAATAAATACATTTTACACCTTAATAAAGTTTTTAATGTTATTTATTTCAATGAAAGTTTCTTGATTTAAAATAGTTGTAAATAATATTTATAATTTAATTTCTTACCTTTTTTGTTGTTGTTTTATAATAAATCTTCTTGTCTTCTCTGAGTGAGGTGGTGAGAGAGATAGCCGCCTCTTTTCCGTTGGGTGAGACGAAAAGGGGGGCGGTTTGTTCAGACTTGTAGTTCGCGTAACGCGGGGGCACACACCGGACTGGAGGAGACGGGCACACGCTGTGGGAGCAGTTAGAAGCTGTTAGTGCAGAGTGTGCAGTCGTTCTGGTGGCGGTGGAGTTGGTAATAAGTGGAGTAAAGAAGAGGACGTGCGCCGCCTCAATTTTGGACGCTCCGCCACGGCAAACGACGCCCCTGCGCGCACACACATACACACACAACTAACCTTATCTATAGTGTATTATATATATATGTATATATAAAAATATATATATAAAAATGTATTGTACTGAAGACGGGACAAAATTCAACAATAAAACGATGACTTTAATATATTACATCATCACCGGATATTAATCTTAAAGAAAACGTAATTTAATGGAAAAGAATATATAACATAATGTTTTTTTTAAATGTATGATATATTAAAAAAAAAATTGTGTTTTTAATTTCTAATTAAGCCACTATTTTAAAATCTAAAGAATTTTTATCTTTAAATGTATAAGTAATTTTAATTTTACTAAAGAGTGTAATTTTTTCTTTCGAACGTATTTCTCTTTTGTTTTTGACTACCAATTACTGCAAACGACAGGTTTCTTCTTCGCGTGCGTATTTTCCTCTCGTTCACGCGAAATCGATAATAATTATTATTACGAGAAGCCGAAAATTTACAAATGCAGGAAGTATTTATACATTAAGGGGCAGACCGGAAAGGGTGGCACACACACACACAACGAGTCCTACGATCGATTCCCGCTGCAAAACTCTGCTCCTTCACGTTTAGAAGTGGAGGAAATTTCGGAGAAAAAGCGTGACGCGTTTATGATCCATCAAATAAATATTAAGATCGCCGATAAGTTCACGAACACACTGAGGGATGGATGAGAGGTCAGGACTAACAACGTCCTATTAAACATTTACTTGAAGATTGATTGTTGTTTGGAGATTAAGGACCCCAATAATAAACTATATTTAAGCTTAGAAATGTTCTTTAACGGAATCCATTACAATAAATTTTGATGGTGCAGCTCGTAATCCATTGATTAAAATTGTTTATTCTCCAACAATTGACTATTTTTAGGTCCACAATTATAAAATTTAAACCTTTAACAATTTTATTACTTAATAATAATACTTAATGCTTTGTCTTATATAACTGGAATCAAGAATTTTATTGCTCAATTCATATACAAAAAATCCTAACGTAATTATACGAGGAGTAAATGATGTGCAATATAAATGCAGCACTAATTAAACGCTTTTATTTCTCCAGTGCAAATATAATTCAACTGTAATTGTAGGATTAATTTAAATATCTTAGCAAATTATTCCTACCCTTGATCCAAATATCAAAATCCCCCGATTAGACCATTATTTTTAACGAGCCCGAGGAACGCGATATATTTTATTTTAAAAATGTCCAATTTCCTTCCTCCTTAATTAATTTCTTGCGTTCTATCGACAGGTTTGCCCGATTTACTCAAATTGATTCGCCCGAAAGGCCTTGTGCTTGCTGCACGAATCAGGGCAAATATTTACCCTTCAGCGTCCTGTTTCATCCAGGTTCCAGAATCTTTCGCTTTGCACTCGCCAAATACAAATGTAAATACCGCGGCCGGTAATTAATTCGAAAGGAATTCATATAGTCGCTTTTGTGGATGGAAAGCAGAGGATCACCCCCACCCCCGTTTTGGAATAATAGGGGGTGAGGTATTAAAATATTACAAAATCAGCATACTGCAGGAAAATTGAATTTTGTCCTTTAGAAAAAAACAATTGCTACGCATTTTTTTAAACTAATCCAAAATCTTTAGATGATGATTAGATGCTAATCATAAAACTGTCTTATTTGTAAATGCAAATTTTCAAAACCATATTAATTCAATATTAAAACGCCGTTCAAAAATTACAAAAACAATTATTATTGATTTTTGCGGCTTCGACTTCGTTATACATTTTGAGTATAAATAAAAACACTAGTTATTTTATTAATGACTATAATTTCGGCATCTCAACGTGCCATTATCAAAACTTTAAGTTTAAGTTTAAATAAATAGTGTTATACAAAGTTACAAAGTTATAAAGTGTTTTTATTTATACAAAAACAATTGCCACACACTTATTAAATCCTTAAAACCAATCAACACTATGACTACATGCTAATTACAAAACATCCTTTGGTGTAAAGTCAAAAATTTTAAGCTAAAACCGATTTAATTAAATTCATCCATTTTCAACATAGTCAAAAAATATATAAAAACAATTGCCACGCATTGGTCAATTGCTTAAAATCAATCCATACTAACCCTAGATAATAATTAGATGCTAATCACAAAAAGTCCTTTGGTGTAAATTCAAAATTGTCAACCCAAAACCGAATCAAATCAATTTTAAATTCTATAATTTTTAATGCCGTTAAAAAATATTAAAAAAAATTGCTACGCACTTATCAATCTCTTATAATCAATAAATACTCTTTCTAGATGATGATTACATGTAATCACAAAACTTCTTTCAGTATAAATTCCATTTTTTTAAGCCATAATCGAATTAACTCAATTTTACATTAATCCGTTAAAAAAAATATAAAAACAATTGCTACCCATTTGTCAATTATTTAATATTAATCAACATTATCTCTAGGTAATAATAATGTTAATCACAAAACTCTTTTTGGTATAAATTCAAAATTTCCAAAACCGAATGATTAAATTTTTAATTAATTCATTTCCAAATCCGTTAAAAATATAAAAACAATTGATACCTACCTGCCAAATACTTAATATCAAATATTACTATCTCTAGATAATAATTAGACGCTAATCACAAAACGTCTTTTGGTGTAAATTAAAAATTTCCAAGCCAAAACCGAATTGTCTCAATTTTAAATTCATTCAAACCCGCTAAAAAAATATTTAAAAACAATAGCTACACACTTGTCAATTCCTTAAAATCAACCAACACTAATATAGAAAGATGAGTAGATGCTAATCATAAAATATTATCAAAATTTTCATGCCAAAACAGAATTAACTCAATTTTAAATTAATCTATTTTCAATGCCGTTAAAAAAAATATAAAAACAATTGTCACATAGTTGTCAATACACACTTGTCAATTCCTTAAAATCAACCAACACTAATATAGAAAGATGAGTAGATGCTAATCATAAAATATTATCAAAATTTTCATGCCAAAACAGAATTAACTCAATTTTAAATTAATCTATTTTCAATGCCGTTAAAAAAATATAAAAACAATTGTCACATAGTTGTCAATGATATAAATGAGTCCACACTATCTCTAGATGATGATTAGATGCTAATCATGAACTGTCCTTTGGTGTAAAGGCAAAATTTTCAAGCCAAAACTCAATTAACTCAAACAATCAATTCATCTATTTTAGACACCATTAAAAAATATAAAAACAATTGCCACGCACTTATCAATCGCCTAAAATCAATAAACACTATCTCTAGATTACGACTACAGGCTAATCACAAAACTTCTTTTTGTATAAATTCAAAATTTTTAAGCCCAAACCGAATTCATTCAATTTTAGATCATCCATTATCAACGCCCTTAAAATAATAAAAACAATTGCCACGCACTCATCAATCTCTTAAAATCAATCAACACTATCTCTATAGATGATGATGGGGTATTAATCACAAAACGTCCTGTGGTGTAAATTAAAAAATTCCAATCGAAAACCGAATTAAGTCAGTTTTAAATTCATTCATTCAAATCCGCTAAAAAATATAAAAACAATTGCTACACACTTGTCAATTTCTTAAAATTAATCATCACTATTTCTGTATGATGATAAGATGGTAATCACATAACGTCCTTTGGTGTAAATTCAAATTTTTTAAGCCAAAACCGAATAAAATTAATTTTAAATTAATCCATATTCAACGCTGTTAGTTGTCTAAAATTAATCTACACTCTCTGGATGAAATATATATTAATCATAAAACTGTCTTTGGTGTAAATTCCCAACTTCCAAACCAAAACCTAATTAATTCAATTTTACATTAATTCGTTTCCATATCCGTTGAAGATATATAAAAACAATTGCCACATACTTGTCAATTGCTTTAAATTAATCCACACTAACTCTAGAAAATGATTAGATTTTAATTGCTAAACATTCTTTCGTGTAAATTTAAAAGTTTTACGTTAAAAATAAATTAACTCAATTATAAATTCATCCGTTTTCAATGCCGATAAAAAAATAATAAAACAATTGCCACACACTTGTTAATTACTTAAAATTAATCATCACTATATCTAGATTATGATTTGGTGCTAATTACAAAACGTACTTTACTGTAAAGTAAAAATTTTCAAGCCAAAACTAAATTAACTCAATTTTAGAAACAATCATTTTTAACGCTGTTAAAAAATATAAAAACAATTGACACACACTTGTCTTTAAAAACATGACACAATCAATCAACACAATCTCAAAATGTTGATTAGGTGCTCTAAATGAACTCTGGTATAAACGCAAAATTTTAAGTCCAAGTGAATTAACTAAATTTTACATTCACACATTTTCAGTGCCATTAAAGAAATATAAAAACAATTGCAACGCACTTGCCAATTGTTTAAAATGAAATAGTACTATTTTTTATGATGATTAGATATAATTCACAAAATTTTATTTGGTGTAAACTCAAAATTTTAAATTCAAAACGGAATTAATTCAACTTTAAATTCATTAATTCTCAAAGGCGTTCAAAACATACAAAAACAATTGCCATATTCTTGTCAATTGATTAAAATCAATCAACATTATCTCTAGATGATGACTAAATGCTAATCACATAACAATCATTGATGTAAATTAAAAATTTTTAAGCTAAAACTGAAATGACTCAACTTTATATTAATTTATTTTCGACCGTGTTAAAAAAGTATAAAAACAATTTCTACGAACTTGTCAATTACTTGAAATTAGAAAGCACTATTTCTAACGTGTAAATTCAAATATTCCAATCCAAAACAATGCATGGCAGTTGTCAATCGCTTAAAATTAATCATCACTATCTCTGTATGATGATAAAATAATGTCATTTTATGTAAATTCAAAATTTTACAGCCAAAACCAATTTAACTCAATTTTAACACTGTTAAAAAATAGAAAAGAATAATTTCCATGCTTTTAACATGGTGTAAAATTAATCATCAATAGATATAACACAAAAATCGACTTTATTTCTTTCCCTTATTTTTTTTTTTTGTTTTCTTCAAATGGTGTAAATTTTCGATCATAAAATTCCAAACCGTATTTTCCCGCTAGTGTGTGTGTGTGTGTGTGTGTGTGTGTGTGTGTGTGTGCATGTAGATCCCAATTTCCATATCTCCACAATGACATCGAAATCCAATTTATGCCGTATCGGAAAACCTAGGGTTTTCGCGCGCCCGTGTACAACTAGGACCTTCCGAAATCGATTTTGCAATCAGCACCCGCGACCAGAGCAATTATATTTGATTAATGCACGCGAGTGGAGGAAAAAAAATGTGTGTGTGTTTAATTGGAGACCACGCGATTTATGGAACTTTATTCAGTTCACACTAAACTATTCCGAATGCTTTTGGGGGACAAAGGCCGAAAATTCAGTTGCAGTCGCATCGTAAATTTTACTGGGTTAGGCGCAAGGGGGTGTGGAATTTATGCAACTTTACACAAATTATAATTTTTGTTTTATGACGGTGATTTATTAAATCTATAAATCTGCTTGAATTTAAGACTAACCAATTGTTTACAGAAATAATTTATGATGAAATAATTCCTAAAATAAAATTGATCAAATTTATATTCTTTAGCCCAAAGAATGGGAAAAAATAATAAGTATTTGTGGTTAAAACATAGTGAATTTTTTAATTAAGTGTAGGAAAAAATACGATTATATTTTTACATGTTTACATTTTTCGATGTATTAATATGTTATTGGATACATTTTATTAATATAACTAATTTAATTGGCCTATTTAATATGTATAATTGCATTACTTGCAATTGGAGTATTGATCCATTTTAATCCATGTAATTTAAAAACAGGTTACGTTATTTCATGCATGAATTTCTTATTGTAGGAACCTTTTTAATCTGCAATATTACACCATTTTCAGTTACTCTTTGAAATACGAGAGGTCTCTACTGTGAGAGTTTATAGAAACCTAGATTATAACACGTTTGATATTCATGTATAATAAACCAAACAGTTTACTGTAGCTGAATATAAGTAGAAAACTATATTTTATGCTATTTAATTCTAAGATTAGATTATAGATGACTAAACGTGATAAAAATAATTATTAGACTTATAAATTTAACTAATAAAAACGTTTGGTATTAATAAAGTAATATAATACCTGATCTATTAATACATAATTAGATTTTATATAATAATATTTGCATTTCTTAAAAATTTTAATTATTAAAATTTTATTTTTACTTTCCCTATATAGTATATATAGGGGGAGTATTGTTTTTGTGCGTGAAAATGTCTGTGGGTACTGTATCTCAAAAACGAATGATATGATTGAAATGAAACTTTAAACTTTTTACGAAATAGGTTTAAGAAATAATAACACTTTGCTAGTATCACGAATTTTTACACTTTTTATTGTGACTAGTTTCGTCCTATTCGGACATTATCAAACGAGTATTCGTTGAATATGGATTAATTTAAAATTAATTTTATTCGGTTTTGGCTTAAAAATTTTGAATTTACACCAAAGGACGTTATGTGATTACCATCTTATCATCATACAGAAATAGTAATGATTAATTTTAAGAAATTGACAAGTGTGTAGCAATTGTTTTTATATTTTTTAGCGGATTTGAATGAATTAATTTAAAACTGACTTAATTCGGTTTTCGATTGGAAATTTTTAATTTACACCAAAGGACGTTTTGTGATTAATACCCCATCATCATCTATAGAGATAGTGTTGATTGATTTTAAGAGATTGAGAGAAAATTCGTGATACTAGCAAAGTGTTATTATTTCTTAAACCTATTTCGTAATCAAGATGTATCACAAAGTCATGGCTTCAACAATCAATCATATTTAAACTTTTTGTTTTATCGTTAAAAACTGGAACTAAAAAGCTTTTGGTGAACATTAAAAAACCGGAAGTGAATGTTTACTCGAGGCTTTTTTTGTTTTTTTTCCGATATTTTTTTAAATATGAAAAATAATACAAACCTTGATTAACAAAGGTTAAAAGGAATGAGAAACTGAACAAGTTTTATTAAAACATATTTTTCAAGTTCTTAACTTTTGAAAAAAAAATTAAAAATTTTTAAATTTTTTGCCAATTGCTAATAAACTATTGGAGTTACATAAAATTTATATAACAAATAATTGTAGAGAATTAAAAACTTAACAAATCATCAAGAAATCCCAAGAATGAAAGTACTTTCATTTTAAAACAAATTCATTATTTAAATAAGCTTTGTTTGAAATTTATTCTTCCAAAAATTTATTGTTTGTATGTTTAACACGTTCGCCGCCAAGCGAATATTTCACATAAGTGCTGTTTTGAATCCCGCGTGACCGCCGGCGGTCATAGCTAATATAAGGAATAACTACAAATTATTTCCCCGGCGTGGAAGAAACGGCGACTATATGACCGCCGGCGGTACATGTGGCGGTGAACGTGTTAAAAGGGTGGGGTTGTGGCATCCCCCCTGAAATAATAAACTAAAATACTGATTTATAATTTTTTTTTAAATCTCTAACCCACCCTCAAAGTTTTAAAACATTCTCAAGATTTCTAATAAATTCGCTTTCCTCTCTAAATCAATTTATTGTGTAAATTAATTTTGTTTGAATTTTTTTTCTCTTTAAAAAATATTGGTTATTTGTTTAAAAGGAGGGTGGGATAGTTGACACCCACCCACCCTACATATTAATCTTACTTTAAACTAAAATACTGATTTATAATTTAAAAATAACAACAGCAAAATTGCTATAGCTTTTGGGGAAAACAAAATGATAACAGTGATTATAATTTAAAAAAAAATTATAAAGTAGGTGGGTTGTTCCCTTTCGTACCCTTCAGTTGTAAACAGATTTTACAGAATTCACATTTAATCACACAAACGTTATTTTATTCAATTTTCCAAGAAAATTTAATACTTCGATATCGTTGGTTGTCAAGACACTTTTTTTTGAAAATTCATTTAATATAATAATAATAGTAAACTATTTAAGATTATATTAATCCTTATATTATTTTATTTTGAGAAATCTTAAAATATGTTATAATAATTAATATTTGCTAGAAAAATCATCTACCTATCCTACTAATATATGAACACTTTGAAAGAACCTTTGTTTTTAATTTTGTTTTATAATTTCATTTAATACTGCAATAGTTTTTAGGAAACTAAAAGTCTGAGTGTGATGAATGTTTAATTGTATATGTAGGACGGGTGGGTGGCCTCTATCCCACCCTCCAATCTTTAAAACACTCCCAAAATTCCAATGAGTGTACTTTTATTTCTAAAACGACTTATTATTTAAATTAGTTTTTTTTAAATTTTTTCCTTTTGAAAAATTGTTGCTTATGTGTTCAAAATTGAAGGGTGTGATAGTGGCCACCCACCCACCCTACATATACATTTAAACTTTAATCTAAAACACTGATACACAATTTAAAAAAATACAATAGCAACTCCGCTTTAGTTTTTAGGAAAACTAAAATGGCAACAGTGATTATAATTTTTAAAAAAATTAAATAAAGTGGGTGAGAAATGAAATTAAAGTATAATTAAAAATTAAAAATGGTTGAAGAACAAAAAAAAATTAAATGAGTTAAACAATTTTTGTTCTCTAAAAAATTGCAGTTAAAAACAGTTGAATTTTAGAAAAATAAAATTGAATTTTATACTAAACAGTTGAAAATTTTCAGATTAAGAAAACAATTGGAATACAGCTGAAACATTTTTAAAATTACTTTATAAAATCAGTCTAATTACAAAGAAGATTTCTCAAATGAGAAAAAATTGATCCAAAAAGCATAGCTAATATTAAAGTAGAAAAAATAATATAATGTTAAAATCATTCTCTCCTTAATAAAACTTTTTAATTTTACCACGAACAAAAAAAAACAACTGAAAATCAGCTGATAAATACAATTACTTAGAAAATGACAGTTAAAAACAGTTGAAATAAAATAAAACCAATGGAATTTTATTTCAAACAGTTGCAAACTTTCTAAAAATACACATTAGTCTATTGTTTAAAACATCAAAAGAAATTTAAGAAAACAATATAACATAAATATAATTTGCTAAGGAATAACAGTTGAAATCTTTTTTTGGGCAAATTTTGACAAAACTCTTGCACCAATAGATTCATACAATAAAATATATATTATATAAACTAAGAAAAAAAATTCAATTATTTTTCACTTTTTCAATTATAATTTTCGCAATAATATTTAAATTACGACAGTTAGTCTACTATAGTTAAATTATTATTTGTAACGACAGGGCTGAAAGACCTATGGTCGATAGCCCAGACAGGTACGTGGTTACCATATCTGTTAAGATTTATAATTATAATGTATTATAATTAGAGAGCGGATAAAAAAGCTTAAAAAATGTGGAAAAAAGCACATAAAAAGGCACAAAATTTAGAGAAAAAAAGCATTAAAAAAGCATAAAAACAGGAAAAAGGCATAAAACACGAAAAAAAGCACCAAAGAAAACTATATTTTCTTAATATGTTACACGTTTATCAACATATTTTACATAGAAATTTTGCTTAAAACTAAAATAAACATACTTTCTTTACGCAATATATAATATCATGTAAGTATTTAAAAATTAAATTGTAATTTTGTATACATTTCAAAATAACTAAAATCTATTCATAAAAACAGTAGATCATTAAATGTTGTCTAGGGGTTTAATTGTAAAAATTATTACTTCTGACTCTCAATAAATTTTTGAAAGTGGAAAAGCTTCTCTTTATTTTAAATTATAGCTGGATCCATTTGAAAATTGCCATTCAAAATCAAGTTGCTTTTATTTAATATTAAAAATCCTTCATTTTCACCAAATACTTCTTTCGATATTATTTTGATTTCTTGGCTAATGTGTTCAGGTATTTTCTAAAATGAATCTGCTTTTATAAAGATTTGATTGTGTTGCCCACAAAAATTTAAACGCGATTTTATGTAACTAAATTGTTTTGAAGGAAGCTGTTGTTTCTTAAGAACTGTTTAACAGTCATTAACTTATTAAATTATTCAAAATTGTTCGCATAGTACATCGTAGCATATAGCCAAGTTCCCCATTTTGTTATCACTGGTTTATGGGGCAGTGAGATATCAGGTAATGTCTCCTTGAATAATTGCACTCACAGAAGAATATAAGAACTATTTTTCCATATTTAATTAAATCTACAAATGAAAATTTCATTCTTATAGTTTCAGAAATTCGTTTCTATCCATCTGCTAAACTTGTACAATGTACAAAATGCATTATTAGTAAAATTTTGTAACTTGGTATTGTCTACGGCAAAAATAAGCTTGTCAGTCCATCATTTATTTTTTGTATGGTTTCATGGTACGCAAGAGCTACATATTTTTTTCTTGGGAATGCGCATTTTACAATATTTTTCCAAGAAAGATTTAAATGCATTATTTTGTAATTTTCTTAAAGGGATATTCGAATGTAAAAGTATTTTGCACATGTCTGAATTTAATTTAAATTGTTTGTTGAAGATGATGCTAAAGATTGTGATATTGTGCTGTTTTTTTAGTTCAGCTTTGAACTTTTTCAAACGTTCTTGATGTAGTGTTTTTATAACATGTTTTACATACAAGTCTTGACTAGTTAAACATGCCTTACAAAATAATGTATAATTTTCACTTGTTAATTCTGGATAGTCTCTAATTCATTCTTGTATTGTGGTTTTCACCTTTTCACATATACATGTGAATTATATATGTAATATAATTTATCTGTAACGAAAACGGTAAATATGCGCCAGTCGTCCCATCCGTATTTTTGCCCAGAGTAGAAAATTGATACGGTTGCAGAACACCTGATTATTAGCTATCACTTAAAATTGTTTACATTTAATACTTACTGGGGCCTCTGTTTGGGTCTAGTTTAACGACGTTTACATCCGGAATACCATAGGTGTGATTCCTATGAAGCGTTCGTCTGTATTATCTGAATAATGAGACTTATTTATAAACGAATCCATTGTAAATTGGTAATTTGTACTAATATTTATTAATAATAAAATTCATTACAATTATTGTATCATATTATAAAGATTTTAAACAATTATGTTGACAAAAGACACGAAGGAAATATGTAATACAAATATAATCTATAAATGATAAGATACAGATTTTTACGAAAATTCTCTATAATAGCACATTAATTTAATATCAGCATGAAATTCTTATTAAATCTTTTTTAAATGTTTAAGAAAATGCTCCAAATAAGCATCAGAATCTGAAAAAAGCATGAAAATAAGCATAAAAAGTCAAAATAAGCACAAAAAGTCAAAATAAGCAAAAAAGCAAAAAAAAACTTAGCGCTAAGTAATCACATTCTTCAAGATTCGTATAGATATTAAGAAATTTTTTCGATGCTATTAATATTATGGATAAGCATAATGCTAGAAATCCGCTCTCTAATTATAATATAATAATGTTGGTGTCTGTAATAAAGATGTTATATACATATATATTTAAATTAAAAAATCTTGCACCAATGGATTCCTACAATTAAATTTATTTAAATCAAGTAAAAATCTAAAATTCTAACTTTTGAATGTTAAAATATGTTTTCAGAAATTTTCAAATAATTTTCAATTATTTTTTTTTATTTAACCGAACGTACTCTTGACCTACGATAATAAACTATGCGTTAACCTAGCGCCTATTTTCCCGCTTAAACTTCAGCGTACTCTTGACCTACCTCAACGTATAATTTGTTCGGGCGGATCAGGAGTACGAGAGGTCATTGTTGCATATTATCATGTTTATTATAGTTTAATGAATTGACAAAAAATTATAAAGCTTTTGAATATATAGAAAATTTCAAAAATCTGAACTGCTAAAATTTCGCAATCTGGAAGAGAAATTTATTGAAAAATTTCGTAAGGAATTACTGAAAATTAACAGATTTTTTTTGGAAATTGAAGATAAGATTCTATAAGAATAAAAAAACTTATTAAATGCAATAAATTGTCTAAATATTTGAGATTTTTTTGGAAAAATCAAAACTCTTGATTTAGTAGAATATTATGGAAGCAAAATTTTAAAAACTGTGAAAAAAAATCGCAACCTGAAAGGTAAACTTATTTTGAAATTTAAGAATTCCAAATAAATAAATTGAAATGCGGGCTGAAAGACCACCGGTCGATAGCCATGGAGCAGAAGAACAAGAACATATCAGAATTGATTTTATTTTATCCATTACATGTATTAGATTTTATTTTTCTGTGAATAAAGATGTTTAGTAGTAGTAAATTGAAATAATAATAATTGAAACATATTTGAACTACCGAACAAATTTTTAGACGAAAAAATGCTGAAAAATTTGGTTTGTTGTAATGGGAGAAATTTTTCTCGGAAATTCTGGAAATTGCAAAAACTTTTAAATTGATAGAAAAAATGCAGAAAAATTGATAAATTTAAAAAACTCTCAACTTGGAAGAGAAATTCATTAGAGAATCTCTAAAATATACTACAGTATTTAATAAAAAGAGATGTAAAAGCGATTAACTAGTCAACTCAACAGAAATTTTCTTAAATTGAAAGAGCGATTCATAAAGAAGAAAGTATCTGAAAATTTTCTCTAATATTGGAAATATTTGCTGGAAAATGCTAAATTCTTGAATTAATAGATTTTATAAATCTGAAAGCAATTTGTTTTAAAATTTTAGAACCCTTGAAGAAAACTTTGCACTGAAGAGTGCAGAAAAAAACTGCATATTATTAAAACTCGTAGAAGAAATTCATTTGTAAATTTCAAGAGAAATTTCTGAAATAGAAAAATGTATGTATCTCAAAAACGAATGATCCTATTAAGATGAAATTTTAAGCTTAAGATTTTATCGTTAAAAACTGGAACTGATAAGCTTTTGGTGAAACCGGAATTGGGTGTTTACTCGAAGCGTTTTTTGGTTTTTTGTCGGTATTTATCTAAATTTAAAAAACATTACAAAACTATTCAAACAAAAGTTAAGAGACTGAGAAACTGAAAAATATTTTGTTTATAATGTTCTTTGCGAGAAAGAATTAAAAACTTAAAACTTTTGACATTTTTTGCCTATTGCCAATAAACTGTAGGAAACGTGGTTTTTGAGAGTTACGTGAAGATAGATTTGATAATTACACAGGAAATAATGGTAACACTTTCTTTCACAAAAAAAAAACTGTAGGAGTTACATAAATTTTATATAACAAGTAATTGTAAAGAATCAAAAATTGAGCAAATTGTTATGATTAACCTTTTTGCGTAAACCTCATAGTTTTAGAGAAACATATAGGGGAAGTACTATGATGGCCACATCACCATTTGATAGTTTTGTATTAATCCTTAGAAATAGTTTAATAACCACAATCTCGTTTATTATTTTTTGTTGGTTGAAGGAAGGGCTAGAGGCCACCCACCCACCACATATACATATTTTACATTTACATCACTTTAAATTTTTTTTAAACATTCAATTCAACAATCGTGTGTGTTTAAACAAAATCATTAGCAGCACCTATATATTTTTTTTCTTGTAGGGTTGCTTATAACTTACCCTCCAATTATTTTAACATCTGCGAAGGTAATACAAACCTCTTTCCTTACATGAACACTTATTCTATAATAAATATCTATTAAAGATAAGATATTATAGTAAATATTAACAGTATAAAAGTACAAAACTCTCGCAGATAATAATAATGGTAATAATATTTGATTATTGCTGTTCCGTTGATTAAAGGGTGGAATGTTTTTCCCGCGCGAAGGTAACTACCTTTACGTGGTGGTGCATAAGTACCCTTAATGATCGTAAGTGAGAAGGGAAATGAAGAGTAATCCAAACTTCAACCTAGAGTGAAAGGCAAAGTGTTGAGAGCTGAATGGACGCAGGGGTATGTGTGGTCTTGGCGAAACCCCCATGTACCTAGCCTTACCTGGTCATGCAGGGCTCTGACCAGGCCGACTGAATATTTCCCTAGCTTCTGGTGGGAACAACATAATTTCAAACAGAAAAAAAAAACAAAAACAAGCTAGGAGACTCCCAAGGCTACTAGACTAGGGACTTCCCAGAAGGCCAGCGAATAGACCACCCAAGCCAATGGACAGGGTACCTCTACACCACCCACTACTACAAACTCGTCAAGGCCAAGGGGCCGGAAAGGCACTGCCAATAAGTTCCCCAGAGAATGTAGATCTCATCTCAGATCGGACACAGCACGCCTAGGGAGACCAAAAATATACAATGGGATGGGTCAACCTTCACGGAGGCTTTAACGTCGGTGCAAGGGGTTCCCAGAAACTCAGCTCATACCGGCCGGGATATCTAATGATGTGCCTGTGCCGAAGAAGTAAGCGTACAATGGCTTAGGGAGGCAGTCTCAATTTTGACACCGTGGGAGGGATCATCTCTCAGGATGTTAAAGGGGGACGAATAAGGGGAAGGATAGACTGTTGGCCGTCATTATCCTGAAACGATTGAGAATAGGGAATTGAGGCGTAAAGACACACTTGTGGACAGTATAGGGGAAAAGGGGTAAAACCCGGAGGCCAAATGTGTGATATGGACATTCTCCATAGATAAAGAGTCCAAAGAGGAGCTATTACACATTCTTCGGATACGGGAGGCTTCGGACTGTATCAAAGAGAATAACAAGGCAACGAAGGGGGGAAAACTATGGCAGAATCCAGAGGCCACAACCCCAAAGATATCAACGGATATCCAAGGCATTAGTGAGGCCGGGAAGAACGTAAAACAAGGACAAGACTCTTCCTAAGGTCAACCCTTCGCAAGCGGGATCAGTTCCCTCTTAAGGTCATTGGCCAAGTTAGAGGCGGTCCCGATGAAGGAGGACAAGACCATGGAGGAAGAGCCTGAAGATGGACCTCCTCTTCAATTGCGGAAGAGGAATTAAAATTCTGCAGGCAACGCACAAAGAAGGCGTAGATATAGCCCTCCTGCAAGAACCTTGGTTCCTCCGAGGGAAAGCAGCAGGCCTAGCGCCACAACACTCTCAGGTAGTATACAATTCAAACGCCAAAAAGCAAGGGCATGCCTAATTCACAGCGATATAATGAAATATATCTGCTCCGCCTACTTTCCAGGAGATGAGAAAGTATGCCCTTTGCATAGTTGCATACTGCGCGGAAATGGCATACCAACTCATAATAGGGTGCGACGCATCACACGGTCTGGGGCAGCTTGGACACCAACAAACGAGGTGAGTCTTTACTTAACTTTATCTGAGCAGAAGGACTTATAGTGACCAATACTGACAATAAGCCCACGCTAATCACGAAAAACCGCAAAGAAGTAATAGACCTAACCATCTGTACCTGAAAAGTGAGTGATAGTATAACGAATTAGCATGTGTCAGAAGAACCATCGTACTCCGACCACAGGCAAATCCGCTTCGTTCTAGTCACATCTCTTACGACGAGTAAGTACAGAAATCCAAGAAAGACGAACTAGGTCCCTTAGAGAAGTTCTCAAGGGAGATACAGCATCGACAAGAGAGGTGGATGGGCTAGAGCTGGCAGTGGAACAAATTAATGACGCTATCACGACGGCATATTGCCTGGAAAAAACCACCAAGAAGAGGGCCCGCGGAACAGTCTGATAATGAGGATCGACTATACCTACAGACACCTACAGAGGAAAGCTCAGACAATATAATAAAGAAATTCGAAAAGCCAAAAAGGAACTCGTGGAGGAAGTTCTGCGAAGAGATAAACGACACTCCGGCATGTTCCCACAAAGACCTGGCCAAGGACGGTAGTGCTACCAAAGAGGTAGGCTTCCTTAAGAAACCAGAGGGTGTGTAGGTTCCACAATAGTGGAAAGTCTCAAGGAACTATTAAGTCTTTGTTATTTTCCATATTATTACTTTTATTTTCAGGTTTTCGATCATACTCGATTATTTTCAAAGGTCAGTTTAACTTTTGTTAATGTTCGAGTATGATCAAAACACGTGTCAGGAAACTGAAAATAAAACATAACAAGTGTTACATATCTGGTTCCATCAAGAGGGTAGCTCAACAAGTATCAACTATATTAAAAGTCCACTTTCCAGCCACAAAAAATCTCTCAGAAGATAACAAGCCAGACAATTCCACTCAAAGACCTAAAAAGTCTGACCGAAATGACTGGAGATTAGCCATACGACCCAGTAAAATTGAATGGGCGATCAATAGATTCCAATCGTACAAGTCCGCGGGACCGGATGCGATTTATCCCATTCTGTTACAAAAGGGTATAGAGTAACTGGCGCCTGTCTGAAATCTTCAAAGCCTTCCTGGCATGGGGATATATACCAAAATCATGGCAAAGCTTAAAGGTAATCTACCTTTAACCCAATGTAGGCAGAATAGCTGATCTAACGTCACATTCATACAAACCTATCAGCCTATCTTCATTCCTACTTAAAACAATAGAAAGTTTGATAAATAGGCAAATAAGGGTCGGGATACTGTGGAAAGATCCCCTCAACAACAGGCAATATGGTTACCAACATGGAAAGTCGATGGACTCTTCGCTAGACGACCTAAGCAGACTCAAAGTCATTGGTGTAGGTTAGTAAGATATAGCCATGACCACATTTTTCAGTTTAAATTTTGTGGAATTTTACTCGTCTTGTAATCTACACTTCTTTTCCCATTTAACCGTTTTTCTATCTCTTATAGTTTCCGAGATCCCCATAGAGAGCATCGTAAAAACTCACCCTGTATATCTACTAAAAACACACTTAAAATTTTAATTTTAGTAATTTTAGAATCCTCCAATTATGGATTTATAATCTGATGCCTTATTTTTAAAAGTCTTTCTAAATATTTTAGCGACGTAAAAAAACAATTTCTATCGACTTGAAACTTTCTAAATTTCAATTTTAGTAATTTTAGAATCAGTCCACTTTTAGATTTTGCGATAATCCGGTGTAATTGAAGCCCGATATTTGGAATATTTTCTAAGATGTAGAAAAAAATGAAAACAATTGCCATCGACTTGAAACTTTCTAAATTAACCAAAAACATACTCAAAAATACAATATTGGTTATTTTAGAAACTCCACAATTATAGTCCTTCGGATAATCTCATGTGATTACAGCCTTAGTTTAAATTTTTTTTTCTAAATGTTTTGTTTATGGAGAAAAAAACTTAAACACAATTTCCATCAATTTAAAACTTGGAATATCCATCAAAAATCTACTAAGAAATATAATCTTGGTAATTTTTAAAATCTCTCAGTTGTAATTTTTGAAAAAATCTGATGTGATTACGGTCTTGTTTTTGAAAACTGTTCTATAATTTTAGTAATTTTATAAAGCTTTTAGTTTTTAAAATAATTCCATAAATTCTTTCTTGGATATGTTGGCGATGTGAAAATATTATAAACACAATTGATATCGACTTCAAACTTGTATATCTATCAAAAACATATTTTAAACTATAATAATAACGGTAAAAACCTTTTGGTTTTAGTTTTTAAAATAATCTAATGTAATTAAGGCTTAAGTTTAAGACGAGGAAAAATAATAAAAGCAATTATCAATGATTGAATATAAGAAGATGGCGCCGCCAAGACCACCGGCAAAATCGGTATCAAGGAACGAAATTATTTGTAAACAGTGTTCAGTGCCAGTGAAAAAGTGAATACAACGCAAATTGCGTTGTTAAACTTGGTGGCACGTTCGTTACGGAATCTGGTGAAATAAAATGCTCCTCCAATGTGGCCGACATGGATAAGAGAAAAGAAGACTCATCCAAAATCTATATGAAGCAGCTTGTTCAACATTTGCCAACCGTTAAAGGAGAGTTAAGAAGGAAAGTGGAAACATTACAAGGAAAAGGTCCATCCGAAAAGATTACCGAAGATGTGTTTACCGACAAATGCTATTCGAGACAGGAATCTGTAAATATTTCCGATTAACCGCAGTATATTATAGGCAACAAAATCATCAGCCTGGAAACTAAAGAACGTCAAAATGGTATTAGTTAATAAAGTTAAAAAATGTGCAGAACCAATATCAAATAAAAGCAGATCTCAAGTAAATGCAAACCCAGCCTCCTCTTTGCGGGCTTAGTACCTTGTATTTATTTTCGAAATTGTATTTTTTTACCATGGCATCACTTGGCATCAATGCTGTGATCGCGTTAGCCTTGAGCTCGTCTTCTAGCCGTTGGTGTGTTTTTCCGTGTAATCGGATTATGGGCGCCTGTCCTTGCATCAGTCTATATGATATGAACCTGGTTTCTCCTTGAATGGAGATGTGTAATGGTGGTATGTTCAAGATGGCTTCTAGGGCTGCTGTTGGGGTGGTGCTTGGGGCTCCTGTTGTACTGAGACATGCTAGTCTTTGTGTACTGCTCAGGAGTCCTATCGCCCCCTTTGGCTTTGTGCTAGTTCACCACACCACTGCTCCATAGGCTATCATGGGTCTTATCACCCTGGGGTAGAGCCATAGAGTCATTATGGGGTTTAGTCTCCAATTTTTTCCGCACATTCTGCGACGCCTGCCCAGTGATATTGTTGCAAAATAAGAAGTCGAGAACCGTCACTATTGTATATTAATATTCAATGCTTGCGCAATAAATTGGCAGAACTAGAAGCTTATACTATAGATAGGAATATTAAGGTAATCGCGCTAACTGAACACTGGCTTACATCTCATGGAGCTTTTTAAAAGAGGAGATATCAATGATGTTAATGACGATGGTCCTATCGTAATACTTCCAATACTATCCAAGATTATTGAGTTTAATTTGTCTTAACAAATCAATAAATATTTAGAATGAAACCATATTCTCAACGATGCTCAATTTAGATTTAGACAGGGTAGGTCCCCAAAAATGGCAATTAATACATTTGTAAACTACATCATTGATGCTTTTGAAAACCGTGTTATTGTTATCAACAATTTGCTTGATCCTAGTAAAACATTTGATCGTGTTAATCATGCAATATTGCTTAGAAAACTTTTTAAAAATAATTTCAGTCCTTCTAGCTGCAAAATTTTTATTCAACTTTTTTATTTATTGGTGCACAAGGTGCTTGTGATTTTAATATCAGTGTGTGCGGCTCTAAGCTTTTGTTGTTATCTTTTACAATGCTTGGGGTTCAAAGACGTTCAAATTTACATCAAAATTCTGAGTTTGATAGAGGGCGGATAGTTGGACTTGGAGAGGCTGGACTTTTTGCCCGAGAAATTAGGGACAGAATGCACAGAAGTTTAGAAACTATAGTAAGATATTGTTGGCCATGGGATCAAGAGGGTCGAATGCGACCACGTCGAAGAAGCATAGAGTGTGCAAAACGGCGTTTGAGACTGTTGGCTTTAAGAGATCGTTTTTTCACCACCAGATCCATTGCAAACTAGTGGTACATAGAGCATGGAAGATCGATTAGAATGCGAACAGTTTACCGCCATATTCGCACTTTTGGCCTTTTTACATTCCTTTTATTATAGTAATATAGAAGAATTGTTGTTTTCGTGAATTTCTTTAACGGTTATTTTACTAATTTCTGGAAAAATTGTGTCTGTGTGTCTATCGGTGGGTGCTGTATTTCAAAAACGAATTGTTTCTTTATGTAGTTTATTTACGGTATCTAAATCTTTTCAATGGTTTGTTAGCGTTATGTCATCGGCATATAAAATGATTTTGCCGTTTGTCGTAAAGTCAGGAAGGTTATTTATGTAAATTAAGAAAAGCAATGGACCTATAATGGAGCCTCGAGGGACCCCATATTTTAATAGCAAGGCATCAGATACTTTTTCCTTTAAACAAGTATTATTAAATTATTTAAATTCTAATTTTTGTAAATTTTTAATCTCTCCAGTTTTAATTTTCGACATAATTCAATGTCAATGGAGCCTTATTTTTATTAAAAAAATCTAAGCATTTTGACGACGTGAAATTAAGTATAAAAACGTATTCCATCATCTTATAACTTTTTAAATCAATTAAAAATATACTTAAAACCTTAATTTTAGTCAGTTTAGTCACTGATGTGAGACCAGCCTTATTTGTGTATGATGTTTTTTAAAATATTTTAACAGCATGGATATATAAAAACAATTGCAATTAATCGACTTAATACATTATATATCCACTAAAGAAACATACTCAAAATTCTAATTTTAGTCATTTTTAAATCTCTTCAATTCTAGTTTTGTTTTTGGGATAATCAATTGTAATTACAGCCTCATTTTTTAAATATTTCAGAGACGTGATAGAAATTTAGAAACAATGGCCATCAACTTGAAAATTTCCAATCTATCAAAAAATACTCAAAACTGAAATTTTAATAATTTTAGAAATCCTCTAGCCGCCTCATTGTTGGAGACTTTTTTTAAAAACATTTTGTTGACTTAATAAAAACATAAAAACAATTTGAAATCTTCTAAGTTTATCATTTCAGTTTTAGTAATTATAGAGTCCCTCTGGGAATAATAAAAAGTGCTTAATTAAAATGTTCTAAATATTTTAGCGACGAAGAAAAACTATACAAATTTTGAATGATTTTAACACATACACAGATTTAATTTATCAATATTTATGATATACAATTTATATAAATGTTTAAATTCTGCACATAGAAATAAAAGGCAATTTTTAGAACTAATATTTATCACTCCTCTGGCATAGAAAATTCATCTTCTAGTTTTAAATCCCGGCACGGTCGTCTGCTGCATACATTTTTCACTTTAAAAAACTAATAAATATCAATAACCGCCCAGTTAGGAGAATACTTTCCCCGCGTTTGAAATATAGTTTAATAATCTGTAGGATAATTGCGGGGGTAATAAAATAGCGTTCGGAAGTTTAGAAATTGTAAAAAATTAACTACCGCAGGAATAAGCTTTAAAATTTCTTCAACTTCATCGATGTATGGAAGCTGTGAATAATAATAAAAAATTTAAAATATAGTCGTGAATTTCATTACCGTATAATTAAAATTGCAACGATTTCCCATTAGCTATTAGCATATTCTGTGGTCATCTGACCGAAACTCTCTTTAATAATTGAATATTGATTGCCGATCATGGAATGATGGTGTTAATGGTAATGCGCTGGGCAGAAATTGGCCTCATTTGCATAAACCCGTGTAATTATCCTATCCTGCAGATTAACACTTGTAATTTACCCGCCCTCGAAATGGTATTAAATATTTTTAAATATTTATAAACCTAGAGTTTCAAATAGTGCGGTCCACTGATTAAAAACTGCAGCTGAACAACTGAATAACTGATGGCGAAAAGTTACTACAATTCATTATTGGTATGTGTAATATTATAAACTTTTATTTTTTAACCATTTACTAAATATTATTTACCCAGATGGATTGATTGTATCTATAAAAATAATATTTTAAGATTGCACTTAATTACAATCGTTGCGAATGTTACTACACTGAAATCCCTATTTACTTTCAATTTAGTGTAGATAAGGAAATAATTTAATAAGTAAGTACCTTTTCATTTTAATTATCATCTTGAGGTCAAAATAATTTTCATTTTTAATACTACAATTAATTCCTATTGTTCCTAACTTTTTTCCAGGTTTTGCAGACACGATTCATTATAATCAACGTTATTATTTTATTATCCGCGCTTTGTAAATTTTAAATTAACGCTCGTTTAGTCTCGTTCATATTAGGTAATTTATTTGGCGCGCCTCAATCAAATTTTAAACGTATAATAATAACGGTGAAATTTGTCTGAACTTCATGCGTTATTCTAGTAATTATTATTTTCATCATCTTGCAAGCAAGGGGAGAAAGAAACGGGTAATCCCTTTAAAATTATTCTTTTACACCAACAACGAATAATTTTTTGCATTGATGGCTCAAATATTTTTAGCGACAGTAGTTCGTGCAATAAAAATTATTATTTATCGGCACGCTTAAACTTTAATCGGTGTGTTTATGTGTGTACGACGCAATGAAAATATGAATGGGACAAACTGGATGATTAACGCGTCCCTAATGTGTTCCGATTTCCCCCCTTTCTGCTGCTCCCGCTAATCGTCGCGGCAATCAAAAGCCAAACAAGCGCGTCTTCTCTGCCCACCCACCCTCGCCACCCTGGCGAGAAATAAAACCGACGATTTCACTGATGGAGATAAATGTAAACGATCGTCGATGGAGTGTCCGACCATGGTCATAACTGCGACTATAAATAATGATGGATACGAATGTTATACAGGAGGAAATTGCGACTGAAAATTATGTTTAAGTCAGTTTCAAGCTACGATACATCAGTATTTTTTTTTTACAATTATTTAAATCACTAAAAGCAATTTTATATTTTTCAATTCGAAATTCAAGAGTCGCCATTTTGTTTCCAGCTTTGATAAATCAATTATTTTGATAGAAAATTAAAGATATAATAATTATTGATAGATTTTGAAATTTTAAAGCTCACCCTTTCTGTAATTGATTTTTTGCAATTTTTCAAATCACTGAATGCAATTTTAATTCCTTCAATTTAAGATTTAAGAGTCGACATTTCGTTTCCAGCTATGATTCGTCAATTGTTTTAATGGGCTATTAAAGATATGTTAACTCTTGATGGATTCTGACATTTTGAAGCTCATCCCTTTGATAATTTATTTTTTACTATTTTTCTTCAATTCAATTTCCTTCAATTCAAGTTTAGATGGCCGCCATTTTGTTTCTAGCTGCGATATGTCAATTGTTTTGATGTGATCTTAAAGATATGTTAATTTTTAATCGCTTTTGATATTTTGAAACTCATCTCTTCAGTAAATAATATTTTACAATTTTTTAAATCACTGAATACAATTTCATTCCTTTCATTAAAATTTTGAGAGCAGCCATTTTGTTTCCAGCTGCAATACATCAATTGTTTTGATGTGATCTTAAAGATATGTTCATTCTTGATGGATTTTAAAGTTATAAAGCTCAGCCCTTTAGTAATTAATTTTTTACAATTTCTAAAAACACTGAATGAAATTTTCATTTCATTCAATTCAAGTTTTAAGAGTTACCATTTTGTTTCTAGCTGCGATGCATCAATTGTTTTGATGTAATCTCAAAAATATATCAATTATTAATGGATTTTGAAAATTTAAATCCCATTCTTATCAGTAATTAATTTGTTTACAAATTTTCAAATCTCTGCGTGTAATTTGATTTTTTTTAATTCAAGTTTTGAGAGCCACCATTTTGTTTCCAGCTGCTATACATCAATTATTTTGATGTAACCTTAAAGATATATTAATTATTGATTGATTTTTTTTTTAAACTCATCCCTTCAGTGATTACTTTTTGAAAATTGTTGAAATCTCTGAGTGTAACTTTATTTCTTTTAATTCAAGTTTTGAGAGTCGTCATTTTGATTCTAACTACGATACGTCAATTGTTTTTATGCGAGCTTGAAGATAAATTAATTTTTGATGATTTTTGATCTTTAAAAGCTTATTTCTTTAGCAATTAACTTTTAACAATTTTTGTAATCATTGAATGCAATTTAAATATTTTATTCAAGTTTCAAGTGTCGCCATTTTGTTTCCAGCTTTGGCTCAACAATTTTTTTTTTGCAATTTTTGAAATCACTGAATGCAATTTTATTTCCTTCAATTCAAGTTTTAAGAGTCGCCATTTTGTTTACAGCTGTGATACATCAATTGTTTTAATGGGATATTAAAGATATGTTAACTCTTGATGGATTCTGATATTTTGAAGCTCATCCCTTTGATAATTAATTTTTTACAATTTTTCAAATCACTAAACGCAATTTTTTTTCTCCAATTGATGTTTTGAGAGCCGCCATTTTGTTTCCAGCTGCGATACGTCAATTGTTTTGATGTAATCTTAAAGATACATTAATTATTTTCAAATATTAAAGCGCATCCTTTCAGTAATTATTTTTGTTTACAATTACTGAATGTAATTTCACTGCTTCGAAAAATTGTAAAAAAAAATCGTCTTCACTTCTTTTAATTCAAGTTTTGAGTGTCACCATTTTATTTTTAGTTGCGATACATTAATTATTTTGATATTATCTTATAGATACGTTAATTTTTTTATTGTTCTTTACATTTTAAAGCTCATTCTTTTAGGAATTAATTTTACAAGTTTTCAAATCACTGAATGCAATTTCGTTTCCATCAATTTTAGCTTTGATAGTTGCCAAATAATATTTCCTAAAATAAACAATTCCGTTACGATTGAAATGTGTTTAATATTCTGGCATTGACAGTGATGTTTAATTTACACGTTGAAAGTGTTAAATTCGTAAATGTAACACGAACCTATTAACAAATAAAGCATATAATACAATATTTGAATTTTATAATTAGCACGTGTATAGAATATCGATATAATACGTACAGAATTATAATTTCATTTATAGTTTTGTGTGTTAGAATTTAACTTAGCATCATAAAGGAAATTTAAAAATTAAAATATGGTTTATATTTAGTAGTAATGATTAATAAAATAATTATTATCTATCAGAGCAAGTATTTATTACTAGATTAAAATTTTTAGTGTGGAGTGAGGAATGTAATTGATTTTACGAGGCTTTACGACGTGGGCAACACCTGGGGAGGAAATGCATCAAGTTATATAAACGAAGAGTTGATTGGGGATGTTATCATTGTTAAAAGCTTATTCGGACTTTTTTATGTTGAAAAACTATATTAATACCACATAAATTAAGAATAAAACTTAATTTCTTGTATATTGGAAATAATAAAACTATTTACTATTCGAAACAGAATTTTAAAAATTTGTTTCTAAGGTTTAAATTTTGAATTTTTTAATAATAATAATAATAATAATACGGCTTAATTACTAATATTTATTATTTTTTCTGTAATTTAATATTCATATTTAAATCAAAACTAATTTAATCTTTTGAAAAATTTTATTAAAATTATAGTTATTAGATATTTTTTTGAATTACGTTTGTTTATTTACTCCAATAGTTTTAAAAATAGCTGAATGAAACCCGAAGCGGGGGTGTTGATGGTGATGGTGGTGGTGGTGGTGGTCGGGGTGGGAGGAGCGTGTGTCCACGGCGTCGGTGGTGTATCGGTGGCGCCCTATAAAGTTAAGGGCGCGCAATGTTGAAGGTGGTAGATTGTGCACAGAACGCCAAGCACCTGCACACAGTAGTCATCAGTAAAACTTACCATTTATCTTAGTTGTTTCGTTTTTGTTTCATTACGTTCACTGAAAAAAAAGCGCTTATTAGTTTCATATTTATTTCAAAATCGACACAAAAAAAAACATGTGTAACAAATTAACAATTGAAGAACGTCACGTGCCTGATGTTGGTGTCAAAATGGGGAAAACGTTGGTCGTCATCGTACTCTTTTGTTTATCAGAATGTACAGCTGGTAAGTAATATTATAATTTATTTAAATTATTGATGGTAAAAATGTATTTAATATTACACCCACACAAATGTTATCCATAGTTTCATCATCAATCTCTATGATGTAAATTAAATTCCCGAATATACAAAACCTATTGTTTACAAGGGTTAATTGGGGTGGAATGGGTAGGAAAGGAAATTGTCGATTATCGTTTCTAATAATTGTTGTAATTAAATCATGCCTTGATATACATTTTTTTAATTTAGGGCAAATAAAAGGGATTAATTATTTAATTGAAAAAATAAAACCTTTAGAAGAAAAAACATATACTAGGACTTTTGTATTAATTTAAAAAAATATATTAATAATAATTTACTCTTTACAGGTTTCAAGAAAAATATTAGACAAGGTAAATAATTGTAGAATTATTTTGCATCCGTAGATTAGAATTTTCAAAAATGCACCTTAACTGTAACCATTGTTTCTAACAGTATATCCAATTATTTTATGATATATTAAAGCTATACTATTATTATTGATTTCCTAAAATTTTAAAACTAATTCCTTTTGTGATTACTTTTTTTCTAAAGTTTTAAATCTCCAAAAGCAAATTTCATTTTCAACTCAATCCGTTTCTAACTAGCGCCATTTTGTTTTTCTTTTATTTTATGATATACCAAAGACACAGTATCCCTGATGATGTCTTAAGATTTTGAAACGAATTCCTTTTGTAGTTTTTTTAAAAATTTAAATTTTCCTAAAAGCAAATTTCATTCCACAACTGATTAATCAGTTTATAATTAGCGTTTTTAGTCGTAGTATTTCGTTTGTTTTATCATATAGCGAAGACATACCATCTCTGATGACGTCTTGGGGTTTTGAAACTAATTACTTTCGTGATTATTTTTTTTAAATTTAATTTTCAAGTCTTCAAAATTAAATTTCATTCTTATCAATCAGTTTCCAACTGGTGCCATTTTGTTTCTAGCAACAGTATTTCGATTGTTTTATGATATATCAAAGACATAATATCTCTGATGATGTCTTAAGGTTTTTAAACTAATTACTTTTGTGGTAATTTTTTAAATAAATTTTTAAATCTCCAAGAACAATTTTTATTCTCATCACTTGGATTTCAAGTGGCTCCATTTTATTTCTAGTCGTTGCATCTCGATTGTTTTATGAAATATCATAGAAATACTATCTCTGATGATGTCTAAAGATTTTGGAACAAATTCCTTTCTTGATTATTTTTATTATAAATTTTCAAATCTCCAAAAATAATTTTCATTTTCATCAGTTGGATTTCATATGAGGTCATTTTGTTTCTAGCAATAGTATTTCGATTGTTTTATGATATATCAAAGACGTACTATCTCTGATGATGTCTTGACGTTTTTAAACTAATTACTTTTGTGGTATTTTTTTTTTAATAAACTTTCAAATCTCCAAGAACAATTTTTATTCTCATCACTTGGATTTCAAGAGGCTCCATTTTGGTTCTAGTCGTTGCATCTCGATTATTTTATGAAATATCATAGACATACTATCACTGATGATGTCTTAAAGTTTTGAAACAAATTCCTTTCTTAATTATTTTTATTATAAATATTCAAATCTCCAAAAATAATTTTCATTCTCATCAGTTGGATTTCACTTGCTGCCATTTTGTTTCTAGCCTTAATATCTCAATTGTTTTATAAAAAAAAACTATCACTGATAATGTCCAAAGATTTTGAAACTAATTCCTTTTGTGATTAATATTTGTAAATATTCATATATCCAAAAACAATTTTCATTTCCATCAGTTGGATTTCATGTGCTGCCATTTTGTTTTTAGCCGCAATATCTCAATTGTTTTATGATATATCTGATGTATCATAGAAATACTATCTTTGATGATGTCTTAAGATTTTGAAACTAATTCCTTTCTTGATTATTTTTATTATAAATTTTAAAATCCCCAAAAACAATTTTCATTTTTATCAGTTGCTATTCAAGTGACGCCATTTTCTTTTTAGCTACAATATCTCAATTGTCTTATGATATATCATAGATAGATGTCTTAAGATTTAGAAACTAATTCGTTTTGTGATTATTTTTTTGGAAATTTTCAAAAACAATTTTCTTTCTCATCATTTGGATTTCAAGTGGCGTAATTTCTCAATTGTTTTATGATATATCGTAGATATACTATTTTTGATCATGTTGTAAGATTTTGAAACTAATACCTTTTGTGGTTATTTTTTTTGTAAATTTTAAAATCTCCAAAACAAAATTCATTCTGATCACTTGGATTTCAAGTAGCGCCATTGTGTTTCTAGCCGTCATATGCCGATTTTTTTATGATATATCATGGATATACTATCTTAGATGATGTTGTAAGATTTTAAAACAAATTTCTAATGTCATTACTTTTTAATAAATTTTTAAATTTCGAAAAACAATTTTCATCCTCATCAGTTGGTTTCTAGCTTTAGGATGTCGATACATCAAAGATATATTGTGTCTGGTGATGTCTTAAAATTTTAAAACTAATTACTTTTCTGGTATTTTTTTAAAATAAATTTTCAAATCAACAGGAACAATTTTCATTCTTATCACTTGGATTTCAAGTGACGCCATTTTGTTTCTAGCCACAATATCTCAATTGTTTTATTAAAAAAAACTATCACGGATGATGTCTTAAGATTTTGAAACTAATTCCTTTTGTGATTAATATTTGTAAATATTCATATCTCCAAAAACAATTTT
Source organism: Ontholestes murinus (assembly GCA_963969525.1). Taxonomy (NCBI): domain Eukaryota; kingdom Metazoa; phylum Arthropoda; class Insecta; order Coleoptera; family Staphylinidae; genus Ontholestes; species Ontholestes murinus. The sequence continues at coordinate 35,165,740 of OZ018396.1, forward strand.
CATTTTCATCAGTTAGATATTATATGCTGCCATTTTGTTTCTAGCCGCAATATCTCAATTGTTTTAGGATATATCATAGAAGTACTATCTCTGACAGGGTCTTAAGATTTTAAAACTATTTCCTTCCTTGATTATTTTTATTAAAAATTTTAAAATCTCCAAAGCAATTTTCGTTCTCATCAGTTGGTTTCAAGTGATGCCATTTTATTTTTAGCTGCAATATCTCAATTGTCTTATGATATATAATATATATACTATCATTGATGATGTCTTAAGATTTTGAAACTAATTCATTTTGTGATTATTTTTTTATAAATTTTCAAAAACAATTTTCTTTGTCATCATTTGGATTTCAATCGGCGTCATTTTGTTTCTAGCTGTAATATCTCGATTGTTTTATGATATATCATAGATATACTATCTTAGATGAAATTTTAAGATTTTGAAACTAATTCCTTTTGTGATTATTTTTATAAATTTTCCAATCACTAAAAACAATTTTTATTCTCATCAGTCAATCAAAGTGACGCTATTTTGTTTCTAGCTATAGTATCTCGATTGTTTTACAATATATCATAGATATACTATCTAGGATGATGTCTTAAGATTCTAAAACTAATTCTTTCTGTGATGTTTTTTTTAAAATAAATTTTCAAATCTCCAAAAAACAATTTTCATTCTCATCACTTGGATTTCAAGTGACGCCATTCTATTACTTCTAACCGTAATATCCCGATTGTTTTATGACACATCATAGATATCTTATGATATCTTAAGATTTTAAAAGTAATTACCTTTGTGATTATTTTCTTTAAAAATTTTCAAATGTCAAAAAGCAAATCTCATTTCCATCAATCGATTTCAGATCTTTAAACGTAATTTTTTTAGCTTTAATATTTAAATTCTTTTATAATGTATTAAATATATTTTCTTTAAATTATATTCCGAGATTTTAAAGTACAATTTGGTGTGCGCATGCATGTATAATGTCAGTATAAATTAATTAAAATATTCAGTACAAAAACCTTATCATTTACTTACATTTATGTAAAATACTCACCCTTAATAATTTATACGTCCCAAACAAACCTATATGGACAAGAACATTGAATATTTAATTAATTATTATCACTAAATAATATTCTGTAATGCAAGGAATATTTATTTAGGGATTGAAATAAGAGTTAAACAATATGAACTGAATTATATTATTACATTAATCCTAAAATTAAAGAGTAATGTGCACTTTGCAGGTACGAGTCAGTTGGCCACAGTTTCGTGGACATCAAAGTGTGCAGACTGTGTGCATTGTTTAATTAGGTTTCCTTTTGATATGATTAAAAATGAAAAATTTTATACTGTAAATTATTCTCCATATACGAAATTTAATATTAATCATAATAGTATTTAAAAATGTAAAAATTATATAAATTTTAATTAGAAAAATAGTGTGTGTAAATTAGTTACCAAACTATTTAATACGTTCAATTTGTTACACCGTGAAGTTTAGACTTGAGAACGTTCGATTACGTGAATTAAGTGAACAACATCGACACCGGTTAATCAAAGAGAAGGTTTAAATTTTAGCAATTAAAGTATTCAGCAAAAAATAATACTTTTAGATATTAATAATCTTTACAATGATTATTAATCTATATATTTTAAGATTGTAATCTCGATTATGCGCTACCAATTCACCGAATTGACCATTTCAGTGACGAGGGTTATTATTATTATTATTATGAAATTAATTTTCATAAGTGTCATAATTAATTCGAGTGCAATATGAATGCAATGTTATTATAATTCAATAAATTAATGTAATGAAAAATAACTCTGTGGCTTTTTGATGTCGAGTATTTATTAAATGCAAAACATAAAGGCCATTGTGTTGTTTTTAATTACCTTAATTTATAGAGAAAATGTTTATAAATCAACCATTGACATTTACATCATTCGTATTTATAGAAATATATTTAAATTAAATGAAGATAGTGGTGATTGTAATAAAGATGATTATGTTCAAATTTTATTAATAGTTCACCACAATCAGACTATTTATACTTTCATTCTTAAAATATCACCACAACCAGACTATTTGTACATTCATTCTTAAAATATCATTTTTATTAATGAGAAACATGGAAATTTTAATTGAGAACCATGTGGAAAGTATGTAGTGGAAATGTCAAGACACAAAGAATTTCTGTGGCTTTTCATCTTTCTAATGGAGACGAAAATGTATGTGTGAAAAGAACTGCACCCTTTTTGTACGAAAAAATCTATTAAAATTAATTAATATTTCAATTTATTATTACAATTATATTACAATTATATTTCTGAATAATTTTATCTTAAACTTTCTTATACAATTATTTACATTACATCATTTTAACAAAAACTGCTCATAGATAAATAGATACATAGTATTTATTTATCCATTGTAATCAGAAAATAAAATTCAAAATAAATATATAACAATACTTTCTTACAAAAACTTTTAATAAAGAACACGATTAAAAGATTGTATTTTTTACAGAAATTATATTAGAAATTATTTCTTAAACAATAAAATTACAACATTACAGATTAATTAAACCACACTAAAAATTAATTCCTCGTAAACGTATTACTATCTAAATAGAAACAAACGTTAGTTTACAATTCGCCAACACACCCCAACAGTTTCCAATTACGGAAACAAACACGTCCAACCCTTTTTAAATTGGAATTAACACGTGTTAATGCGAATGATAAGGGTGTTGTTGATGATTTATAATTGCTTATAAAACACTTAACTTTTGTAAATGATAAATCTTACTGATACTGCGTATAATATTACTGGATTATTATGCGTAATATTTGTTATAGGTTCCTGCTTGAAATACGGACACTCCTGCTGGGGAGGTAGGTACATTTTACTTTCTTAAATATTTTAAAATATCGGAAATATATTAAACGGTTTGATTTATAGAAATTATAATAACTATCCCATCCTCCAATCAGTAAACATCATTAAAAATTATTTCAAAAATTTGTATTAATAAATCTCTAAAAATAGCAATTATTTAGTGTTTATTTATATTTTGCAACTTTTAATTAAAACCCTCGCTTATGTTTTACTGATTGGAGGATGGGATAGAGGCCACCCACCCACAATACATACACATGATAACTTTAATTGCTAATTGGTGATGAATTTGCTGTTAAAAGTAGTCAAACCCTTTATGTAACAAAAAACAAATTTAAAATTAAAGTTAAAGTATAATTGGCTTTCTATAGCTAATATTATCTTATTTACCATATATTTAAAGTCTGTCCACCCATTATGCATCCAATTTTTACTAATTTACTCACTTAAAAATATTATCTTCTGAATTCCCTTTTTATTCAAAAAGTTTTGTGATTATTTTCACAGCGACACGATAAGGAATTAAAGTTTATTTGTATTTGTAGGGTGGGTGGGGGCCCTCTATCCCACCCTTCAATCAGTAAAACATCAAAAATATTAATTGAAACATTTGTATGAATAAATCTATTAAATTTTGCAATAATGTTATGTTTATTTACGTTTTACAACTTTTAATTAAAACCCTCGTTTATGTTTTACTGATTGAAGGGTGGGTTAGAGGCCACCCACCCACCCTACATATACATAATAACTTTAAATACTATTTGTTGATGATTTTGCTGCTTACAAAACAATAAAACCTTCCATGTAATAAAAAATACAGCATAAATCAAATTTAAGTTTAAATATAAACAACCTTCTATAGCTAATCTTATCTAATTTAGGTTTAAATTCTGCCCACCCGTCATGCATAAAAATTGTATCAATTTACTCACTCAAAATTTTACCTTTTGAATTTCTTTTTTAATTAAAAAGTTTTGTAATTACTTTTATTCCAAACCGCTAGACGATTAGTAATTAAAATTTATATGTATATGTAGGGTGGGTGGGTGGCCTCTATCCCACCCTTCAATCAGTAAAACATCAAAAATTATTTGGAAATTTTTTATGTATAAAACTCTAGAAATTGCAATTATTTTGTGTTTATTTATATTTTACTACTTTTAATTAAAACCCTCGCTAATGTTTTACTGATTCGAGGGTGGGATAGAGGCCACCCACCCACCCTACATATACATGATAACTTTAATTGCTAATCGTTGATGATTTTGCTGTTAAAAGTAATCAAACCCTTTATGTAACAAAAAATAAAACAAAATTTAAATTAAAATATAATTGGCTTCCTATAGCTAATAATGTCTCATTTATATTTAAAGTCTGCCCACCCATTATTCATCAAATTTTTACTAATTTACTCACTCAAAAATTTTACCTTTTTAATTCCTTTTTATTCAAAAAGTTTTGTAATTAATTTCATTGGATACAGCGAGACGATAAGGAATTAAAGTTTATTTGTATATGTAGGGTGGGTGGGTGGCCTCTATCCTACCTTCCAATTAGTAAAACATGATCAAAAATTGTATGAAAAATTTGTTTGAATAAATCTATTAAATTTTGCAATAATTTTATGTTTATTTACGTTTTACAACTATTATTAAAACCCTCGTTTATGTTTGACTTATTGGAGAGTGGGTTAGAGGCCACCCACCCACCCTGCATATATATATAATAACTTTAAATACTATTTGTTGATGGTTTTGCTGCTTACAAATAATAAAACGTTATATGTAATAAAAAATAAACCATAAACCAAATTTAAGATTAAATATAAATAACCTTCTATAGCTAATCTTATCTAACATAGGTTTTAAGTCTACCCACCCATCATACATAAGAATTTTATTAATTTACTCATTCATAAATTTTATCTTATGATTTCTTTTTTGCTCAAAAAGCTGTGTAAATAATTTTATTCCAAACCGAGAGACGATCAGTAATTAAAATTTATATGTATATGTAGGGTGGGTGGGTGGCCTCTATCCCACCCTCCAAACAGTAAAACATCATCAAAAATTATTTGAAAAATTTGCATAAATAAACCTCTAAAAATTGCAATTATTTTGGGTTTATTTATATTTTACAACTTTTAATTAAAACCCTCGCTTATGTTTTACTTATTGAAGGGAGGGTTAGAGGCCACCCACCCACCCTACATATACATAATAACTTTAAATACTATTTGTTGATGATTTTGCTGCTTACAAAACAATAAAACCTTGTATATAATAAAAAATAAAGCATAAACCAAATTTAAGTTTAAATATAAATGACCTTCTATAGCTAATATTACTTTATTTAGATTTAAAGTCTGCCCACCCATTATGCATCAAATTTTTACTAATTTACTCACTCAAAAATTTTACCTTTTTAATTCCCTTTTTATTCAAAAAGTTTTGTAATTAATTTTATTGAATACTGCGAGACGATAAGGAACTAAAGTTTATATGTATATGTAGGGTGGGTGGGTGGCCTCTATCCTACCCTCCAATCAGTAAAACATCATCAAAAATTGTAAGAAAAAATTGTTTGAATAATTCTATTAAATTTTGCAATAATGATATGTTTATTTACGTGTTACAACTTTTAATTAAAACCCTCGCTTATGACTGATTGGAGGGTGGGTTAGAGTACACCCACCCACCCTATATATACATATAAACTTTAGTTCCTTATTGTCTCTCTGTATCCAATGAAATTAATTACAAAACTTTTTGAATAAAAAGGGAAAATTTTACCTTTGAATTTCTTTTTTATTCAAAAGGTTTTTTAATTAATTTTATTGAAAACCGGGAGATGATCAAGAATTGAAGTTTATATGTATATGTAGGGTGGGTGGGTGGCCTCTATTCCACCCTCGAATCAGTAAAACATCATCAATAATTGTTTGAAAAATTTGTTTGAATAAATCTATTAAATTTTGCAATAATGTTATGTTTATTTAGGTTTTACAACTTTTAATAAAAACCCTCACTTATGTTTTACTGATTGAAGGGTAGGTTAGAGGCCACCCACCCACCCTACATATACATGATAACTTTAAATACTAATTGTTGATGATTTTTCTGCTTACAATTTATTGTTTTGTAAATAATAAAAAATAAAGCATAAACCAAATGTAACTTTAAATATAAACAACCTTTTATAGCTAATCTTATCTAATTTAGGTTTAAAGCCTACCCACCCATCATGCATACAAATATGATTAATTTACTTACTTAAAAATTTTACCTTTTGAATTTCTTTTTTACTCAAAAAGTTTTGTAATTAACTTTATTGAAAACCGGGAGATGATCAAGAATTGAAGTTTATATGTATATGTAGGGTGGGTGGGTGGCCTCTATTCCACTCGCGAATCAGTAAAACATCATCAATAATTGTTTGAAAAATTTGTTTGAATAAATCTATTGAATTTTGCAATAATTTTATGTTTATTATGTTTTATAATTTTTTAATTAAAACCCTCACTTATGTTTTACTGATTGGAGGGTGGGTTAGAGGACACCCACCCGCCCTACATATACATAATAAATTTAAATACTAATTGTTGATGATTTTGCTGCTTACAAAATAATAAAACCTTGTATATAATAAAAAATAAAGCATAAACCCAATTTAAGTTTAAATATAAATGACCTTCTATAGCTAATCTTATCTAATTTAGGTTTAAAGCCTGCTCACCCATCATGCATACAAATTTGATTAATTTACTCACTCAAAAATTTTATCTTTTTAATTTCTTTTTTACTCAAAAAGTTTTATAATTAATTTCATTGGATACTGCGAGACAATCAATAATTAAAATTTATATGTATATGTAGGGCGGGTGGGTGGCCTCTATCCCACCCTCCAATCAGTAAAACATCATCAAAAATTGTTTGAAAGATTTGTTTGAATAAATCTATTAAATTTTGCAATAATTTTATGTTTCTTTACGTTTTACAACTTTTAATTAAAACCTTTGCTTATGTTTTACTGATTGGAGGGTGGGATAGAGGCCACCCACCCACCCTACATATACAATTAAATATTAACCACAACGACTAGATTATTTTATTTAAAAAATTAAATCAAACTGTAAGAGAATTCAAAACAATACAATAACTATTTTACTTTGAGTTATCAACTGTATATGTAGGGTAGGTGGGTGGCCTCGAATTCATCCTTCAATTATTTTAATATGAAATAAATCTATGCGTTAAAAAATACTTAATTTATTATACATTGAATTAGGGGCAAAATTATTCGCATTTTTTTAACATATTAACTGTGATTTATTTAAAGTTTTCATGAATATGTAGGTTGGGTGGGTGGCCTCTATCCCACCCTCAAATCTTTATAATATAAACAAACATTTAATGAAGAAAATTTACTAATATAAACGTTTTTTTAATGTGTGTCCTGATGATAATAAAATAAAAATTTATAATATTTCTCGCGTATGTTTTACTGGTTGGAGGGTGGGATAGAGGTCACCCACCCACCCTACATATACATATAAATATTAACCAAACAAGCGTGTGTAGTTTACAAAAATTAAACACTATTTAATTGCTATTATATTTAAAACAAACCCATAATTATTCCTTTTTATGTAGGGTGAGTGGGTTTCCTCAAACCCACCCTCCAATTCTTTTATCATAAACGAAACATCTATTATTAAACCTATACATAAGTGCAGTAACAAAAGTACTTCATGAATGATTCATCAAATATAAGAGTAAAATTATTTGTGTTGTTAAAAAAATATTATTTTTTTATGAAAAAAAAAACTGTGCATTAGAAAATACTTTGAATCAGGGACAAAATTATTCGTATATTTTTAAACATATTCTGATTTATGTATATGTAGGATGGGTGGGTGTACTCTATCCCAACCTTCAATCCTTACAATATAAACAAAGATTTAATGATTGAAATTTGCTAATATTAAGAATTCAATTTAAATTTGTTTTTGATGATAATTCAATAAAAATTTAGAATATTTCTTGTAGATGTTTTACTGATTGGAGAGTGGGTTACAGGCCACCCACCCACCCTACATATATACCTAAACATTAACCATAGACACTTGTTTAATTACCACGAAATTATATAATAAAACTGTTACTAAATTACAAAAATATAAGGACTATTTTATTTTAATGTAATTATTTATATATAGGGTGGCTTCTAACTTATTCTTAAATTATTAACGATGGAGGCTTCTAATTCGTTATACATTATTCTTCACAAATATACACTTTTTAACTTTATTTGTATAATACTGACTTTATTTAGTGACTATAGTCTTCAAACTTCTAGTTTAAAAATGACCATTCCTAAAGATCAATGCGTTTCTCAATCCAAAACACATACTTGTATATTCAAAAACACCAAAAACACTGCAATCTTAACAGCAGTCTTTGGAATGTAATTTGGATGAATTGGAATTTAATAACATAATAAAATAACGTATAATTTTAAGTTAAAATTGTCGAGACGAAAATCACTAAATAAAGTCAGTGTTGTACAAACAAAGTTAAAAAGTTTTTTTATTTGTGTATTCTTAAATTCTTTTTACTATAAATAAAACTTCAGTTTAATAATTTTTTGCATATAAAAAGTATTTAATTGATTTTACATCGGAATTATAATTATTAGAAAGTATTTTCGTTTAATGAAATATTAATTATTATGATTGGTAATTGTAAATTTAATTTTAAGGTCACGGCAAACGCAACGACGGCACCATCAATCACATTTCAGAAAGCGACCCACCAAACGGTGATCTACCCAACGATATGAAATGGTTCCTGCAGAAACTCCTCCAAGCCAACGATTACACCTCCAGCAAGGGGCGAGACGTGGTGTTCAGAAATTTACAGCTGTTACTTAAAGAAGTTCCCAATGACGACGATCGAAAAAGGTATGAAAAATTTAAGTTAAATATATATTTCTCGAGTTATTTAGAACACAAGAAATCGTTAACTCCACCATCAGGATCTATGTGTAAAATTTTAAAGTGATTTAGTGTTTATGTATGTATTTTTATATGTGTTTTAATAGATCCTGTAAAGTAAATAATATAAATAAATATAAATGCTAACGTATTTTTTTTTCCTGTAGCAACGAAGATAGTGAGTCGACGGAGGATCAACAAGATGGTGTAATAGATTTGATGAGGATGTTTCCTGATAAGGGTGACAAGGCGTCAAAATTGAAGGAGGCTGAAAGGAATTTCTTTAAATTTTTAGTAAGTAAAATTTAAGTTGTTTTATTTAAAAATATTATTATAATTTAGTAATTTAATTAATCCTTATGAATAGTTAATTTATAAAGCTGTAAAAAATCTAGTGATGGTAACACTTTTAATAATATTTAAATAAAATGTTTAATATTGATATCACACTATTATATAGTGTTTTATTTAAATATACAAGAAGTTTCACTTTGTGAATATGTATATGATAATAGTGTGATATTAATATTAAATGTTTTATTTAAATATTATCAAACATACATCGACTAGTTACATTTAATAATCCTAGAGAAATAAGATTAGTAAACATTAGTAAAAGTAATCAAGGTTTGTTTAATCTATATGATGATATCTATTACTTTTAATAATTATTATTTTGTTTATTTAATGTTTTAGAGAAACAATTAATGGACTATTCCCTACGACTACCTCCACAATTCACATCATATAGCTTCGAAGATTGTAATAAAACCAATTTGACGATTCATCGATACGGGCTGGACTCGGTGCATCAACAAAATGGAACCCTTACACCTTGCCTACTAAAATGTCCAAAAATAAATTTTCGTCGAGCCCTCTCATGTTTACACCATTTGCAAGACTGTTAAAAAAAATCATGAAACTGACATTGATTGTGTTGAACGATTAAAGCAAACCAAGAGCATAATAGTTTGTTTTCATTATAATACCTAATTAATTTATTCATTTTTATTTTATAATCGGTAAACAAAATAAGACAGTACGTACATATTAAAAAATTAAAAGTATTCCTTCCAGTGGATCAAATTTAAATGTGGAATTTCAGCGCTTGCACAATCAACGAATTCATTCCTAAAATCAATCAAATAATTAACAACAATAAATAATTGATATATAAATGAAATGTTAATATTAAGAAAGTGTTTTAATTAAGAAAAAGATGTTTTATCATTACCCAGGACTAGGAGATAAGAAGACATTTCGTGTTTGTTTCGCTAGAAGGTAACCATCGCTGTTATCACAAATTAATCGTGCCATTGATGTTTTTCTGAGTGCCATTAGTTGCTCTGTTAAATGTGTTATAAAAATAATATTAAGTATTAGTTTAGATTTTTTTTTCATATAACAAGGGTGTAATTACCAAGGCTAAAATATCCGGGATTAACGGATGGATCGTGATCGAAAAAGTAACGATCGCCTTTCTTCAATCTAACAAATTGATCAGCAATAATATCGCGAAATGTTGTACCCAATATTCCACCTCCGTGCTTTGGTTCCAAGAGGCCACCAACGTAAAGATCCACGTCGTCGATATGATCGTACAAAGCTGCCAATTTTGGTCCAAACTAAACACACACAATAATAAATATTTACAATACATTTTTTTTTTTTGAAGTTAACTTACATGAGGTCCAAAATCTGCAAAACTGGTAAACCTAGGAAGACCAACCAACTGTCTGTAATCATTATAAGGTCTTAATCCGTGATCACGGCCTCTGTGTATGTTAAGAGACACTAAATCTACACCGAATGGATTCCCCGATCTAAACATATATTTCGTAAGCTAAAATATATGAAAAAAAACGTTAATAAAGGTACACTGTGTATTAAAAAAACTTACTGATTCGGAGAAGAAAGTGTCGACTTCTTGTAATGGTTCAGTGGTCAAGGTGCTCAATATTTGGTCGAAAAACTGGTGTTTCCTCATCCTGCCTGGGAAAAACATCGTCTCGGCTATGGATATCATCTCATCCATGCGATTCGCACCGTAAATTCTAAACAAAAATTACCACATCGCAATTATATAATTTGAAAACTTGTTTCTAATAAATACTACAGTTTCACACATTCATTCAATACACACTCAATCAATCGCCACTCGTGTAATTCTTATTCCATTCTCAGGGAGTTTATGCGTATTAAAACGTTATCTCCCCAACGAAATCAATTTTCTTCGAGGGTGATTGACGCATTTGCATCTTACATTTGAACACCACTCGACGATCGAGTAAATATCGCGTTTACTCACTTAAGAATAATTATTATAATATTTATTTATAATTAATTACGATGTCTCGTTGATGGTGGTTGTGCAACCGTTATAAAACCTGTTGATTATTTACACGGGTAATTTAATTCAATCGACTTAATAGCGAGCAATTTATCAAATGGTCGGAGTAATTTTAATACGTGTATAATTATGAATTCGCGTCGCACCATCATTCATCATAAACGCAATTTTTATCCGTTAATCCTACTTTAAATTTCCATCGACGGTTGAATGTCCGAAACGATAGGCAGCGGCCGCAAATTCATTGGTTATCGACGGTTCAATACGTTGATTATAATCGTAAGAATAATCAAACGTGTCTTCAAGTGCTATATCGAATTCTCTCATTGTTGATTCACCTTAAAAATATAATAAAAACATAATTATAATTTATTATCAGAAATAGTATACTTTAAATATATCACAAAACATTCGAAATATTATTACTACAAATAACAAATGATGAAAATTAAAATTGCTTTTGAAGATCTGAAAATGTATAATAAAAAAATAATCACAAAAGGAATTAGTTTTTGAAATCTTAAGACATTTTCACAGATAGTATATCTATGACATATTATAAAACAATCGAGATATTAGAGCTAGAAACAAAATGGCTTGAAAATTGTTTTTAGAGATTTGAAAATTAATTTAAAAAAGTAATCACAAAAGGAAATAGGTTTAAAATCTTACGACATCTTTAGAGATACTATATCCATATTCTATTATAAAACAATCGTGATATTACATCTTCAAAGATAGTATATCCATGTTCTATCATAAAACAATCGAGATATTACGACTAGAAACAAAATGGCGCCACTTGTTGAGAGTGAAAATGTCTTTTGGAGATTTGAAAATTTATAAAAAAATAATCACAAAAGGAATTAGTTTGAAAATCTCAAGACATTATCAGAGACACTATATCTATGATATATGATAAAAACAATCGAGATGAAAGGGTTAAAAGCTAAAAATTGCTTTTAGAGATTTGAAAATTTTAAAATATTAAATATTTAAAAAGTACACTTGGAAAATAAAAACACTACACTTTCTTCACAATTTGATTTTAATTTGCTAGATGTACATTTCGAGTACTAGCAAAATAAAATCAAATTGTGAAGAAAGTGTAATGTTTTTATTTTTAAAAAGTAAATCTAAAGAAATTATTTGTGTTATATCTTTAGTTAATAATTAATCAATGATTATTACCTAGAAGTGCTGGTAGGAATTCTTTATAAGTAATGACCTGCAATTCGGCCACTAAAATCCGCCTAGTTTCCAAAAATATTTTCTCATCCGACCAGTGTGGATTTAAATGGTTCAATTCTTTAGCGATACGGTTGTGTTCGCGTAAGAACAGAGTGTGCAGTGCTACTAGTGATATCATTTGATTCGTCCTTGTATCACCTAAAAGAATATTTATAAAACTCTTCTATGTAAACGAGTTTTAATTTAAACCTGATTCAAAACATGCAGATCCTTGTTCCATCGTTAAACAAGCCTCACGATCACTGGTTAGGGGTAGGAGTTCTCTTCCATAATCCATAAACACCCTCAATCTGCCACCACTGTACCTCCTCAATTCATTCGTCTGTTCGTAATTCGATCCGTAAATTGCCGAGCCGTCGATGAAGTGTGTGACTTTATTCATCTATATAATCAATTCACATTAATTAAAATTAAGGAATTTGTAAAGTTATTGTGTCTCATTTACAAATCATACCACGAAATAAATGCATTTACCAACAAATATTTAAAATTAAAGAACTTGCTTAAAGCATCCAACACATTAAATAAAATGTGTGAATTTATTCATCTATATAAAATTAAATAATATAATTAATAATAATATTATAAGGAATTAATTCATCTATCAAATTAATTCAAAAATGATTCACCACGGGTTAAGTGAGAAATTAATTAATCATATTATAAGGAAGTTTATTAAATTATAAATAAAAGAAATGGCAAAGTGCAGCTTCTTATGGCTTCAAGAATCTAACACATTAAATAATAATTTCAAAAAAACTAATGGACTATTATAATTTTTGTTAAATTTGTTTCTCGTTTATCACGTGGTGAAACATTTTTAATATTAAAGGTTGTTTATAGAATGTGCCTTTCTATAAACAATTCTTAAAGGACTATTATAAATTATAAATGATGGATCTTGTTTCTTGTATTTCTTTTAAATAATTATTAAATACTTTAAAAGTATTAACCTGTTGTGCGTAACCTAAAGTACAATCAGATCGTGGTGCCAAAACCGATCGGACAAAATTCATGCAGCCTTGTTTAAAGTGCGAATAAAAGTCGTCCTCTTCTTCGATTGTGATCGGATAACAGGCGTAGTGTCTTTCGTGTTCGGACATTTCATCAACGCCGTCTTCACTACAGCAGGAAATCGCACTTCCATTAGCTAAAATAATTTTTTTTAAATAGAATTAAAAATCTATGAGGTTTAGTTACTTACCATATTTCGTATCAATCGATTGTGTAATTTCATGTGATAAGAATTGTCCGAATTGCGTCAGCATAAGAGTATACCCTCTGTTGGGAGCATCCACATCACTAAAAAGTGCGGTACTTATCTTCCTCGGGCTTGGTAAGGGTTGGCCGTGCTCTTCCGATACTCGTATCGACCAAATACCTGTGTTATTTGATTCATTGTTTTTATTATAAGCAATTTGCTGTTTTAAAAGAACCTACCATCTTGATAGCTGGGTGGTAGCAGTCTGGAAAATGGTGAGAGTGGAGTTCCCCACGATGGATTTAAAAGATTATTACAACCACCATCGATTCTCCTATAACGGTCAGGCACTGGAGGACATTCCAGAACTGGAGCGCATGCTGCACCGAGTGGAGTTGGTCTTAGATTTTGATGTATCATACTCCATTCCAATTGTTGAGTTGTTATTCCTTGTCTGTAGGTAAGAAAATATTATTTAGTAAATAATATACTTGTTTCTCATTAATTACTTGGTGAAACATTGTATTAATATAGGTAAACCTACATTATTTAGTAAATATTTTCAATATATTCATACATATTTGTGTTCAATGAGTATTGGATCAATAAGGCTGTTACTTGTTGAAACTCTATGGTATCACTTAATAGAACCTTACACTGTGTCAGTGTTTTATTATGTGAAGTGATTTAATCTTATAAGTTTAGTATTAATAAAAGATTTTGAAGAAAAGGATTTATAACTTATAATATATTTATACTTACCTATTTTTAAAGGCTCTAGTGGCCAAAGCAATTTCCAAAGCTCGATTAGCGACGTTCATGACTTCCGAGAGGTCCGCGGCGAAAACCCTTGAATTCCTAAAGTGGCCATAACTGGCAGATCCTGCTGTCAGTGTCGCCGCCCTTCCTGAAGACAACAGTCTGGCCTCGCGCATATGCATTTCAGCAATTTCCACCCTGCTGTGTCTCGCCACGGAAATTAATACCTCCGGATCGATGTGTTTAATGAAGTGATGGCGATGTCTTCCGCGATGGTGACGAAATTCTAAATACAATATTTTCATTATTCACACCGAAATGTAAATAGCATTTTTGATCATATATATATTTTTTACTTTTAAGATTACACCCACCTGTATGATTCTGTCCTGTGGTACAGCAAACACCACTTCTTCCTGCGTTCGTGGTGCACTCCATCTTCTCATCCTCTTGGTAAAAATGCGCAGGACATTGGACGGGTAATACGCATTCAGCACCATCGTCACAAACATCCCTATAGGGTTTTACGGTGTGCGGTGCTGGTGTAAAACCGTTTTTACTAGCTTCAATCACATCATCTGTTAATTTTTTCAATTTGTGTCCTCTGGCCACGTTCGACTGAACGATGATGGCGAAAACGACGGATAGCCACGCTTTGGAAATTGCCGTGGCCATAATAACTATAAAATAAATTCAATTCGCATTAATTAACACTAAAATACTCTTAACTTACCCATCTGAAATCTACAACTCGATTGACCCACGTGGAACGCTCGAAAATTTCGTTTTAATGCGCGTTTTTTTTCCGCTCACGTTTTTATTCGCACACAAAAAATTATATATTAAACGCATATGGAATCAAGCAAGTAATTATATTTAACGTTTATCATTTAAAACGTCATTTATTAAAATCAAAATCCTGGTTAAAAAAATATGGCCAATCCAATGCAATCATTGAATGAAAATTTCGCTTACAACAGCATGTTGGCGAGGGCTTTACTTCAACTTCTACCTGAAAAAGGTAAGGTGAATATTTAAAAGTG
This sequence comes from Ontholestes murinus, assembly GCA_963969525.1. NCBI lineage: Eukaryota > Metazoa > Arthropoda > Insecta > Coleoptera > Staphylinidae > Ontholestes > Ontholestes murinus. The sequence continues at coordinate 35,181,253 of OZ018396.1, forward strand.
CCAAACAAATATTTTGTAATCTGTTATAATAGAAAAAAGCACCATACAGATATGGCTTCATAAATTGCACGAAATGGGCGAAACGGTCGAAGAGATGAGCTTGAGGAATGATTATATGTGGTTTTTACTTTTACAATTACAAAATCAAAGGATAATGGATCCCTTCAAGAGAATTCCACCCACGAATAGAATGAGACCATTAAAGGATGTCTTAGTAAGATTAAATAATACTAATTAAAATTAATGAATCATAATAATATGAAAATTAATCAAAATATTTAAATATAATTAAAACACTTTAAACACAATATTTAATTTCGTTACTTAATTTTCAAACATTTATTATTAATTAATTAATGGTTGAGGCGTTCACTTCGTGATACATCTTGAATATTTAAATAAAGTAAAACTGAAAATATCAACAAAGTGAGTTTTACTTTATTTAAACATTTATTATTGTAATAAATAGAATTATAGATAGAAAATAGAAATTTTATAGTAATATTAAGAATAAAGAAAACACTTTTACCTATTTATACCAATTACACACTTTATTTATTCTAAATAAAAGTGTTTTCTTTATTCTTAATATCGAAATGTACCACGAGATGAATGCCTTTAAGATCGAAGAATTTATGGTAATATTAATGTTATAAAAATATTTAATTATAAAATTACCTCATTTTGAAAACTGAAGAAAAAAAAATATATGTTTTGATTGTTTAAAATTAAATGAAATTTATTTTTATTATGATTTGATATTTGAAAGTTTGTGCTTTAGTTACAAACCTAACAGTAAATTCAAAATGGACTTTCAACAATTAAAAGCCAATACAATCAAATTATTATTATTATTATTATAACTGCATTTCATCATTGTTTTCTTTTAAAAAATCGCCTTAATGTTTGATTAATTTTTAGGCTCCTGAAGTTTATGAAGAAGTGTTAACTGCTAGTGAACAAAATATGAACTGGTTGGATCAGGTTGATGAAAATAAGAATACGTCTATGAAGGATAAAAAGGAGCCTTTATCATCGCCTCCAGCGCATTTCTTGCAAAATCAACCAAAGCCTAAAAGTGGTGTAATTTGTTACATGGCTGTATTCAGTGATCAGGATTATTAAATTTTAAACAAATAAAAACATTTTTAATCAACAATAAAATTCGTGAGTTAAAACATATGTCCACATTGATAAGCCTAATATGATGAAGCAAGTTACAACAAAAATTTTAAATATTTTCAATCTTACTTTCGTTAGCTGTATATGTTTATTAATAACAAGAATGAAAATATTAGTTTTTACGTCAACCTTGATGATAATTTATTATGTAGAAACAGTTACTACGCTATCAGTTCCCTTGTACAACCGAAGTAAACTGGTATGAAACGTGTGGATACTTTATTTTTTATTTTTTTAGTTGGGAAATGTTACGTTTTCAAAAATCAACCAAAATCATTATTTCATAACATATACCTAAAATTTTATCACATGCACAACCTTCAAATCATAAATTAAAATTAGCATGCAAATAAAAAATTAAATATTAAACAATATTTAAATAATTTTGCGATTTATAAAACGATGTTTAATATTTCTCCGTTGGTCGTTGAATATGAAGATTTTTCCGTTACTTTTTATTTTAAATTTCTAATCTAAAAAACGTGAAAAAATATTTACGCGAAAACCGACGACAAACAGTGCCTTTGGTTCTGTACAAATATTTAAGCACAGCAAAATAAATAGTGTGCCCCAAACACAATGGCTCGCTGATTGTGCCCAGTCACCGCACACTTCCACACCTGATGACGACGACACCGGAAAATTCACGATGAAGAACCTGCTCCATAAATTCCTCAACTATTCCAAAAATAAACGGCCTCAGAATGAAGACGACGGTGCTAAGGCTAAAAATGCAGAAGTTATCGGTAAGTAATTATGTTTAAAAAAAAATGTAAATAAAAATATAGTCTGATTCATCCTCTTGATGAAATCACTATCAAAATGATTCAATCGATTAATCATATATAAAAATATTATAAAAATAATTTAAGGAAACGAACCTTGTGATTTTGAAACGGCCATCACAGAAACTGGCTTTGGAAAATTCAACCTGCTCCTCATCCTATTAGCCGTTCCTTCGGGATGGGCGTCAATGTTCGAAACGACGACGATGTCCTACGTCATCCCTGTAGCACACTGTGATCTTAATTTATCATTAGAAGAGAAAGGATTGTTGATATCAATCACATATTTAGGTACGTTTTAAATAACTAAAAATTATTTCAAAAAATTAGTGATTGTTAATTTTTTAGGAATGTTAAGCAGCGCAATTATTTGGGGTTTCCTCTCAGATACATTAGGAAGGAAGAAATTAATGATAATCGGATATTTAGCAGACGCTTTCTTCATTATTCTTTCAGGAATCTCGCAAAGTTTACCAATGATGGCTTTCGCCAAATTTATGGGCGGATTCATGTAAGCATCTCCTCATCACTTAATTTAATAACTGTTTATTAATATTTTAGTATAAATGGCCCATTTGCTGTATTAACAACAGTACTATCAGAATTCCACTGTGCTAAATACAGAGCAAGAGTTTTATTATTTATGGGGATAGTTTTTAGTGTGGCGAATATATTCCTACCTTTATTAGGTTGGGCGTTACTATCACAACCCATCAATTGGTTCCTAGGTGAAACCTTTGGTAATTTTAACTCAAAACCGCTAATTATATGCAATTAACATTTCTTTCCATTGAAGTCATTCATTCGTGGAATATATTCATACTAGTCGCCGCATTGCCAGCTTTAATTAGTGGAATCGGACACATGTTCATGCCAGAAAGCCCGAAATTCCTGATGACTGCAGGTAGAAATGAGGAGGCTTTAAATGTCTTCAGAAAAGTGTATTCGATGAATACTGGAAAATCACCAGATTCTTATCCTGTAAGTAAAAAAAACTTAATAAAAAAGTCTTCAATAACTTATTTTAGGTGAAATTATTAGTGGATGAGACTAAAGATAACGAAGATTACGGTAAAAGAAGTAAATGGATGGCCTTTAAAGATGGCTTTGCGCAGATGAAGCCATTATTCTTCACGCCACACTTGACCAAAATTGTACTGGTCTGTATCATACAAATTGGAAGCATGATGGGGTAATTTTCAATATTATTAAGAAATAAGTATTTAAAATAAATATTATTTTCACTTGCTCTTTTTGTCTTAAAAGATTAAATACACTTCGTTTATGGTTACCACAACTATTCACTGCAATTAACGATTATCAAGCGACGCATGACGACGCCGACGCCAGCATGTGCGAGATGCTCGATATGGTTCGTCCGAATGCGACCTTTGAAGAATCTGAAGCTTGTTTTGTCGTAAGTAATTTTTTCCAACTTTAGAAATTGACTTTTTGCAAATAGTTTATTCCAAATTCTGTAACTAAAAAGATAATTGATTTAAATTTTAACAGTTAAATGTTTAAACATGTGTCTTCATTAATTTCTAGCAGAAAATATTCCATCTTCACCACAAGAAAAATGGCGTTTGTCTAAACTAAATTTTAACGTAACTTTTTGCAGAAATTCCATATCTTAAAAGATAATTGAATCAAATTTTGACAGTTTGATGATAAAACTGTTTTTATTAATTATATATAAAAACTATTCCAACTTCAACACAGAAAAAATTGCGTCTGTTTAAAATGGATTTTAACGTTTGAAATTGGACGTTTTGCAGAAATTTTAGTTTAAATTCCGTACCTGAAAAGATAACTAAATCAGATTTTGGCAATTTAATGTTAGAACATGTGTATTCATTAATTATTATAAAAAAATATTCCAACTTCAGCACAAGAACAATGGGGTTTGTCTAAACTGGATTTTAACGTTTGAAAATTGACTTTTTCAAGAAATTTGTGTCTAAATTCCGTACCCGAAAAGATAATTGAATCCAATTTTGACTGTTTAATGATAAAACATGTGTCATCATTAAATAGTTATAGAAACTATTCCAACTTCAATACAAAAAAATGGCGTTTGTCTAAACTGGATTTTAAAGTTTGAAAATTAACATTTTTACAGACCTTTTAGTCCAAATTCCGTACCTGAAAAGATAATTAGATCAAATTTTGACAGTTTAATGATAAAACATGTGTCTTCATTGATTACTTATAGAAACTATTCTAATTTCAATACAAGAAAAATGGCGTTTGTCTAAACTGAATTTTAAAGTTTGAAAATAGACGTTTTGCAGAAATTTTAGTCTAAATTCCGTACCTGAAAAGATAATTGAATCAAATTTTGAGAGTTTAATGATAAAACATGTGTCTTCATTAATTACTTATAAAAACTATTCTAACTTTAACAAAGGAACAATCGGGTTTGTCTAAACTGCTTTTAACGTTTTAAAATTCACTTTTTGAAGAAATTTTAGTCTAAAGTTCGTACCTGAAAAAATAACTGAATCAAATTTTGACAGTTTAATGATAAAACATGTGTCTTCATTAATTACTTGTAAAAACTATTCCAACTTTAACAGAAGAAAAATTGCTTTTGTCCAAAATGACTTTTTGCCATGTGTCTTCGTTAATTACTATTAGAAACTTTAATACATTAAAGATTTTATTTTTCAGAATTATGATAATGCATCCGTTTACACGAATTCAATGATTGTCGCGGTGACATCAATCCTTGGATACATTCTAGTCGGAACGTTGATAAACGCCTTGGGGAAAAAGAATTTGTTTGGTAAGCCTTGCATATTCATTGTTTCGCGTTATTCCAATAATTATTTGATCATCGTTTTATAGTCGCTTTGGGTACAATTGCTGGAACTAGCGGTTTCTGCATCTACTTAACTGAAAATTCAGCTGGCGCCATCGCCCTCTCCAGCATCTACACGTCCTTGTGCGGCATCAACACCAACGTCATCCTCACCATAGTCGTGGACCTGTTTCCGACCAGTCTGAGGTGCTCCAAAAAATTTTTATACAACATTAATACCCCGATCCTAATTGATACCGATAATAGCTGTGAAGTAATTTTTTTTTTTGGCGTTGCATAATTCTATTATTTTCATTTGAAAAATACGAATTGCATTACGCACTGTTGTAATCGATAGTATTTCTTCACACGTAAACGTCGTTTTGCGGTATACAACGACTTTCTCGACGATTGCATTATGTATGCGGATAATCGTTTATTTAGAGGAAATAATCGCACCTGATCAAGGTGATCAAATTGAAAGGATTGAAAAATTAAGAAAGCAACAATAATAATCGCTTCCTTTGGTCACTTGAATTACTTAATTGTTATAAATGACTAAAAGTTTAGTTATAACAAGAAATATTAACCTACTTAAAAAAAACTAAAATCAGGTATACCACAAGGTTTAAAATTGGTCTGGATAATTGGAGCTTTTATAGTAATGATATTGTAGCATATTGCATTATTTGAATGTGTTAAGGTTTGCGCAGAATTAATACAGTTATAATATTAATTTTTGTTTTGTTTAAATTGTTTTTAGAACAATGGCTGTAGCGATTGTGATGATGTGCGGACGTTCTGGAGCAATGTTGGGCAACGTAATCTTTCCCTATATGATTTCCGCTGGTTGTCTACCACCATTTCTCTTCATAGCCCTGTCTACAGTCGCCTGTTCCGTAATTGCGATTGTTTTACCGAAGACCGATATGAAAGCTTTGGAATAAAGAAGAGTCGCCTAATTCGGAAATTATTCAGCGAAAATCGTTACCAATTAACATTTTCAATTCAAGTAAAATAAGTCTGTGTTATTTTTTTGTATTTCATTGATATTGTATTTTATGTGATATTAATATACTTAAAGTAAAATCAATTACAGCGAATTAGTAATTTCGAATTAAAATATGTACATAAATTCTTTTTTAAAAATGCAGATATTCAAGGTGATCGCAAATGAAATGAACAAAATAATAAAACACCACTCATGCATTTAATTAAACGCGTAATTATTCTATCTGACTCAACCAATTAAGTATAAAAGAGGGTCCGGTTTGAAATATTTAAAAACCTATCAATTAGAAACATTTATATTATAGAAAAGTAAGAGTTTAAAGACTAAATAGTTTATTTAAGCCTTAAAGCAGAAATAGAAAAATGGTTAAATAATCAATAAGAAAAAAAAAACAGTTTAAAAGCAATTGAATAAATAATTTCGAAGTTAAAATTTATACGGTATCTAAATTAATTTTCCTAATTTTAACGCAATAAAAAATCCATTAAATAACAGTAATTACAAAAATATTAATAATTAATTGAAAACTGCCGTTTTAAATAACTACAATGTAAATCTTCGTTTAGTAATCAAATTAAAAAACTGGTTTTCGTTTTCCAAAAAAAAAAAAGATTTGAGCGTGAAATATTAGCTGAGAAACGCGCGTTTTGTGTCCGCCTAGATCAAACACAGGAAATTGATCATTTCTGCGTTTCCATTTTTTTTTCTCTATCAAAAAAAAAAATTAATATAATTTCATATTTGGCACACAAATCTAAATCTGTCCATCTCTTCACGCACACAATTATACAAACTTGTATTATGATGGAATAGTAGGACGCGATTCGTTTTGGTTTATTTTACGAGTCGTAATCCTAGATTTGTTAATTGTTGCTGATTATAAGTTTCGGAATGATTAATCGTAGATCTTATCGTAAATTCCTTCCTTCTCTTTACGAACGAAAAGAAATTTAATTGGTTAATAAAATTAAATAAAAAATCATTAATTGTTATAAATAAAAGATAGTTTGTAAATGTGTAACATAAAAACTAAGAAAAAAAAAACACCATATACTCTCACACCCTCCAATTATTAAAACATAAACCAGAGTTTCTTGAAAGTTAATATTTTTAAATATTAATATAAAATCTAATAAATTTAGAAACTTTATCAAATGATAAATAAAACTGTATATTGAGTGTAATATTAATAAAGTATAGTCTTATTTATTATTTCCTGATTCAAGACGGATCATAAAATGATGGCTTCGAGGATCCAACACACTAATAAATTTAGTTTAAAAGTAATTGTATATACAATGTTTCATTATTTGATTACTTTTTTTAAGTTAAAAATAACTGAAACAAATTAAAGCAATCTAAATAAGTAATTATCGTGACACACATTTCATTCCACCACCCACCAACCGACTAAACTATCTGTTGTGGTATCAACTAGTTCGTTCGTTGATTCTATTTATTTATTTTTTGCAAACGATTTTGAAACAACACCAACGTTTGGACATGTATCCCTTGAGGCGTGACCGCCGTCTCCATTCGCGCAATCCCACAATGTTTTTTTTACTTCTTCTCCACTTATCTCTCAATTTTGTGAAAGTTTGAGGGTTGCTCGTTGCTCAGTCGATCCGCCGTCGTTTGATCGCGATGGGCAGTTAGTTATTGACCTCTTGTTTGTTGTCGTTCCTTCTTATTTACGTGCGTGGATGTGTGTGTGTGCGTTTCGGTGAGCGTGTGTGCGAGGATCTTGTATTAAACAAAAATATATATAAATACATCGTTGGTTTTGGTTCGGGTTTCTGTTCACACAACATGACGCTACCGACGATATCTAATAAAATAGGTGAGTGCAACACAACGGCAGTCGCTCTCTGATGATGAGCGTGTGATGATCGAGACGCTGCTGCGGTGGTGGTGGTGGTGGTGTTCGCGACCCGACCTTCAGTGTTTTGTGATTTTAGTGCCCTAATTTTAAAAATAATGGATTAATTCTTTAATAAACAGGTTTTTTTTTATTACACTTTAATTATATTAATTGAATCGAAATTTAACTATTAAAAACATATGCAAATTTTAATAGAATTATTCAAAAACATTTTTCAAATAAATTTTGATGATGTTTTACTGATTGGAGGGTGGGATAAAAGCCACCCACCCACCCTACATATACATATAAATTTCAGTTACTGATCGTTTCATGGTTTGAAGTAAAATTAATTACAAAACTTTTTGAATAAAAAAAGAATTAAAAAAGTAAAATTTTTGAGGGAGTAAATTAGTGAAAATTTGATGCATGGTGGGTGGGCCTTAAATCTAAATTAAATAAGATGAGCTATAGAAAATCATTTATATTAAAACTTAAATTTTGATTTTGTTTTATTTTTTATTACATAAAGCATTTAACAGTTTTTAGCAGCAAAATCATCAACGGTTAGCAATTAAAATTAACATGTATATGTAGGGTGGGTGGGTGGCCACTATCCCACCCTCCAATCAGTAAAACATAAGCGAGGGTTTTAGTCAAAAGTTGTAAAATATAAATACACACAAAATAATTGCAATTTCTAGAGGTTTATTCATACAAACTTTTCAAATAATTTTTGATGATGTTTTACTGATTGGAGAGTGTAATAGAGGCCACCCACCCACCCTACATATACGTATAAACTATAATTTCTTATCGTCTCGCAATTTACAATAAAATTAATTACAAAACTTTTTGAACAAACAAAAAATTGAACAGGTAAAAAGTTTGAGTAAGTAAATTAGTAAAAAATTGTTGCCTGATGGGTGGCCAAACTCTAAATTTAATTTAACTAAGATTAGCTAAAGAAATTCATTTTTCTTTAAACTTAAATTTTGAGTTTGTTTTATTCTTTATTTCATAAAGGGTTTTACTGTTTTTACCAACAAAATCATCAATTAGCAATTTCAATTGTTATGTATATGTAGGGTGGGTGGGTGACCTCTATCCCACCCTCCAATCAGTAAAACATAAACGAGGGTTTTAGTTAAAAATTGTAAAATATAAATAAACAGAAAATAATTGCAATTTTTAGAGATTGATTTATTCAAATTTTCCAAATTATTTTTGATAATGTTTTACTGATTGGAGAGTGTGATAGAGGACACCCAAAAACCCTACATACACATATAAACTATAATTCCTTATCGTTTCGTTATAAAATTTTTGATTAAAAAGAAATTAAAAAGGTAACATTTTTGAGTGAGTAAATTAGTAAAAATTTGATGAATGATGGGTGGGTGGGCCTTAAATTTAAATTAAATAAGATAAGCCATAGAAAGTCGTTTATATTTAAACTTAAATTTTGATTTAGTTTAATTTTTTATTGCATAAATGGTTTAACTGTTTTAGCAGCAAAATCATCAACAATTAGCAATTACAGTTGTCATGTATATGTAGGGTGGGTGGGTGGCCTCTATTCCACCCTCCAATCAGTAAAACATAAGCGAGGGTTGTAATTAAAAGTTTTAAAATATAAATAAACACAAAATAATTGCAATTTTTAGAGATTTATTCATACACAATTTTCAAATAATTTTTGGTGGTGTTTTTCGGATTGGAGGGTGGGATAGAGGCCACCCACCCACCCTATATATATATAAATTACAATTACTGATTGTCTCGTGGTTTAAAGTAAAATTAATTACAAAACTCTTGAATAAAAAAAGAAATTCAAAAGGTAAATTTTTTCAGTGAGTAAATTAATAAAATTTTTATGCATGATGGGTGCGCAGACTTGAAATCTAAATTAGATAAGATTAGCTATAGAAAGTCATTTATATTAAAACTTAAATTTTGATTTTGTTTTATTTTTTATTACATAAAGCATTTAACAGTTTTTAGCAGCAAAATCATCAACGATTAGCAATTAAAGTTAACATGTATATGCTACACAAAAAATAATTACATTTTTTAAATGGTATATTTACATAAATATTTCAAATAAATTTTGATGATGTTTTACTGATTGGAGAGTGGGATAGAGGCCACCCACCCACCCTACATATACATATAAACTTTAATTCCTTATCGTTTCGCTGTATCTAATGAAATTAATTACAAAACTTTTTGAATAAAACAAGAATTAAAATATACATTTTTTGAGTGAGTAAATTAGTAAAAATTTGATGCATGATGGGTGGGCAGACTTTAAATCTAAATTAGATAAGATTGGCTATAAGAAATAATTATATTTAAACTTAAATTTAGATTATGCTTTATTTTTTAAATACAAGGTTTTATTGTTTTGCAAGCAGCCAAATCATCAACAATTAGCAATTTAAATTATTATGTATATGTAGGGTGGGTGGGTGGCCTCTATCCCACCCTCCAATCACTAAAACATAAGCGACGGTTTTAATTAAAAGTTTTAAAATATAAATAAACTCAAAATAATTGCAATTTTTAGAGATTTATTCATATAAATTTTTCAAATAAATTTTGATGATGGTTTACTGATTGGAAAAAAAATTAAAAAAGTAAAATTTTTGAGTAAGTAAATTAGTGAAAATTTGATGCATGATGGGTGGGCCTTAAATCTAAATTAAATAAGATGAGCTATATAAAGTCATTTATATTAAAACTTAAATTTTGATTTTGTTTTATTTTTTATTACATAAAGCATTTAACAGTTTTTAGCAGCAAAATCATCAACGATTAGCAATTACAGTTAACATGTATATGTAGAGTGGGTGGGTGGCCACTATCCCACCCTCCAATCAGTAAAACATAAGCGAGGATTTTAGTTAGAAATTGTAAAATATAAATAAACACAAAATAATTGCAATTTTTAGAGATTCATTCAAAGAAATTTTTAAAATAATTTTTTATGATGTTTTACTGATTGGAGGGTGGGATAGAGGCCACCCACCCACCCTACATATACATATAAATTGCAATTACTGATCGTCTCGCTATTTGGAGTAAAATTAATTACAAAACTTTTGAATAAAGAAAGAAATTCAAAATTTTTTCAGTGAGTAAATTAATAAAAATTTTATGCATGATGGATGGGCAGACTTTAAATATAAATTAGATAAGATTAGCTATAGAAAGTCATTTATATTTATACTTAAATTTTAATTTTGTTTTATTTTTTTAATTGTTTTTAGCAAAAAAAATCGTCAACGATTAATGTTTAAAGTTATTATGTATATGTAGGGTGGGTGGGTGACCTCTAACCCACCCTCCAATCAGTAAAACATAAACGAGAGTTTTAATTAAAAGTTGTAAAACCTAAATAAACATGACATTATTGCAAAATTTAATAGAATTATTCAAGGAAATTTTTCAAATAATTTTTGATGATGTTTTACTGATTGGAGGGTGGGATAGAGGCCACCCACCCACCCTACATATACATATAAATTTCAGTTACTGATTGTCTCGTGGTTTGAAGTAAAATTAATTACAAAACTTTTTGAATAAAAAAGAAATTTAAAAGGTAAAATTTTTGAGTGAGCATATTAAAAAAAAATACGCTTGATGGGTGCGCAGATCTTAAATCTAAATTAGATAAGATTAGCTATAGAAAGTCATTTATATTTAAACTTAAATTTTGATTTTGTTTTATTTTTTACTACTGATAGTTATAGTAAAATCATCAACGATTAGCAATTGAAGTTTTCATGTATATGTAGGGTGGGTGGGTGGCCTCTATCCCACCCTCCAATCACTAAAACATAAGCGAGGGTTTTAATTTAAAGTTGTAAAATATAAATAAACACAAAATAATTGCAATTTTTAGAGATTTATTCATACAAATTTTTCAAATAATTTTTGATGAAGTTTTACTGATTGGAGAGTGTAATAGAGGCCACCCACCCACCCTACATATACATATGAATTTTAATTCCTTATCGTCTCGCTGTATCTAATGAAAATAATTACAAAACTTTTTGAATAAAACAAGAATTAAAATATAAAATTTTTGAGTGAGTAAATTAGAAAAAATTTGATGCATGATGGGTGGGCAGATTTTAAGTCTAAATTAGATAATATTAGCTATAGAAAGTCATCAATATTTAAACTTAAATTTTGATTTTGTTTTATATTTTATTACATAAATGGTTTTACTGTTTTTACCAGCAAAATCATCAACAATTAGCAATTAACGTTATCATGTATATGTAGGGTGGGTGGGTGTCCTCTATTCCATCCTACAATCGGTAAAACATAAGCGATGGTTTTAATTAAAAGTTCTAAAACATAAATAAACATAACATTATTGCCAAATTTAATAAATTTATTCAAACATAATTTTCAAATAAATTTGATGATGTTTTACTGATTGGAGGGTGGGATAGAGGCCACCCACCCACCCTACATATACATATAAACTTTAATTCCTTATCGTCTCGCTGTATGTAATGAAATTAATTACAAAACTTTTTGAATTAAAAAGGAATTCAAAAGGTATTTTTTTTCAGTGAGTAAATTAATAAAACTTTTATGTTTGATGGGTGGGCAGACTTTAAATCTGAATTAGATAAGATTAACTATAGAAAGTCATTTATATTTAAACTTAGATTATGATTTTGTTTTATTTTTTATTGCATAAAATGTGTGACAAAATCATCAACGATTAGCAACTAAAGTTATCATGTATATGTAGGGTGAGCGGGTGGCCTCTATCCCATCCTCCAATCAGTAAATATACAGCTCTTAAAACATACAATGACACTTGTGACCTGAGAGTGCGAATTGCGAATATACTTGAACATAATTTAAAGGCATTGCCATGTACATTCCACCATAAATCTGAAGAAAGGTGAATTCCTAAAAAAATTGTGGATATGGTAGGGTCATCAGTTTTTTTTTTTTGAGAGAGAATTGTCGTCGTTTTTGTATCATTCAGTTTAAGACGACTGCTGTTAAACCATATGGATGCATTTCCTTGAGCTTCTCTATTCAGAGCTGCAACATCACTTAGAATCTTTGATTTACTTATCAGAGTCGTGTCATCAACATATAGCATTAAATTTGAATCTTTTGCTGCATTTGGCAAATCATTTATATATATATATATATATATATACAAGAAATAGCAATGGCCTCAAAATTGAACCTTGTCGTACACCATGTAGAGTAAGAAAATTTTTGAATACTTGACCATTGGATATAATACATTGAGGTCGACCAGATCGGTAAGATACTATTCGACGACATGGTTCTGGTTTAAATCGATGGGAGGGCAGAGAGTTCCGCCGCACGTAGACTCCAATGGGCCCTTTGTGCGTCCTCCCATCTGAGTTCTCATTCCTTGCTACGGTCAAGCCAACCCAGGGCATTGGCAAATGATAGGACTGCAGCAAGAGGGACTCTGGATTTAAACATCCCTCTTCCATTGTGGATTTTCGTAGGTTGGATAATACGGGGCAGTCTAGAAGTACATGCTCCGCGGTCTTCTCTTCTGCTTCACACCCTCTTTTTCCGTAGGGACAGTTGCATACAGTATCTGGCCATTTTGGTGAACATTGCGATGAAGTTTTTTGAGACTCTACAGCCCGGTGTGTTGTCCCATCGCTACTTGTGGCATCTGATTGATGCAGTTTTTAGTGGGATACTCAGATCTAGCAAAGAGGGCAGCAGGAAGGGGTTCGGTCCGCTTACCGTTTATCCGGATGCCTTCCTCGCCAAACCATCTGCTAATTTGTTCCCTCTGCTATTGTTGTGTCCTTTTACACGGCATAGAGTTACCTCGTTGTCACGAGCAACTTCTTCCAGGGCTTCGCAGCATTCCAACGTTAATGCTGAGGTTATTTTGCAGTTGGCAATGGACAAGATTTCCGCTCTGCTGTCCGTTATAATGTGTATACTTTTACTCTTAATCTTCTTGTCACAGATTGCTTTTGCTGCATATAGTATTCCCACGAGTTCCACCATTGTTGGTGTACTCATTATCTTACCTATAGTAGTACTGTTTTTTAGGGACACGTTTTTGCAGATGCAATCTAAGGTTGGCTCTACAAAATCACTAACAGCGTTAGTAGTTGAAAGACCACTATGAGTTATTTTCTATAAGGAGCAATATGGCTCTTTACAGAAAATATTGAAACGTTCAAAATATTCAGTCAACTGTAGCTGTAGAATTTTTTCTAGAATTTTAGCAAACACCGGTAGGATAGGTATCTCCCGGAAGTTATGTAAATAATTGTAAAATATAAATAAACACAAAATAATTGCAATTTTTAGATATTTATTCATACACAATTTTCAAATAATTTTTGATTGTTGAAATAAAACAACACAGTTGGGAGGGTTTCACATTTATTGTTGAAAACTGCAACATGTTTCGCCACACAGTGGCTTCATCAGGCAGATGAATAATGATGAAGCCACTGTGTGGCGAAACATGTTGCAGTGTTCAACAATAAATGTGAAACCCTCCCAACTGCGTTGTTTTATTTCAATTTGTTATGGAGTTTCATCATGTATCCGCCTCCTCAATTCAATTTTTGATGGTGTTTTTCGGATTGGAGGGTGGGATAGAGGCCACCCACCCACCCTACATATACATATTAACTTCAGTTACTGATTGTCTCGTGGTTTGAAGTAAAATTAATTACAAAACTTTTGAATAAAAAAAGAAATTAAAAAGGTAACATTTTGGATTGAGTAAATTAGTAAAAATTAAAGCATTATGGGTGGGCAGACTTCAAATCTAAATTAGATAGTATTAGCTATAGAAAGTCAATTATATTTAATCGTAAATTTTGATTTTGTTTTTTTTTCATAAAAGGTGTGACTGTTTTTAGCAGAAAAATCATCAACGATTAGAAGTATAGTCATCATGTATATGTCGGGTGGGTGGGTGAGCTCTATCCCACCCTCCAATCAGTAAAACATAAGCGAGGGTTTATATAAAAATTGTAAAACATAAATAAACATTATCATTATTGCAAAATTTAATGGAATTATTCGAAGAAAATTTTCAAATAATTTTTGATGATGTTTGACTGACTTGAGGGTGCGATAGAGGCCACCCACCCTACATATACATATAAATTTTAATTACTTATCGTTTTACGGTTTGGAGTAGAATTAATTACAAAACTTTTTTAATAAAAAAGAATTAAATTCTATATTACATTTATTTTATTTATTTCATAAATGTAAGATTTTAGAATGCCGCCATTTTTATTTCAACTCGAATTAAGAAAACGCATCAGAAGGGATTTAAAGTTACGTTAATTCTTAATAAATTGTGAAAATTTCAAGTTCATCCGGTAGATGGTTACCTTTTTACAATTATTTAAACTCTTCGTGGTATTAATTTTAAAAAATTAAAAATTTACGTCATTTTGTTTCTAATACAAATTGAAGAAATAGATTAGTAGAGATTTAAAGCTACACTTATTCTCAATCAATTCTGAAAATTTCATGGTAATCATGCGAATGATTATTTTTTTACAATCACTCTTCATTCTATAGGTAATTGTGGAGGCCTCTACTTTGTGATACATTCTTATTAATAAATGATTTTAAATACCTTTTTATATATCACACATTAAAAATAAAAGTGTGTGATCATTTACTATTCTTCATTTTATTATTTAAAAGAAATAAAGAATTTAAAGTGCCGCCATTTTGTTTCCAACTCGAATTAAGAAAATACGTTAATAAATATTTAAATATACATTCATTACTAATAAGTCCTGAAATTTTCAACACAATCCTGAATGTAATTATTCTACAATCATTTAAATACTTCGTTGTATTCATTTAAAAAAAAATTAATTTTAGTGTGCTGCCATTGTGTTTCAAAAACTAATTGAGAAAATACATTAGTAAAAAGTTCAAAGCTACGGTTATTCTTAATAAATTCTAAAAATTTTAGGATAATCCTGCAGATGGTTATTCTTTTGTTAATCATTTAAACTTTTATTTATAATATATTTAAACTTATAATTTTAGAGTTTTCAACTAAAATTGCGGAAATACGTTAGTGTAAATTTAAAGCTATGGTCAATCTGAATAAATATTGAAAATTTCAGGATAATCCTGCAGAGGGTTCTCTTTATATAATCATTTAAACTCTTCGTTGCAATATATTTTAAAAAAACTTAAGTGTAGGATGAAATAAAATACGATTTTCTATGTTTTTTACCACGGTATATAAATGATTCTATATTAATAACTTAAGATTTTAAAGTGCCATAATTTTGTTAGCAACCCAAATTAATTAAATATGTTTGTGAGTATTTAAATCTACGATCATTCCTAATAAATCCTTAAAATTGCAGAATAATCCTGCAGATAATTATTCTTCAAAAATCGTTGAAACTCTTCGTTGTATTATTTTAGAAATGTAAGATTTTAGAGTCGCCTTTTTGTTTTTTAATGCATTTTAGAGGAAATGCGTTAGTGGGGATTTATTTATTTTTAATTAATCCTGAAAATTTCATCATAATCCTACAGGTGGTTATTTTTCTACAATCATTCAAACTCTAATTGTCTAATTTTTAGATTTTAGAACCCCGACATTTTGTTTCCAACACGAAATAATTAGTAAATTTATCGTTTATGTAAAAATGTACTGTTTTACCCTTCGATTATTTTAACACAATCAAAAATTTCATTAATATTTAATAAATAATTTCTTAATGTTAAAGTCATCTTACACAAATATTTAAACTTATATGTAAACAATGTATCAGCATTAACTTTTTTGTTATTATCTTTTAAAATATATTAAACTAGAGCTTGTAATTAAAGCAAACAATTTATATATATAGGATTTCTGGGTAGTACATATCTAACAACATAAAAATTTTAATCAAATATAAATTATATTTTTCTTATTAATTATTAATTTTAAAATGAATGTATTGATTTTTTTGAATATTTGGTATCACCACCGAAAATAACTAACGCAAAGCAATTATATAATAAATTTTATATTACGAGTATTTATATACTTTAAAGGCAAAGGCCAGAGAAAGTCTAATCATTCACGGTCGTCGCTTTTGCTTTACATTTTTTCCTCACAACAATACACAATTATATTTATCATGTAACAAAATCTTCAATAAAAAGTCTTTTCGGTATTTCCTGGATTTAGAAATCATTTTTAATACACGACTGCAACAGCTGAATAAGAAAAATCGATCCTTACAATTTTTTTTTTTAAATCCTTTATAAACTAAAGTAAATATTAGGATGAAATAATTATAGAAATAAATTATCATGTAAATGCTATTATTGATGATTGTTATAGTTGTTATATAATAAAAACTATATAAACATATATATTGTTCCCCGTCAACAATAGCCACGGACCGGTTTCTATCTTTTTGGATCTCATCAGCGTAGCGCAGTTGGAAGCGGGGAATCGAGATATTTTATTATTCAAACTTATATTGTATCTATAGTGTCTAAATGCATTTAGGTTTTCCCTTAAGAAACAATATTTTTCTACAGATTATAAAATTTCTAAACAATTTAATATTTTATCAATCAATTACCAAAAATATAGAGCAAGAAAAAACTTCAGTGGCAAAAGTGGCATCAAAGCAGCATTCATTTTGAAAGGAAGATGAAGTGAATTCGTGACTTTCCACATAGAATTATAATCAAATTATTTTCTCCACAATAAATACTTATTATTTCTTCCATTATAATTACAGAGATCATTTTTACCATCAAACATTTAAAACCTTCAACTGTACAAATCCGTATAATTTTATTTACTTACAACCGTAACAGAAACGAAGCAAAAACTATAAGACCATTATATAAATTCATCAACTCGAACAAATCAAAATATCCATGAATGCATTCTCAACGCAGAGTTTTTCCTGATTTGATTTCGGAAGAAGAAAAACAAATCTCGAAAACGGCGCATGCGCCCTCGACTTTTTTTCCTTCGAGCCGAACCGGCGAAGCGTACAGCTCTAAGCCACCAACACCGTCCAGTCCATTTAAATTGTGTCTGTGATATAAAATGTCTTTTAAACTACTACTCGAAGAGAGCGGTAAGTTAGAATCGATTTTTATTATTGAGGATGTCGTGCGTACTTTCAACACACCAGTCTTACTTTACGCAACAACTCAACACGTGCTCGATTTCAAATTGAATGAATATATAAAAAAAAAGATTAATAAAATCCGGTTATATTTGCGTTTACGGAAATGTCTCAATTATTGTAGTAATCACACACAATCATTAAGCAAGCGTAATTTTGGGACTAATTAATTCATGTTTTTTTAATTTAAATTTTAAATAAACCACGCTTCAATGGCTGTTTCTCAAGTACAATAAGATTTTTACGTATGATTCACGCGAGGCTAAAGATAGTGACAATGGATTTCTTACGGAAATCCAATCATGATGATTCAAAAGTAGTAAGACGTAAATAAACATAAAATAATTGCAATTTTTAGATTTATTCATACAAATTTTTCAAATAATTTTTGATGATGTTCTACTGATTGGAGGGTGGGATAGAGGCCACCCACCCGCCCTACATATACACAGAAATTACAATTACTGATACTCTCGCGGTTTGGAATAAAATTAAATACAAAACTTTTATAAAAATATATAAAAGAAATTCAAAAGTTAATATTTTTGAGTGAGTAAATTAATAAAATTTGATGCATGATGGGTGGGCAGACTTTAAATCAAAATTAGATAAGATTAGTTATAGAAAACCAGTTATATTTAAACTTAAATTTTGATTTTGTTTTATTTTTTAGTATGTAAAAGGTGTGACCGTTTTTAGCAGCAAAATCAACAACGATTAGCAATTATAGTTTTCATGTATATGTAGGGTGGGTGGGTGGCCACGATTCCACCCTCCAATCAGTAAAACATAAGCGAGGGTTTTAAATAAAAATTGTAAAATATAAATAAACACAAAATAATTACAATTTTTAGAAATTTATTCATACAAATTTACCAAATAATGTTTGATGATGTTTTACAGATTTAAGGGTGGGATAGAGGCCACCCACCCACCCTACATATACACAGAAATTACAATTACTGATACTCTCGCGGTTTGGAAAATAATTAAATACAAAACTTTTTGAATAAAAAAAATCGCAAGGTAAAATTTTTGAGTGAGTAAATTAATAAAATTTGTATGCATGATGGGTGACCAGATTTTAAATCTAAATTAGATAAGATTAGTTATAAAAAAACCATTTATATTTATCATATACTTGTTTCTCATTAATCACTTGGTGAAACATTATATTAATATATAGGTTTTATAATTAAAATCACTTAATAAATTAAGGAATAATGATTTAATCTTGTGCAAGGCTGATAAAGGCAATACTATAACTATAATGAACAAAACAGAATACATCAAAAAAACAGAGGAACTATTGAAGACCGATAATTTTAGTATCAAAAAACTTGACCCTACAAATAAATATCAAAATGAACTCAAAAAAGCACTAAAACAAAGTATTAATTTAATTTCAAATAAGGACAGACTAAAACTAATAATAATGAACCCAAAAGCCCCAACCTTATATGATTTACCTAAAATCCATAAGGATGAAATACCAATGAGACCAGTAGTTTCATATTTATATGCCCCAACTTACAAATTATGCAAATTTCTAAATAACTTAATTCCGTCGTTCATCAATTTCACACCCCAGTATTCAATAAAAAATACAATAGAACTAGTAAATAAGTTAGAAAATGTTTCAATTCCTCCTAATTCAAAATTAATATCATTCGATGTGAAAAGCCTTTTTACGTCAATACCAATTAAAGAATTAAAACTCATTTTAAATAAAAAGATTGAAAACTCACCTAATCCAAATAATCATAAAAAAGAACTTACAAATTTAATCAACATCTGTATTAATCAGTGCTACTTTGAGTTCAACAATAAGATATATACTCAATCAGATGGACTACCAATGGGATCGCCTTTGTCACCATTACTAACAGAGATTTTTATGGATGAATTTGAAAACAATTTACTTAAACAAACAGAAAGCAAACATATATATTTTTGGACAAGATATGTAGATGACATATTTTGCATATGGACAGGATCATTTAGACAATTAGATATATTCACAAAACATTTGAATTCATTAAACAACAACATACAATTTACAGTTGAAAAAGAACAAAACAATAGCCTAAACTTTTTAGATTTAAATATTTCGAGAACCACAAACAACACATTATCATATAAAATATTCAGAAAAGAAACCTGTACCGATACAATTATTCCAGTCGATTCAAATACAGACAATCAAATTAAATTTAGTATTTTTCATTCATTTTTGCACAGATTAATTAATATTCCTCTTAGTAATATAGATTTTCAAAAAGAATTAAATACAATAAAAATTATAGTTGTCAATAATGGGTACCAAGAACAACTCATTGATAATATGTTAAAAAAGAAAAAACGTAAATCTTTACAAAAATATTTTTATAATGGGACAAAATTGGAAAAGAATAGTTGGAATAAATTAGAATACGTTAAACATCTCTCACAAAAAATAAAAAAGTCACTACAGGGAAAGAATAATAACATAATTTTGACTAACTCAGTTAATTTAGGAAAATTGTTAATAAACAACAAAATAAAATCTAACAATAATAATAAAAAGAGCGGTGTGTACGAGTTGAAGTGTGATGGATGTGATGCAATTTATATAGGACAAACTGGTAGGTCCTTTGAAACCCGACTAAAAGAACACCGCAACACCATTTTAAATAAAAAACAAACCACGGGTTTTGCAAAACATTGCATCACATTTAATCATATCTTCAATTCAGAGGATTGTAAAATATTGCATTCAGGTAATAAGGGATTATTACTTAACTAGCGGGAGGGTCTTGAAATTTGTAAAGCCGTAAAAGCGGGAAAAAACGTGGTTAATGACAACGACGAGATTTGGAACTCCCCGATATTAAACGCCCTAATTACCTGATGCACCTTTAATGTATTTAAATACCGGTAAAATTCTTTTGTACATCATTCTTGATAATGGCAATAAGCCGAAACTAGTCGAAAATAAAAAATATTTGTGAAACAAACCAAGTGATTTTAATTATAAAACCTATACATTTATATTTAAACTTAAATTTTGATTTTGTTTTATTTTTTATTACATAAAAGGTGTGACTGTTTTTAGCAGCAAAATCATCAACGATTAACAATTATAGTTATCATGTATATGTAGGGTGGGTGGGTGGCCTCTATCCCACCCTCCAATCAGTAAAACATAAGCGAGGGTTTTAATTAGAAGTTGTAAAATATAAATAAACCCAAAATAATTGCAATTTTTAGAGATTTATTCATACAAATTTTTCCAAAAATTTTTGATGAGGTTTTACTGATTGGAGGGTAAGATAGAGGCCACCCACCCACCCTACATATACACATAAATTTCAATTACTGGTACTCTCGCGGTTTGGAGTAAAATTAATTACAAAACTTTTTAAATTAAAAAGAAATTCAAATGGTAAAATTTTTCAGTGAGGATCTTAATAAAATTTTAATACATGATGGGTGGGCAGACTTTAATTATAAATTAGATAAGATTATTTATAGAAAGTCATTTATATTTAAAGTTAAATTTTGATTTTGTTTTATTTTTTATTACATAAAGGGTTTGACTGTTTTTAGCAACAAAATCATAAACGATTAACAATTAAAGTTAATATGTATATGTAGGGTGGGTTGGTGGCCTCTATCCCACCCTCCAATCAGTAAAACATAAGCGAGGGTTTTAATTAAAAGTTGTAAAATGTAAACAAACACAAAATATTACCATTTTACATTGACTGATTGACAGTATAATATAAATGATGTTTGTAGGTTTATATATAGTAGTAATTTTTGTTTCTGTTTTAGATGTTCCCGCCGATTTCGAAACAGCCATTAGGGCGACCGGTCTGGGCAAATTCAATTTAATATTATTACTGATAGCGATACCATCAGGATGGGCTACAGTATTCGACACGAAGGCGATGTCGTACGTGGCGCCGGTAGCCCAGTGCGACTTGGAGCTCTCTTTAGAAAATAAGGGTCTTTTAAATGCTATTACATATATAGGTAGGTAAATAACGGCACGGTGCGTAACAGCTGTTTTGAAATACGTCAACGTTTCAGGTATTTTATCTAGTGGATTTATATGGGGGTTCCTCGCCGATACCTATGGTAGGAGGAACCTTTTGGTTTTATGTTATTTATTGGATACTGTGTTCATACTGCTGGCCGGTATGTCGCAGAATTTCGTCATGTTGCTTGTTTCAAAATATTTGGCCGGATTTGTGTAAGCATTATCTAATAAATTTAGCGTCCATTTCATTAATATATGCGTAATTATTCTTCAGGATGAACGGCCCATCAGCAATACTCATCTCTCTTTTATCGGAGTTCCACAGTACGAAGTACAGGGCGAGGTTCTTCCTGGTGCACGGTATGTTCAGCAACTTAAGCAACCTGCTCCTCCCCATGATGGCCTGGTTCATTTTCCAACAGGACATTTCGATATCATCAATAACAGGAATAGGTAAGAAGCAAGCAACATCATGCATCATTTATAAACCGAGAAATAATAAATCAAAAAATTTCAGAATTGCATTCGTGGAATGTCTACATTCTATTTAGCGCACTGCCGAGCGTCATCAGCGGATTCGCACACCTGTTGCTTCCAGAAAGCCCGAAATTCTTAATGTCAGTCGGACGGAACGAAGAAGCCCTTGAGGTCTTCAGGCAAGTATACTCGTGGAATACAGGAAACTCACCAGAAGAATATCCTGTAAGTGTGCACATTTGCTTTTATCTATAAGAATCAAGAATAAACATTAAATGAAAATACATGTCCAGTTAAGCTACAAAGGCTCATACTAAAAGTATATCTGAATTATAAAATCCAGAAATATTTTTAGTAATTGGACGATGAATTGCCACGTAGTAATCATTGAAACCATTATGATCTAAAGGCTTGTTAGGGTTAATCTATCCTAAACTTAAAAATAATAAATATAGGAAACCAAAGAAAAACGGTAACATTGTACAAGAGATATGTTTTGTAGATAAAATGGTTGGTGGATGAAACGAAAGGAGAAAAATCAGATAAAGAAAATAACAATGCAGGCAAGGACAAGGAATCGTCGAGGAGTAAGTTTTCGGAGAAGGCCCACCACGTCTTATCCTTGTTCTGTCCTCCACACCTATGGATTATGATCTTCTTATCGGCCGTTCAAATGGGATATAAGATGGGGTAAGATTTACTTTTACTGAATTTTCTTGCAACTAATAAATACTACATTCAGAGAAGAATCATCTGGGTACTAGATAAAATTTTGATAAAATATAATGGTAGTGTGTAAAATAAAATGCAAACTATTTTCTATCGTCCGCACTCCAATTTTGTAGGATTCACTGAAGTCCTCTCAATTATGGTAATATCTGTCCTATAAACTATAATTAATTTAACTTACAGATTGAACTCATTTAAAAACTGGCTGCCGCAGCTCTTCACCGCGATGAACGATTACCGCGCATCTAAAGGTGTCGACGGTGAATTCTGTGAGGTCCTCAATACGATGACCCACCAGCATCGCAACATCAGCACCGATTGCGTCGTCAATATCGATAACGGTGACGTCTATACGAACATGATCATCGTCCAATCGGCGTCGATGCTCAGTTTCATACTCACCGGCTCGGTGATAAACAAGTTGGGTAACAAGTGCCTCTTCATCATACTGGGCGCCATCTCCGGAGCGTGCGGAGGAGCCATTTACTTCGCGAAAAACTCTGAAACCGTTGTCTCCCTGTCGACGGTGCTGACGGCCGTTTCGGCGGTCAACACCGTGGTGCTCAACGTCAGCGTCGTCGAACTGTTGCCGACCCGTTTACGCACGATGGCCATTTCCTTAACGAGGCTCACTGGATTAACGGAAACCATAGTTGGGAACATAATTTTCCCACATCTACTCAAAGCCGGCTGCGCGCCGCCGTTTCTCTACGTGGCCATCACAACCATAGGCTGCTCGCTACTAGCCATGTTCCTACCTAAAGAAAAATCTTTAAATTAATTTAAAAAAACGTACTGCAATACATATTTTACTCTGTATATACCAAACGTTCTTAAATTAAAAAAAAACTGTAACATAATTCAAAACAATATTGTACAAAATATAATATTAATAATAAAATAAATCACATTTTTAAACTAAGCTTCAGATATCTCTCTCCACATGAATAATTTTATTTACTCAAAAAGGACGTTTTAAATTAATAGAAATTTTTACACGCCTGTGGTCGCAGCCGAACTAGCGTTAGCGATAGTGCAGCAATGTTAGTTAGGGTCAGCAGTTGGATGGGTTACCGGTAGCATTCACCATTGGGATACAATTAATGGTGCACATTTACAGACATAAATACACAAATAACACAGCGGAATGGCCACTTGGACGATAGCCAACAACAACAACAACTACTAGAAATTTTATTTTTTTCTCAATCTTTATATAGAACTACATATTAAAATAATACTTACTGTTTTCCTTCTTCCATAATCCCAAAATCCGTTCTCTAATATCTGTCTAATTTCTGAAAAAATATGAAATTTAATAATATGTTCATACACAAAACAAATAAAAGGCAACATTTACTCATTGTTCTTTGAAAAATTCATTAATAATAAACAACAACATTTACTCTTTTTTACTCCTATAATTTCCAAAAAGAATAAAAACGGCTGTAATTGTCCTAATTTTCTAGATGATAAAAGACAGGGTTTTAGTCTTACATGATAAAAAATAAATAATTTTGTTTTCGATAAATAATTTGATCAATAATTTATATAATAATTAGAGAGCGGATTTCTAGCATTATGCTTATCCATAATATTAATAGCATCGAAAAAATTTCTTAATATCTATACGAATCTTGAAGAATGTGATTACTTAGCGCTAAATTTTTTTTTGCTTTTCTGCTTATTTTGACTTTTTGTGCTTATTTTGACTTTTTATGCTTATTTTCATGCTTTTTTAGATTCTGACGCTTATTTGGAGCATTTTCCTAAACATTTAAAAACATTTAATAAAAATTTCACGCTAATATTAAATTAATGTGCTAATATAGAAAATGTTCGTAAAAATCTGTATCCCATCATTTATAGATTATATTTGTATACATATTTTCTTCGTGTCTTTTGACAACATAATTGTTTAAAATCTTCATAATATACATACAATAATACATAATTATAATAAATTTTATTATTAATAAATATTAGTACAAATTACCAATTTACAATGGATTCATTTATAAATAAGTAGGTTTAATAGACCATCTCACTATTCAGATAATACAGACGAACGCTTCATAGGAATCACACTTATGATATTCCGGATGTAAACGTCGTGAAACTAGGCCCGAACAGGGGCCCCAGTAAGTATTAAATGTAAACAAATTTAAGTGATAGCTAATAATCAGGTGTTTTGCAACCGTATCAATTTTCTACTCTCGGCAAAAATACGGATGGGACGACTGGCGCATATTTACCGTTATCGTTAATTTTCATATTCAAACTCGCATTCATAAACTATTGAAATGACATTCCAAAAACTTTGCTTAGTTATCAAAAATTATTATATGCGTGAATCGTATTAACCTGGGGAATCACAGATAAATTATATTATATAATTCACATGTATATTTAACCCATAATGCAAAAGGTGAAAACCACAATACAAGAATTAATTAGAGACTATCCAGAATTAACAAGTGAAAATTATACATTATTTTGTAAGACATGTTTAAAAATAGTAAGTTTTATTTTAGTTCCCAACTGCATCCTAACTAGTCAAGACTTGTATGTAAAACATGTTATAACAACACTACACCAAGAACGTTTGAAAAAGTTCAAAGCTGAACTAAAAAACAGCACAAATTCACAATCTTTAGCATCATCTTCAACAAACGATGGACAATTTAAATTAAATTTACATTTGTGCAAAATACTTTTACATTCGAATATCCCTTTAAGAAAATTACAAAATAATGCATTTAAATCTTTCTTGGGAAAATATTGTAAAATGCGCATTCCCGAGAAAAAATTATGTAGCTCTTGCGTACTATGAAACCATACAAAAAATTAAAGATATTATTAACAATAATTATATGTGATGATGAATCCACAGACGCTTGTTTAATTTAATAATAGGAGTTTAACATGAAGATATTCGACCAATAGTATAGTCCAGCAATGTGAGTCTGGCCAACGAGGAGGCGGGCCGCGCAGAGAGTGATATATGAGAATCTAAGCGAGAGGCACATACATTTTTCCGAGTACAATCGAAAACAAAAGTCGGGCGGTTTATTATTAGCACGCGTCCTGTCACCTTACTATATTAAACTCCATGATAATTTTGTCAATGAATGTCCCAAACGCACGAACGCGCTCCGTATTATACCGATGCCCTTTCTCCTACCCTACGCCCGCACATTTGCCACAGCGCAACTGGCCAGATTGAGATGGCTGGACTATATTTTGATATATACAAAAGAATTGAAGAAAACTGATAATAACATTATAGCAAAATTCATAAATGATGAACTGATAAGCTTATTTTTGCCGTAGACAATACCAAGTTCCAAAATTTTACTAATAATGCATTTTGTGCATTGTACAAGTTTAGCACATGGATAGAAACGAATTTCTGAAACTATAAGAATGAAATTTCCATTTGTAGATTTAATTAAATATGGAAAAATAGTTCTTATATTATTCTGTGAGTGCAATTATTCAAGAAGTCATTACCTGATATCTCACTGCCCCATAAACCAGTGCTAACAAAATGGGGAACTTGGCTATATGCTACGATGTACTATGCGAACAATTTTGAAGAATTTAATAAGGTTATATACAACTTTCCCGAAACGACAAGCAAATCAGTTAATGACTGTCAAACAGTTCTTAAGAAACAAGAGCTACCTTCAAAACAATTTAGTTACATAAAATCGCGTTTAAATTTTGTGAGCAACACAATCAAATCTTTACAAAAGCAGATTCATTTTAGAAAATCCCTGGACGCATTGGCCAAGAAATCAAAATACTATCGAAAGAAGTATTCGATGAAAATAAAGGATTTTTGATATTAAATAAATTAAACTTGATTTTGAATGGCAATTTTCAAATGGATCCAGCTATAATTTAAAATAAAGAGAAGCTTCTCCACTTTCAAAAATTTATTGAGCGTCAGAACTAATAATTTTTACAATTAAACCCCCAGAACAACATTTAATCATCTACTGTTTTCATGAATAGATTTTAGTTATTTTGAAATGTATACAAAATTACAATTTAATTTTTAAATACTTTTATTTATTTTAGTTTTAAGCAGAATTTCTATGTAAAATATGTTTATAAACGTGTAACATATTAAGAAAATATAGTTTTCTTTAGTGTTTTTTTTTCGTGTTTTTATGCTTTTTTCCTGTTTTTATGCTTTTTTTCTCTTAATTTTGTGCCTTTTTAAGTGCTTTTTTCAAATTTTTTAAGCTTTTTTCTCCGCTCTCTAATAATAATATATAACTGTTGATTGAAATATTTCAATCAACGATATAACGTTTAGTTTATATTCCTTGTGTAAATTTGGTTGCCTACCTTAAAATGAGTGGGATATTTTTTATTCTTTTTGTGATTAAAAACATTTAATGCAGAGCAAAAAATTATGAAATATTTTCATTCTCGATATTTTTGTTTGGTACATTTTTTAGAAAGAAATACATGAGTTTTTAAATAATTTACTTATGCCTTTTGTTGTTTGTAATTTTCGTGTGTTTGTCCTTTGTCATCTGTCATCTGTCATTTGTCAATTATCATTTGTCATCAAACACTTGTCATCTGTAAACTCAGATTTGTCATTTATGATCTGTCATTTCTTATTTGACATCAGATCAATATTATTTTATTTTAATTTCTTCTGTTAATTATTTGTTGAATTTTTATGTACCCTTTGTAAATACATTATATCTTATTTATTCTGTATGTATCCCCTTTCTTGACACTACTATCGACTAAAAAGTTATAGAAATAGAACACAATAACTTATCAAACCAAAACTGTTGCCAAACAATCCATTTCACTTTCTGCATTGTTTGCCTTCTGTTTTAACTCTTTCGTCTTAAGTGTTATTGTAGTTTTTTCATATCACCTCTCCTGTAAAATAAAATTTAAATTAATAAAAATATCATTTTCTTCACTGTTTTTATTATACATTGTACTTTATACAGTATACAGTGAAGAAAAAGATATTTTTAACTACTAGTAATTATTACTTTACTCTTAGTTGTTATAGTTTGGAATATATCAAAAAATTAAAATTATTTATTTAATAATAAAAATGTATTAAAGTCCTTTACGTTATAAAAAATTAAATACTAATTAACGGCTGTCCAACAATTATTGTAGTCCCGGTTGAAATGTCAGTTCAATTTATGTGGCACATGTAAGAATCGACCTACGTTTTTGATTCCAAAGCCACCCGGGACTGCAATAATTGTTGGACACCCGTTAGGAAAACATTTCGCAAATCTACAGTCTTACTGAGACTACAAAACAAAACAAAGCAAAACTGGTTTGGACGTTTTTATTTCTGTTTATTTTGTATCAGTTCATTATATTTACTTTAGTAAATGATTTTATTTAAATTTAAAATCAATTTTATAATAAAGCTGTACTAAGGAGATCAAGATATCGAAACACGTATCTACAGATGGTTATAAACTTGTTGAATTATTTGTAGAAAACATTTGAATAGCAATACTTTATTTATAAAGGTTACAAAGTTATACATATACAGTGTGGAAACTTTAATTGGAATTAAATTCATAACTCCGATATAGGCTATTTTTAAGAAATCCCGAAACACATTACATATTGTTCTTGCCCTTCTATGTATAGACTGTTTGTTTATCTGTTCCTGGAAGTGCCCACCCACCTCCATCTTTTTTTAATGAAAAGGTATGTCAAGTGATACCTCATTTGAAAGATCACTATGCAAGGTATACACATTATTTATTTCTTGAATATTTTCAAAGCCCAGGTGAAATCAAAAAGAAAACCAATTTTACGTGGCCAAGGTACCATAAGCAAAATTGAGACTACAACAATTTGGGTCACGTCAGGGTTATGTCCAGACAGCGAAAACCCACTGTTGAAGCAGATACCAGGATAAACATATTATTAACTCTTCAAGAAAATCCGGTGACTCCAGCCAGGCAACTGGCCTGTGACAAGAAGATTAGTCATACTACTGTCCTGAAAATTCTTAAATCAGCCAAGCTGCATCCTTACAAAATGCAGGCACTCCAAGAATTAACGGAGGATGACTCGGGCCGAATGGATTTTTGCAATCATATGATGAACCTGCTCGACAATAACCAGATTTCATTAGTAAAAAAAGACCTTTATTGGCATACAAATATGCATACATATAAAACTATGCACTTTCTTGCTTTTACTCCCTTGTAACTTCTTTCTCCCACTTCAATCTCATCAGAATATCTACCCCGGCCCCATCCTATCTCATCCATTCATTCACTTTTTTGTTGCTTCTCACCCATTCCTCACACACTCCCTCACACTCATCCGATTTCATTAGTATCAATTCGTTTTTCCGATGAAAGAATTTCTACCCTACATGGTGGCGTTAATCGTCAAAATTGTTGTTATTGGGCCGACCATAACCCTCATTGGATGCGAGAAACTCATACTCAGTTCCCCCAAAAAGCCAATGTATAGGCTTGAATAATAGGTGATCAGATTGTAGGACCAGTATTGTTCGATGTTTTTTTTTTGCAAAAATCGCCTATATTGATGTTATGAATTTTATTCCAGTTTCCACACTGTATATATTCATATATAAACATATTGTTGTCTTCTTCCCCTCGTTTCGGTTTGTGGAGCTTTATTCCCCCCTCGGCCTATGGGTATTAAGGGATGTTTGTGTTTTTCTCATATTGGTGTGGGCTGGTCTATTATTTTAATTTATTATTTAGGATTAGGTTTTTTGTTTTTACTTCCCTATATAGAATATACAGGGTGTCCCAATTTCGATGCTCACCATTGGTATCTCTGTTATTAGAAGAGATATACCAAAGGTTAAATGGGGAATGTTTTGCAGAAATCAGTGCTCATAACAAATCCAATTTCAAATTTACCTTAACTTTTTTCAATTTTAAGATATTTTGAAAAAAACAAAATTTGCTAATTTTAATTTTCCTGAATAACTCGATAATGCCTAATGCAACCGCTATTAAACATTTACATTATTCAGACACTTTTTTAAGACAATTTTTTTGGTGTAAACAGAAACCCCCAATTCGCATTTGTTTCCAGTTTATTAGTGCTATCTTTTGTTTTTCTTATGGCGGCCATTGCTTTTCAACGATGTATAACATGCCTGAAAAAATTTTAGTTACAAGCAAAATATTAATAAAAACGTAAATTAATCTTTAATGTGAAATAAGTAGGCCATGCAATTAAACACCAATGACAAATGAAAGTGAAACTACATTCTAAGTAATAATGTAAAATTTAGAAACGATACTTAGTATTGTTTGCGTGAATGAGAATGTCTGTGGGCGCTGTATCTCAAAAACGAATGATCCGTTTGAGATGCATGAAATTTATATATCAGTTGTAAATAATTCAAAATTGAGCAAATTATTAAGAATAAACATTTTGCGCAAACCACATAGTTTTAGTGGAAAATGTAGGGAAAGTACTACGGTGGCCACGTCACCAATTTTTTTTTAAAAGGTCTATATTTAAGAATTTTTACATATTCCGTTTTGTTTTATCTCTGTTCCTCTGATATTGATTGTTAATTTAGCTCTATGCCTGTTGTTGAAAATCATATATTCTGTATTTTCTTAGTTTATGGTTTATGGCAAATTCGCTTCGATCTAGTTACATCTCTCATGACGAACAAGTACAGAAACCC
Organism: Ontholestes murinus; assembly: GCA_963969525.1. NCBI lineage: Eukaryota > Metazoa > Arthropoda > Insecta > Coleoptera > Staphylinidae > Ontholestes > Ontholestes murinus. The sequence continues at coordinate 35,212,015 of OZ018396.1, forward strand.
AAGAGAGACGAACTGGGTAGGATATAAAGAGTCCCTTAGAGAAGCTCTCAAGGGAGATACAGCATCGACAAGAGAGATTGATGGGCTGGAGCTGGCAGTGGAACAAATCAATGACGCCATTAGGACGGCTTATTTGGAAAACTGCCCGGAAAAAAACAGCCAAGCAGAGGGGCTGCGGAACAGTCTGGTGGAACCAGAAACTCGAAAAGATGAGGATCGAGGTTCGAAGGCTATTCAATAGGGCATAAAACAACCAGGACTGGGACACCTACAGAGGAAAGCTCACTCAATATAACAAAGAAATCCGAAAAGCCAAAAGGGACTCGTGGAGGAAGTTCTGCGAGGAGATTAACGACACTCCGGCATGCTCTAGAATTCACAAAGTCCTGGCTAAGGACGACAGTGCTGCCAAAGAGGTAGGCTTCCTCAAGAAACCGGAAGGAACCTACACAGAAACAACAGAGGAAAGTCTCAAGGAACTATTAAAAGTCCACTTTCCAGCCTCAACAATTCTGGCAGAACACAACAAACCAGACAATCCCAACCAAAGACCTAAAAGGCCCGACCGAAAGGTCTGGAGATTAGCCACGGAGGTCACAAGATCCACTAAAATTAAATGGGCTATCAGCAGGTTCCAACCTTACAAGTCCGCGGGACCGGATGGGATTTATCCCATTCTGTTACAAATGGGCATAGAGGAATTGGTGCCGCACCTGTCAAAAATCTTCAAAGCCTGCCTAGCATGGAGATATATACCAAAATCATGGCAAAGCGTAAGGGTAATCTACCTGCCGAAGGTAGGCAGAATAGCTGACCTAACGCCAAAGTCATACAGACCTATCAGCCTATCTTCATTCTTACTAAAAACAATGGAAAGACTGATTGATAGGTACATAAGGGACGAGATACTGTTAAAAGATCCCCTCAATAACAGGCAATATGCATATCAGCCGGGTAAGTCAACGGACTCGGCGCTGGACGACCTAAACAGGCTCATCACAAAGTCAATAGAAGACAAAGATATAGCCATGGCCACATTTCTGGATATAGAACAACGTCACAACAAACTCTCTCGTGGAGGCACAAGCAAGGAAAGGAGTCCCGTCAAGCCTTTGCCAATGGATCAAGGCCAGCCTAGAGAAAAGGACAATCATATCCACTTTGGGGGGCCATACCATTAAGGCTAAGGCAGGGTGGGCTGCCCACAAGGAGGAGTGCTCCACTGTTATGGGCTACACTAGTAGATGACCTTCTAGGAAAACTGTCCAAAGAGGACATCAACTGCCTGGGGTACGCGGATGACTTAGCCATTGTCATCAGGGGCCGGTTCGCGGGAGTTGTCTCGGAGCGAGCACAAAGAGCCCTAAATATAGTAGACAATTGGTGCAAACAGGAGCGATTGACAATCAATCCACAAAAAACACAAATTGTTGTATTCACACACATCCTGTGTGTATGGTTTTCCTTTTAGGGTGAGTTCTAGTAGGTCATTCGTGTATATTATGTATAGTGTCAGTGGTAAGTTCCCGGTGTCAATTACCTTTGTTGTTTGTGTTCGGTTTGTTGAATATGTTTTGATAGAGATTGGTTTTTTGTCTCTTATGTCTGCTTGCCATAAGTTTTTTGAGCAGTTTTTGTTTTGAAATAGTGTCAAATGCTTTTTTCATGTCAATGTACAATGCAGTTACTTTTATTTTTTTGTCCAGTTCTGTTTTTATGTAATCTATGAGGTGATTTGCTGCGGATGTTGTCCCTGAGTATATTTGGAAAGCGTATTGTTCGTTGCATATGATTTTATTTTTTATTAGGTGGTTATTAATTTTTTCTTTGTATGACTTTTTCTATAATTTTGTTTAATGTCGATAGTAGTGCAATGGGTCTGTAGTTTTCAGGGTTGATTGTGTCTCCTTTTTTATGAATTAGTATGAGTGTGACGGTTTTCATGTATTCTGGGTATTTACCTTCATCTATGACTACATTTATAATTTTGACGAGTATTGGTGTAAGTGTGGTTTTGTTCCATGTTAGTGTTGTTAAATCTTGGTGGCCGTAGTGGCTGATAAAATTAATATTCACGACTAATTAGTTATTTGTTGCTGTTAATGATAATAAGTACAAGACTCAATACAATTGTATTAATAGGATACATTCGGTTCGACTCACTGTCGCCGACTGCCTATTTATTGTTTTATTTTTTATTTTTTGTGTTGTGGTTGTGCTCTAAGATATTTATATTTTCTGTCTCTTAATATGATGTGTGGTTTTCTTCTATTTATAATATTATTGTTAAGTACATGTTTTAGTTTATTTAAGTTTATATGTGGCGGTTTATATAGTAGTGTTATACCGGGTGTCTCAGACCACCCGTACCAGCCTTTTATTTCGACAACGCTTGGTCGAATGTGACTAGGACAAAAATTTTAATTACCAAAGTGAACCCAAGGAATCCACTGATGACTTTATTTTTTACCGGAATAATCCGGAAGTACCCGGAACCGGAAGTAACTTTAACATTTCAAATGGCAACATAGGTCGAGTATGATCTTAATTGATAGGTCTTTTTAAAATAAACAACTTTTATTAAAATGTTTTTTTAATATTTTGCATATTTACAAAAATAAACGAAAAAAACTAAATTGAAAATTAGTTATCAATTCAACACCAAATTTCCTCAAGTATGCTTTGCTTTTTTGTTATGTCAAAATAATTGACGTTCGTGAATATTTGAAGTAAAATAAATTATTATTATAAAAGTATTGAATGTGTCAACATGGTTTTTACAAACCTTGTTTTGATGTGCTGATGATATTAGATGATTGCGGCCAAAATTATCGTGGTGATGAGCGAATTTATGCTGAACGATACCCTCAACGAGCCAATCAGTCAAAAAATGTTTTCGGCGCCTTGCAGAACGAGTTAAGACAACTGATAAGCTACAGCCCAGCCACAACAAAGGTCGAAGTATCAGAAAACGTGTACAAGATATTCTTGCAGCAATTGCTCTGGACCCGAACATCTCTACTAGAAGAGTTGAAATCGATGCTGGAATAAGTCGCTCCACTGCTTGGAGAGTTTTAAAAACAAACAAATTCCATCATATCTCTCTACACTAGAAACTTGAAGAGCGGGATTTTCAAGATAGGTTGAATTTTTGTGAAAGGTTGTCTCATAAAAATTATAATTTCTATCACAAAATGTTATGTGCAGATGAGGCGACATTCGAAAGCAACGGAGTTGTTAATTTACATAATGCTCACTACTGGAGTAATAAAAACCCTCATTGGTTAAGAGAAGTTGATAATCAACACGTGTGGACTCTTAATGTTTGGTGTGGTAATTTAGGAAACCAAATAATTGGTCCGTATTTTTTCGATGGTTCATTAAACGGAGCTAAATACTCTGATTTTTTAGAAAATAATCTTTTTGACCTTTTAGATGACGTTCCATATGCAACACGTTTAACAATGTATTTGCAACAAGATGGTTGCCCAGCTCTTTACGCAAGAGTTTCTCGTTAAACCGTTGATCGCCTTTTCCCTGGTCGATGGATTGGAAGGCTAGGACCATTTCCATGGCCACCTCGTTCTCCTGACATAACGCCTCTTGACTTCTTCTTATGGGGACGTATCAAAGACCTAGTCTATAAAGAGCTTCCAACCGCGAGGGATAATATAAAGAAGAGTATACGGAATGTCTGCCGTTCACTTAGTGAAGATGAGATACTACGGGCCGTGACGTTCGAAATAGGCTACAAAGATGCATTGATCAAGAAGGAAGGCAATTTGAACATACCATAAATAATTGAATAGTTGTTTTAATTATCATTTTCTATACTTTCACACTCTTATTTGAATTATTAAATAAAATACTTTCAAACAATAGGTATTTTTTGTTTGTCGATATAAAAGGCTGGTACGGATGGTTTGAGACACCAGTACTATAGAAGGAATCCATCTCAAAATAATAATAAAATAATATTTCAGTTTTGAATAAGAGGAACTCTTCTCACCTGAGTGTAGAAAATATCATATTACCCAAGGAAAGTATTGAGGAATAATACGAAGAATCATGTAAGAATACTTGCAATATTAACACATATACAAATTGTTATTCTAACAAAAAAGGAAAGCCTACTTGAGGAAATTTAGTGTTGAATGGATAACTAATTTTCAATTTAGTTTTTTTCGTTTATTTTTGTAAATATGCAAAATATTAAAAAAATATTTTAATAAAAGTTGTTTCTTTTAAAAAGACCTATCAATTATTACCATACTCGACCTATGTTGCCATTTGAAATTTTAAAGTTACTTCCGGTTCCGGGTACTTCCGGATTATTCCGGTAAAAAATAAAGTCATCAGTGGATTCCTTGGGTTCACTTTGGTAATTAAAAATTTTGTCCCAGTCACATTCGACCAAGCGTTCTCGAAATAAAAGGCTGGTACGGGTGGTCTGAGACACCCGGTATATTATATATTTTTTTCTTGAAATATTATTGATAGAATTTGTATTTTATTTATTGTAGTATCACATCAAAGTAAATTCATTTATTGTTCTAAATTTCTCATACCATATTCACTCACAAACTGTTTAACGTACTTCTTATATGTTTAGTCTACTTCACAGAAATAAATACGTTCAAACTAGTGTTGCTTTGATAGCCTTGCTATTTGTAACACGCAAAGCACTTTTGGATCATTCTGTTGAAGTATTAACCAAATAAGTAGTTCTTTCAATAAGTGATTTGTTTTGTAGTCTTGGTAAGACCGTTGATTGAAATATTTCAATCAACGGTAAGACTCATTATTGTAGATTTAAGAAAGGTTTTCGTATTTTTCTAATTATTATTTCTTTAACTTAGTTACAAAATACCATTATTTTTAATATGCAATATGCAAACAAAACGTGTTTAATTGAAAAATAAGGTAAACATATGTAAAATGTTATTTAATAATTTAAAGAAATAAGCCTATTTACAGGGCCGCGATATCGGTAGATTTTACTACTATTATGTTGGTATTAATTTTTTCTAATTCATTAATAGTTGGCAACGAACTTTAATTTACGTTACGAAACTCAACATTTGTCAACACCCGCAATACCAGAAATAATGAAAATTACCGACTTCCATTGCCATTGTTCACCGTTACGTACTTTCACCGACCTTTCAATTTTTCACGGTTTACAAGATATAATTTCATCAGGTTTGAAGGCGTAAAAATATATTATTCAGTAATCTTTAATACATAATTACTTTATTTTAAACCAGTTATCTATTATCTGCTAATTGTTATCTGAGGTCTAGAATCTTCTACCTGTCAAATGACATATGGTATCTATTAATTATTTTATGGTGTCTGTTGTCTATCATCTATCATCACTAAATATTAGTCATTTTTCTTCCGCCAAGATTCAACTTATTAGGATATTATGATAAAGGTGCCATCTATTATCTAAGCGTTGCATTAGATCCCTGTTGGAATGGAAAACCACCGATCAATCAAGGGAACTGTCAACAGTGATGAGATCCAAAATAGATCGAAACCGGTCCGTGGCTGTTGTTGACAGTGAACATTAATTGTGTCCGAGTGGCGAATGGTACAGGTCACCCATCTAATTGCTGACCCAGACTAGACATGCTGCACTCTTGCTATTGTCAGTTATCCTAGAACGATATGGGCTTACCACCAACGTGTTTAATTTTTTTTTTATAGTTTCGTTTTTATTTTCATTACAATAAACAATTATATATACAATTGTGTTAGTAATTAAAAAGAAGTTACTTGTTATCTATCGTCATTTAATATTAATCATCTAGCTTCCCATGACTATATCTATCACTTTAATATCAGACTTAAATTAATTTTTTTAATTTATAAATCCTACAAATTAGTATTTAAACATACCGAAATTCCACTTTCACTCCGTATCTACACACGTCGTGAAATCAAATTAAATGAATTGTTTGGATGCGCACACTATAGGTCACTAAAGCGCGCGTGCATTAATCAGCTGTTCAAAAGAGACGGTCGTGCGGCGTAGAGCGCCACCGCTTCCCACATGTTCGATTTCTAAAAAAATAAAGAGCGGCGATTAATTAGCGTGCAATTAGTTTGCGTTTTACGGTGGTTTATCGTGATAATAATGTGTGTGCGTTGATCGGCGGTGTGCACGAAGGCAGAAGAAGAAACGTTTGCCTCTTTCAGTAGCGCGATTTTTCAGTGGTCTGCCGCGAGCGTACGCGGACGGTCATGCGATGGGAAATACCGCCAGTGTTGCTAAACTGTGTTTTCAGGACGTGCTAGACGTCGGTACACATCAGAAGAAACGGTATGTTTATTAGATAAAATTAATTGTATTTAATAGCCAACACAAATAAATTTACATTTGACCATTTTTTACTACTCCATTTATAGTAAAATAAAATAGTGACATAAAAAAAATAATACAAAACATCATATGGTAAAAATAAAACACAATGAAAGACAAATCAATAGAAGATGAACTTAGTTTGTTAATCAATTACAATATAAAAAGGTAATTAATATACGATAATATTTTTCCCACGAAAGAAACAAATTCATTGTCACAGATTAATTAATTGATGACTTTATAAAAATAAAACTAATATGTTTATATTAATTAAATTATAGATTTAAACGCTTGACATTAAAATATTTTTGGACAAACTAAGCAATTTAATCAACAATTTAATTAGTAAAATAAAATAGTAGAACTAAATAAATAAATAGAATTAAATCGATAAGTCAATTGTTTGTACTTTAATGAGTAATAAAATTATTATTAATAATGGTTAATCAAATATAGTTTTCTTTGTTGTTATAACGGACGCTTTTTTATTATGTTTATTGCACGTGGTATGAGTTCTTTTAAAGACTTAATATAATAAGTGATTATTAAAAATTACCGATACACGATCGCGCACATCCTTCCCGAGCGGTAAACGTGAATTATAAATTATAACGCCACTGAATAGATAGATACCACGAAGTGTCGATCGAAATTTGCTCCACATATCGCTTTCATTATGTTGTAAGTTTGTTTAGTCCTTTGTTGAAGACTCTTGCAAAATCAATACAGGCGGAAAAAAAAGTCACAAAATTGTTAACTTTATGTTATTATTATCATATCATATATGCAAAATAGCGATGTGTATTATTATTAATATCATTCTTTATTATTAAAATATAGGAATATACGTGTATTTCTTTATTTGAACAGAGTCCAACAGTTCTCCGATTAAGATAGGGGCACCATTAAGGTGACATCTATTAATTATTGTTCCCTGTCAACAACAGCCATGGACCAGTTTCGATCTATTTTGGATCTCATCAGCGTAATCTCTATCTGCGTCACATGGCTGTAGTTGACAGGGAACAATTATTAATGTTTACATTATAGATGGCATTTATATTAATATCTTGAGTGGCGTCTATTGTTTAAACTACCGAAAATTAGGGAATAAATTTATGTATTTATTATGTCTCTTGATTTTGGCCATGTAATTAGAGTGCACAATTGGATTGGGTCGTTTCGGTGTTTCTCGGTATAATTGTTCTATGTGTTTATTGAGAGATTGTAAAATTTCACGCGTTGCGCCATAATTTGCGATTGTTGCAATTTATCCTTAATGGAGTAATCGTCGTGTCCTTAAAATTACACGGTATAGTGGAGATGGAAGTAGACCTTCCGTTTTTGGGTAACAGTTGTTTCTCTATCGTTTAATTTATTTTTAATAACGGAAAGGTAAATTAATTTATAATTGGAGTGGAATTAGATCAGAATTAAAACAAGAAAGAATTCGTATGTATTCTTGAGTTATGTGAAGATTATATTAATAATAGAAAGGCGGTTAAATTCCTTTCTTGACTGTTTTTATTTAAGCACTAGATGTACACATTATGAGTACATTATTAATAGTTGACTAACAATGGTGTCGGGCCATTTATAAGATAGATGAATTAAAGGGAAAAAACTAAAAGTAATTATATCAGTATAGACTTGTTACATACTTGTTAAAACTAGCCGCTTGTCGGAAATGCCAGTTTCATTAGCGTTAAATTTGTGAGGGATTAAGACTAGTAGGGTATTCCTTAATGCGCTCAAGTCGAAATTCAGCAGATTGTTTTTCATTTCGTTTGTTTCTATCATATTTAAGTTGTAACATGTAGATTATTTTAATAAATCATTATTTTTATTGAACTTATGTCCTGTTCTAAAATGTGGTGGGAAAAGGCGGATTTGTATGGATTAAGATTTTTAATGTGGTATATATTCTGTAAATCTAGTGTTAACGTTTCTTCTAGTTTTTCCGATGTTACAGTTATTGCAACCAACAGAATACATTTCCGATAGAGATAGTTTGTCTTGTTTTTCAAACGTGTTGCCTATTAATCTGTTGAATTTCATATTCGAGTAATAAGATAGGGTGACAAGCGGCTGGTTTTAAGAATGTCTATACTGACATAATTACTTTTAGGTTTTTTCCTTTAATCGGTCTACAATGTAACATAATTATAAAATTTTTTAGTCAACTATTAATAATGGACACATAGTTTTCGAAATGTACATCTAGTGCTTAAATAAAAACAGTAAAGAAAGTCTGGATCTGGATCTGGATATGGTTTGCCAAGGGTGATCAAATCATTGACCAGAACACTTAGGCCTCACTAGGCCCGTTGTGCCCCCCTGACTGGGACAGCCCTGCGTTGTTCTATCACTCATTTAGCCACCCAAGGTGGCGTGCAAAGGACGGCACAACGCTTGGAGGGTTATCCCTTATGTTGGCCATGTTCGGCCAGAGCTCCTCTAGCATGGACTCTCTAAGGTGGGAGAGAGCCGGGCAGGTGGTTAACACATGTTCCACTGTCTCGCCCTCTTCTTCACATGCTCTACATATGGGGGTTTCCACCAGTCCCATAGTAAACAAGTGATTCCTTAGCTGACAGTGACCCGTAAGGATACCTGTGATAAGACGCAGATTCCCCGGGATAGTCGCAAATAATATTCAGCTGTTTTCAGATTGGGTGAGCGTATTGCTTCCTTGGCCTGTCTGCAGCCTGAGGTGTTGTCCAAAAGTTGTTTTAGCATCTTGAGAGTATTCTGTTTGAGGATATCAGTGAGACATTTCACACCATGCGTGGAGAAAGCAGTTTCCATTTTTCTGAAGGTCGTTTTATCAAAAGCACCTTCTATGACAATGAACACGCCCAAGGTGGACATTTTGTTGTCCAGAGATCTTTCGATTCGGTCTACAACAGTGTGCAGAGCCGACTCCGTTGATTTCCCCTGAGTGTATGCATGTTGGTTAGCGTGGATCGGATTCGTAATCAAAGCCGTCTCGCGAATTAATCTTTCGCACAATTTCTCTAACGTAAAGAAAGTAAAGTAAAGTAATGAAAGTATTAGGAATAGTTAAAACATTTTAAACAAATATTAAACCAGCACAATAAATGTAAAATTTCAACTAACTGAAAAATTAGTTTTAAAAGCTTAGAATAATACATTTTTTAAAATTTATATTAATTTATATTAAATTAAAAAAATAGTTTTAAAAGCTTACGATGATCTATAACTTATACTATAAGTACTTTTCTTTCTTCATATGATATTAACAACAATTTATTACAATCTTTGAATATGTTGAAACCTTAAATTTCTTTGTGAAAATTGAAAGCGAAAAGTAATTCTTATATTCAGTTCATTAATTACTTGACTGACCTAAAATACTCTCCATAAATTAATATTAAATATAGATTAACGCTACACCAATTTACTTTTTGTCATTTGACAATAACGTGATTAATATTCATTCTAAAAATTGCATTACATAATTATAATGGTTTAATGGGCTTAGTAAAATCCGCTTTTTACTTTCCCTATATACGAAGTGATTTTTTTTTGAAAAATTTTTTTTGCGGAAATATCCGTTTTGGGCCCCCTGAGTCCATTGCACTGATTTCTGGAAAAAAAAATTCTGTGTATGGGTGTGTGTCTGGCTGTGGGTCTGTCGGTGGGCGCTGTATCTCAAAAACGAATTATCTGTTTGAGTTGAAACTTCAAACTTAAGGTTTTATCGTTAAAAACTGGAACTGAAAAGCTTTTGGTGAACATTCATAGACCGGAAGTGGATGATTACTCGAGGCGTTTTTTTGTTTTTTGGTAATATTTTTCTAAATATGTAAAATTTAAAAAAAACGGTTCAAACAAAAGTTAAAGGGAATGAAAAACTGAACAAGTTTTATTCGAACATTTTTCCGTAAACCTCATAGTTTTCGAGAAAAATATAGAGAAAGTACTATGATGGCCACATCACCATTTTTGTTATTATTAAGTATTATTAATAAATTCAAATAATCCCTTATTAAACCGTGGACAACTTATATAATTATATGATGTTACGTAATTTGTAACATTAAAAAATACATAATTATGTTTTCAATAAATAATTCGATCAATATTTCACAGAACGTAACGTTTATATTCCGCGTGTAAATTAAGTTGCCTATCTTGAAATGGGTGTTAATGTATTTTGTCTATAAGTTAATCTTTTGGTTATTACTGTGGGTAAAATATTTAGTCCGAGGCAAAACAATATTAACTAAATTATTATTCTATAAAATATTTTTATTTAGTAGTAATTAATCAGTTGTCTTAGGATTACAATGTTATTAATAATGTTGAAAAAACCAAAAGTAATGCTTTATTGATCCGGGTTTAAAATCCCAATCGATGACTGATTTGCCATAAAAACAAATTAATGAGGGCAATCCTAAGAGAGAAAAAAAACAGGCACATTATTTGTACATGGTGTCCCGTTAATGTGGCGAAATGGCTGGACCACGGAATCCTGGGGTCAAAATATGATGATTCAACCCAACATATCTCTATCCAAAAGTTTACGGTTAAGCCGGAATTTGTCTTCCAAAAAAAATTATTTTATTTTTTATTAACAAATGAACGCTTAATTCGATTTGAATGAAATTTATTATTAATAACTACCATAATATAATATATCATTTCAGTTATTATGGACATTATTGATTAACAGGAAGTACAAAAAACAGGAGTACTACCACTTAAAAACTAAAATATTTTTTACTGGTGCATCCAATAAAAACAAAAAAATACTACTTGAAAGGGCATTTGATTTAAAAACTTTTTTGTCTTTTAATAATATTTGATATCTTGTACGGTTTTTGCACAAAAAACTAAAACATGAATATAGTATACTCATTATGCACTCATTAATAAGTAAATCAACTTAGGCAATTGTATAAAAATTAAATAATATCAATTAACAAAATAAATCAAAATAACATCTAACACCTTTCAAACAATTTCCTTCGCAAAATCCTAATACAACAAGATATCTGTTTGCTCCAAATATGAATATTTATGAACTGCAATAAAGTTAAAAATTAATTATTAAGAGACACTAAATAATAATTATTATATATAATTTACATTTATTAAACAAAGAAGGCCACGAAAATCATTTATTTTCGATTCGATGGAAAACTAGATTTTGTTTTTACTAGATAAAAAAATATATTTTATTTTTTTGTGGGAAAACCGTAAAAGATATCAAATAATATTAAGAGACAAAACATTTTTTAAATTAAAGGGTCTTTTAAGTAGTATTTTTTTAGTTTTTATTGGATGCACCAATACAATTTTTTTTAGTTTTTAAGTAACTACTGTTTTTTATACTTCTTGTTAACCAATAATAGCCATAATAACCGAAATGGTGTATTATATTATGGTAGTTATTAATAATAAATTTCATTCAAATCAAATAAAGCGTTCAATTGTTATAAAAAAGAAATACATTTTTTTGGAACTTACAAATTCCGGCTTAACGGTAATTTTTTGGATATAGATAAGTTGCTTTAAATCATCATATTTTGACCTCAGGAAACTATGGTCCAGCCATTTCCCCACATTAACGGGATACCCTGTGAATGTGATTTCGCTAATACCCAATAAAAAACGAATATATTTTATAAACAGGGTGTTTATTAAATATTTTGTTCTTTGTTTGATTTTTTGTTTCCAAGATATAGGGCGAATACATTTTTTTTTATCTTTTACCAACATTCTAATTACTAAGAACGGCTTTTATTTACTAACAGCAGGCAAGTGCTGACATTGAAAATAAATATAGTTTAAACGATTTCTGCACATTAAAGCGAAGTGGAAAACCAGGGAGGCCAATATCAGTGGAAGAGAATGATGGTAATGATAGAGGAAGAAAATTCTTAGAGACTATTTGTTGTTATATCACATACAACGGGTCCAGACACTTCTTCCTGCTGATTTTCCTTTACGTATTCTATTCTGACAAAAGCATTACACATTGGTTCAAATTCCTCAACTACTAACGCCTACACCTAAGTGATACTATCGTAGCAGCCTATAAGAAAGCTGCCCGCTAAGGAAGGTAAACTTCTAGAGAAACCCTTCCTGGCAGAACAAGGAATTGGATCGAATCAGGACTTCCGCTCGGAAATCCTTCAACAGAGCCAAGTAAACTGACTGAATTCAATAAGCAACTCAGGGAGTCTAAACGAAAGGCTTGGAAGGCCTACTCAGAGGGGATCGACAATCTGACCCAAGCAAATAGACTGAGAAAGATACTATCAAAGGATCATACCAATGCGGTCGCCATCTTAAAAAGGACTAGTGTGACTGCGCCAAGAAACAACAGGATAGTTTAGAGCTACTTCCAGGTACTCACTCTTCGGGATGAAAAGTAGTCACTAAAGACACAGTTGCGGCTATAACCGACCCAGGGGATCATTGCTCTAATCGAGACAGTCACTGCTTAGTGGGAAAATATTCACTCTCAGCAAAATGACTTGGACCATAAACAGCTTCAAGCCATATAAATCCCCAGCAATGGACTGTATCTTCCCTGCGCTACTCCAACGGCTTGGAGAAAATTGCTCCAGGACTCAGGGAGATTTACAAAGCAAGCTATGCACTAGGGTACAAACCCCGGTTGTGGAGGGAGGCAAAAGTGGTAATAAGCCTCTACATGAACCTAAATCATATCGACCCATCAGCCTACCCTCATTTCTCCTAAAAACTATCTAGAAAGTAATCGATGAGCACATAAAGTGTGACTCACTTATAAGAGCACCCTTAAATTCCAAGGAGTTCGCATTTCAAGTTGACAAATCCACCATCGGTTCTCTACACCACACCATCAAAGAGGCAGAACGATCAATCCTGTACAAGGAAATAACACTTGTAGACATAGAGAGGGCCTTTGACAACACCTCATTATCTGCAATAAAACGGCTATAAATAAAGGAATATATCCTTCCACGATAAGATGGGTGGGGGCAATACTTCAACGACGGAAAGCGGTGGAAGCAATTAATATAAAATGATTTTCATAAAGCAATATTTATATTTAGTATAGTTGAGCGCTTCTTTGTGAGTCAGTTATATTTTTAAACCGCAAGTTCAGACTCTTCTGGAAGCGGCGATCGCGACCGCTTCTTAGCAGTACACGTGCGCAGTTGCGGTGGGCGAATGTATAGTCTTTTTTTTAGTGAAAAGAAAATTATTTTCTCAATTTGTGTTTCAAGAAAAATACAATATAATAAAGGAAGGTTGGCCGGTGTCAATTTTAAATTTGAATACGAAAGTGAAAAACTTTACTAGACATTTTAATGAAAATATCTATGAACAGAACGAGTGGTTAACCGGGTGCAAGAACATTGGAAAACTATTCTGTTGGCCTTGTATTTTATTTAATAATAATGACAAATCTGTATTTATGTCCGTCGGCTATTGCGACTTGAATAATTTGCATAAAAGCATTAAAAGACACGCATTAGCAAATCTCATTTGGAAGCTGCATTAAAAAAAAACATTCAGTTTTTTCAGAACGACTTAATAAACTGTTTAGGTTGTATAATATTGAGAATAATTAAAATTGAAATTAAAGACGTCTCATTTATTTCCATTATCTTAGATGAAACTGCAGACATTACTAAATGTCAGCTCTGTGGTTGTGCGATATGCGAAAAAAGATGCAACTGTTCAAGAAAGGTTTTTCGGATTTTTTGATATTACGGCAGACAGAACGGCTGAAGCGATGTATAAAATTGTATGCAATATTGTACAAAATAACCTGAATAGCTCAAAGCTACGGTGGAGCAGCTGTAATGGCAGGACACTTAAGTGGAGTCCAAGCTAAAGTAAAAGATACTTCTAATAACGCCATTTTTTACACTGTTTTGCTCATAGACTGAATTTAGTGCTATCCCACTATGTTGGTAGTACACTGCTAGGTGTTTCGGTAGAACGCAGTTTTTCAGTTTTAAAACGCATTAAAAACTTCATGAGAAATTCTACTGAAGAAAAAAGACTAGAAAGAGATCCTGTCAAAACCCCGTTAGACGTTATAGATGAATTTTTAAAAGAAAATACGTTAGAAGAATAGAACTTCATTAAAAATTAAACTCATTTTCCTTGATTGCTTCCCTACTTTAAAATTCCACCGCACGCCACTGCAATGCTTCAAAGCCGACTAGTAACGGCTTTTCTAGCAGGATCCACAATATATATGACTTAAGCAAAGGGGTGTCCTCATGTGGGACACTCACTATGGTCAATAGTGGTGGACGGGCTCCTGGATGAACTACATGAAAAGGCCTGCATAACCCAAGGCTACGCTGTAATAATCAGGGCCAAGTATGAAGGCATTCTTACAATCCTAATGCAACAAGCACTGAATATAATCAAAAATGTGTGAAATGTCGACAAAATCATAGCTAAGGCAACGACAACGCCGGTGGAGCCAAACATAGACTTTATGAGCTTCACCTACGATGATAGCCAGGAGGCTAAAAGGAGAAGGAATGAATCGATCTCCCCGAAGAGCGAGACGAGGTTATCAAAGCTGCAGGAGGAGGTGATCAACATACACAAACAGCTGGATAAGGTGGCCAGAGAGCTTATGATCTTGGTAAAAGAAAACCAGAATACCAAGGTCGAGATTAAGGAGAATATATCAATAGTTAGAAACTTGGTCTCTCAACTGGCGACGGGAGACATCAAGAAGATGATCCGTGGGCTTAAGTTGAACACCAGCACCATATAGGCCCCGCAAATCAGGATTATGTCTGACGTGGAGCAGCAGACGGGAGAGGATTGTGGGAACACGTTGGAGGTCGTGTCACAGACGCTAGAGGAAACGGGAGCGACAAGCCAGAGTACTATCCCGAGAAGGACGACCAGCACACGAACGGGGGGACAGGACACGTGTCGGCCCAATGCAAGGGTCAGGATCTCACCAAGCAGTGTAGAAGATGCTGCGCGGAGGGACACTGGGAGAGAGATTGCCTGGCTGACCCGAAGTGTGCACCATGCCAAGAAGGGAATAGAGGCGGACCATTTTACGTGCAGCAGTAATTGCTTTAGCTTCAGGAAAGAGATGGAGAGGAGGAAAAATGGGAGCGAAATAGTGACAAAAAATCTTGGAGCTGGCCCCATAAACATTGGGGCGAGGGTGCAGGGCGGAATAGAGGCGGTGATTGGGACCCTCTTCCCGGGGCAGGTGGTATCTGGAAATTCAACAAGGAGGGAAATGTACCGGCCACTTTCAAAAAGGCCAAATTGATGTTACTCCCCAAGAAAGGGAAAGATAGGGCGGATCCAGGAGGCTACAGACCAGTGTGCCTCATCGACGGAGAGGCAAAAGTCCTGGAGCGGCTCTTGGCAGAGCGGATAAAGGCCGCAATCGAGGAAGATGGGGACCTCTCACCGAGGCAGTTCGTATTCCGAAGGGGCAGGTCCACGGAGCACGCCTTGATGGAGGTGAGGAGACTTGTAGACGAGGCGAACGAAGGACCCCTAAGGGGCAGGAGATACTGCCTGGCAGTGGCGCTAGATGCGAGAGACGCCTTTAACTCGCTCCCGTGGCCGGTGATTATCGAGGCACTAGTCGGTAGAGGGGTACCAGGTTACCTCGTAGATATGGTTGGGAGCTTAATGCTAATCTACAGCTAATCTACCAGGATAGTGGCGAGGTAACAAGGGAGGTGCAGCTAACCGGAGACATTCTGCAGGGATCCATACTGGGGCCCCTTCTTTGGAACGTAGCGTACGACGGGGTATTCCAACTGCCGCTTCCGGAGCGAGTAGACTTAATCGGATTCGCCGATGATCTGCTTCTGGTGGTCAGAAGTAGGGAGATTGGCCATTTAAGGGTGGCGGCACAGAAAGCTGTGGAGCGAGTAGTTCGGTGGCTCGAGAACAGGAACATACATGTGGCAGGACAGAAAAGCACGACAATTGAACTCGTAGGACAAGAGGTGCCCGTGGGGACGTCGATGACATATCTGGGTGTCACCATTGAGGCCAACTCCCTATGCACAAGACAGGTGGCAGAGGCATCTGGGAGCAGCCAGAGCCATCAAGGCGGTGGAAGGGCTACTGACCAATATAGGTGGGCCAAGGGAGAAGACCAGGAGGCTCCTAATCACCGTGAGAATAGCAAGGTTCCTTTACCACGCCCCGGAGAGGCTACGAAGAGCGTAGAATAATTAGAGCGCAGAATAATTAGAGGGTACCGCACGGTTTCAACAAACGCGGCGGAGGTGCTGGCATCCGCTCCCCCGACCTGATGCTACAGGAGAGGGCCCAAGCTTACAGGGCGAAAAATAGTGGTATACCTAAGAGTGAGGCCAAGAGAACGGCGCGGATCTGTATGATGGAAGAGTGGCAGAGGAGGTGGACCGATGGGACGAAAGGGCAATGGACGAGAACTTTAATTCCACAATTGGAGCCCTGGGTTCATCGCAAGAAGGGGGACCTGGACTATTCCATGACCCAACTCCTGTCCGGTCAAGGGTGGGATAGGAAAGCTGAACGGAGGGGACTGTCGGTGGTGCCCAGCGCTAAATGATGACGCCAGGCACACACTCCTGCAATGCACGAGATAAGAGGCGTAAAGGTGGAGCCTGAAGACGACACTAGGAGAGCTTATCGAAAAGTCGCTCACCGCCAAGATGTTAGAGAGCGAGGAAAAGTGGCAGGTGGTGCCGAAATTTACAAAATCGGTAATCAAAGAAAGGAGGAAGACCTCGCGACAGCGGTGCAAAGCGTCCAAACATGACCTGTAGTTTTATTTTAGATTTAGTATTAGTTTTTGTATGTAACTATAAATATATTTATGTATTTGTAACTATATGTAACTGTGATTAAATAAAGGTGCAAGGCTCCGGGCGAAGTTACTATACAGCCGGTGTACCGAAAAAAAAAGGTGTTGATTGAGTACCCCAAAACGACATTGATGAGAGTCAAGGAGTTTGTTCGAGGAATATCAGCCTGGTTCACGGATGGTACCAAACATAACAGAGATACTGAAATAGGCATGTATGGCCCTAATCAAAACCATAGGAGCTTCATGGCTCTGGGTACGACACTCACAGTTCTGAAAGCGAAAGCAATTACAACTGATATGTGCGTTAGAGAGTGCCTGGATAGGCACCTAAACGACGCGCATATATACATCTGCTCAGACAGCGAAGCCCCATTAAAGGCCGTTCGAGCCTATCCTCATGGCTCACGGATTGTATGGGAATGTCGCTGAACCATCTCGCAACTGGCAAGGTATCAGAGCACGGGGATATTAAAGGCAACGAAGTAGCAGATAAACTTGCAAAAAGAGACGCAAATGTCAATCACAGGCGATTATTCCACGAAGAAGTGAGCAGCATCACCCCCAAAAAAGTTACCAGGTTCATGGAGAACGTGAGACTTGGGAAGTGATTGGTTAAGGGTAGAACAATAGATCTGTTAGGTCGCATTTCACGAGATAATTTAACCTATAACCTATATCTGAAGCGAATTTTTAAAGAAATGCAATAAGGAATTTTCATAATAAATGTGTGGACTGAACAAAATCCACATGAGATATTTAAAGATCGATTTCAACAAGTCCTTTAACGTTTGGGTTGGAATTGTGGATGACTGGCTAATTGGACCGGTATTTCTACCAGGAACTTACTGGCGAGGTGTATCACAAATTTTTAGATGATGGATCAGTGTGATTACTCTTGAGTTTTTAACAGTAACACTCAGAGATCGTTGGATTGGTCGAGATGGACCTCACTCATGCCTTGCTGGATCCCTGGACTGAAACCTGCTGGATTTTTTTCAATTGGATTATCTAAAGTCATTAGTTTACACTAGTCCAGTGGAAATTATAGAAGTCTTGCGAAATTGCTGGATGTAACATAATAAGAAACGACCCTTATGTTTTTGAAAGAGTATGGTAGCCAATGAGAAGAAGATTGTATTAGTGCATTTTAGTTGGAGGTAGTTATTTTCAACAGTTCTTGTAGATTAAGAAACTTTACATGTAATTTTTGGCAATAAAATGTTGTTATTGTCGAAAATTTTGAAATAATGTAGGTTTTTAAATATCATCAAAAGGCAAAATATTCTTAGAATAGTCCAGAGAATAACCCCTTGAAATTATGTGTTTAATAAACACCCTGTATATGTAATCATTATATATCTATAACACGTTTTATTATAAATCTCCTTGTTGTTATATGCTCTATATTAATAATACTGTTGGGTTTATGAATAATAATAACTTCGTGCAGCTGTGGCGTTCTCATTAAAATATCGTCACGTACGTATCGATTTCATGGCGTTTCAATGAATTAGTTTCATCGACCACAACAGACACTTTTTACATAAAATATTGGCGTATTTTTAAAATAAATCATTTTCACAACTCAGATATATACGTTTTAAATTGACATATATTTTTATATAAAGACTATTTTTTTAATTTATTCTCTTATTTATTGGTTTTTAAATGTATTCTACTTTGCGTCTTTTGTTTTAAGCCCTTAAATAAAAACATTTACTAATTTAATAAGATGAAAACATTAAAAATTTACTCTAAAATGTACAGCAACCGACACAATAATGAATTTTGGTGGACTGATGGTCTGAATTTGTACCATTTAGTAAATGTTTGTATTTATATTTAAAATCAATTTTATAATAAAGATGTACTGAAGAGAGATCAAAATATCGAAACACGTGTCTGCAGATGATTATAAACTTGAATGCTAGATTATTTTAATTGCTTTTGCTAGTTTAATTTAATGAAATCAGTCTAAATTCAATTTTTGTTCATAACTTTTCATGTTATATATATATTCACTTTCAAACAGTCTAAAGTACATTTGATCGTTTATTAGTTTATTCAACAGAAATAATTTCATTCAAATTAATGTTGCTTTGATGGTTGTACTATTTGTAACACGCAAATTACTTTTGTATATCTGTCGAGTTATTAGCCAGAGAAGTAGTTGTTTCAATAAGTAATTTGTTTTGTAGTCTTAGTAAGACTCATTGTTGTAGATTCACTAAATGTTTTCGTATTTTTAAATTATAAGTTAATTTTCTACAACGAATTAAAGGCTTTTAATACTTTTTTATTATTATTGATTAATTAATGGTTATTCAATTCTATTTTCATTATTAAATCACCACCAGTTCTACCTTTTTTTATAACTACAATTTTGCTTCATTTCATTTATACGTAACCATTACAATTATACTATTATTTTTTTGTTGTAGATTATCGCATCTAATAAAGTTCAAGTTCAATAACAAAGAATAAATCTGAAGTTAAGGTCATCGCGATGATGAAACTGCGGTCAAAATAGGTCGTAAAGCTATAGATAGAATCGTTGTTACTGCACACCGTGACATATCGTTCGATATCAGATTATCATATAATTACGGCGTGTCTTCGTGGGAAAGCCATCACATTTGCATTGAGCACATTTGCTGAGTGTGTGGACCTTGCGGAATTTCTCTCCTTGTCGGATCGTGAAAATTCACAAACACTCGTTACGACGCAGCTAGGAAGTCGTAATTATCCATGGTTAATGTGTGCAGCAACTGTTTCGAAAATTAATTATTGCTAAAGATTTTATTAACCATATTATTATTAAAGGTTATTTTTTGCTAAATATTTTATTAAGCTCGACCTTATCTATCAGTAACGTAAAATACTTTTTCTACTCCCATAGTAGTAAGTAGGCAATAACGCAATCGTTTGTTGATTAGTAACCATGGCATTATGATACATGCACGTAATGAAGAAAAAACTAGCACGTAATATATTACGTAACCCTTATTATTACGAAACTCAAATCAAGTAGCCTAGACAAATGAATTTGACATTTATCGTTGTTGAATACATATTACATTGACGTTATTTTGGTTTAATTAATATTAATTATTCATTGTTAAAATGAGTGAAAGTCACTCCACAGAAGAAATTGTTGAAACTCCACCAGAAATTAGGCAAATAGCAGAACATACCGCAGCGGATCTTCTCCCGGAAAAATCCAAATAGCGTTATGAAGTGGTTTACGGTAAATTCATGGATTGGCGTATGAATAGTGTTTAGTCTTTTTCGGAAAATGTGTTATTCGCCTATTTGGGGAAATAAGTAAGAAATACAAACCTTCATCTCTTTGGGCCATGTATTCGATGCTGCGAAGTGTTTTAATAGTGAAACATAACCTCAATATTGCAAAGTATTTCAAATTATAATTAATGGGAGTAGAAAAAGTATAGTACACAACTCGAGGTGTAAGTCACTTACGTACTCGTGGAATTACTGCACTCGCCTAACGGCTCGTGCGGAACTTTTTCCACTCGTACGTAATATATGACTTACACCTCTCGTTATGTAATATACTATAATATGTATGAATTAAACATCTATTTATAGGTTGTTCAGAAAGAAATTTATTTTTTTAATGAAAATTAAAATTATAAATTATATATTCTCATTCTCATCGAATACTTTTTGCAATCTACGACATGATTTCATGATCATAAAATGGTTTGTTCTTTGTTGTCAAAAAACTACTCTATGTGATTTTTGCAATTCTCATTCGAAGTAAAGTGTTTACCGTCTAAAAGTTTTTGTAGTGACTCGTATACATAACAATCAGAACGTGTCAGATCTGAAGAATAGGATGGGCATGGAGGTATATACTATATACCACATTTTATATTAATCAATTCTGGCATCTTTTGTTTAAGTGAATCATTAAATGAAAACATTAGAATTAATTGTTATGGTGTTTTCCGGTAGACGCTCAAAAAACAATTTCCTATAAATCCCACCAAATAGATAGTATCACTTTTCGTTTCAAAGTACCGTTAATGCATGTATCATTATCAATAATTCTTTATTTCATTTATTTTATAACATTACTACTATTACTAAAAAGTACACGTTAGATTTCTCTTTCTTCCCAATATATAATGTGAAGAAAGTAAAGTCTAACTTGTATTATTTAATCTATCTCTTCACGTAACTCAAGAAATAAACCAACAGAAACTAATACTTCTGTTCTTTTTGCAAATGAATTTAATAAAAATTAAAATAAATATACATGGATGTAGATGAATGGGTGACATTTAACTTAACCTCTTATTAATAAAACATAATCACTAGTTTTACTGAGCGAATGATATGTTTAAAAAAATAATTTGTAATTACTTAAGTAAGATGCTCCATTAATACACATCCCGGTATATATTGCACAGATACAATTAAACATAAACTAAAACAACATTTTTTTAATTCCATACCAGCACTGATACTGATAATGTTTTTTAAAAAAAGCAGTGATAGAAGCTTAAATCAAATGAATGTAAAGAATACATCTCTAGATTTACTGAATAAATTTTATACTAATGAAAATATTACATCTAGATTTGTATGTTGGATGCTTGAAGCCATAACTTTGTGATACATCTTGAATCAGGAACTTTATCAAATGATAAATAAAACTTACTTTGTTAATATCTCATACGGAATTTATTTCGTAACTATAGTTTCAACCATACAAGGCCATACTATACGTTTGATAATGACCTTGTAAGGTTGAAACTATAGTTACGAAATAAATTCCGTGTGTGATATTAACAAAGTTAGTTTTATTTATCATTTGATAAAGTTCTTGACATCTAGATTTATTAATTCATTTAATTTAAATATGTTTATATTAATTTTTAAAATTTATAATTTCCTGCTTCTTAAAAATTAACATTACACAAAGTCACGAAATGAAATGACCTTTTTCAAGTTGACATCGCCATTATTTTTGAAATTTCAATGTCCAAATTCCTCAAACAACAAATTTCTGAATAAGGTAAGTCGTTAATATTTTACATAATTTTATTATTACTTACATGGAATTACTTGAGAAATTTTTCTTCTGCTGACTCGGTGTATAAATGTTAATTACTTGCTTCTGTAACCAAAAATTAATTAATTCTGGTGACGGCGTTTACTTGGTTATACATTTGATTTTTTGTGTATTTATGTTTGTGTAAATGGGCCCGTCACAAATAGAAACATAAAATGTATAAACAATAAATAACACACACTAAAAATAATTTGTAAATATTGTTAGTTAAGAAAATTATTTATTTTTTTAACCATAAATAATATTTAGTTTTAGTTAGAAATACAATTTCCACATAATGAAATCCTTCAAAATATCACGCCGGTAATAATTAATCGATTTGAATTATTTAAATGTATCCATCAATCTATATTTTACCATAATTTGATTCTCTTTGTCTCGTCGGTGAAGTGGAATACCTATAAACGCTATCGACGCGTATCCACCTTAATTAGGTATGCATGAGCTGTGTCATTGGTGGAAACATCTTTGGAAACACCTTGAAGTGAAGAAAATTTCATGTCAAGAAGAGAAAAAAAACAACAAGGATGGTCTACGCGCATGTCCAAAATAATCTATCCGTTTGTCTCAGAGCGGCAACTCTTCCTTAAAAGCGCAGCGTTAATTACACCAGTTACATAAGAACAACTGCGAAAGCTGCAGAAGGTTGCTAAAAATGTTAAGTTTTAAAGTTTTAAGTGTTTCCCTTCTGTTGTTCCTGCTAGGTTTACGATATGGATGGTGAGTAAATTTTATCATTTAAATTTTATTTACAGTAAAAAAAATTGAGAAAATTACACAAGTAATCTATAATATTATTTATTATAGAATAATCTAGAATATTATTTATTATTTATATTAATCACGTATATTATTATTATATTTCACATCTTATTGTTGTTTATTTTGCTGTGAATACCCTTGCAGAAGATAGCAAAAACAATCTCAATTAAAATAGCCACATATGCAAGTCCATGACTAGTTTTTGCTCAATGCTCATTTTTATTTTTCATTGCAATATAACTACACAAAAAAAAACCGTACACAAAAAAAAAAACATATTTATTTATTATGCAATGATCATCATAAAGCATTCGCGTGTATTAAAATGAAAAATATTAACTTATTTCTTGCATTATAAAAAATGTAAAAATTGAAATAAAAATAATAAGTTTTGAAATTTAAAATAATATTTTCATAAAATTTAAATATTCCTTTTGAATTTATTTATTTTAAGTAAAGAGTAACACTGAATTAATTCATTTTTATTAAATCAATTGAGATAGGATAATTAATTTTGTAACAATTTTTATATTAAATTATTTTATGTACGAAATGTAATAAAAATTAAACGAAATGTAATAAAAAATAAACAAAATTATTATTAAGTGATTAGATAGGGTATGGTCCACAATAACCCAAAATCCCAAATGACGGTTTCTTAAATTATTTAAACGTTATAAATATGTTTTTTTAAATATTTCTTATAAATTTTCCAGTAAAATATAAATAATTTGATTTGAAAAAAATACCAATTTAAATTTGTTAAGAAAAAGTTTTAAGAAATACTAAATTAATATTTCCTTAAAATTTTGTGAAACTACAAAAAAATCTGTAATAAACTTTGCTTTATGTCTCACAAATAAAAAGGAATTTAAAAAGTTGAAGTTTCTCAAAAAAATAAAATAATTGTACTTTCTTAAGATATACACAGTTATACTTAAACAAAATTGAAATTAGAATAAATAATTAAGATTTCTTAAAAGAAATAGAAATGGGAAATTTCTTTAAAAAAAGTAATCTTTACTTACTAGAGTCTGCAGCAATTTTCCAAAAAATACAAATACATTTTACAAATTAAAACCTATAATATCTGAATTAATAAACAATTAAAAACTAAAAATATTTTAGAATACTTAAAGACGACTTTTTTCGAATAAATTGAAATTTTCTGAGAAATTAAATATGAATTAACACTTTCATTTGCTTTCTCTATTTTTTAAAACCAATTAAGATCTTGTTAAGAAACGAACAGTCAAATATTTTAAAGAAAAAAAATGTGAATAGTGTTTAAACTTGCTAAAAAATATAAACTAAGCTTAATTAAAAAAAAAACAAAATTAGAAATTTATTATAAAGCATTCGAGAAACTATGAAAGCTAATTAAAGTTTCCCAGAAACAAACCAATTGAACTTAGGATGTATGTAATTTAAAATTTATTTAAAAATATATATGTAGTTGAAATCGGAACATATAATTTAAAAAATCTTGGAAATAAAATCAGTGGAATATTTGTCAAAAAGGAAAAAAAAATTGAGTAAGTAAAGGTCAATTTAAAACAGACATTTAAAAATGTTAAAAAATCTAAGAAAATAATTTTTACAAATGGCTAAATTAATTTTTTATAGAAAAATACTTCTAAATACTCGTTAACAGTTGAATTTTTACAAAAATAAAGATTGATATTTGCTAAAAACAAAACACTTGAAAGTTATTTTATAAAAAAAAAATGGTTCAATTTTATCAAAAGAAAACAATGGAAAATCTGTCAACCAAAATCAATTAAATATGAAACAGTTTTAAATCTATTATACCTTGGCTGAAATTTCGCCAATAAACAGTTAAAAACCTAATTTAAAAGATACAAATACATAGTTTATTTTTGATTTTTACAAAGAAAATAACAAAATTGAAAATTTATTACAAAACAATCAAAAAATTGTAAAATGAAGTATGTTATTATTTACCTTTATTTCATATCCTCAGTCATCCAACCGATTTTTCTAACTGGGAGAAACAACCTGGAAAATAATGAAAACTAATTTAAAAATCCACCTCAATAAATATGTGATTGCCGTGTATATTGGTCACACTGTTAATAAAATTATAACCTTAAGAAACCTTTTATATTATATTATATATTTTCGTTTTTAATAAAATGTATTGTGTTGACAACCCCGTTACGCAGAAGAAAAGTTGCCCGGTAAATAAACAAACTAACAATTGCTTCGCCGACAGTTTTGAAAACAATGCGTTATTGGACGGTGCGAAGTGTGCGAGCGAGAACGCTTCACCATTACAATTAGTGTGTGAGAGAGTCGTGATGAGTAATTGTTTAATGCCGTGCCTCATACGTCACATCCGATATCGCCTTGTTTTTGTTTAATTCAACATCCCGTTTCACCCTTTCAATCTCGCACTGACGCAGATTTGTACCGCCCTGTTTTGAATGCCGGTTTTTGCATGGATTACTGGTAAGTTTTAAACCAAAATTTGTGTGTTTTCATTGAAAACGTAGCGTTGAATGGTAGCGAATAAAAATTAAAGTAAGAATATCAGTGTGAATAATATTTACGCGTAGAATTTTTCCCGGTCTCGGTTTGTTGATAGGAGGCGGACGCCACATCAAAAACGCCAGGTTAACAAATGTTTCAGAGTACTTCAATTTAGTATACGCTTATAATAATAGTGACGGTGATTAGATTAAGGGGCCGTAAACTTGTATGTTTGTTACGAATGAACATTAACCACTGATTGATAAGTTCTTCATTATCAATCAGTAGTTAATGGTAATTCGTGACATTCGCCTCCATCACGTAAAACTTTAAATGTACATAAAAGTTTACCAAATTCAATAATTATTTATATCCTATTTTCTTAACCACCGTTTTTAGGCGCATATTGAGAGCTTTCTACTGACACAACATTATAAGTAATTGAGATATAGTTACAATTTGATATTTTTTAAATAATTCACAAATTCAAACGTATAATAATTACGCCTGTAACAATTTATAAAAAGAGGGACGATAAACTAAATACGGAATTAGTTTGTTGCAGTTTTCAAGACGAACTAACACAACTATACAATTTAAAGATGTTGGTATATACTATTCTAAAGCAAAATTCTCTAAACGAAATAAAAATTAATCAAATGCAAATCTTTTACGTTTAAAAAATTAACTAATAATACTGTACAAGAAACTTTTATTTTTTTTTATTTGTCAGAACTTAAAAATATCTGATTTCCATAAATTGAAATATGCTGGTTTAAAATATGTGCTTACTTTTTCTGCATCACCCTCCATTTTTCCAGGAAAATAATTTAAAGAAAAGTCGACATAATGCATTTTATTACAGTATTCAAATATAGTAGTGAATATAATGAAGGTATGTTTCACAATATTTTTATCGTTTGTCTACATAATTTGTCTCAGAAGTCTCCCGTATTAAAGACCAGCAGTAATCTAGTAGAATACTATGATTACATCGACCTTGATATCGCCTTTACATCCTTGAAATATTCTAATGGAATCTCTCTACGTGCTTGTCGCTAAAGTCACCCAAATTAGATGAGAAAAATCTAAATGGGAGTGTAAAACGTGCATCTTGAGAGACATATTACATGCCTTTAACATATTTTCTGCTATAGTTATATATTTAAAATTCCCCAAAAAGTTCTTTCTTTTTCCTTTAAATTGAATTTCTCAACGTATGTATATTGCATCTTGCATTATATGTTTTATTTGGGGACCTATAAATGTTCTTTCATTGAGTTTTGTTTGGACATGTATTTACCTGATACTTTGATTACTTTGATAATAATATTAAGAAAAATAATTAGTGTACTTTTCTTAGTAATATGAAGTGTTGCCAAAATATTTAAATACGCTTGTAGGAAAAATATATTTTTTTATACTTTAAAGCTTATAAAATTAACTTGGAAATATTTGCATTGAATACTTATTTGTATATTGGATTGATGAGGCCGTTACTTGTTGAAACTCCATATTATCACTTAATAAAACACTGACGTAATGTAAGGTTTCAAAAAATCGTTTTATTGTTCTACAACAATTGTTTCGCCACACAGTGGCTTCATCAGGTAGATGACAAATATGGTTTTTACAATTTACAAATTATCATCTACCTGATGAAGCCACTGTGTGGCGAAACAATTGTTGTAGAACAATAAAACGATTTTTTGAAACCTTACATTACGTCAGTGTTTTATTAAGTGATTTATTTGTATGTTTATTTGAGTAAGATAGGTTTAGTACTTTACACGGAAGACTTTTAGTTTAGTATTTAATGAGTATTAAATAAATTACGTTAATTACAACTTATAAACCTTGGACGTCACGTTCTTATGATGAAATTATTTAGATACCGATGTGAAAGTAGTTAAATCGTTTAATAATCAATACAATTGACATTTACAATAGTTTAAAGATTATTAAACTGAATAAGTTATTTGCGAAAGTTGTAAGTTGTATACAAAAAATGCCAAATTTAATGTCTGATTTTATTAAGTTCATAAAATTTACAAGTATTTCATTTTAATAATAATACGTATATAAAGAAACTCAATCTGTATACTTTTCAAATTAGTAGCAGTAGTTGACTATTGATAACCAGGGTTTAATATATTAAATATATAAAGAAAGTGTTTTGCTTAAGTATCTTAATAGCGAAAAGTGCAGATCATCCATCAATTGCAGATGAATAATATAATATACTTTTTTTAACAATTTTGTAATGTAATTTTAATTTTAATCATACTTTTTAGTGAATTAAACTAGCAGAAAATTTAATTCCCATAAAGCAATTTGCAATGTTAAACAACCACAATAAAATTATGTAATATAAAACCACACAATTGCCAGGATACAACACATGCTCATGTTCCACCATCAACAATCAGGATTTTCTTTCAATTACATGACGTAACTACGAAACAAAAAGATGACGCTGCGTTTAAAAAATTATTTCGCGGTTGAAAATAGTTATTGTCTCACTTCTATAAATAATACTACTTATAATAATAATAAATTTCTAATTGTAAATTTGATATTCTAGCAGTATATAATTCAGATGAAAATTATTGATTACGCTCTTAAAACCTTCATGCCATCACAACTTATAAAAGTAAAATGAATCATCATTCATTAATGTAAAAAGATGAAGAATAAAAGTCACTATTAATGAAAAAGTGAATATATAAGGGGTATTCAATTGGAAAGGTACAAAACCACTCTGCAAATGTACAAAACGACTCTGCAAATGTAAATGAAGTGAAACATAGGTCTGAGCACAACGATTCCACTGATTAACGGGTGGAAGGATTCCGTGTTCCCGGAACTCCTGTGGCCATGACGAGACCCACTCTTTCACATCGTTTTTGAGTTCATCATCCAAGTTCTTTCAGATGTTTTAGGGGACCAGACACATGGACAAAGCAGGGCGACATGTCCGTGCTGTGTAGGGTGTATAGTAAAGCTGTTAACTGTACTTGAACTTGGCCAATTCTGAGTGTTTGACCCTGGAGACGTGTCGACGCGCGTTATCATGGAGCAGAACCATACCCTCCGTGAACAGGGTAGCTCTTTTGTTCTTGATGGACTTGCGTTATCTTCGAAGTATCTCACAGTACTCATCGGAGTTAATGGTTCTTCTGTGCTCGAGGAATTCCAAAGGTAGTGGGCAGCGCTTCAACTCGGACAACAAACTCAAGGACGCTGTGAAGGACTATATCTTGTCACGGCCACAGGGGTTTTGTGATCACGGAATTCTTCAGGTCGTTAATCAAAGGAATCGTTGTGCTCAAGCCTATGGTACATACTTTGAATAAGGACTTTAGTCATAACCACAGTGTCGTTTCGTACCTTTTCATTTTGACAACCCTAATATTACTAATTGCTTGATAGTAGCTACCTTTTGCACAATTTATATACTATCATATGTTGAACTCTTTGTACTTATAAGGTCCCAGAAATGTTAATATTCCCTGTAACTCAATGCCATTCATGCTTAAGGTATGGACAAACTAAAAATATTTGCAAAGGTAATGTGCTAAATGTGGAACCATAGGTAATGGCATAAAAAACCTGTCATTCCGATCAACTAAAATGTGTCCATTATCAAAGGGTCCATTTATCTACAGAATTCGGTATCCTATCAAAAAGAAGGGCTTGTGGAGAATTTCTTAGTTTTAATTAAAACAGCAAACTTATCGTGTTTTAATTACTTATTCAAAATGTAAATAAACACTCTACCATCAAATATTTAGAATTTCTCATGAAAAATAAAATTAAAGAGGACTTTTCTAGATATAAGTCAGCCTTTTCGGAAACAAGTTCTCTATTTTCACCTATCTGTTCATCAACTTCTACTCCACTTCCATCATAGTGTATTTCTCAATCTGTTGGAAATATTATTTAACGCAATTTCTCTACTCTGCAATACCCTACTATAACCATCTCTCTAAGCCCTTTTACGTTTATTTTTTTGTGAACTTTTTTTGTGGTGAAATAAGATCATCCTTCTCCACCCGTATAGATTTAACCATTCAAAAAAACATTATGAAACTTTGCACCCCAAAATATCCCCAATCCCAAAACAACTATGTTTTAATTTCGACTTAGTGTATGATTCTCAACAATTCCTTGATCTACCAAAAACTTTATACTGCTAATCCTTCATCCTATATTAATCCCGTATCAACCTAAATCTAGTCGACACTCTCCTTAATCACTCTTCTACTAACGAATCTAAAAATAATTCGATGAAACATTAGAAGCTACAACTCCAGCTCTGTTAAAATTAATGGATACTAAACAATTCTAAAAAGTCTGATGGCGGTATTGCGATACAAATTAGTACATATCTCCCTTTTTCTTAAACCCTAGTTAATTCATCCCTTATTCTCGAAAATGCGGAATTCATATCAATAAAACTCTCTAGTTTCAGTCTTATATCTGCTTACTGGCCTTTTGCATCCTGAAACTATCTCTTATCTCTCGCCCCAAATCAAAAGATCCTCCCTTTTGATTGGTGATTTTAATTTAATAAACTTAATGGATCTCATTCAAATTTAGATAGTTTAACCCTCAACCAAGTAATATACTCTACTAACTACTGGTAACTACTGATATCATACATACCCTATATCCTTTAGCGTAATTTACTTATCTATTATTTTCTCATGTATATCTCCTTTCTTTTTCTTACAATCTTCACTGTACCTTTGGTTGTGATTACTGAAATCTCATGTCTCTCTAATCCTATCCGCTATCAACAACTCTCCACTTCTCCATCTAACTTTCGCTTAGTCTGCTGGTCTGAATATTCCCACTCGTTCCTCGCTCGTGTTTTTAAACGCCAGTTCGTGCAATAAAGAAACTTTTTACACGTGTGCCTTACAAATTTTGATCTTCGATCGTGCAGTAATTTTCAAAGAATATGTTCATATGAGTAAGATTTTAATGTCATTTCAATTATACAATGAATGAAAACATATTTTACCCACAGTGCATTGTTGAAAACGTTACTTAGCAACCATTATTATTTGTGGAAAAAGATTCGATCTATTGTAATCGCTTCGACTTGTATTAAATTATATCTTCAGAGTTCCCAAATCTGCCATTTCGTTTTATATTATCAAGTTTAATAGTTATTTATATAAATTAATAAAAAGTTTTTCGTCTGTCAGATTTGACAGTTCTGTGCAATAAAAAGAATTTGACATTTTCGTGCAATAAAAACGTAAAAAACGAAATATCATGCAAAAAGCGTCTACTTTTTGTACGATCGTAGATAAATGATAAAATGGACTTTATACTGTTTGAATGTGAATATAACATGAAAAGTTATGAACAAAAATTGAATTTAGACTGATTTAATTTAATGAAATTAAATTAGAGAAATATATGGTTAAGATATATATTTTTCTCTAGCCTAAACTTCTATTCTAGCTGTTATAACTTATACCTACCTCTTATTTCTATCTATCACCTTTGTTTTATGTAACACTTTCTCTGATACTTGCATCCTATTCTATTCCCATATTTACATAAATAAATTAAACTGTACCAGTTTTTCACTGGTTTGTTTTATTTGTTATTTTCTTTCCATTAACCTTCAAGTAGCACCTGAACACCTAAATTGCTACAGACTTTGCATATGTATCAAGTTATACTTCCGCTCAAAGAAGAATAAACATCATATTTTATCAAACTTATCAAAATTTATTTATACAAATTATTATTTTCGGGGTGGATCGTCTTTAAACACTTTGTTTTTCTTTTCTATAACCTCTTTATTCACACACCACACTTGCTTACAATACGGGCTTCTTGCTACTACTTTCAGGTTAGAGCAAAAAGGATATGGCGCACTACGCAGTTTCACATATCGGAGGTAGATGGCGCAGTACACCGCGGGATATTTGAATGCAAACCTCAACACGCCCCTTTTGCATTCAAACTCATAATGAAATATCAAAAATTAAAAAAAAATTATCCTAAAGTTAAACATACAATTCTAACTATCTAAACCTATGCCTAAAAATAATCATAACAATATATCTTATTGCAATTTTAGAAGTTCCCTAAATCTAGTAAATTTTTCCTTGCCTAGCGCTTTAGTAAATATGTCGGCAATGTTTAAGTCTGTATTTATTTTGACAATCTCGACCATCTTGTCCCTACAATTTTGATGTACATAGTGATACTGAACTTCTATGTGTTTAGATCTTCTGGTCATGTTGCCGTTATTGGCTATTATAAATGCGCCCAAATTGTCTTCATATATCTTAATAGGGTTAATTATTAGTATGTTAAAAACAGTTTCTAACATCCCTTTTACAAAAACAATCTCGGTTACCGCATCAGATAACGCTATGTACTCAGCAGCAGTTGAGGATTTTGTCACTGACTTTTGTTTACATGATTTCCATACTATGGTGTTACCATAAAGTCTTATTATGTAACCTGATGTCGATTTTCTGTCTACAATGTCACCTGCCCAGTCCGCATCAACAAAACAATCAACAATTTCACTTGCATTAGACCGAGTGAATGTTAATTTCAAACTTTTTGTTAAATATAGGTATTTTAATACTCTCAAAGCATAGTTGAAATGCGTTTTGTTATAACCGTTCTGAAAACGACTAAGGTAGTTTACGCTGAAGGCAATATCAGGTCTTGTTCCTGAACTAATATATAATAGTTCTCCTATAATGTTTTTATATTTTATGTATGAATCTACATTTTCAGTAGGTTCAAGTTTAAGGTTTATTTCCATTGGAGTTGAGTATAGCTTAGCGTTTACTATTGAATATTTCATTGCAAGGGACTCTATGTATTTTTCTTGGCTTAAAGTAGTTGTATTGTTATTTATATTATGATTAATTTCAATGCCTATATAATTATTTATAGATCCTAGATCTTTCATTTTAAATCTGTTGGTCAAATGGTTTTTTATTTCTATGATTTTTGGTCGATCATTACAACAAATAAGTAAATCGTCGACAAAAATGAGAATATAGATTTGAGTAGTTTCTTCTCTTTTTACATAAAGGCAATAATCGTAACTGCATCTTTCAAATTTTAAATCTGTGACAAAATTATGAAAACAATCATACCAACACTTTGGACTTTCCTTAAGACCATATAACGATTTGTTTAATTTATAAACTTTATCAGATCCATCTTCAAAACCTGGTGGTTGATTAACATAGACTTCCGAGTTAATCTTACCATTCAAAAAGGCTGTTTCGACATCCATTTGGTCGATATATAGTTTGTTTTGACATGCATATGACAATAATATTTTTAGAGTTTCTGTTTTTGCAACAGGAGAATATGGATCTCCTATATAATCGGTTTGTTGGAAACCTCTTACTACCAATCTAGCTTTAAATATGTTATTTGATTTTATTTTATAGACCCATTTTACATCAATAGATTTTTTGTTTTCTGGTTTTCTTACTAAAGTCCAAGTTTCATTTTCCTTTATACATTCTAATTCTTTGTTCATAGCTTTTGACCATTCTTCTGCCTCTTTACTATTCATTGCTTCATAAAAACTTTCTGGAGTTTCTACATTACAGTAATTTACACTTACATTATAGTTTATAAAATTGTTATTATGATATCTTGGGTTTGGGTTTCTATTTCTTACTGGTCTTTGATTTTCTCTATAGTCTTGAATTATCGGTTCGGTTTTATTAATTGGGTTATCATTATTTATTTCATCGTGTGTTTCATTTACACTATTTTCGTTTGTACTATTTTCATTTTCACCATTTTCATTTTCTAAACCAATGTATTTTATATTTTCATCTATAACATCGACATGCCTAGCGTGAATTATTTTATTATCTATCAATACTTTATATCCTACATCTGTATACCCCAACAATGTACCGAGCTTAGCTTTATCATCCCACTTAGAATGTCTTAATGTGTCTGGTGTTCTTACAAAAATTTTGGACCCATATAATTTTAAGTATTTTACGTTAGGTTTGACCTTAAAAAATATTTCATAAGGTGTTTTGAGTTCTTCGGTATTAGCCAAAGATCTGTTTTTTAAGTAAGTAGCCGCTGTGATAATTTCAGGCCAGTATTTCCTATCTACAGCTGCTTCATTTAATAAACATCGAGCAGTGTCCATTATAGTTCTATTGAATCTTTCTGCCACTCCGTTTAATTCGTGAACATACGGAGGACAGGGTGCAATTATTATACCTTTTTCATTAGCAAAATCATTTACTTGTTTATTTGTGTATTCTTTTCCATTATCGCAACGAATTGTTTTTACTCTTTTACCAGTTATGTTTTCTACTAAATTTACATATTCTTTCAAACAATCAAAAACTTCTGATTTACATTTAATTGTGTATACTTTAGCTAGTTTACTGAAGTCATCTATAAATGATACAAAATATTTTTCGCCCCTGTATCCTACAGTGTTGTGGGGACCATGAACGTCTGTGTGTATAATTTGCAATATTTCGTTTGCTTTTGATCTATTATTATTAAATGGCAAATTGCTTAACTTGGATTTAATGCATATAGCACATTTTAATTCTTCTTTTTCAATTGCTGAAGGCAAACCCACAAGTAGTTTATTGCTGATTAATTTTTCTAAGTAATTGAAATTTACATGCCCTAGTTTTCGGTGCCAAATTTCTCTTTCCGACATTTTGTTGTCATTTGTTACTATGTAGCTGTTGTTTGTATAAGTGTCATTGTTTAAATAACTATATAATTTATATAAACCGTTTTCCTTGTTGGCTATTGCAATTAATGTATTATTTTTATTATAAATTTTTGCTATATTATCGAAATTATTGTTGGTTACTTTTGCATAACTTATCAAGTTACTTTTCATTTCCTTAATATAAAATACGTTTTTTATAGTTACATTGTGGTAATCGTCTCCTACTTTAAATTTTAAATTTACAGTACCTATTTTAGTAGCGTTTAATATTTTCCCGTCTCCCAATCTTACTTTGATGGGGTTTTCAAAAATCTCATAACTACTAAATAATTTTTCGTCGTTTATTATG
Organism: Ontholestes murinus; assembly: GCA_963969525.1. NCBI lineage: Eukaryota > Metazoa > Arthropoda > Insecta > Coleoptera > Staphylinidae > Ontholestes > Ontholestes murinus. Next base: position 35,246,649 of record OZ018396.1, read on the forward strand.
TGGTCTGTGCACCCGCTATCCAAAATAAATGCAATTTGATCGGACTTTCTGACATTGAAGACATTTGAATCGACATCGACTACAAAAACATTACTACACTCCTCAACCACATACCTTTCCATGATGTTTGCGTTATTGCGACTTGGAGGACCTCCTTGAAAGCCTCTTCTTTGGAATCGCCCTCTGGTTCGGTTGGCCCGTCGATAAGATTGGTTTGCCCCTCTGTACGACTGGTTGGACCCTCTGGACTGGTTGGCCCCTCTGAACTGGTTGGCCCCTCTGAACTGGTTGGACCCTCTGGACTGGTTGAACCCTCTGGACTGGTTGGACCCTCTGTAGTTTTCTGGTTCCTGTGGCGCGTACCAACAGTCTCGTGCAAAATGTCCTCGTTTTTTGCATATGTAACACTCCAGACCTTGGGTATTGAAGGCACTGGCATACTCTGTTATACCTTCGTTTATAATCGAAACTGCCAACAGCTTTGCTTTTAGGTAGGCAGTATTTCTTTCGTTTTCGGGCAGCACATCTATTAAGTCGCCTAGATGGCTGAATCTTGCAGGCAACGCTTTTAACATGTAATTTAGTAGCTCCTGTTCGGATACTGTTGCCCCTGCTTCTTTTAGTTCGTTGGTCTTCTTTTCAAAACAGTTTATGAACTCCTGGGCGTTGCTATATTGTTCTAGTTTTATACTATCCAGCTCGCTTCTCTTCAGTATTTGAATCGATGTGGATTTCCCGGAGTACATCTTGTCTAGTTTTTTTATAATGTCGTACGCACTGTCAAAGTTTTTGATATGCTCCAGTTGGCGATTGCTTAACGTCGCATATATATAGTTAATGGCTTGTATATTTTTCTCCGCCCATTCTTCAGCGTTGTCTGAGGCAATCATTTTTCTTTCTGTAGTCATCTCTACCTTTTTTAATTTTAGAAACATTATCATACGTGCTCGATAGCTGGCATAATCGGCGCCATCAAATGTGGGGACAAATGTCGCCGTACATGCCATGATGTTAACTTCTTTTTTTCTTGCCTTTAATAATCAATCTATTATTTTCACTTGTATGGTGCTCTTCTTCTTCTTCAACCAGGGACTGCTACCATATTATTTTCGGGGTGGATCGTCTTTAAACACTTTGTTTTTCTTTTCTATAACCTCTTTATTCACACACCACACTTGCTTACAATACGGGCTTCTTGCTACTACTTTCAGGTTAGAGCAAAAAGGATATGGCGCACTACGCAGTTTCACATATCGGAGGTAGATGGCGCAGTACACCGCGGGATATTTGAATGCAAACCTCAACACAAATAAATGTAGTATTTATACACTTTCAATTAATTTAAAACATTTAAAGCCGATTTTATCTTATTAAACCATTAAGAGAAAAAAACATTTTGGCCTTTGCTATTACAGACATCGGACACGCGCGCCCCATTATGATTAAACGATTTGTTGTTCGCCTTTGTGAAATCGTTAATTATACCGAATACAACATAAATTATACGGCCTACCTGCACATAAAATATGAGTACAGTCATATTTTGTAAAACGAAAGTGGAACGTATAGACAATGACTAAATTGATTATAAGGTGAAACGTATGAGCGCATGTCATAATATTTTTTAATTGGTTTAATTGGATTAATAAGAGGAATACATTTCTCGCGTATTTTGACGTTTATGCATTCGTTACACAATTATTGAAAAAAAAATCAGCGATCTTAATATCATATCTGGGACAGGATGTAGTGATTATAAATTGATCATGAAATATTACTGATAATTAATAAAAATTGCCAAAGGCACTGGATAAAGTGCCATTTGAATTTTTTAACCACATTAAAAGAGTATTTTTTAGGGTAGGATGTTTATTTAATTGCACAAATGTATACATATGAAATTCTTACACACATACATTTTTAACAATGAATTAATTAATTATAATAATATTTCTTTATTTCAAAGTGTTATATAAATGTACAAAATGAAATTTGTTTAACTAACTAGTTTAAATCTAATATTACTTAATTTAATCTTAAAGAAGAATTGGCTAAAAGCAAATGATAGTATAATAAATGTATTTATCAAATTATTATATGTATAAAAAAGTACTCATATGCACTTTTTACGGAGGCATGGAACAAATAACGTGATAATTATGTAATTCAGTAGCACTAATAACAACAACCTTTGACTCCGATGTCTGGCAGACCATAAAATTATTATTACGCGATAACGGTCACGCGACTTGTGCTGATAAGTCGTTACAAATATTTTCGTTCTGTTAGATATAAGTAAAAGGGAAATTCGTGAACTAATGCTAGTTTTATTTTCTTAATTATCTGTCAATATTTTGGTCATTATAAAAAATATTTTTTATAGTCATAATTTCAAATGTGTTTAAATATGTAATGACTTTCCTTACAAAAAAACACATCTTGTCTCGTTATTTCATGATATTTACACTTTCTTAACACAGGGAAAGCGACATCTATGACGTAATTATAATTTAAACAGACATTACTTGGAAATGTTGTTGCATGTTTGTAACGTGCTCTACGGGTGTAATTTACCGTTTGTTATTTTCTTGCTAAATCTGAATGGAGTGTTTTATTTTTTTATGTTCATTTCCCTCAATTATCTTTATATTTTGGACAAAAATCCTTCGTTGAATTTTAAGGAACAGCAAAAAAATTACACATGTTAAATTAAAATCATTTTTTTAAGCGAGCGTACTCTTGACGTACAAACCAAAAATTGTGTTTACGTACTGTTGACCTACCACAAAAGGCACTTTATTAAGGCAGCGTTTCCATAAAATACCACAACAAAATTGTAATTTAGATATCACGCTACCTTAATAAAATTGTTAATTGTGGTAGGTCAAGAGTACGCAACCTCTATGAAGGGTACGTTATGGTAGGTAAAGAGCACGCTGTTGCTATAAATTTATTTATTATGGTAGGTCAAGAGTACGCTACAGTAATCAAAAGCGTTATGCATTTGTTTTAATCAAGTGTTCTTTAAAGAAGGTCAAGAGTATGCTACCTCAATAAATTGTTAATTGTCTTAATAATACGGTTAAGTAAGTTAAAGTAGTAATAGTTTATTTAAACATATTATTACATAATGAGAAAGTAAGTGTTTTTGATATATGTATTTAAAACTCACTTTTGTGTAAGTCTATTTGAACATCAATCAATTTACAGACACGAAATTCCGCACAGATATTGCTCCTTCCAAAAAATTTAACTTATAATTTATTTCGAAACGCCGTTTTGTCATTGATGTATCGGTTTTGAAGTTATACTCGAAAATGGAATCTGGCACACGGGTGATTTTTATGTGTGTTATAATATACACAAATTCCTAATTATCAGGGTCGATTCGGTACCTTACCGTATTAGTAAGTACCCGGTGACTAATAGTAAGGTGCGGTACCTGCGAATTTTGGCAATAATACTTAAATTGAACAACCTGATTTTATTAATTAACATGCAACATCAAAAAAAATTAAGTAAGTTGTCATCATTTTTTTAATAACACACATAATCTCCAATTATTATTACATAAAATAAATGAGAAAAGTATGTTTTAAATTAATCATAAATCTCAGAAATAAAATCAATTGTTACAATAATATAAAAAATACTTATAATCATTGTTTTATAATGATAAGATGATTTTACAAAAAAAAAAATACAGTACAGTAGAGACTAGCCGAAAAATCAATGAATCATTCAAACTCATGCCGTTGCCTTGTTTACGCCTGTTGTCGCCGTAGTATTTTTTTAACACGCGTATCGACGGAGGAATTCACGCGGTGCGCGCAGCACGTGGCATCCCCGGTTCGATTCCGTCGTGACGACGGCGATCACGCGACCAAACTCCGCGCGGCTCGCATGCGCACCTGAAATTAACACACCACATCACTGTTATAGTGGGAACCCCGTCGACGCCGAGGTTCACAACGCTCCCGAGTTCGAAGTTGTCGAAGCCACCAACACCACCGCCAGATTCCGACACAACGAAATGTCCGCGCTACAGAGAGACAAACTAGGACAGTGGGCGACGGGGGATGACAGCAGCCACCCTCCCAGCACCATCAGCGGCCTGGATCGGCTCAGGAACCCCAACCTCAACAAGGTAAATAAATAATTTATGGTAAGGCGTAAGGGAAAAATGCTTATTAACGCTTTGGTTAACTGGTTGCGCGTCGTATTCAGGACGGGAGCCGGAAATCCAATATGATTATGGAATTAAATTACATAATTCAACGATTAAACGTAATGACACTGTATTTTTTACTATTGTATGTACTGGTGGTATTTCAATAACTTCATACATTAATCATTACGAAATAGAAAGCTTTTTCTTCGATCGATGTTCTAATATTACCACCTTTTACGAGAATCAGGTGATCAAAACAAGTTTATTGATTATTGCAACTTCCTCACGAGAATGCATTTGTAATATGATTACGAAGATTGAAAACATTTGTAAAAGGTTCGACCTTACTCTAATTAAGAACATCGATAACATCTCTAAATCAATCTATAAGTAGCACATAAAAAAATACTGATGTAATATATTATTATTATTACTGTTGTTAACACGGTTTCGCCACACATTAGCTTCATCAGGTAGATAAAATATAATTTCTTACGCCAAATTCACCTCAAAATGTTTCACCTAAATTAATATTCGTAATTCTTAAAGTGTATTCTTCACCACAGTTTGGCAAACCAATTGTAGTGAGTTAAATAAAAATTTGAAAATCAAACACTCATTATTAATTAAATGTTAAAGAAATTATAATTGTAAGATTTTGTTACAATTGTTAGAATTGACCGCTGACAACTTAATTTTTATTACAAAATTAAACACAATAATCACTTTGTTTTGTATAACCGTTATTTATTTATATGATGGCCAATGGTTTCAATACATCAAGAAACAAGAAAGAAATGACTCCTTATTTATCAAATAGTGGCATTATGTTACACAACAATTGTTGCACACTGCATCGTAAACAATTGTATTATCACGTTATTTGTTTTTATTTCTAAAGCGATAAGATTATTTCATTGTACATGTTCGAAGTAAAAAGGCGATTTTAATCTCGATTGCCTATAACTTTTACTTAATAAATTTAAACTCGAAAACCATCTATCATCGTATTCTTATAATAATAATTTAAATGAAAATATTATTAATTTTTAAATCCTTGTATCTACAACAAACTAAAAGACTTTAATATATTTTAGTATTCTTATAATATTGTTTATTCATTATATACAAAAATACTTACATATACAGGGTGTTCCAATTTCGATGCTCACCATTGGTATCTCTGTTATAAGAAGAGATAAAGTAACGGTTAAATAGGGAATGTTTTGCAGAAAACAGTGCCCATAACAAATCCTATTTCAAATTTACCTTAACTTTTTTAAATTTTAAGATATTTTGAAAAAACCGAAATTTGCCAATTTTAATTTTCCTCAATAACTCGATAATGCCTAACGCGACCGCTATTAAACCTTTACATTATTCACTTTTTTAAGACAAATTTTTTGGTGTAAACAGAAACCCCCGATTCGCATTTGTTTCCAGTTTATTAGCGCTATCTTTTGTTTTTCTTATAGTGGCCATATTAGATTTTGGGTTTATTAGATAGTACTTAAAAAGTCCTTTTCAACGATGTATAACATGCCTGAAAACAAATTAGTTACAAGCAAAATATTAATAAAACTTCTAAAAGGGATAACTAAATTTCTAAATTTCTAAATAAAAAAAATCGATCCTTTAAAATTACACATTTGGCCCTTGGATTGATTGTTTTCTTTTCTTTAAGGATTATCATTTCTGTTTACAATAATAGTTTTATTATATTATATTGTATTTGTATTCTACATTCGCATGTGCTATCTACTTATATTTTCTGATTGAATTTACTTGAAAATATCGTTGAATCAGCCCATTTTATACATTTAAATTTAAAAGAATTATCGAATTTTTGTCCACTATAGAAGTCCTGATCATGATACGAAATTATTTAATATTTACTATTGTTTTATTATAACAATTAAGAAAATAGAGTCAGTTCAGTAAGTAATTTCATTTATTCCAAATTGTGTACCCACTTCTCTCCTAAATTACAACCAAGGCTATCATTAACATGAAGGTAAACAATGTTAAAAAAATATTAGAGTTTTATTTATCGGGAAAATTAACAACTTACTCCAGTAATCAATAATAGTAATTATATATCTGTTCCATTTACATACAAAATCCAGTTTCTTTTCGATTCTGTTATTACGTTTCACGATAAAGTAGGAAGCTTATAACCTATATATCAGTGAAACACTGGAGGATGTTATCGATCGAATTTAATGCGTCACGTGTTCTCACAGGGCGTCGACTCGCGGACTATTCAAATTTTAACCTACAAAAATGAAAGCGAAAGGGTTCTCCGCCGATTGCTGCTTGGTCTGGCTGACCAAGGGGCGACCGGCCCTTTTCCCGCAACCCCCCATCAGTCGGTCGGTGGACGCCGACCCGGTCTTCCGGCCCGTTCTTTTCCCCCTTTCGCAAAGTGCAATTGAAACGAGAGAGAGAAAAAAAATGCAGTGATGGAGTGCAGGGATTGGTGGCAGTATTCCCCTTTGCCGCCAAAAGTGTCCATACCGGATAATCTCCTTGATAGTTTAGGACGGGTAATAATTACCTTGTAGTTAACAGCACTTATTTCACTGTTGGTATTACACACAAACAATTTAAATTCTTACTTATAGAAGTTTTTATTATTATGGGTTTTGATTATTTATCGAAAATTATTTTTATGTCCACGATAATTCTTAAAGTTTTCCAAATTCCAGAGAATACCAATGCTAATAAAGACGTTTTACAGTACGAATATTATACATCACCTTAACAAAGTACAACAGGTGACACACACCTTAGAGTGTAATTAGAAGTAAAGTTATTGGATTGAAAAATTAATTGTCGGATTATTAAATTCGTTTATTAATAAAACTCTATAATAATAATGATGCATCTAATTTATAGAGCAATTTATACGAATCGCCGGAAAATTAATTCCACACAAACGCGTGTGCCCTTCTATCGACCACTTGACCCAAGATCACAATCTTTTCTTGAATCCGATACATAAGGGTCTTTGAACGCGGAGTTCGTTCCACTTTCAGCCCTTCCGCATTGGTTAAAACGCGATTTTCTGCTTCGGGATTACGGTGAAATTAAGTATTAATATAATATATGGTAATAATATTAAAATTAACAGTAATCATATTTATAGATGTTGTATTCATTTATTGAACAGGAGTGTCATCTTTAAGCTTTGTTATTTTACATATATGTACATAGGAATTACCTGATTTATAACTAATACATAAATATCAAAGCCAAATAATTTAGATTATAAATGAGCTATGTTTGTTTTAGATATATCATTAGTAAATTAATTGATGAAACTGTTATTTCTTAAAAATTCATCTACAGTTTTAAACGTTAGATTAAAATCGTTTTTATTATTTAGACTTAACAATTCTATATTATTTCACAACAATGAATCAATCCTTACGCTTATAAATTGTATAGTTTTATTAAACTATAAATTTACTTCTATAAGATCAGTGGTTTTCTATGTAAATGGCCTTTTAGACATTTATACATCTCTTACTATTTTCGATCACACAATTTTAGAGTTTATTAGAAACTATTTTATTAAAAACTTTTATTTAAAAACTATTACTTCATTTAAGTATCTTCGATCACAAAGTTATTTATTCCCTTAAATCATAATATCTTAGCGAAATTAGTGTTATTGTGTACTAAAAATAGTTCATACAATTGATGATTATCCTTAGGTATTACACAAATAAAATAATTTTAAGATCCTAAAAAGAAATTAAAGCATTGTTCGAGGAAAGTTAAATAAAATAAAAAAAGATTATGCATAAATTTACTATGTGCATTGTGAATATTCCTGCCGGAAACGTTGGTTTTTCAATCAGCAAGGTCACTGGCTGATAAACGCCTTGGGTATTTAACAATATCGCTTCGTTGTGACGAGATTTTATTAATTACCAGAACACCTGTTGATCGATGCGTTAAAGTTGCCCTTTGGCGCTGGGAAGTTGTGTAAATAATTAATTGTGTGGATAATTAAAAATTATCTACGCAATGAATTCACGTAAGAAATAACGTTCTTTGTTCATTATGATGGTTGCGAATTAATATTACTCGATTCTAACAATATATACAGCCTGATCGTGTTTGCGTACTCTTTATTTGAATGATTTAAACATTTGCAATGGAAATCACAAGAAAATATATTAAGTACGTCAGCGTGAACAATGTTAAGGTCAGCAGTGTTACTAGGTGAGCTTGTACATACAGGCGATAAGTCAAATAACTATTAACACTCCTCCAGTGTGTAATATTTTTTATGCATAAGTTTTTAATTGTGTCTTATCCATTGGTCCAAAGTATTTCCGAAATTTTGGGAAATAGATTTTATTAATTTGGTAACTAATGGTTTCGATACATTAATGTACCATTTCAAACGTATCAAAAACAATGGTTACCAAATTAATAAAATCTGTTATACAAAACAAAGTAAAACTAAACTATGTTGAAAGCTTTTCGATTTCGATCACAAAGGCAAACATCAAGCTCAAATAAAAAATATTTGCGAAGTGTTAGTACTTTATTCATAGTTTATTGAATGTTCCTACCTTCTCGTTATAAAAATACATACAACGATTTATTTTAAAAATAGTAAAAAAATTGTAAACAAAGCGATTTTACACAATAAACAAAGTACATAACTGTTCAAAATCAAATCTAAATTCATTAAAACTCTCGCGTGTGTTTCTAAAATTAAAGGGTTTTCTGTTATTAATACTACAGATATTCTAAATTGTAAAATCTTGAACTTGACATTTCAAGCATCCAATGTTGTGTGGGCCAGCTGCCAAAATCCAACCAAAATACTCTTTTTGTTACTGGAAACAATCTTTAATTTCCGGAATAATTGTACGCTCCGTTACGACCGGCGTCAATTGTGTAGTGATATGGTTATTATTTATATTTAACAAACACAAACAGTTGGCATTCAACAGACGATAAAATCCATTAAATCAAACAATAACGATAAACTGAAATCCACCCACCCATCATCGCATCAATATGATATCGAGAACATCGTCTAGTTACCTTGGGCCGTGGCATTGTTGGATAGAGACCAAAATACACGAACAAAATTAACGTTGTTTCCCACAGAGAATTTGTCCCGTTCGTAACATCACAATCGCGTGTCGACATCTTTTTAAAAGCTACAACTGCTACATGAAGTGATTACATGATTTTTATGAAGATTAATGTAATTATTTTGTCATTTTTTTCTTATTAAATACATTACCTTTAATAATACATTGTTGTAATAAATTTCAGCCATTACTAAATTATAGCAGTAATATTAGGAAATTATTTCCCAATTTTAAAACTGCCTAATAAGAATTTTAAATAAACAAAAATTTCAAATGTATAAAACATTGCTTAGTAATATTTAATGCTGGTGTTATTTAAATAACTTTCTCTTGCATTTCATTGTTTTGTTTTTTTTGTTATTTATAAAGGAAAAAATATTTACATTTCAAACGCGTTCTTACGCAAAACCAATCGTGACCTTGCTGTTCGCTCATACACTCCATAACCTTGCAAGAATGACAAGTCACTATCGTTATTGTAAATATTGCTGAAGCTCGAAAACGATGGATTTTTTTATTACATTTATTCACCTGAATAGGTGTGGAATTTTTTGAACGTTTAAACTAATAACTTTCATTCTTCATTCATACCATTTCAGGTTTATAAAATAGAAACATTTCATTTTTATTAACCTTAAATGGTATACATTCATACTGACAGTTATTATCTTATTATTACCCTCAATAGAATTAATTAATGGCTATTATAAAACAAGTATTTAAATTATTTGTAGTGTTGTTTCAACTTAAGTGCAATATTTAGCAATTATAAAGTATAACAAACATACCTTCATTGCGTCATATAAAAATATTCCTAAACCGCAGTAAATAATAACGAATGCTGATCATTTAAAAGCGGAATCATGTTTCAACCTTGATTCAAATTTTCGAAATATAATCTATTGCACGCGTACTACAACTATGCATTATGCAAATGCTGTGATAATGAACGCTTAGAGATAACGTTTTTTTTAATACGTTAAGGTCAAAGTCATGATATTTTATTGGGATAGGTCATCGATTATACTTTGCATTACTGGATCTATATATTTTTTTCATACCAGATATCCTATTGTTTATAAGTATAGTTACTACATGATAATTCATGATAAACACTGTAAGTATTTTGGTTTTAGTCTTTATCCTGTTGTATATACAATAGTAGATTTATCTCAACGAATATTTTTGTATACTCAATTTTACTCTATGAAATTACACAATTGAAATCTTTGGTTTGGTCAATCGGCTCACCTTGCTCCGGATTACCTATGACAGATAAGCAACAAAACGCCTAAGCCTATATTTGAGTGCGCAACATGGTGTTGCAATTACGGCGAGTGAAAAAGAAAGTGGACGAGCCTCTGGATTGAATAAAAGTTCACCGAGGTTCTGCTAGATGATAGACGAGTTGAGTGAATGCACGATGGTAAAATGCTTCCTGCTAGGAAACGATCAATCCGAACAATTGGGTCTAATTATGGAGTAACATCTCAACTGCAGATGTGTAGAGTTAGTGATGGACATTTATTATTATTAAACTGTAGTTTCAAGTTAATTAATCTGATAATATTAAAACATCATTGATTTTATAAACAAAAACACTGAGATAAAATTTTGCTACATATAACCATAAAACTCCGTTCAAAAAGGATAACTCTTCCTTATATTAAAAAAATAATTACAAAAAAAAGCAACTATCCAGAATATTAACATTTAAACACATTTCATACCAATTTTCTTCATTCAAAACTATACTTTCGTTAAAATCTATAAAAACATAAAATACAATTATTTTATATTTATAATTGAAAGAAAATAAATATTAGGGGGAAAATTATAATAAAGCTGTACTGAAGAGAGCGAAAGTTCGAAACACGTGTCTGCAGATGATTATAAACTTGAATGCTAGATTTTTTAATTGCTTTTGCTAATTTAATTTAATGAAATCAGTTTAAAATTCATTTTTCATAATTTCACGTTATAGTTACATTTAAACAATCTAAAGTACATTTTATCATTTATTAGTTTATTCAACAGAAATAATTTCATTCAAATTAGTGTTGCTTTAATAGTTGTACTATTTGTAACACGCAAATTAATTTGTATTATTCAATGTCTGTCGAAGTATTAGCTAGAGAAGTAGTTGTTTCAAATTAATTTGTTTTGTAGTCTTAGTAAGACTCATTGTTGTAGATTCACGAAATGTTTTCGTATTTTTAAATTTATTATTTAATTTTCTACAACGAACTAAAGGATTTTAATACATTTTATTATGAAAATAAATAATTTCATTTTAAATGTATCAAGTGTGTAATTAATTGCTCCCTTAACCCGTCGTGAAACATTTTTGAACTATCTTGAAACAACACTTGGTTTGTTTCACTGTGAAACGAACGAAGTTTTTTTTACTTCTAAATAAGATAAAAAATTAATTAACCTGAGTTAATGATTATTTTTTAACTCGGCGATAAAATAGCGACTTAATAATTGGAAAATCTATTTATATGTATTGCAAGCATCGACCTTGGACTTAAATTAAAATTGCACTCGTGTTTTTCCGAGCAACACAGCGACGAATGGAAACGGTGGAAAACTAACAACGAATCATATTTTTAGCCTAAAAAGTAGGCTTACCCTTCTCACTACTTAAAGGTTAGGTAATGTTGCAAAATACAATTTGAAAAGAACAATTAATCATAAAAAATAAGACAAATTACATTTACATTGAAAAGAGTAATTAAGACGTTTACGAAATTACAAATTACTTCCTGTAAACAAACACACTCCTAATTACCGACACACGAAATAAACACAAAAATGCCAACCATTAAAATGAGTTACACAACAATATCCTGTTAAGGAACATATTCAATTAAATAATATATTTACAGTTTATTTACTTGTAAATTCATAAATTGTTGAACATTAGTTGGCATTTAAAATTTAAATTCCAACTTATTTACACAATAAATAACATAAATAACTAAACAATCATTTAAATTTTTTCTTTTATTTTTTTCTGAAAATATCTTTTTGGCCTTTGAGGAAGATGGCATCATTTTATCAGCGTACCGTCAAAAAAATCTATTAATAATTGACAGATTTAAAAAATATCTTCTATGTTTCTCTTTCTTCTTGACCTTCAAAATTATCAATAATTTTAGAAGCCCAATTCAACGATAACATAATATTTTCTCTGTTCCTTGACTTTGATCACCTTTATTCGATTAATTGATTAATTAAAAAAAATAATCTACTCAACTTCTTTGTTTTTCATTTTCAAAAAAGTTCAATCATTTTTGAGAGCATTTAATTGAAATATTCAAATAAGTATCTTTTTTTCCTAATCTCGACTTAATTCCCTTTCAATCAAAAACCTATCAGCAATATCTCATTAAATATAAATATTGGTATTTAATAAATTAATAATAGGCACAAGATGAAAACCTTGAGGAACACTTTATTACTTTGCATGTACAATTATGGATGACGGCAATATCTTGTCGTAATAAAATTTATTAAATAAAGCCCGCGAGCGCAACGTTTAATATCACATTACTAATTCGATTATAAAGTCGATAATCAATCGACACAATGCATTAACAAAATCCAAATTTGCTAACTCACGCCGATTCTATTATCAATCGAACGACTTTTTATTGCCATATCATTGATCCAGTTACGGTATTCTGCTTGTTGGCCTAATTTTCGAGCAGAGAGTGAAAGGTCCGCATGCACGTAGGTGGTTTCCAACACCTGTAAATCACGACCGAACCATTAAATGGCGCTCTTTGGTAATTGACGCTAATAAATTATTCCGAAACTTAGTGGATTTCCAAGTACACTTAAAAAACAATGCTACGTTGAAGGTTAAAAACGAATTTATTTCTCTGCATTAGTCATTGATGTATTTAAATATAATTAAGAATACTTTGTAAAATAGTAAATCTTAATCAAATAAGCTAAGACATTTTATTATTTTTAAGTTAATAGGAAAATAAAGCAAATTTCACGAAACCATTATCTAATTAGTGACTCATTGCAAAACCACTGAAAAATTGTCGTCGACCTGATTAATTCTGAACACCATATCATGATAAAACTGGTTAATATTTAATTACCAATCCGAACTTATTGAATTACGTTTTAATTTGTATTTATTTTTCTAACTCAAGTACATTTCGTAACAATAGATTGATCATTACTGTGTGTTGAATCAATTGCTCATTGTAACCGTGTTGAAATTATTTTAACATCATAATGAAAATATAGATATTTATTTATTACCTACAATATATCGACCATATAGATTATTTACATATTTCGTATTTTCAAAATATTAGTCAATTTTCTACAACGACGTAAGAGATTATATTATTACATGTTTCACTATATAATAGTATAATTATCGTTTCAGGGTTTAGCGTTCACTCTAGAAGAACGTCAAGCGCTCGGCATCCATGGACTCCTCCCACCGCGTGTCAAAAGTCAAGAGGAGCAATTGGACCACTGCAGGGCAAACCTGGATCGTCTGGATGACGACCTTAACAAATACATATATCTGATGGGACTATTGGTAATATTTGCAATCTCTCTAAATTGTTTCAAACTCAATTTTTATTGGATGATATATTACAGGACCGCAACGAAAAACTCTTCTTCAGTTTGGTGAGCAGCGATGTGGCTAGGATGATGCCGCTTGTCTACACTCCCGTGGTTGGATTAGCTTGTCAGAAATTCGGTCTTGTTTTCAGAAGACCCAGGGGATTATTTATAACGATACACGATAAAGGGCATATTTATGAAATTCTGAAGAATTGGTTAGTATTGATTAGTACCAGTATTCAAACAAATGTTTAAATTACTTTCTAACAAATAACTATATATTTTTATTTAATCTTATATACCTCATACTCACAGATTATGTTTAGCACATTTTTTTGTCTTTAAAGAAATATTACAAGAAGTAATGGAATGTTCTTACTCTAATTCTTAAAAAACGCTGAATTTTTTGATTAGATTTTGTAGTGAGTACATCCTATTATAACTCAAGGTTTTATAATTTGACTATTGTTCTTCATGTTATTATTATAAGTACTTCATTTATTTACAAATTTGTCAAAGAAACGCAATTCAATGATCATAAAAAATAACAAACATTTTTCATCGTTAAGAATCTTGTGATCAATTTTTATATATTTTAGGCCAGAAAGTGATGTACGTGCAATAGTCGTGACCGATGGTGAAAGGATCCTTGGCCTTGGGGATTTGGGTGCGAACGGAATGGGAATCCCAGTTGGTAAATTAGCCCTATACACAGCTTTAGCCGGCATTAAACCTCATCAATGCCTTCCCATCACCTTGGACGTCGGCACCAACTCACAAACGATGCTCGACGATCCCTTATACATTGGCTTGAAACAGAACCGCGTGAGGGGGCAAGAGTATGACGACTTCCTGGACGAATTCATGGAGGCGGTGGTGAAACGTTTCGGCCAGAACACACTCATCCAGTTTGAAGATTTCGGCAACTCCAACGCGTTCCGCCTCCTAGATAAATACAGAAATGACTATTGTACCTTTAACGATGATATCCAGGGTACTGCTAGTGTTGCCGTCGCCGGTCTTCTCGCTTCCTTGAAGATTTCCAAAACCCGGTTATCAGACAATGTCATCCTGTTCCAGGGTGCGGGCGAAGCCTCTCTTGGTATCGCTCAGTTGTGCGTCATGGCCATGAAACAGGAAGGAACATCAGAAGAGGACGCGAAAAGTAAGATCTGGATGGTGGATTCGAAAGGTCTGATCGTGAAGAACAGGCCAGAAGGTGGAGTTACAGGACATAAGGTCCTCTTCGCCCAAAATCACGCTCCAATTAGGACTCTAACGGAAGTTGTAAAAACTATTAAGCCGTCCATTCTCATCGGTGCATCCGCTATCGGTGGTGCTTTTACGGCTGAGATTTTGCAAGAGATGGGCAAGAATAACGATAAACCTGTCATTTTTGCACTGAGTAATCCAACGAGTAAAGCTGAATGTACTGCCGAGGAAGCGTACACTAATACCGATGTAATTTATATATTCGTAATTTTCTTCAGATCATTAGAATTCATATTTGTAGGGTAAGTGCATATTTGCAAGCGGGTCCCCGTTCGATCCGGTGACGTACAAAGGAAAAACGTATCATCCAGGACAAGGTAACAACGCCTACATTTTCCCTGGAATTGCTTTGGGTGTGATATGTGCTGGAATTCGTACCATTCCCGAGGATGTATTTTTGATGGCTGCCGAGGTAAATCTATTACCAATATTTTATGTTTGAAAATAAATTAAACACTTTTCACTTTACTTTACCTCAATAGTTATTTATTGGCTGCAGTCAACTGTTGTGGTACAAAGTGAAAAGTGTTTTATTTATTTTGAATCAAAATGTTTTATTGCGAAAACGTTTTTATTTTTGTCCAGGGTCTTGCAAATATTGTCAACGACACCGATCTTGACATAGGTAGGGTTTATCCACCATTATCGGCCATCCAAGAATGCTCAGTGAAGATTGCAGTACAAGTAGCAGAATATGCTTACTCTGCTGGTAAGTAGCTGTTATACAATAATAAATATTAATATTCGCATATTCTAACTGCTAAATTAAAACGTAATAATCTTAATGATGTTAAAAAAAGTATTAAGATAACAAGACTTGGTTTATTTAAAACACTACATCTGTTTCTGACAGGCTCGTTATCTTAATATTAAATATGGATTTTTAAGTGCCTCAACAATCAATTCATTTAAAAAAATCTTTTGTCCTATAATTTGGAATTAAACTAATAAAATATATTTTTATATAGGTTTTATAATTAAAATTACTTGGTTTGTTTCACAAATATATTTTTTTTTATTTTCAACTAAAGCCTATGTTATAAATGTTATAAATGTAAATTGTATGAGTGGTTGCATAGCGTGAATTTAGATCGAAGAGGCGCGAGCTGAGAGCGCGAATGAGAGGTTTGACAGGTTGGCGGGGAAGAAGGGAAAAACGGCGGGAGGAAGAGGCGTCTCGGGGCTTTTAGCAACGAGCAAGCGTGGTGAGCGGAAGTGTGCGAGCGAGGAGAGACTGAAGCGAGGTGAGCGAAGAGAAGTTATCGAAGTTATTGAGGGAGTTAGCGAGTTGAGCGGGAGTGTGAGCGAGTAGTGTGAGTACGGTGTATTGTTATTCTTAAATAAAGACTAGGCGAGTTGTTGTTAACGATTACTCTGGTGATATTCTTCTGACCCGCGACGTCCTGACAAAACGTAAAATTATAACATCAGAAGTGGGATATCCCGAAGACAATCATAGAGTTAATCGCGAGTGCGTGTAAGGTGTGGCGTGGCGAGGCGAGAAAACTTTGGGGTTGGGTCAGTAAAGTTTAGGCGCGGTCGGCGTGGCGCGGCGCGAAAGCGCGAAAGACAACCTAACATTTTTCGGCGCGGTGAGTGCGGGAAGGTCGACAATGGAGTCAACAGATGGCGCAGCGGGCGGTGCGGCAGCACCAACAGCTGATCCTGGAATGCGGGAGATAATGGCGATGATGCTGCAGGAAAATGCGCGGCGTGATGCGTTGATGCAGACGATGTTCAACCAACTAGCGAATAATACAACAACTGTAAGTGTAGGAGTGATGCCGGAGGTTTTGAGCGGCATCCCAGCGTTTGGTGGATATCGGGAAGACGGACGAAGGTGGCTGCAACAGCTGAACAGCGTACAGGCGCTACACCATCTCACAGATGAATACATCTTCGAAACGGCGCGAAACAAATTAGTGCGAGGTGCGCGTGAGTGGTATGAGGGCGTTCGTACGGCGGTAACGACGTGGGCGCAATTTAAAAACGCGTTCGAACAGACATTTTTCGTGCGGGAGAGCCAAGTGGACAATTTGAACAAAATGATGCAGCGGGTGCAACTCAGGGATGAAGCCGTAGATCAGTATTTGTTCGCGAAAGTGGCGTTGTGTCGTAAATTAGATTTGGCGTTCGCGGAAGTAAAAGAACAAGTTCTGGCGGGTTTGTGGTCACGCGACTGCTACAATGTTATGTTGGCGAAGGTTCATGCATCGGCAGACGAACTATTGCATGATTTGGTTGAATTTGAGCGGCTAGAAGGTACGCGTCGTGCGGTTGTAAGTAAAAGTCGAGAGGCGCGTCCGAGCGCGAAACCGTCGGAGCCGACGCGCTCCAACGTGACAGCTTCAGCGGGGCCTGCGAGACCATCGGCAACACCAACTGCTCGAAACTCCAGCGAGGGAAGGAAGTGCTTCCAGTGCGGCGAGGTGGGACATTTGGCGTCGAGGTGCGCGCGAATTAAGTGCTTTGTTTGCAAGCAAGAGGGCCACAAAAGCAACGCATGCCCGAAGGTAAAGTGCTTTAAATGCCAGGGTGTTGGTCACATGTCTGGCGCGTGCCCGCTTAAGCAAGAGGTGCTTTTTGTGAGGAAGGTTCAGAGGAAAAAGAGTTTCCGAAAACTGGCGATCATCAATGGCGAGCACGAAGTCGAGGGAGTGTTTGACACAGGCGCGGCGGAGTGCATCTTAAAAGAGAGCGAGGCGAAGCGAATGAATTTGGCGATGGACGAAACGCGATGTGAGTCTTTTAACGGGTTCGGAGCGCCGCACCGTGTAAGCTCACTCGGGGTGGTCACCGTGGATTTAAAAGTGGGCACAGCGATGGTGAGGGAGTTGGAGATTCACGTTGTTCCGAACGATGTGATGGGTCCTAACATGTTGATTGGCGCGACCTTTTTATTAAATCACCATGTCAAGTGGCGGATTGAGAGTGGCGAGGTGAGTGTTGAAGCGGTGGAAGATCCGTTTGAGGATCTGCAGACCGAGGAGTTTGCAGAGATTTTGACAATTGAAAGGGGGAAGCCATTGCCCGAGGGGGAGATGATCATTGGGCCGGAATTGAGGCCGGAAGAGCGAGAAATTTTGATTAATGTGTTGCAGGAGAACCGCGATTGCTTTTCGCAGTCACTTGCCGAGATGGGATGCACACATTTAATGCAGGTGGATATCCGCGACAATGGAATCCCCGTGAGGCGAAGGCCCTATAAGGTTAGTGCGGATGACAGGGCGACAATCAAGCAGATTGTAGAGGAGTGGAAGGAAGCGGGGCTAGTAAGGGAAACACAGTCACCTTATGCGAGTCCAGTGCTCTTGGTGCCAAAGGCGAACGGCGAGAAGAGATTGGTGATCGACTTTCGTTTCCTAAACAACCAAACAGAGCGGGTGAACTATCCGATCCCTCAGATCGAGGAACAGTTTTTGACGCTAGCGGGTAACAAGTTATTCACGACTTTGGATTTGGCAAATGGATATCTGCAAATTCCATTGACTGAGGCGGCGAAGCAGAAGACAGCGTTTATCACCCCCGACACGACAGGCGAGTTCGAGCGATTGTGTTTTGGGCTAACAAATGCGCCCTACGAGTTCTGTCGGATGATGAATGAGGTATTCGGTGAGTTGAACGGGCGCGAGATAGTATACTATCTAGATGACATTTTGATTCCGGCGGCGAATTTCGAAATGTTTGTTGAGCGGTTGAAGAAAGTATTGGTGCGGGTGAGGAGTGCGGGTTTAACATTGAAACTAACGAAATGCCGATTTGCGATGCCGAGCGTCGAATTTTTGGGCTTCAGCGTGGGCGAGAAGGGCATTCAACCGGGAGTGCCAAAAACGCGGGCGATCGAGGAGTTTCCACCACCTAGGAATGAGCACGAGGTGCGCAGATTTCTTGGGCTGACGGGATACTTCCGTAAGTTTATTCCGAACTATGCGCGGAAAGTGCGGGCGATTAGCGACTTAACGCGTAAGGACAAGGCCTTTGTGTGGGGCGAGCGTGAGAACAGTTTGTTTGAGGACTTGAAGCGCGAATTAGTTGGGCGACCAGTATTACGTGCGTTCGACGAGCGAGCGCAAACCGAGCTACATACTGACACGAGCGCGGAAGGATTAGCGGGTATGCTATTACAGCGCGATAATGAAGGCGAGTTGCGTTTGGTGCATTGCGTGTCTAAAAAGACAACTGACGCCGAGAGAAATTACCACTCGAGCCGACTCGAGTTACTCGCGGTGGTCTGGTGCGTTGAGAGACTACGAACGTATTTGTTGGGCGTAGAGTTTATTATAGTGACGGACTGTCAGGCGTTGATCTATCTCAACGAGAAGAAGGCGTTGAAACCACAGATCGCGCGGTGGTATAGTCTTCTCATGGAGTATCGTTTCACGATTCGACATCGTGCGGGCGTGCGAATGGCGCATGTGGACGCTCTTAGTCGGGCACCCGTGGAAAACGCGAGAGATACTATAGACGAGTGCGCGCAAAGACTTGATGTGTTTCAGGTAGTTCGTGTGGAGGAAGTGGACTTAATCCAGCGCGATGATCCACGACTGCGAGAGCTAGTGGAGCTTCTTCAGCGACCCCAAGAAGAGCTCACGAGAGGCGAGAAGAATCGAGTTGTCAACTATCAACTCGATGAGGGGCGACTGGTGAGACAGGTGA
The DNA here is from genome assembly GCA_963969525.1 of Ontholestes murinus. Classification (NCBI taxonomy): domain Eukaryota; kingdom Metazoa; phylum Arthropoda; class Insecta; order Coleoptera; family Staphylinidae; genus Ontholestes; species Ontholestes murinus. Next base: position 35,266,476 of record OZ018396.1, read on the forward strand.
CGGTGAACGGCGAGCAGCGCGTGCTCTACGTCATTCCGTCATCAATGAGGAAGTCAGTGGTGGTCCAGTACCACAACTGTATGGGACATTTTGCGGAAGAGAGGACGGTGGCCAAGATTCTGCGGAACTTCTGGTTTCCGTCGATGAGGGCGTATGTGAGGCGACACATCCGAGGGTGTATGGAGTGTTTGTGGGGAAAGACCCCGGGCGGAAGGCGTGCGGGATTATTAAATCCAATTCCCCCTACCCTTAGACCCTTCCAGCGTGTCAATATCGATCATTTGGGTCCTTTTCCCCGGAGTATGCGTGGAAATTCGTATTTGTTGATTATAACGGATTCTTTTTCCAAATACTCAAGGTTGTATGCGGTGCGAGGAACAACGGCGAGGGAGTCGGTGCAGATTCTGCAGGACTATTTCCATGAGTATGGTAACCCTGACATGGTGGTGAGCGATAGAGGGACGGCGTTCACGGCAGTGGAGTTCGAGGAGTTCTGCCAGCGAGAGGGCGTACACCACACACTCATCGCAACCCATCGCGCACAGGAAAACGGTCAGGTCGAGCGAGTAAACCGGACTGTGGTCCCGGTAATTTTGGCGTCCCTTGAGCAGGAGACCGAATGGGACAGGCGAATTCGCGAGGTGGAGCGAGACATAAACCGTAGCGAGAACAAGACAACGGGGCGAACACCTTTCGAGGTACTGTTTGGATTCCATCCAACGGCGTCGGACAACCGACTAATGAGGGTGACGAAGAGGGACCGTCCAAGGCGAGACCCCAGCGAGATTCACGACGAGGTGCGGCGGTCAATCGAGGCGAGTCAGGCGAAGACGAAGGCGTACTACGACAAGACGCGATTTCGAGGCGTTGTCTACGAGGTGGGCAACATCGTGGTGCTGAAGAAACCACCTGTGGCGACTGGGGAATCCACGAAACTCCAACCAGCGTACAGAGGGCCGCTAGTCATCGTCGAGGTGCTTCCAGCGGACACCTACAGAGTGCGAACGCTAAATGAAGCAGAGGGCGGGCGAATCTACGAGACAACGGCGCACGTCTCGCAGATAAAACTGTACAAGAACGCGACAGAGAATGATCCAGTGGAGGGCGAGACGTTCGAGGACGAGTTTGACGTGGAGGAGGTGCTGACAGATAGCGATGCGACCGATGATGAGAAGTTAGATGGAGAGGACGAGGATGAGCAAGGGCGGGAGGAGAGCGACGCGGAATTCGAGCCAGAGGCGGAGAATTCGTCGAGCGGCGACGAGTTGGAAGGCGTTCCTGATGCGAGCAGACCCGAGCGTAGGCGACAGAAACCGGGCTGGATGAAAGATTTCGTCTAACCGCGAGGACGCGGTTTAATTCAGGATGGACGAGTGTTATAAATGTTATAAATGTAAATTGTATGAGTGGTTGCATAGCGTGAATTTAGATCGAAGAGGCGCGAGCTGAGAGCGCGAATGAGAGGTTTGACAGGTTGGCGGGGAAGAAGGGAAAAACGGCGGGAGGAAGAGGCGTCTCGGGGCTTTTAGCAACGAGCAAGCGTGGTGAGCGGAAGTGTGCGAGCGAGGAGAGACTGAAGCGAGGTGAGCGAAGAGAAGTTATCGAAGTTATTGAGGGAGTTAGCGAGTTGAGCGGGAGTGTGAGCGAGTAGTGTGAGTACGGTGTATTGTTATTCTTAAATAAAGACTAGGCGAGTTGTTGTTAACGATTACTCTGGTGATATTCTTCTGACCCGCGACGTCCTGACAAAACGTAAAATTATAACACCTATATATTAACATATTTCACAAAGTGATTAATGAGAAACAAGTATATGATACATATTTTTATATTTTGCACTTGAAAGTTCAAAGCATTTACTTTATTATATTTTTTTGTAATTATAATTAATAATCAATTATTTAGTACGCACTTGTCGCCAAATAACAAACATAAAAACCAGTACGTAGTACTTAAAATATCATTTATTAGCTCTGGCACGATTTTAGATTTAAAAGACCAACTTTATCGTTAATAATATGTGAAAATAGTACTCATTCTCTAATTCTGTGTAATTTTAAGGTTTAGCAAGCGTGTATCCAAAGCCCGACGACATGGAGGCCTTCATCAGGGCGCAGATGTATAACAACAGCTACACATCGTCCATTCCCAGCATCTACTCGTATCCCTCAAGTTTGTGAATAACATCAGCGAGTCGACCCAAAATAGCTTAATTTATTCCTTTATGTTTTAGTAACGCACGTATCGAGGGCAAGACCACAGGTGCAAAATACTGAACCTATGGTTGTGCCCGTCACGAAAAGTATTGCAAATTTAACACAGGGTAAAGAATGCCAGGAGTCAGACCAATCATCATGCCAGCTGGCATGATCTTACGGTATAAAATATTTATTTTCTTGCCTGCATGGTGTCATAAAACGCTTAAGATCGGTGTCTAATTAATACTAACAGCAATATGATTAAACAAACATTAAATTATGGGTGACTCTTAAGTATTTTTATCCGGTGGTAAAGATTTATTTGAATAAATTTTACAAGTCACCTCTGGGTAAATAAATACTACACTCACAATCATCCCACTCTTTTGATGTAAGTAATTTAAAGTATTTTTAGAAATTAATAACATTAATTATTTCAATTATCTTAATTATTAGGTAATATACAAACGTTCCAACATATCTAATATTAAAATATAAATAACAAAATGCTTATGGGTTTAAAGCTTTTTAATAATGATAAATTTTAATTAAATTATCCAGGGATGACTTGTATAAAGAATATTTAAATTTTTTATTATATATATTTTTTATATCAATTAACATTTTTCTAGAAATTTTTGTATGCACTATTATTGTTATATGACTAAACATTTTAGGCGGACATGTAAACGTGGAAGGCAGGATCCAGAGATCTAATTGTGAATAATTACCGTGATATTTCTCTGTTTATACATTTCATCACGTACCTTGTTAGATTTCTGCAAATTGTAATTTTGTATTATTGATTTTAGGTGATTTTTATTATTGTAAAAAAAGGATATGGATGGATTATTGTATTATTTATTTTAAGAATAAATTATTTATCAAATTTTATGCCGAAGTTTTAAAGTTCTTATCCCACCAGAAATTAGAGATAATGTATTTGTTCCTTACATTTCCAACCGAATGATTTAACGTCGTTTGAAGGATAGCAAAAATTACTGCATTTCTCAAGATGAAGATGCATATTTGGTTGCATATCTATATGCTAAATAAAATCATTTATTTTTACGTGATACGATTATTATGAATTATTCTAATTAAAAACAATTAAAGATTGATTGTAAAATAAAAAAAAATGTGTCTCTCAACATATATTGGTTTATTAATTAATCACTTTGATTAATTAAAAAAAAATATAATACATCTTTGTTGTCCTTCGACTTTAAAATTAAATCATAAAGTCCATGATTAAAATACATATAAAAAACTCGTTCATAAGGCCTTTTTTGAACTTATCCATTAGAAAACTCCTCGCTACGTTCGTCGTTTTCTAAACTTGTAACAAATTTGCGCTTATTGGATTCGTTCTTTAATATACTATTTGACAAAAATACAAGTATAAAGTGTTGCCTATATTAAATGATATTTTTTTCTACAGATTATAGAAATAATTATACAATTCTCCTTTGTTGATAATAATTGCTTATTTATTTGGTCACGACTAGAATTAAAATTAAAATTTGATTCATGATTGCGTTGAAGCAAATTAGTAAAATCACTCTATATTCCGTAAAAACAATTCCATAGAAAATATACATATACTACAGTCCATCAGCTGTTTGCAGCCGGTTGTTCTCATCAGCCATGTCGAAGAAAGCCCTCGTGTTTTTAGCCCCTGGGGCGGAAGAAATGGAATTCGTCATTTCTGTGGACGTTCTGCGTAGGGCTGGAGTAAGTTTTTTTAATAATTACCAAGTAAATAACTATTAATTTCGTTTAATAAAAAAAAGTGAGGTTAATAATTTTATATCCACAACATTTGCTTTTACGTAATGAATTGCATACACAAGGTCAAGACGTATAAACAAGTATTATTAAACATCTCTCCAAGTAATTTTTGATTTTATTTATTATGTATTAATTAATTGGAATATCATGGTAATCAAATTTTTAAGGTTGATGTAACTGTTGCCGGGCTCCCTGATAATAATCCAGTAAAATGTAGCCGTGGGGTGGTTATCAGTCCAGACATTGATGTCAATGAGGCCGAACAGAAAGAGCCTTTTGATGCCATGGTTTTGCCGGGTGGACTGGGTGGTTCCAAGGCAATGGCAGAATCCAAAGTGGTTGGATATTTATTGAAGAAGCAGGAGACGAACGGAAAGATTATTGCCGCCATTTGTGCAGGTATATTTATTATTGTTATATTATTAACACATACTGGCATGTAAAGTATTAACAAACAAATTAATTTATCAAGATAAAATTATTTATAGTTATGCAAACGAGCATTAATTAATTAATACAATTAAAACCTAAATATATTATAATATTTCAAAGCCCATTTTGCTTGTAGTTTATACATGAGTATATTATAGTGGAATTCATGGATATACCTTTTTTGTATATTTATTGTTTAATATAATATAAATGTAAAGTCAGTCATGTATGGTTGTTTATACATGCCAGTAGTTGATAATACAGTTACTTTAGAGCAGAGATGCACAGACTTATTAAGACTAGGGGCCACTCGGGCAAATCATGAACTGATGGCGGGCCGCCAGAAGTGTAGGTAATTAAAGACAATAAATAATTGATAATAATGTATTAAAATTAAAAAGGAATTTATTAATTTGAAGCGTGGCACTGCATAGTGCTTACAATCTTTTTTATATTTGGCTCAAATTTACTTGTAGCAACACGTAAAACTGCTTCCAAACTTTCATTTGCAAGGCGGTTTCTATTTTTGGTTTTATTATTATTAAGTATTGAAAAAGTTTGTTCACATATATAGGTAGAACCAAATAAGCTGGCACATTTCAGAGCGTTTATGCGCAACTCTTTGTACATATTTTTATCAATGCAGCGGTAAAAGTTCAGCAAGTCTCCTTCGTTGAATTTGTTGCGTAAATCTTCGTGGTTTTGAATGTCGATAATTTCTAACTGCATTGACTCTGGCGCATTTTCAACCGAAATCGTGAAAGGATTGCTGAATATGTCCAACAGAGGTTTCACTTTTTTAAACTCCGAAAATCTGTCTTGAAAAGATTGAATCAAAATATCTAGCTTTTCTACATAACTGAAATTAATCGCAGTTTTGTTGAATTTTTCAGCCATTTTCTTATAATTCGGAAAATGATTGTAATTTCCAGAATTCAATTGCGATCTGAAAAGTGTCAGCTTGCATTGAAATGATGATACATGAGCGTAGAGCTGGGATATCAGTTGATTTTTGCCTTGAAGCCGTGTGTTCAAGACATTCAAATGATTTGTAATGTCAACTAAAAAAGCCAAATCACACAACCAATCAGGATTTTTAAGTTCCGGGACATCCCTTTGCTTTTCCGCCAGAAATATTCCAATTTCTTCTATTAAATTTAGAAATCGTTCCAGTGTCAATCCACGACTTAGCCACCTTACTTCTGTATAATACAGTAAATCTCCATATTCGCTTTCGATGTCATCAAGGAATTGTTTGAATTGCCTGTGATTGAGTCCTCGTGATTTTATGAAATTTAGAGTCGAAACTACCACTTTCATGACATTTTGAAATTCAATTTGTTTAGCACAGAGGGCTTCTTGGTGTATAATGCAGTGAAACTGCATGAGATCTTCAGCCTTTATGTTTTTTTCTTGCAGATGCTTTTTCAGCAAAGTAACTAGCCCGGAATTGACACCAATCATCGAAGGAGCACCGTCAGTCGCAACTCCCGATAATTTTGATAAGTCCAAATCAGTTTTTGAACGCTCATCCAAAAGTACATTGAGTATATCAACTCCTTTGGTTTGACCTTTCAATGAACACATTCCTAATAACTCTTCTACGACTTCAAAATCTTGAGTAACACCTCGTATGAATATTAGAAGTTGAGCTGTGGAACTAATATCAGTGGATTCGTCGAGTGCTAATGAAAAAAATTCAATGAATTACCTGACAAAGACATAATTCGTCTTTGGATGGTCATACGATTCAGTTGAATTTTCTCAAACTTTTTTGCTGCTTCTGGACACATTTTCTTAGCGGCAATTTCTATGCATTCTTTTACAAAATCCCCATCATTGAAGGGGCGACTTCGCTTTGCTATCATTCGAGAAATTTCATAACTAACTTCTGTAGCTGTTTCTGAATCTTCAATGGGTTTTCTAAACATAGCTTGCTGACCCGTAAGCTCCCGTTTTAAAGACAACATTTTTTGCTTTCTTAATTCGCCTGTAAACTTGGTAAAAGAAGGATGCTGCGTTTCATAGTGCCTTTTTACATTATATTCCTTTGCAATTGCAACAGAATTCTTGCAAATTAAACAAACGACTTTGTTATGCGACCATACAAAAAAGTATTTCTCAGTCCAAATTTCTTGAAATTGCCGATTTTCATCTTTAACCTTACGTTTTTTACTAGGTCCTGGCTTGTCCATGTTGCGTTCTAATCCTGGCTAGGATTAACACAGCACCTAAAAACAATTACAGTACCTACTTAAATTACCCACCCTTTTTAAATTATCAAAAATAATTGATTAAATAGGTAGGGAAACACTTATTAATAATAGAGTTTTACTTACGATTTCACAACACAATTATACACGGAACTTGACGGTTAACACTGCAACAGGAAATCTACGTTGAATGTGGATCAAAATATATGACACCGGCTAGTGGAGTACAACTATTGCCTTCCAAAACCTCTATTAAACTCACAGAACACTAATACACCTAGCGGCGATTAAACGTGGCTTTTATACCGCGCGTATAGAGTCGAAAACTGTCTGGAGAAATCTCGAAACCGACTCTGGAAGCTTCGAGTCGTGTACTATCTACGCGAGCGATCGTCATCGCGCCGCCGGCCGCCGCGCTTCTTCAAGCAAACGAATTTAACCGAGATCAGCACGAACATTACCGACCGCTGTTACCGACGACGCACGTACGGCGCACCGTAATAGCGCGCGCGCGAGATTCAAATTACTTTTCGAACATATTTTTTTTGGTTTTATTCTGGAATAGAATTCAATATTTTTAGAATGTATGAGAGTATTATTTTTGCTGTCGGCGGGCCACCGGTATTCGACCGGCGGGCCGCATGCGGCCCGCGGGCCGCGGTCTGTGCATCCATGCTTTAGAGTGTAGCACCATTAGGGGTTAGCAATTGTATGGGTGACTGATTTGCCATTGGAATACAATTAATGGCTCTTTAACGCGACAGAGGCGATCCTTTAAAGTAACAAGCTCATTTAAACACACACACAAATAACACTGCAGAGGGACTACGTGGTCGTTAGACAAACGCTACTACTACAATGAATCTACTACTACTACCATTGATCTCAATTCTTAATAATCGTTATAGAAAAGGAAAGTTCTTAGTATAATAAAGATTAATTAAATATAAAGTGTATTAATTTTTCTTATTTAGCGTTTTCTTAAATATGTTAATATAGGCAACCCAATATACACATCGTTTTATTTAATAAGAAAAAATATTTAAGATACATTGGGATACAATTCATGGTGCTTTAGAGTGACGGGGGCGATCCTTTAAAGTAACAAGCTCATTTACACATACACAATTGACACATGGCGGAAGGACCACGTGGTCGATAGCCTAACACTACTACTACTACTATTTAAGATACTATTAATTTATGATTTCTTTTATTTTTATTTTTAGCGCCGACAGCATTGAAAGCCCACGGTATCGGTTTTGGTAAGAACATCACTTCCTATCCGTCGGTGGAGTCGAGCTTGATGGAGGGTGAATCTTATACATACAAACAGGATCGAGTCGTCGTGGACGGGAACTTAATAACGAGCCGTGGACCGGGTACAGCTTACCATTTCGCGCTAGCCATAGTCGAGCAGCTCGTCGGAAAGGAGAAGGCCGCAGAGGTCGCGAAAGGAATGTTGGTAGAATATTAATTGTTAATGAATGTGATCTGAATACTATAAGAGTTATTTGTTGATAGTTAAATTTTTATTCAATAGGTTTGTGTGTATTTTTCGGTACCTTATCTTTCATTCAAACGTTTCCTAGCCTATCAAAGAATATGATTGTATTAAACAATAATCATCATATTGATTATTTGGTATATTTTAGGAGAAAAGTCTTAAAATTCAAACAAATGAGGGATGATTCTTAACCTCCTAACCTAACAAAACTTATTAACTCATAATCATGAGGATTAATTGAGTTAGACGATGATAATTTGATAAAAACACTTAAAATTCTTTCTACACTATTTTGTTTGAACCAGATTTATATTTGGAACAAAACAGTGTAAATTTTCAAATAGTGAAGAAAGTGTTTTAATCAAGAATTATGAGTGTATTTAATGCATTTCTTATAAGATCCAGCTTACTCAATTTTATATTAATCCTGACACACTACTTAATAATGCGTTGATCCAGCGTACTCCCGACTTACCTCAACATCTAATGTTACCCTGACCTATCTTAACAAACTGTAAATTAACGTAGGGCAGTTGCACGGCGGGCCAACATACAAATTATTGCGGTAGGTCAAGAGTACGCTAATACAAACAATTGTAAAATCTGGAAAATGTTTCTTTGGAAGAGTTAAGTGGGAGGCACAAGTAGGTTTTGTAATATGTTATAAAGAGGGCGCTGTAATTAGTAGTAAGTTCAAATTCAGTAGTCAGTAAGACATTGCAACAGTAGTATTTTCAATTTTACTAAAAAAATATGAGAAAATTTAAAATCTGAATTACAATTAACCGTAAAATTACTAAACATTTTAAATTTATTCAAATATAAGACGTAAATTACAGGAATCATAATAGTTTTAATAAATCAACACAATTTCTAATGAAATTCAAGGTAAATGCACAATGAATCTCTCGTTTTCAACATGAACAATTAAATACACCAACGGTGGGTAAAATAATAAAATTAATGTACCTAGAAAGTTTTATTATCCATTAAATTACACGAGCTATCTATATTGTATGCAATCAATGTCGACTTAATCATAGAAAATGTAGGTAAAGGAAAACATTCCTAAAACGACGTTAGGAAATTTTTGAGGTCACCTACCGGTAGGTAGACCTGATAAATCGGTTAAATAAAACAATCCAAGAGACTAGATGAGCGCCCAAAAACAATGAACGCGTTTCCGATAAATTCAACAACCGAAACAATTTCTTAATTCAATAATACGCGTTACTTAACTAACCTTACAACATTGAGTTTTGTGCATGTACATAAGGCAGTTTAAAAAGTTCATTGCTTTATGAGCTTAGAAATATATATTTATTACTAAGGCGAAATGGTAATTATGAGATAAAATTATGTGTACAATAATAAGGCAAGGGAGCACACGAGTGGCGAGATCTAATATTTGAAAACAAAAATTAAATATCGCCTGCGTGCTCGGTCGCGTGAAATAAATATAATTCTACAATATATTTTCGTAAAAAGTTAAAAAAATCTAACAACAGGACGACCTGGCCGCCTCCGCCTCTACCAGGTTGAAATCCATCCCGCTAGGTCTCGCGAATCCAGTCTTAATCCCATCCCAACCGTCTTCGACTTTGTATTCCCCGGTCTGTATCCGATTGTACACCTCTTGCGTGACCGACTTGAAAGCCTCCTCGACGTTCATGCCGGTCTTGGCGGAGGTCTCCATGTGAAATAATCCGTTCTGATCGGCGAACATTTTGGCCTCCTCCTTGGAAACCTCCCTCTGGCTGCCGTTGCTCACCTTATCCACCTTGCAGCCGACGAGGGCGAACACGGGCCGATGGGGCTCGATGTGCCTCTTCGCCTCCGACATCCATTGCGGTATGTGTTCGAAACTCTCACGCTTGCAAATGTCGTAAACTAGTAAAGCACCCACGGAATTTCTGTAGTACGATTTCGTTATCGAACGGAACCTCTCCTGGCCGGCAGTGTCCCACAGTTGTAATTTTATTCGTGTCCCGTCTTTCACTTCTATCAGCCGCGCGAAAAAGTCCACTCCTACTGTTGGATCAGATATCTAATAAACAAACAAAAAAAAACTTCTTCAATATGAAATCAATCAATCATTTTCATTAATTTTAGTTGACCAACACTATAAATTTTATGAAATGTTAGCTACAATAAACTTCTCTTTAACCTTCATATGTACGCACAAAAAATGTATTATACTTATTCCAATATCATATATTACTTTTATGTTAGTTGTCATGCCTTAATTTAATAATGTTGGACAATAAAAAGAGTTTTTTAAGTAAATAAATCAGCGACACGTCGAGTTGAATGTCAAACACACTTTTTTTAATTAACGAGTCATCAAGGCCAGATTATATATAAATTAAATTTCACAGTAGCGTCATCAAAAAAAAACTTGAAGTAGTCACATTACATATTGTATTGTAAATCTATTTTCGGATTATTAATAGACGCTTAAAACATGTAATGCAAAGTTTATTAAAAACGCCCTCTTGTCACATATTATTCCATTTTTTGTGTATTGATTTATTTCAATACAACATTTTAAAATAACAATTACATTGACAATACATTTGGCATTCAACAAAACACGTGTACGTTTTTTTACTACTACACAAACAATAATAAAAAAAGGCAATCCTTTAGTGGGAATGTCCAATTTTAATACCCCCATGTAGGTAGGAAAAGGTTTAAATTATCATAAATTTACGTTAACAGGTGAAAACTGGATTCTTTAAAGGTATCGTATGCATAATTTCTAATCCGCGCGCGTTAACAACTTGTTTCACACACATTAACGCCGCTATACAGACCAGAAAATTGTATATTAACGGTTCTGATTTGAACAATTAATTAATTATACTTTCATACCGCACCTCGATAATATTTTTTATGCATATTCTGATTGAAATTCCACATTATTAATATTTGCGGGGAAAAATGGCGAAAGTTTATTTATACACCTTTGTATTCGCATTTTCTCAATATATTTTTTTCTCTTGTCACATAATTTTTAACATTAAAAAAATCTGCTAAACTTGCATGTGTATTGTAACGCAAAAAAAATATAACTCAAAATATTTGATAACTTAAACTCTAGTCAATATGGATAGTAAAAATTTTAAGCAGGGATTTTCTTACAAAAAAATATCTGGTAAATTTTATTGATGGAAAATTAAAATCTTGGGATTTTAGTTGCCAACATAAAAACGTACGTTTTAACCGTTTATATATCCTAGGTAGTAAGCACTTGCTTTTGTGGAAGATAAGTTGTTGCCATTAAATAAATATAGTTTATGGAGTTTCTAAAAAAAAAAGAGGTATAAAAGTAAAAATTCTAAAATTATGAGAAATTCAGAGAGAATAAATAAAATTGAAATTCCATAAATCTAGAAATTACTAGGAAATTACAAGAATCTGAAATAAAAAATTGTTAATAATTTTTTCTGGAAATTTGTAAGAGAAATTTCGGAATATTTTTAATACACATGTTAAAAAAAATGGTGATGTGGCCATCATAGTACTTTCCCTATATATTACGCGAAAACTATGAGGTTTACGCAAAAAGGCTATTCTTAGTAATTTATTCAGTTTTAAATTCTCTACAATTATTTGTTATATAAGTTTTACGTAGCTGCAATATTTTATTAGTAATTTTCAAGAAATGTCAAAATTTTCAATTTTAATTTTTTTCTCGAAAGTTAAGAATTTTATGAAAAATTTGTTTTAATAAAACTTGTTCAGTATTTCATTCCCTTTAACTTTTGTTTGAACCATTTTTTTAAATTTTTCATATTTAAAAAAATATAACCAAAAAACGCCTCGAGTAAACACCCACTTCTGGTTTATGAATGTTTACCAAAAGCTTTTCAGTTCCTGTTTTTAACGACAAAACCTTAAGTTTGAAGTTTCATCTCGAACGGATAATTCGTTTTTGAGATACAGTACCCACCGACAGACAGACACACACACACAATTTTTTTTTTCCAGAAATTAGTTTTTTGGGCTTTTTTGAAAAAAAAATCACGAAAACAATAGTCCCCCTATATATATATATAGGGAAACTAATAAACATAGAATAGAAAGAATTTGCCGCAAGAGAGAAGAAACAATGATTTTAGAATACTCGTACAAAATGAGACGAAAGAAGCTGGATTTCTTGACGAAAAGATTTTATAGAATGAATCAAATTAAAAATTTCTGGACAATTCTTGGTATTTAAAAGCATAAAAAATAATATGAAGCAAGACATGGTAAAAAGTTACCATGAAATAAAAGAGAAATTATTAAAAAGGGTACGACCCCAATATGCACAGCAAGGTTCTTCGCAAAAAAGGGGGTGGTGCAAATTGAACATCCACCATACTCGCCAGATCTCAATCCTCCAGACTTTTTCCTATTCCCAAGCCTCAAACTTGCTTTGAAAGGAAAGAGATTTGACTATATTCCTGACATCCAATGAAACGTGAAATCCATCCCAAAAGAAGCCTTCTTGAAAAGTTTTCAGGACATGTATAGCAGATTTCAGTGGTGCATAGTTATGGGAGGTGACTTTTTCGAAGGACAGTAAGTTAACTTATGTTAATGGTACACCGAACTTTATTGTCAGAGGTTGTAGATAAAATTTTGCTATATACTTCTAGAACCCTTTATATTAGAAGTTTTAATAAAATTTCTGGAACATCAACAACGTACAGATTTGAAATGAGAAAACCTAAGGAAAACTATGGGAATTTGTCATTATCAAACTGTTAATGCATAATATGTATAAAAAAGTTAATTGTTTCTTTATTTTACTAGAATAATAATAATAATCGCGACCTTTCACCAGAAACACGTGTCTGCAGATTGTCATTGCATAACACTTTTCGAGGAGCGGTTAAAAAATGATAACACTACAAAAATTGTTACATCGTGCCGAATATTATTTCAGACATGTAACGACAGCTAACTGTTATGTCATTTAATGCCTGGCGGTGCTTTAGTACGGGGAGTAGTTGTTTTAACTGTTAGCTGGAGTTTTTACAGTAAAATGTAAAACATAAGTGCAGAAATGCTCATACAGAAAATTTAATTTTCTCACTATTAATTAATAATAGGGGTGTATGGACCGAACGAAGATGACACTAAAGCAAACAAAGATATATTTTGGAAACAACTAGCAGAAGAGACAGTGAAAGCGAAAGGAGAGCTATTTATAATGGGAGATTTCAATGGACGGGTAGGAAAAGAAGATGAGTCACACAGAGTAGTTCTGGGAAGACATGGTGAAGAAAATAGAAATAACAATGGAGAAAGAATGATAGACTATTGCATAGAACATGATCTAATAATAACTAATACGTTTTTTGACCACAAAGAAATTCATAAGTACACAAGGGAACAACAAAGCAGAGGCGAGAGATCAATAATAGATTACATTTTAACAGAAAGGATAAACCAAACAAAGATACGAGATATAAGAGTTAGAAGGGGATATGAAATAGGAAGTGACCATTATTTGCTAATAGGAGAAATATACCAAGAAAAAGCAAAAGTAGAAAAAGGGAAAGGCGAAGAAAAATCATATGACGAAGTTATAAGAGCATACAAATTAAAACAGGAAGATATAGCAAGGAAATATGAAGAAGAAATAAGCAAGGCAATAAGCGAGCTAGTAGGAGTAGATACGCAAAGTATAGACGAGGAATGGGAATCGCTAAAGACAATAATAATAGAGGCAGCTAAACGAGTATGTGGGACAAACAAAAAGAGCAAGTTTAAGAAGCAAACATCATGGTGGACAATGGAAATTAAAGAACAAATTAAAATTAAGAAAGAAAAATGGCAGAAATACCTGAGTACGAGATCACAGAGCAGCTATGATGAATACAAGAGAGAGAAAATTAAAGCAAAGAAAATGATACTGACTGAAAAACAAAGGTCGTGGGAAGAATTTGGAAACAAGATAGAAGAAAATGCAAAGACAAACCAAAAGATATTCTACAAGACATTAAAGAACATAAGAAATGACAAAAAAGATGAGTATATACGAATAAAAGATGAAGCAGGAAGACTACTAATGACGGGGACAGAAACTATGGAAAGATGGAAGACATACTTTCAAGAATTACTAAATCGAGGCTACGAGCAAAACCAAGAAGCAGATGATACAACAAGAGAAGATACAGAATACTCACAAGACGGAATAACAGAACAAGAAGTAGAAGATGCAATCAAAGGGCTAAAGATTGGAAAGGCACCAGGAGTAGACAAAATAACTGATATAATGATTAAGAATATGAGAGTAAAGGGAAAGAGTAAGCTGTGGAAATTGATCAACAGAGTGTGGAAAGAAGAAAAAATACCAAAGGAGTGGGAAGTGGGAATGATAGTGCCCACTTACAAAACTGGGAGCAAGACAGAATGCAACAATTACAGAGGAGTCACACTAATTGGTACAACTACAAAAATATATGAGAAAATTATAGAAAAAAGGTTAAGACAAATAGTAGAAAAGAAAATATCAGAATCACAGAGCGGTTTTAGACCAAGGAGAAGTGGAAATGACCATATATTTACATTAAAAACAATAATTAATAGAACATTAGAGACACAGAAATCAATATTCATTGCTTACCTAGACATGGAAAAAGCATTCGACAAAGTGCCAAGAGGAAAATTTGGGAAAGCCTAAGGAAAATTGAAGTCAACATCAAACTGATAAGGGTAATACAAAGTATATATAAAGAAACAAGAAATATAATAATAGCTAAAAACAAGATTTCTGAGGAATTTACTACCAAACAAGGAGTGAGACAGGGAGGAAGCCTAAGCCCGGTGTTATTTATAATATACATGGACCAAATAATAAAGTAAACAACGAAACAAGACCTCTAGTTGTAGGGTACAGAGATATGAAAAAAGTAGAAATACAACAATGTGCATTTGCAGATGACATCGCCATATTAGCAAATAGGCAAGAAGAACTCCAAGAAAAACTAGTAATATGGAACAAGATACTGAAAAAATATGGCATGAAATTGAATATCAACAAAACTAAAGTAATGGCAATAACAGGACAAGAAATGAAAATGAACATAAAAATAGAGAACAAAGAAATAGAGCAAGTGAAACAATACAAATACATAGGAGTGATCATACAAGACTCAGGACAGCAAGAAGCAGATATAAACAATAGAATAAACAATACGAACAAGTTGTACTACACACTGAATAAATACATAACAAGTAAAAGAGAAATTATGATGAGCACAAAAATAAAAATATATAAAGCCATATACAGACCAGTTTTAACATTTGGATGTGAAACATGGATACTTAATGAAAGACAAAAAAGCAGAATAAGAGCTGTAGAAATGAGATATTTAAGAAGAGCGTACGGCGTCACACTAATGGACAAAATGAGGAATGAAAGAATAAGAGAAAAACTACAAGTAAAGAGCATAGAAGAATACATAGAAGAGAGACAACTAGGATGGTGGGGACCTGTACAGAGAATGAACAATAACACTCAAGCCAGAAAAGTATGGGAAGCAAGAGTACAAGGAAAAAAGAAAAGAGGACGACCACGAAAGACATGGGAAGAGACAATAAATAACATTCTAGAGAAAAGAGGCATCTCAAGACATGAAGCAATTAAAATGTCAAAAGACCGAAAGACTTGGAAGGATTACATAAAGAAATAAGATCAAATACAAAACCCTACACCTATGCGGGTAGAAAGGGTCATTGAATATATATATATATATATATATATATATATATATATATATATATATATACATATATATATATACATATATATATATATATGTATATATACATATATATATATATATGTATATATACATATATATATATATATATATATATATATATATATAATATATAATATGAATTGTGATTTATGTTAAATCGTAATAATACAAACTGATATGATAATATTTGTATAAAAAGAAGCAAATTAACAAATAATTTATTTGCTTACACGAGCATAACTAATTCAATTCATTAATTATCGTCCAGTCAGTGTATATTAAGCTTAGCTTGATGAGATTAGGATAATTCAATTTTCGATAATGAATTTCACTTTTAGAAGAAAACCTTGACCCAAAAAAACAATATCAGTGGGAAAAACTGACTCGAAATATTCATTAAGTTTATTTTTTAAGTTTGTTATTGAATTTTTTTCAGTGTTTCTTTTGTATATTTTAACACCCTAAAACTTAAAAATTACAATAAAATTCTTATTTATATATCAATTATTTAATAATCAACAAGTGTTATCATAAAAATTACTTTAAAGTTATAATTAATAATACAATAGATTTTTTTCTAATAAAACATAAAACCAATTACAAGTAATAAAAATGAATAAAATAAATAAAGCAAAGTTTAATTCAATTTATCATTTTGATAACGTTAACCATTATTAAAACTATTTATTAAGTTTGTTTACTTTTAAGAATAACGTTTTCCCAGTTTATCAAAATTTGATAAAGACGAAACAATTGCCATACTTCTTTAGTAATTTGTGTTGTTGTTGTTTACTCAATACATTCTCGGGGTGATGATAAATACCACCACTCCGTATATTTAGACGGTTATGCAATGAAATCGAAACTGGTCCAACGCAAGGCCTGTCCTTGGCATTAAGAAACACAAAACGATTTCATCTAAACATCTGTAGATAATACGTGACCAACGTATGAATGTAATAATCCTATTGCGCGTTTATGGCTAACAATAAACTATGAGTAATTGTTGTTTACCTCTGCGAATTTGCCATCTGTGAAGTATTTGAGTAGGGAACTTTTGCCCACGGTGCTGTCGCCTATTAAAATCAGCCTGAACTGGTAGTCGAATATTGGCTCCACCATGTTCTCATCGTTTAGCACATCACAGTTTGATCGCGGCTGGATCGTACGATGGATTTAATTCCGCGTTCGTATTATCGACAACAACACCGACCGAACGAAATGACAACTGACACTGACACACTGTTATTACTGGCGGTGCGTTCGGAAATGCGCCACTGATTTGAATGAACGGGCAGTGTGAAACTGCCTTTTACATCAGTAATGCGACGTTGTCACGTCTCGTATTAAATATTTTAAATTAATTTCTAATTAGGTTTTATAATCTTCATAAACTATTTTAGGCACCCAACTTTATAATTAAAAATAAGTAAAATTGTGATGGATTTATAGTTGAATAAATAAATCAAGTTTTCATAGTAATGATGATTGCGACCGTTACTATGTGGTAGTTCATTGTAGAGTTTACTTTTTAAACAACTAAAAATAGGGATTTATATATTTTAAAATAATGAAGTATGATGAAGGTAATGATTAGAAAAGTAATTTGAAGGAATATTTTAAATTTAATGCCTCAAATTTTAATATATTTTCAATTTAAATTACGCTAAAGTTTTTCAGCTTTTGAATTGCACATTTAGCTAATTATTTTCTCAGTAATAAGGAAGAAAAATAAAATATATAAAAGTCAAAATTGATTAATTGCCTTCTAATGAAATTATAAATATTACAATATGGTCGAGCCGCCAAAAGCTTACTGTGACTCATTAATTTTCGTACTAATAATTGTATAGCAATTAATATCCATCTCGTCCTATTATCTTGAGATTATTGGTGCAGAATGAAATGAAAGACGAAACGTTTGTCTGCATGTAAAAGAATAGGGAACGTAAAACGTACGTCTTAGCTCGCGCTTACGAATTATTTTCATTGTTTTGACATATAAACATAACCGTGTTTATATTTTCTCTTTATTGTTTCTATAGAAATAATAAATAATTTAAATATTCATCATGCTGAAAAATAAATCACTAAAAAGTCAGTCCCAATATATGCTAATGAATGTGTTTAATTATTTTCAACGTAATTATCCAAATGAAATTACAATGAATACTGAGGTAAGTTTTAAATAGTAATATTGATAAATTTAAAAATACGAAAACATTTCGTGAATCTACAACAGTGTCTTACTAAGACTACAAAACAAATTAATTTGAAACAACTACTTCTCTGGCTAGTACCTCGACAGACGTTGAATAAAACAAAGTTAATTTGCGTGTTACGAATAGTACAACTATCAAAGCAACACTAATTTGAATGAAATTATTTCTGTTGAATAAACTAATAAATGATAACATGTATTTTAGATTGTTTAAATATAACATGAAAAATTATGCACAAAAATGAATTTAAACTGATTTCAATAAATTAAATTAGCAAAAGCAATTAAAAAATCTGGCATTCAAGTTTATAATCATCTGCAGACATGTGTTTCGAACTTTCGCTCTCTTCAGTACAGCTTTATTATAAAATTGATTTTAAATACAAGAATTCATTAATCCACCTTAGGTATAAATTCAGACCTAATTCAGAAATAATTAGTTGTTTCAAATTAATTTGTTTTGTAGTCTTAGTAAGACTCACTGATGTAGATTCACGAAATGTTTTCGTATTTTTAAATTTATTATTTAGTTTTCTACAACGAACTAAAGGATTTTAATACATTTTATTAGTAATATTGAGGTTATTAAACATTCTATATTTAGAGAACTGCAGAAGCTTGCGGTGTCAGTGTAAGTATAGTAATGCGTACTAGACATCGTTTGAGTGCTGCTGAAGCTGTGGGTACTTCAGTTATTCTAACGCCACAAAAGAATCGACAACGCAAGAAAAGCCTCTCAGTTGATGTACCAAATTACATTAAAGATGCTGTAAAGCGTGAAATTTATGAAATGCATAGTAAATGTAAGTTTTAATATCTATTTATAAGAAATAATAATTATATGTGTCATTTTAATACTTAACATCAACACAGTTAATATGAAGTGCCATACAACTTAACATATTTTTAATATCATACATTTTAGTGTTATCAGTAACAATAAAAAGTGTAATTGGGTAAGTACCCCCCCTAAGAATGTTTTGTTCGCTTATTTTTTTCAATTCTTAAAAATTCACAATATTTCAAACAAACAAGTTAAGTTATGGTGAATCTAGCAACACCGTCTTATATTACAGGCCTGGAAACTGAATGCTTGCCCTGCCTGTAACGTCATAGACGAAGGCCTACCAAGCGGGAGAAAGCGAAAACATTCGTAGATTTTCACAGTGCTTGGCGTTTTGCTTGCCTATTGCTTTGAAAATTCGAATTAAAATTGAACAAAAATGGTGATAGTGTTAGGTTCTTAACTGTAGGGGTAACTACAGTGGTGGGCAACGTGTTAGTGTGTTTTCGTTTCCCATAAATGAAGATGAATGAAATTACCCCCCCTAAGCCAGTTGGCTGGAAACGCCCCTAAGCATTCCATAACAAAAAAATTTGAAATTGATGAATTGGCACATCAAGCAGGACATAAAATTCTGCGCTTGCCACCTTATCACTGCCAGTTCAATGCAATTGAACTTGTTTGGGCAAATTGCAAAGAACATTATAATAAAAATATTGAGAAGGGTTTGGAGATGACAAGGTGCTAGCAATGTGGAATGAATCCCTAATAAGGGTTAACAAAGAAACATGGAAAAAATGTATAGAACATGCTGAAAAACAAATGGAGGAATGGTGGAAGATCCTACAAAAATTTGAGGGTATTCAAGAATCTATAACCTTTACTCTATTATGATCTGTCATCATCTGATTAATATAATTAGCTTTTTTTAATCAAATACATATTAATTGTACAGTTTACTGAATTCCTTTGCTAATAAATTAAAAATATGAAAACATTCCGTAAATCTACAACAATGAGTCTTACTAAGACTGCAATACAAATCACTTATTATAATATAACTAATACCTCGATATTGAATTATGCAAAAGTAATTTGCGTGTTACAAATAGCACAGCTATCAAAGCAACACTAGTCTGAATGTATTTATTTCTGTTAAATAAACTAATAAATAATTAAATGTACTTTTATTTATTAGTTTTAACTAAACAAAAATAAATATATTCAAACTAGTGTTAAAAAAAATTGCGAAAGGAAACGAAAAG
The DNA here is from genome assembly GCA_963969525.1 of Ontholestes murinus. Taxonomy (NCBI): domain Eukaryota; kingdom Metazoa; phylum Arthropoda; class Insecta; order Coleoptera; family Staphylinidae; genus Ontholestes; species Ontholestes murinus. The sequence continues at coordinate 35,286,650 of OZ018396.1, forward strand.
GTTATTCTGACAATTTAGCTTAAATAAAGAATACACCATTAAATTGTCAAGGAACTATTCACAGTCTTTCTTTCACAATTAATTTTCCAAAATCAACTTTGTTTGATATGTTTAACCAGCGATACTATTTTAAATGAATATCTTCTACAGTTAAACTTACTTTAACAGATAAAAATAAATTGGAAAAATTACAGTTTTATTTGTCAAAGGTAAATTTTCCCAGTAACAGAGATTTTTTGATGATGTATATGACTATTGACGAAATATGGTTTTATCTTACTAAAATTAAACGCTCTTACTACCTAATGTAAGAAGAAGAACCTGAGAGAAACTGCAAAAGCAAAATATTTATCACTAAAGTGATGTTGATGATGGCTGCAGTAGCTTGATTACACTATGATACACATCGAGCATTATTTTGATGGTAAAATTGGAATATGGCTCAAAGAAATTCTAAGAACAGACCTGAATTAACATAAATAACGACAAATGTGGAATTTGTTACAGCAGTGTATTGTAAAAAATTGATTATAGAAAATATTATTCCAGCGATTAAATCAAAATTTCTGCAATCCTATAAAAACAAAACAATTTACGCACACCAAGATAATGCAAAACCACATGTTATAAATACGTTTTGTCAGGACGTCGCGGGTCAGAAGAATATCACCAGAGTAATCGTTAACAACAACTCGCCTAGTCTTTATTTAAGAATAACAATACACCGTACTCACACTACTCGCTCACACTCCCGCTCAACTCGCTAAACTCCCTCAATCACTTCGATAACTTCCCTTCGCTCACCTCGCTTCCGTCTCTCCTCGCTCGCCCACTTCCGCTCACCACGCTTGCTCGTTCCTAAAAGCCCCGAGACGCCTCCTGTTCCCCCGTTCCCCCTTCTTCCCCGCCAACCTGTCAAACCTCTCCTTCGCGCTCTCAGCTCGCGCCTCTTCAATCTAAATTCACGCTATGCAACCACTCATACAATTTACATTTATAACATTTATAACACTCGTCCATCCTGAATTAAACCGCGTCCTCGCGGTTAGACGAAATCTTTCATCCAGCCCGGTTTCTGTCGCCTACGCTCGGGTCTGCTCGCATCAGGAACGCCTTCCAACTCGTCGCCGCTCGACGAATTCTCCGCCTCTGGCTCGAATTCCGCGTCGCTCTCCTCCCGCCCTTGCACATCCTCGTCCTCTCCATCTAACTTCTCATCATCGGTCGCATCGCTATCTGTCAGCACCTCCTCCACGTCAAACTCGTCCTCGAACGTCTCGCCCTCCACTGGATCATTCTCTGTCGCGTTCTTGTACAGTTTTATCTGCGAGACGTGCGCCGTTGTCTCGTAGATTCGCCCGCCCTCTGCTTCATTTAGCGTTCGCACTCTGTAGGTGTCCGCTGGAAGCACCTCGACGATGACTAGCGGCCCTCTGTACGCTGGTTGGAGTTTCGTGGATTCCCCAGTCGCCACAGGTGGTTTCTTCAGCACCACGATGTTGCCCACCTCGTAGACAACGCCTCGAAATCGCGTCTTGTCGTAGTACGCCTTCGTCTTCGCCTGACTCGCCTCGATTGACCGCCGCACCTCGTCGTGAATCTCGCTGGGGTCTCGCCTTGGACGGTCCCTCTTCGTCACCCTCATTAGTCGGTTGTCCGACGCCGTTGGATGGAATCCAAACAGTACCTCGAAAGGTGTTCGCCCCGTTGTCTTGTTCTCGCTACGGTTTATGTCTCGCTCCACCTCGCGAATTCGCCTGTCCCATTCGGTCTCCTGCTCAAGGGACGCCAAAATTACCGGGACCACAGTCCGGTTTACTCGCTCGACCTGACCGTTTCCCTGTGCGCGATGGGTTGCGATGAGTGTGTGGTGTACGCCCTCTCGCTGGCAGAACTCCTCGAACTCCACTGCCGTGAACGCCGTCCCTCTATCGCTCACCACCATGTCAGGGTTACCATACTCATGGAAATAGTCCTGCAGAATCTGCACCGACTCCCTCGCCGTTGTTCCTCGCACCGCATACAACCTTGAGTATTTGGAAAAAGAATCCGTTATAATCAACAAATACGAATTTCCACGCATACTCCGGGGAAAAGGACCCAAATGATCGATATGGACACGCTGGAAGGGTCTAAGGGTAGGGGGAATTGGATTTAATAATCCCGCACACCTTCCGCCCGGGGTCTTTCCCCACAAACACTCCATACACCCTCGGATGTGTCGCCTCACATACGCCCTCATCGACGGAAACCAGAAGTTCCGCAGAATCTTGGCCACCGTCCTCTCTTCCGCAAAATGTCCCATACAGTTGTGGTACTGGACCACCACTGACTTCCTCATTGATGACGGAATGACGTAGAGCACGCGCTGCTCGCCGTTCACCGTCACCTGTCTCACCAGTCGCCCCTCATCGAGTTGATAGTTGACAACTCGATTCTTCTCGCCTCTCGTGAGCTCTTCTTGGGGTCGCTGAAGAAGCTCCACTAGCTCTCGCAGTCGTGGATCATCGCGCTGGATTAAGTCCACTTCCTCCACACGAACTACCTGAAACACATCAAGTCTTTGCGCGCACTCGTCTATAGTATCTCTCGCGTTTTCCACGGGTGCCCGACTAAGAGCGTCCACATGCGCCATTCGCACGCCCGCACGATGTCGAATCGTGAAACGATACTCCATGAGAAGACTATACCACCGCGCGATCTGTGGTTTCAACGCCTTCTTCTCGTTGAGATAGATCAACGCCTGACAGTCCGTCACTATAATAAACTCTACGCCCAACAAATACGTTCGTAGTCTCTCAACGCACCAGACCACCGCGAGTAACTCGAGTCGGCTCGAGTGGTAATTTCTCTCGGCGTCAGTTGTCTTTTTAGACACGCAATGCACCAACCGCAACTCGCCTTCATTATCGCGCTGTAATAGCATACCCGCTAATCCTTCCGCGCTCGCGTCAGTATGTAGCTCGGTTTGCGCTCGCTCGTCGAACGCACGTAATACTGGTCGCCCAACTAATTCGCGCTTCAAGTCCTCAAACAAACTGTTCTCACGCTCGCCCCACACAAAGGCCTTGTCCTTACGCGTTAAGTCGCTAATCGCCCGCACTTTCCGCGCATAGTTCGGAATAAACTTACGGAAGTATCCCGTCAGCCCAAGAAATCTGCGCACCTCGTGCTCATTCCTAGGTGGTGGAAACTCCTCGATCGCCCGCGTTTTTGGCACTCCCGGTTGAATGCCCTTCTCGCCCACGCTGAAGCCCAAAAATTCGACGCTCGGCATCGCAAATCGGCATTTCGTTAGTTTCAATGTTAAACCCGCACTCCTCACCCGCACCAATACTTTCTTCAACCGCTCAACAAACATTTCGAAATTCGCCGCCGGAATCAAAATGTCATCTAGATAGTATACTATCTCGCGCCCGTTCAACTCACCGAATACCTCATTCATCATCCGACAGAACTCGTAGGGCGCATTTGTTAGCCCAAAACACAATCGCTCGAACTCGCCTGTCGTGTCGGGGGTGATAAACGCTGTCTTCTGCTTCGCTGCCTCAGTCAATGGAATTTGCAGATATCCATTTGCCAAATCCAAAGTCGTGAATAACTTGTTACCCGCTAGCGTCAAAAACTGTTCCTCGATCTGAGGGATCGGATAGTTCACCCGCTCTGTTTGGTTGTTTAGGAAACGAAAGTCGATCACCAATCTCTTCTCGCCGTTCGCCTTTGGCACCAAGAGCACTGGACTCGCATAAGGTGACTGTGTTTCCCTTACTAGCCCCGCTTCCTTCCACTCCTCTACAATCTGCTTGATTGTCGCCCTGTCATCCGCACTAACCTTATAGGGCCTTCGCCTCACGGGGATTCCATTGTCGCGGATATCCACCTGCATTAAATGTGTGCATCCCATCTCGGCAAGTGACTGCGAAAAGCAATCGCGGTTCTCCTGCAACACATTAATCAAAATTTCTCGCTCTTCCGGCCTCAATTCCGGCCCAATGATCATCTCCCCCTCGGGCAATGGCTTCGCCCTTTCAATTGTCAAAATCTCTGCAAACTCCTCGGTCTGCAGATCCTCAAACGGATCTTCCACCGCTTCAACACTCACCTCGCCACTCTCAATCCGCCACTTGACATGGTGATTTAATAAAAAGGTCTCGCCAATCAACATGTTAGGACCCATCACATCGTTCGGAACAACGTGAATCTCCAACTCCCTCACCATCGCTGTGCCCACTTTTAAATCCACGGTGACCACCCCGAGTGAGCTTACACGGTGCGGCGCTCCGAACCCGTTAAAAGACTCACATCGCGTTTCGTCCATCGCCAAATTCATTCGCTTCGCCTCGCTCTCTTTTAAGATGCACTCCGCCGCGCCTGTGTCAAACACTCCCTCGACTTCGTGCTCGCCATTGATGATCGCCAGTTTTCGGAAACTCTTTTTCCTCTGAACCTTCCTCACAAAAAGCACCTCTTGCTTAAGCGGACACGCGCCAGACATGTGACCAACACCCTGGCATTTAAAGCACTTTACCTTCGGGCATGCGTTGCTTTTGTGGCCCTCTTGCTTGCAAACAAAGCACTTAAGTCGCGCGCACCTCGACGCCAAATGTCCCACCTCGCCGCACTGGAAGCACTTCCTTCCCTCGCTGGAGTTTCGAGCAGTTGGTGTTGCCGATGGTCTCGCAGGCCCCGCTGAAGCTGTCACGTTGGAGCGCGTCGGCTCCGACGGTTTCGCGCTCGGACGCGCCTCTCGACTTTTACTTACAACCGCACGACGCGTACCTTCTAGCCGCTCAAATTCAACCAAATCATGCAATAGTTCGTCTGCCGATGCATGAACCTTCGCCAACATAACATTGTAGCAGTCGCGTGACCACAAACCCGCCAGAACTTGTTCTTTTACTTCCGCGAACGCCAAATCTAATTTACGACACAACGCCACTTTCGCGAACAAATACTGATCTACGGCTTCATCCCTGAGTTGCACCCGCTGCATCATTTTGTTCAAATTGTCCACTTGGCTCTCCCGCACGAAAAATGTCTGTTCGAACGCGTTTTTAAATTGCGCCCACGTCGTTACCGCCGTACGAACGCCCTCATACCACTCACGCGCACCTCGCACTAATTTGTTTCGCGCCGTTTCGAAGATGTATTCATCTGTGAGATGGTGTAGCGCCTGTACGCTGTTCAGCTGTTGCAGCCACCTTCGTCCGTCTTCCCGATATCCACCAAACGCTGGGATGCCGCTCAAAACCTCCGGCATCACTCCTACACTTACAGTTGTTGTATTATTCGCTAGTTGGTTGAACATCGTCTGCATCAACGCATCACGCCGCGCATTTTCCTGCAGCATCATCGCCATTATCTCCCGCATTCCAGGATCAGCTGTTGGTGCTGCCGCACCGCCCGCTGCGCCATCTGTTGACTCCATTGTCGACCTTCCCGCACTCACCGCGCCGAAAAATGTTAGGTTGTCTTTCGCGCTTTCGCGCCGCGCCACGCCGACCGCGCCTAAACTTTACTGACCCAACCTCAAAGTTTTCTCGCCTCGCCACGCCACACCTTACACGCACTCGCGATTAACTCTATGATTGTCTTCGGGATATCCCACTTCTGATGTTATAATTACGTTTTGTCAGGACGTCGCGGGTCAGAAGAATATCACCAGAGTAATCGTTAACAACAACTCGCCTAGTCTTTATTTAAGAATAACAATACACCGTACTCACACTACTCGCTCACACTCCCGCTCAACTCGCTAAACTCCCTCAATCACTTCGATAACTTCCCTTCGCTCACCTCGCTTCCGTCTCTCCTCGCTCGCCCACTTCCGCTCACCACGCTTGCTCGTTCCTAAAAGCCCCGAGACGCCTCCTGTTCCCCCGTTCCCCCTTCTTCCCCGCCAACCTGTCAAACCTCTCCTTCGCGCTCTCAGCTCGCGCCTCTTCAATCTAAATTCACGCTATGCAACCACTCATACAATTTACATTTATAACATTTATAACACACATTTCTCTGATAATGATGAAGATATTGTTGCCTTAGGTTTTGCTGATGGTTGGAATATTAAATTTAAGTCACAACCTCCAAATAGTTCCGATTTAAACGTTCTTGATTTGGGTTTTGTCAACTCAATACAATCATATGGGTTCGCCAAACACAATTGATGAATTGATTTATTGCGTTCAATATTCATTTAATAGATTAGAAATACTCTTGATAAAGTTTTTACCACACTACAAACATGCATGGAATCTATTATGTTGACGAGTGGGGGAAATTCCTATAAAATTCCTCACATAAATAAGGCAAAACTTCTTCGCGAAGGTTGAGTAGCTTCAAAATATTTATGTTTCCAAGAAGCGTACCATAGGACCAAGTCTTATTTTCATTAAATTTATGTTATAATAATTATTTGTACTCTATTTAATTATATTTTGTTAAAAAATATGTTAAGTTTTCGTTTTATATAATTTATTTCGCAAAAGAATACCATATTTCCGGACAACAAAAATCGCCAAATGTATACCATATTTCCGTATATGACATTCGCGAATTTTTAAATTTCCCGCCTCAGTGCTGAATCAAGTTTCGTTATGGACATACGTTTACCTTAGACTTGATTCATACAATATAAAGCGATGAGTCACAGTCAGCTCTCGGCGGCCCGACTATACCAGCTTTAAAATGAAGTGAGCTGTATGTTGAGTTGCCTATTCATTGCTGATTCTACAATAACCCCCTCTATTGGTTTACTTGAAAAGAACAAGGATTCTAAATATAGTGTACTTTTGAGATTATAATCGAAATGGGATTAAGTGAAGTTTCAAAAAGTTATAAAACCTATTTGAGAGGTATAGACTAATATTTACCACAATAATTATTATATATTTATTTTTAAAAGATGCTAGTGGAGATTATGAGCATAAGTTTCTATAAATGGCTGCATTACAAGTGAATTTTATACAAAGAAAACTTCTGCATAGAAAATATAAAAGGAACTGAAATAAAACAAAAATGATTTTAAATTAAATTGTTATCTTTTACATCTGAATATTTCATATAAAAGTAATGACCATTATTAAACTGTTATTTGTATATTTATACATATATAAATGGACTTGTATAAAAAATTGTCTTAATTAATATTACTGCAGAAAAAAGTCATGAACAATACTTTCCCTTTGTAGGGAATGTAAAAATCATTAATTCAACTTAATCAACATGTACCTTAAATTCTTTGTATAATATATAGTTTACACTATATATAAATAAATTAAAATGAGATGTAATTGCAGAAAAATATTAACATTGTTTTTAGGGCAATTGAATTCATTATTTTCATGAAAAATCAATTTTAAATACGCTCTGTGTTATTTCTTGTCGTGACCGTAATTAATTTTAGCGTGGTTGTTAATATTTAATTAATACAATAAATTTACCGTTTTTTCAGAAAAGCTGGCATAATTCACCGCCTCCGTACGGTAATAACGCCGTAACACTATGCGACGGCCGTAATTCAAAATACAGCGCGGATCGCGCAAACGCCACGCAAATTTAACCCCTCGCGAGGGGCGGCTTGAGAGAACCCCGCCCTGTAAATAAATGTAAATAAACTTAAATGAACTGTATAAAATGGTTGATGACATCGGGTTCTGCGACAAGATCGGCAACTACTTATCGGAGCTCGGGAAATGGTCAGTGAGGGGGTGTAGTGTGGAATTTAGTGATGGTGTTAATTTTTGTTTGCAGGAGTGTGTGGCAGAATATAATTCTGGGTCAAATCCTATCAATACTGCTCTGTGCTATTAACACACTGTCCCATTATATAAATCTCGGTGATGGCACAGTTTTACCTACGGGACAGAGCTTTCCTCATTACATGTTCCTCTGTGCGATTTACACTAGCTGGCTGGCTTTCAGGAGAGGGGAACAGGGGTTGATTACTATTATTAAAAACAGGGGATGGAGATATTTGTTGTTGTGCTTGATCGATGTGCAGGCAAACACTCTACTCTGCTCGGCACACCAGTTCACAACTTTGACCAGCATACAGGTTCGTTGCTATCATCTTGCTTATTTGCATGTTGTGCTAATGCTTGAATTTGCTAAATAAAGAGGATATACAATTTTATATAGAGGATATACAATTGTAAATAAGTAAAAGTTGTTTAGTGGTGTTAAATCCAACACATTTATAAATAGAGATACATTTTTAAAAACATGATTAGAGCTTCTTAAAAAACACAAACAAAACATACAGTTTATAGATTTTTAAACAATTATTCAGATGATTTTAATTGGGTACCTTATTATTTAGGTATGATACATTTTTTATCACAACTATTTTTTTACAGTATTATTTTGATCAGTTTTTTTAAAAATAATATTAATCTGTAGCTAAAAATTAAATTTAGAATAAGTTTTAGATAATAAAGATATTATATTTTGCTTTCAGTTATTGGGTTGTGTGGCTATTCCTGTGGCTCTAGCGTTAAGTTGCCTCGTACTAGGTGTTCGCTATCGCATGGTACACATACTAGCCGTATCTGTATGCCTCATTGGTGTGGGATGCCTTGTATGGGCTAACATTGAAGATACTAAAATCGATGGTAGATCTATTATAAAATATACTTACTGCTATATTCTCACTACCATTTGCCCCCCTTAAGCTTTATGTGTGAGTAATTTTTTCTCGTTTTAGGCAAGAATCAGTTAGTCGGGGACATGTTGTGTTTAGGAGGTGCCGTATTGTTCTCAATAGTGACAGTCTTGCAGGAGCTGTCTGTGAAGAACACTGATGTGGTCGAGTACTTGGGGCTGCTCGGATTGTTTGGTAGTATTGTAAGCGGCGTGCAAATGTAAGTAATACACTTAAGTTTATAGTTAATTAATATGGAATTTTTGAAGTTTAGTTTTATAGACATTTTCATAAATACATGATGGATTTCTATTAGATTATGGAAGACACACTTTTGTTTACATATTCAAAATTAAAATGTGTTTTTTCATTTAGGATTCTATTGGAGAAACAAACATTACTGACCATATCCTGGAGAAATTCAAGCATGCTGCTATCGTCTTTCACTTCAGGTCAATTCTTGTTTTGTACACTGTCTTCAGTATTTTTAATGAACATGGGAACTACTGCCTTACATTTGTCACTGATATCAGGAAACTTTTATACACTAATTTTAGGGATGTTACTCTTTAACTTTAAGGTAAGTTCAGTTTAGTACATCAAATATTATTTACTGAATTACTAATTTTTGATAAGTAATTTTTTTTTCAATAATACAGCATAAAATATTTTTGCTGCTAAAATAAGAATAAAGAAACTCAAAAATGAGAAAATTTCAATTATTATTTCTGTTGCAGTTCCATGCCTTATACTTCTTATCTTACGCTTTAACAATGACTGGAATTTACATCTATGCAATAAAACCAATACCAGTAGCTTCTCAGACACTGCCATTGTCACAACGTCGACAAAACAACAGGTAATGTTTTAAAAAATAATTTCATAGCTAAAATAAGCCTGTGTTTACCACTAAAAAGTAAAGTAAAAACATAAGTGTATTACTATAGATAGTTTGTTTTAAAAATGAAAATTTTTTCTTACTTTGCTTGTTTATTAAGCATTAGATGTACATTTCATAAGAAATCAATTGGGTGGTTATTATTTTCATTTTTACGGGTTTTAGTTTATTTTATATCATTCTGTATCTAACAATTAAGTAAAGAAATATTATTTTAAGCAATTTATTCACGTTTAAAATTTATTTTTTCTAGATCAGAATGTCAAATAAGGGAGCATATAATAATGTCGGGCAGTCCGGAAAACACGAGCGAAATGCTGTCGACATTTAGCACAATGAACAGTGGCGACACGTTCCCCCTAAGCCTGAGCACGAATACGACCTTCACGTCGTTCTATGGCAGCCACGATATTCTAAACACGCACACCACTACGACATAAGAAGGAACAAACACAATTTCTAATAACTGAGTAGGTTGCCACTTCCTCCTACCACCCCTCCCCCTGACAAGCAATATATACATAAATAGGTGTTAACACTAAGTCATTCCACTTATTCCTCTGTTCGTTGTTTAGATAGAGAATAATTATTTCGGGAATACAGAAAAAAAGAAAAACTATTGATTATGAAGGCACATACTTCGTGATAATATTTCGAATTAATCAAAAACACAAATAACTTTTTGTACTTAAAAATTATTACTTTCCCTGATAAACTTAATAATGCTTTCACTGATTTTGTCTAACTAGGAGATATGTAGAAAATTTGCTGCTATATACAGATATTAAAATCAGGTAATAAAAGCAGTTGATATGGACGAGTTCTGAAATTCTTTGAAATTATTTTTTGTATTCATTACTCTTAATAGAAATATTTTTTGCATTCCAAATTATAAATAAATAAATAAATTTAAAAAAAATTATTAAAGGTAATTAATACAAAAATATTCAAATATTTTAAATGATTAATGGTTGAGGCAGTCACTTCGTGATACATCCATAAATATTTAAAAAAAACTTTTTTTTTGTTGATATCATACTACAGACTACTACAGAAAATATAGTGTGTTACCAACAAAGAAAGTGGTTTATTTAAATATTAACTATTTTAAGTTATACACCCATTCTAAATTATTGATAAAATGAATGTATTAATTATTTATATTTTTAGTATATTTAATCATTTATTGGAAAATAGTTTAACAATGAATAAAAATTAGGATGGTAATGTTTAAATATTATTACTATTTATTATATGAAACAAGTAAAATTATTTGTGTTTTTGAACATAAGCAAAAAAAACATTAATTAAAAAAACCAATGCCAATTACAAATTTTTTATAAGATTTTATACTGTTGGTGTAATATATTCTATTGATTTTTTATGTAGTTTATATGCAGAATTATTTACAAAACGGATTTTTAATGATGTATAAAATCAATGGACTGAATTAATTAAGTAGTTTACATCGAAGTAACAAATTTTATAAGGTGGAGAGAGACAGTTTTGTAATGGTTTTTAAAAACGGCCACGACTTTACAAATTTCTAATCTTGCATTCAAATTAGGGACCTCTGATTCAGCTCATCTGTTAAAGCCACAAAAATTTCAAAAACCAGATTTAGTAGAGGAAATTCCTCACTGGAGTACAATTAAGATTTAGGGATTAAATAGGAATTTTCCAATAAGCTGATAATTTTAATAAACGAGAATGTAATAGATGTGCCTATTTTATCTGGGGATTTTTTTTGTCTCCTTATTTTATAATTATAGAAATCACAATAAAATTTGCTACTCAGAAATAATAGGATCAAAGGACGATTACTACTATTACTATTCAAGAATCTGGTATTTAAATGAAACAAATTATTGTTATTACGTACAAAAAAGAGTTTAATCCATTTGATTTGAAATTTTAAAAATATACACAAGTACAAGAAAGTAATTATTGATTATTCACAATTTAACTAAAACAGTTATCCCCTGAGGATTTGGGTTTCTAAAAAGACAATCTTACACATCGGATGATTTTATTTGCACCGTTATAAAATATAACTGTAACAAACAAAAGATATGTGTAGTTTATGAATAAAAATATGGTATAACTAAGGAATACGTTTTCTTTCTTTCTCTAATAAAACATAAATAACAATACCTAGTCACTTCCCTGATCACTTTTAGCCGGACTCGATGCTCTAGAACCGGACCCCGAACGGCTTCTAGACCTTGACTTGGACCTCGAACGGCTTCTAGACCTTGACTTGGACCTCGAACGACTTCTCGATCTGGATTGACTTTTGGATTTGGATCGCGATCGACTCTTGGACCTAGACCTGCTCTTAGATCTGGATCCACTTTTAGACCTCGACCTGCTTCTAGATCTAGATTTACTCCTGCTATGGGATCTGCTTCTTGACCTACTTCTACTCTTCGATCTACTCCTGCTCCTTGATCTACTTCTTGACTTACTCCTGCTCCTACTTCTAGATCCGCTCTTAGATCGCGATCTTGACTTACTCCTGCTCTTCGATTTACTTCTGCTCCTAGATGGAGAGCGGCTCGATCCGGAAGAAATTCTCCTCTTGCGTTTCTTGCCGTCATCACTATCCCCACTCTCGTCTCCGCTAGCAATCTTTAGTTTACCGTCATCGCTATCATCTTCGCTAGTGGAAATAGTTTCCTTAGATACAATCCTGCTTTTTTGCTTAGCACTAAGCCCGTCGTCTTGCTTGGCCTTTTTGGCATCCAACTTTTTACTCTTCTTACTCCTAGGCTTGTCAGAGTCGGAGTCCGACCTTGCCGCCTTGTCTTTGCGCTTCCTTCCTGGTCCTCCAGAACGCTGTTTCTTTCTGTCCCCGCTGCGCTTTCGCTTCTTCTGCGGGCGTTCCCTTTCTCCGCCCCCACCACCGCCAGGATTTTCGGCGTCGCTGTCCGAATTGCTGACGTACTGATCTTTCCTGCTGCGACCCTTGCCTTTGGATTTGGATTGCGGCATTTCCGCAAAAACCAGGGCGTTTTTGGTCTTCTCCTTGTATTCGATACGCTTTTGCAACATTTGTTTTTCGGCAGCTTTTCGTTGCTCTTCCAATTTTTTCTAAAAAACGAAGGAGACAATTTTTAGTAATAATTTCTACAGTAGTTTTTTATATAAAACAAACCTGTTCCTCCAATTGCTTCTGCTTAAATGCAGTCCTCTCATCGGCTTGTTTCTGCCTGAGCAATCTCTCCTCCTCATCGACGCGTCTCGCCCTCGTCACGTGATACTGCGCTTGTGACAATAAATCTTGACATTGTCTAGCCTCCATTCCAGCTAAGGTCACATCATATCGCATCCTATCTCCATGTTCAGATAAATAAGTAAAATACCTGTAAAATATTTTTATAGATTTAAGTAAAAAACGCGTTTTTGTAAGGCTTACTTCAATGATAGGCCTAATTCATGCACTGCCTGGAGCACAGTTGTCAGTGTAGACTTTTCATCTTTCAAGATTTGTGTGGCTAACCTCTGCAGGACTAAAGCTATGTTGTAGAGAAGGACAGTGTCTTGAGGGGCAACCCTGCGCGCCCTTAACAGTACCATTTTGGCTTCTTTTAATTTGTTGGCTTTAAAATATGCTCTTGCCAGGTATTGCATTACTTCTACGTTGTTATATTTGAAGAATTTTCTTAAGCAATTTTCGTACTAAAAATTAAGATAATTTAGGGATAAGTTTTTCTATGGAAAAAAATGAATAATAGAGAATGTATCTTACCATCTGTACTGCACTAACAAATTGTTTCTGTTCTACGTAGATGTGAGCAATGTTTAGCCAGACATCGCAGAAATCGGCGGTGGCTTCTCGGACTTGAGCGAAAATATCACGAGCTTCATTCACAGTTCCTTTATGCGCCAACACCGATCCGATGCCATTGGCTGCCCAAATGTTCTTCGGGTCTATCTTCAAGACCTGCTTATACATAGACAAGGCTCTTTCTTGGTGCCTTTTGTCACGTTCCTTATCCTTTGATGGCTGGTGCAGCATTTGAAGCCACACATTCCCCAGGGCTATCAGTGAGTAGGAATCTTGTGCAGTTGATGGATTCTATAAATAATAATAAAAATTTAATACAAAAAAACTTAATTTTCAAGATTTTATTAAGAACTATCAAGAAATTCAGAATTTGCACTGAATATTGTGTATAAGATATTTTATTGGTTAATTGAATAAAACACGATAACTTTGTTTATATAACTTGAAAACACACACAGGTTTCACAATAAAAAAGTTTTCAAGTTATACAAATAAAGTTATCGTGTTTTATTCAATTTACAAAAATGTATAACGAAGTAGAGGCCTCCAACATATATAACATAATTTTATTGGTTACTTTATTTACCTTTAAAACCCTCTCGAATTTCTTCTGTCCAGGCCCCCATTCACTTTTAGCTAAATGCAAGTTTCCGTACAGAGACCAAGCATCTGGATGTTCGGTATTAATTTTGAGAGCTTCCTTGAACCAGTCAGAAGCCTCGTAGATTTGACCCTTGTCACGGGCCATGCAGCCCAATCTTAAATAGCAGTCCACGTAATTCGGATGCTCCTTAATAATATCCTTGTACAGTTTTTCAGACTTATCGAATAAACAAAGAGCCTCATTCAATCTAGCCAGATTATAGGTGGTGGTAACAGATATTGAATTGTAGTACTGAGGATCATGTTCAGCTTCTGTCTTGGCTCGTGCCAATGCTTCCTCGAGATTCTTCTTAGCCTCTTCTAAGTTTCCCAATCTATAATTATTAAAAATTAAAAATGGAAAAAGCCATACTAGCGCCATCTAACAAGCAACTAATGACATTCAAATGTTTTTGTAACATATTTTATTATAGTAGTAGTAGTGTTTGGCTATCGACCTCGTGGTCCCTTCGCCGTGTGATTTGTGTGTGTAAATGAGCTTGTTACTTTAAAGGATCGCCCCTGTCAGTCTAAAGCACCATTATATTTTATTATATTATGTTGAAAGTATTTATTAATACAGTGCACGCCGCTTAATGTGATCACAACGGGACTCGGGGTTTTTGATAACAATAACCGATTGATAATAATAGCCGAAAAACCAAACTTTATTTTAAATAAAAATATATACCGTAAAAAATTAAATTTATTAAAATAACGTAAGATAAACTCTTAAAAATTTTTTACTACATACAATATATATTTCATTTAAATTTGAAACAAAATAGAAAACAAATTCATATTAAAGAAACTCATCCAGCGTTTTTTGTCTCTGATTTTCGCGGAGCAAGTTATTAACGAAAATTTCATAGTCGTAATGCGTGTGAAAATCAGATGACCTGTGTTACACACCACGTCGCAAAACTACCAAAGCTTTTCTCATTTTGCTAATCGTTGGGGGTTGCATTGCTCATGACGAAAACATTTTCAAGAAAAAAAATGATAACATAAACCGAAATCATGATTACTATAAACGAAAATTTTTGTATGTAGTATTACACGTCTGGCCCGTTCTTCGCAAAAGTGATAACAATATCCGATTGATAACATTATCCGTGATTCTAATAAGCGGCGTCTACTGTAGTTAGCATTTGAGTTACAATAATTACAGTGTATTAAATTAATGATTTAAATATTATTCATACCTATAATGTAGAGCACCGACATTATTCAAAATTTCGGTGGGAATCTCGGCTTGTACGTCTTTCCTCAAAATCTTAATAGCAGTTCCATACGCATTTAAGGACCCTTGCAGATTCGATTGTTCCAAAATTTGCGCCAACTCGATCCATGCCTCTATGTCATCGGGAAATTGTTCGGTTACTTTCTTCAGATGATTTTTAGCGATATCTCTTTTGGACTGTGAGGTCGAGTTGGCATAAAGTGACCCTAAGATCTTCATTGTCTCATAGTTGCCGGGTTGGGCTTTTAATACTTTTTCAAAGCACTGAGCAGCCTAAAAAATTTAATCGCAATAAAAAAAAAATATTGATGAATAAGTGAATGTATTTAGCAATTAAATTCATAATTTTGTTTAATGATTGTAAGTTTTATTAATTCATATTTATTTATTTATTTAGATCTTTGGTCTTGTGTCTTAAAAATGCATATAAAAACAAAGAAAATAGTTATATTTGAACCTATGATTAATAGTATTATCATATCATACATTATTTGATGTAAAATGAGTTACATTGGAATTAAAACACTTGTTATTCCATATTAATATATTATATATATTAATAAATAACAAGTGTTTTATATATAATATATTAATATGGAAAATAACAAGTGTTTTAATTCAAATGTATCTATTATACTTTTCCATCAAATGTGTAGCAGAGAAAGTGTGAACTTTAAAGAAATAGTTACTATCTATATGTATTACAAAGTTTTTACATTTTAAAATAATAAAAAATTAATAATGATGGGCATAATTAAATATTAACATACATTTTCAGAATCTCCTCTGTATATGTACATCTGTCCTAAGCCGAAATGAGGAAGTACGAATTGAGTGGGTGCAAACTGTGTGGCCTGGTAGTAATATTGAAAAGCCTGATCAAAATCTCCCTGTACGTGAAAAGCTCTCGCCAACTGGTAACAACTCTCTGCCCTCATAGCCTCGTTCTCGGTGTTATGGAAAGCGTGCAGGGCTAGATGTTGCACTTTGTTGTAGTCCTTCTTGAAGAAGAAATGGTTGGCTAGGTGGTTTAAAACCATCGGGTTTGACGAGTCGATGGTGTAGGCTCTCGAGAGCATGTTCACACCAACCCTGATGGTGTCGGGTTGTTGTTGGTTCAGTTTGAGTATGGCCAATCCAACGAGAGCTCCCACACACTGCGAGTCCAGTTCTAATGCACGTTGAAATGCTAGTCGGGCCTTGTCTTGGTTGTTCAGTTTCATAAAGCAATGTCCCATACCTATAATATGTAGTTTAATTATTATATTATATTAAAGAAAACAATTAACAAAACAAACTTAGTTTGAAAATGATTAACATGTAATTGAAACAGAAAAGTAAAATATAAGTGGTATAAAAAAGTTAAGTGTTTTGTTTAGTTAAAAAATCGAAAATGTGTCATATAGGTTAACAAAGGGTGCTATTGAGGTGTGTTAGCCTCTCTTAAACTGCGACCTAAAAGATGTGATTGTGATGATAAAATGTGTCATGAAAAAAAATTAATAAATATTAATCTTACCTAATCGAACAGCAGCTGGACAGTTGGGATTCGTACGTAGAGCCTTCTTGTAGAAAGCCAGTGCACCTCTGTAATCCTTCTTATTGTAAGCTATACAAGCTTTACCCAGCAGTGATGGAATATTATTTGGGGACTGATTCAACACAAAGTTAAACTGTGCATCGGCTTGATCCATTTTGTCACCTTCGAGCAAGCAGAAATATGCTCGGCCAAGTAAGTGGTTCTACACAAGTAAAATACAATTAGTAATTAAAAATACTTGTACTCATAATTCTCTTACCTGATCATACATGATGATTTTATCAGCGGTGGTGTACAGCAGTGTGGCCTTAGTAAAGAGCTCTCTCTTTCTGTCCTTGTTTTTCTCTCGATTTGCCTCCTGCACATAATATGCAGCAAGCATATCGAGAGCTCGCATCTGGTCTTTTTCATAATCTCTGTAAACGACATTTGCATCGACTCTGGAGACTTCTAGAATCTTAATGAAGTCTTCGATCTTGTTTTGTTTATAATATTCCACCTAAAAATAAATTAAAAAATGGTGATGTGGCCATCATAGTACTTCCTCTATATTTTTCTCGAAAACTATGAGGTTTACGCAAAAAAGCTATATAAATTTCATGTAACTCCAATAGTTTATAAGCAATTGGCAAAAAAAGTCAAAATTTTCAATTTTTAATTTTTTTCTTGAAAGTTTGAATTTTAATGAAAACAGGTTTTAATAAAAGTTGTTTAGCTTTTCATTCCCTTTAACTTTTGTTTAATTGTTTTTACTTTCCCTATATAGTATATACAGGGGGAGTATTGTTTTCGTGATTTTTTTAAAAATTTTTTTTTACGGAAATATCCGTTTTGGGGTCCCCTGAACCCAAAACACTAATTTCTGGAAAAAAATTGTGTCTGTGTATGTCTGTCGGTGGGCGCTGTATCTCAAAAACGAATGATCCGATTGAGATGAAACTTCAAACTTAAGGTTTTATCGTTAAAAACTGGAACTGAAAAGCTTTTGGTAAACATTCATAAAGCAGAAGTGGGTATTTACTCGAGGCATTTTTTGTTTTTTTCCGATAATTTTTTGAAAAATATGAAAAATATTACAAAATTTTTCTAACAAAAGTTAAAGAGAATGAAAATCTGAACATAGTTTTCAAAAAAAAAAAATTGAAAATTTTGATATATTTTTCTAAATATAAAAAAAATTAAAAAAGGTTCAAACAAAAGTTAAAAACATATTTTTTTATAAAATTCTTAACTTATGAGAAAAACAATGAAAATTGAAAATTTTGACATTTTTTGCCAATTGCTATTAAACTATTGGAGCTACATGAAATTTATATAACAAATAATTGTAGATAATTCGAAAGTGAACAGATAACTAAGAATAGCCTTTTTACGTCAACCTCATAGTTTTCGAGAAAAATATAGGGAAAGTACTATGATGGCCACATCACCATTTTTTATATTTAAAAAAGTATCGGTAAAAAACAAAAAAATGCCTCGAGTAAACATCCACTTCCGGTTTATGATTATTTACCAAAAGCTTTTCAGTTCCAGTTTTTAACGATAAAACCTTAAGTTTAAAGTTTCATCCCATTTAGATCATTCGTTTTTGAGATACAGCGCCCACCGACAGACAGATAGACAGACAGACACACACAGATTTTTACTTTCCCTATATACGAAGTATATATAGGGGAAGTATTGTGATCGTGATTTTTTTTTGAAAATTTTTTTTTGCGGAAATATCCGTTTTGAGGTCCCCTGAGTCCATTGCACTAATTTCTGGAAAAAAATTTTTTGTGTCTGTGTGTGTGTCTGTCTGTCCGTCTGTCTGTCTGTCTGTCTGTCTGTCTGTCTGTCTGTCGGTGGGTGCTGTATCTCAAAAACGAATAATCCAATTGAGATGAAACTTTAAACTTAAGGTTTTATCTTTAAAAACTGGAACTGAAAAGGTTTTGGTAAACATTCGTAGACCGGAAGTGGATGTTTACTCGAGACGTTTTTTTGTTTTTTGGTAATATTTTTCTAAATATGATAAATTTTAAAAAACGGTTCAAACAAAAGTTAAAGAGAATAAAAAATTGAACAAGTTTTATTTAAACATATTTTTCATAAAATTTTTAACTTTTGAGAAAAAAAAAATAAAAACTGAAAATTTAGATATTTTTTAACAATTGCTAATTAACTGTTGGAGTTACATGAAATTTATATAACAAATAATTGTAGAGAATTAAAAAATGAATAAATTATTAAGAATAGCCTTTTTGCATAAATCTCATAGTTTTCGAGAAAAATATAGGGAAAGTACTATGATGGCCACATCACCATTTTTTTTCTAGAAATCAGTGCAATGCAATCAGGGGACCTCAAAATGGATATTTCCGCAAAAAAAGGGAAAGTAATAAATTCAAACAAAACCAAAACAATGATATATAAATCTAGTCCTTACTATCTTAAACTACCTTAAATTTAAAACGTACATGTAAAAACACAATAAAAAATAAAAAATCAACGAACAAATATAATTCATACAGACAACAATTAACCAAGTTGAAAATTGACGTAAAAGCGCTACAAGTTGATGGAACACAATAGAGCAATTTCTTCCTTACCCACAACACATTCGAGGTTAATACGACGTAAATGCTTTTAAAACTTAGAAATGTTTGATGCAAAGAGATCAAAATTTGGAAAACCTTGTAATTGCTTAGCTAACCGCATAAATCTAGGGAAGTAGGCGTAAACTGAATCGTAAAAGTTCAATCTGAACAGTTTCATCTGTCTAGTAACAGCTCCATGTGGCTGGAAGCACAAACTAAATTGTGAAATGATAAGGGCAATCAAATCTACTGGTTAAAATTTTATACAGTGTGCACATATCCGTAACACAACTTCTAACATGTAAGGAACTCATACTAAAGGTGCATCTCAAAGCTGCAATATCTTGAGATTGAATCTGATTGACCAGGCCAGATCTAAAAGCGCCTTTCAACCGACTCAAGTTTGTTAATTAATTAATTGGAGTTTCTATTAATAAATTTCTATTAATTAATCTTAATAAAGAGAGATGTATTGAAAACATCTCCCAGATCTTTAATTTTGCTTGATCTAATTAGTTCGATGAGGTTCAACTTGTAATTGTATGTAATTCCTAACTTTACAAAAAGATACAACTTTGCATTTAGATGTGTTGAGATGCAGGTTCGATTTTACACACCATATGCCCACTCTTTCCAAATCTTCTTAAAGTTTATGACAATCGGAAATTGTTTTAACAGGAGTAAACATCTTTAAGTCCTCAGTGTACAAAAGAAACTGGCCATGTTGTACTGCGCCATAGATATTGTTAATGAAGAAATTGAAGACAATTGGACCGATATGAGAGCCTTGGGGCACACCATATGTTACATCAATATCACAAGAAATACAATTATCAATTTTGATGCATTGCGATCTATCCGACAAGTAACTTCTGATCCATTGTATGATACTATCATTGAAATGTAAAGCTTTAAGCAGATCGGTATGGTCCACCCTATCGAACGCCTTTGAAAAGTCTGTATAGATGGTGTCTAATTGACATTGACTCGAAAGGGTATGAAAATGCAAATGTCTGAAACTCCTTCCAGGTTGAAAGCCTTGCTGTTGGTTAATAAAAACCCGCTTTGCTAGCCACTGCAGCTGCTTAGCCAACATACTGTCAAGCATTTTGGAAATGCATTTTGAATGCAAAGAATGAAACTACATTTCCATAATGTGGAAACGTATTGTAATTCAACTGAAAGATTAAACAAGAAGGAAATATGATTGGATAAAGTGAAAAAACAGTTTTTTAAGAACACGTTGGATATGTTATCAGGACCGCAAATCGCAGGATCGCGTTGAACACAAACATTGGTGGAATGGAAAATTAATAACTGACACACTTTCACTATCACATAAAATCAGGTATAGTAGTGCTCCTCTGTTGTTTGGCAATTTGTTGACTTGATTAAGGTTTAGAAATGATGTGACTTTACATCTGGTTATGAGATATGAGAGATGAGTTAATTTTGACTTAATGCCATCGACGTTGTGAAAGTAAATATTAACTTTATTTGTAATTAGTTTTTTGAAGGCTGGTTTTTAAGAGGCACCACTTTGGGAGTGCCTCTTACATCAGTTGTTTACGGATAGTTGTAATAATTTCACAGTATTTATGATTTCCTTAAATGAATCAGCCTGACAGTCTGTGAAATAATCCTAAATAAGGTTAACGACAATAAAACGAACCCAATAATAATAGACAAAATTTTAATTCTGCTTGACATCTGTTTTCAGCAAAACTATTTACAATTTAATAACCAGTTATTCACACAAACTGAAGGTCTGGAAATGACCAACCCCCTAAGCCCCCTAATAGCCGAATTATTTATGGACCACCCCGAAAAAAAAAATCAAGTTTACCACTTTTTAAAAATTGCACGTACTGGTGGAGATATGTCGATGATATCTTAATAACATTTACAGGCACAGATAGACAATTGAACACATTTCTAACTAGTCTAAATCAACAACACAATAATATCAAATTTACAATGGAAACCGAAATAAATAATTCAATTAACTTTTTAGATCTGACTATAACAAACATAGAAAACAAACACGATTTCTCAATATATCATAAACCTACACACACTGACACTACTATTAATAATACATCATTTCATCCAACACAGCATAAATTAGCAGCATATCGATCCATGATACATCGACTCTTATCAATATCAATGTCCACGCAAAATTATAAAAAAGAATTAAATATAATCTATCACATTGCAATTAAAAACGGTTACAACAAAACAATTATTAATAAAATAATACAAGAAAAATAAAATAATTAATAATTTAATATTTCCTTGTAAAGCAGAATTAAAAACAAACTTTTCATCCATAACATTTAATGGTCCATTAAGTAACAAAATTGCAAAAAACCTTAAAAAATTAAATATATCATTATTAAACATATCATTCAAAACGAAAAATAGCCTATCAAAAATAAAAAACAATAAAGATACAGCAGTTAAAAATAAACACAGTGGAGTGTATTTGCTAAGATGTATGAACTGCCCTAAAGTTTACGTAGGTCAAACCGGACGAGCATTTGAAGAGAGGATAGGAGAACATCACAAATGTTTCATCAATCAAAAAGAGACATCAACATATGCGAATCACCTGATAGAGCATAATCATACATTCAACCCCGAATTCGATGTCCTCCATACAGAAAGAAAAGGACAAAAACTAAATATATTGGAAAATCTAGAAATAAATAGATATTTCCACACCGGCCATCTGCTCAACGACCAAGTAGAATTGTCCAACTCCCCTCTCTTAAAAATTTTCACTCCCCCACTTATAACAACATAGTATGTAAGAGATAATTTGTATTTTATTTGTATATTTTCTTCACCTGAAGAAGCCACAGTGTGGTGAAACATATGTAGTGTTTACAATAAAACCAATTTGAAAATCTAACAGTTTTGTTATCTAAATAGTGAATATGGATTTTCAACACTTAAGTGCCTCAACAATCAATCAACTGACTATGACATGTTGGGCTGGGAGACCTTTGTAGATCACAACCATGTCTAATGAGACGGGAGAGATGAAATGATTTATTGCTTTGCAGCACGTATTAGGATTAGATATAGTTGAACCAAATATATAAGGCGTTTATGACCTTTTACAGTATTTAACTTTCACTAATTTTTATGAAGGACCGACCGCAAAGTCTTATCCCCAGCTCCCAATAGGTGGTCCGCAACGGATCCTCCTAACGCTGTTCCAGGCCCGGTTTTGGAATTTTTTTCATTAAGGGACCGTTGTAACTTTAAATTCGCGTTCCTGCGCATTGAAAATATTTTCATTTTCATAATCTCTAGTAACTGCTTCTTTGTAAAGGATTTTTCAAAAAAGAGATCATTTGCATACAGAAATAAGGCTTTGCAACGCTCATATCTGTATAAAGAAAATTATACAATGTCATCCTGACCAGCACGAGAATATTTATTGGTTCGGTTTTACGATATGATGGCCCTAAACTCATTAACACGTTCACCGCCACATGTACCGCCGGCGGTCATATAGTCGTCGTTTCTTCCATGCCGGGGAAATAATTTGTAGTTATTCCTTATATTAGCTATGACCGCCGGCGGTCACGCGGGATTCAAAACAGCACTTATGTGAAATATTCGCTTGGCGGCGAACGTGTTAAGGCAGTCAAACGGTGAAAGGCCATAAACGCCTTATATTTTTGGGAGAACTATACTGGTTATTTACATCCACCACAAAATAATATTTGTGGTCTATTATTAAAATTGTTTGGCATAATGAGCTGTCCGAAATCGTCACAGTCAACAAGGGGTGTTAAAATTAAAATAGACTGTGATGATTTCGAATGAACAATTGAGGAGATTACAGTAATTGACTAAGTTCACAGGCGATTTATCGTAAATGATAAGGATTAAGGAAAAGAAACATAGGGGCACTCTTCACACAACAAATCAGACCAAGGGGTTCATACATAAAAGAGACAAAGGGCAGGAATGGATATATTACGAATAAAATAAATATAATGAATGAATGAAAGTGTATTCAACCGAAGAATATTATTATTTGCTATTTCTTTTTGAAGGTAATTCGCTCGAGACGGCCTTGCGTCTACAAAAAGATTGAATAAAATTCATAAATCGGGAATGCTGATAATTGCAGCAAAAGCCCTTTTTACATACTTTTCGTGGTTGGTATTAAGTTGAAAGTTAATCTATTTGTGACTTACGCCATGATAAGTACACCTGCCAATTGCGAAAAAATTCGGTTGTGTATTTTAATTGTTATGGGCTTCAAAACCGGAGCACTGTTATTCACATGCATACACATTCGACATCTGACTTTAGCTTATATTATACTTTACTTGCGTAACATATGTTTTATGATAATAGATAAATAATACTAATGTAGCTGTTATACCTTTTACACAATATATAATCATTGGAAATCTATAGGGTAATTCTTATTAGAAAAGCTGTTATTAACATTGAGAGACTTTTACTTACGGCCAAGTTCACCCAAATATTCAACTGAGCGTGTTCCTGCCGCAGAATGCCCAAAACTTCCTCTCCTTCTGGTAGCTGGTCCAGATAGAGCTCAATAACCTAGAACGATGAGGTTATGTTTACATCACATTTAAAACTTCACGCTGCCCTTATTTACCTCGTCCGTATCCCGGAGAGGGATCTCTATTGAGGTCGACATTCTAATTTATTTATTTCCCTTCGCAACTCACATAATTACACAATTAATAAAAAGAAACTAAAAACAGCGTACACTACTATATGCCACCATACACGCCTCAGTGATACCAACCTGTAAATAAAATTATAAACCATTATTATTATTAAAACCAAAAATGAAACAAAATAAACCTTTTAAATATAACTATTTTGTAAGATTTAATTATTTGAGTTATTATATTTAAATTATTTATTTATTAATTTACGGATGATTAATAAAAACAAACTCCATGAATTTTTAGATTGGTATGTATGAAGCAAACAGGCAGGCGCTGAAAACAAATATAATGCGTTTGCTAAAAAGTTGAATTTTAATTTTTCTAAAAGTTTAAGTAAGCGATTTGTCTTAAAACAGAAATGATTATTTAAACTACATTATTGTATATAAAAATTGATATTTTGATGTTTTAATCGTTTTTGTGTTATTACACCTTTTTTTCAATGAAGAAGACTGACTCTGGTGACTCGAGCTCAAGCGATCGCGAGTAGCCACTTCTTTTCATTCAGAAAGGAAGGATTGGAAAATGTTCACCGGTGCTCTGTCCTTATAAATAGTTTTGAAAACAACAAAACTATTGAAAAGAATCATGTTGAGAAAATTAAAATTATACACCTTATAAAAAACGAAAAGCGCGCACATATTCGCTCCGGTGATAGTGGCCAGACAAAATGAGCGCATATATGAGCTTCTCAGCCCAATCTTGATTTAATTAGTCGTGTACATTATTAATCAATGTACTTAAACATTACACTAAAATGTTTTCATGAACTGATTGACAAGGCACTTATTGAAAATCCATATTATATCTAATTAATAAAACGGGGTTGATTTTCAATTTTTTTATTTAACTCACTACAATTGTTTCGCCACACTATGACTTCTTCAGATAAGATGGATATTCAAGAACATATTATTCACCAGAAGAAGCCACAGTGTGGTGAGACAATTGTAGTGACTTAAATAAAACATTTGATAAATCAACCAATTATTATTAATTACACAAAATGTTTTCATATCAGAATCTACATCGTACCCAAATACGATAGTTAATTTACAATATTGATTTCTTCTAGTCTTATCACTCTAATTGTTCCATTGTAGCCGAACGTTTGTGAAAAGAGCCATTTTTATGAGGAGTATTTGTGTTAATCAATTAATTTTTTATTACATAGCCTTATTGTAACCTCTTTAGGTGTGTAAGATTTTTAAATTGTTAATTTTTTTATCTGTTTGAACACTAATCATTTAGGTAATTTAGCCATTTTACTCGTTTTATGGATGTGAAGAAGAAACGGTCTAGACGTGCGTGTTCAGTGGTATTTTATTAACTTATCGATTGCGAAAATTAGCGTTTCAATCGGATGACGAGGATGCGATGAGGAAGAGAAGCGAGGTTTCAAATTAACATACAATTTGCGTCGCGAGGAAACCCAAACTTGACGCTAATAAGATTAATGTTCTTTAATGGGGCGCGCGCGCCTGCTCACAGCGTCGAAATTATAAACAACGGGGACCGAAAGTGAACCTAAAACCAATTGGATTATAACTTTGTTATTTTATTCAGGCCGATATTTCAAGGGCTGTCGTCCCAATTTCGAACTTCTTATTGAGTAATTAGACCCTCTTTGCTTACCGAATTATGTAATAAGAGGGATGTTGAGGAAACGGTTTCGATTAGGCTAATAGCTCACTCTTTTGTGTAAGAAGGATTAGTGGTTGAGCGATAATTACATTAATATTGTTATTCACCGTTAGCCTATTTAAATTATTTGCTTAAATATTTATATAAAAACCAAACATTATATAGGGAGTAAATAATAGTTATTTAAGGTACAAGTGTAAAAAGTGATGCTTTAAAAAAACTCGCTCGTTCCTCGCTCGTATTTTTAAACGCCAGTTCGTGCAATAAAGAAACTTTTTACACGTGTGCCTTACAAAATTTTATCTTCGATCGTAAAGGATTTCAAAGAAATGACATTAAAATATTACTCATAAGAATATATATGAGTAATATTTTAATGTCATTTCAATAATTCAATTAATGAAAACATATTTTACCCGCAGTGCACTAATGAAAGCGTTACTTAGCAACCAGTAAACAAGTTGCACAAATGTCGGCCGCCATTATTATTTATGGAAAAAATGTTTGCTTTATTGTAATCGCTTCGACTTGCACTAAATGAAACCTTCGGAGTTCCTAAATCTGCCATTTCGTTTGTATTATATATTTTATTTATAGTTTATTAGTTATTTGTATCAATTAATAAAAAAATAAGTTTTTCGTCGAAAATTTGTGCTATTCATTCATCTGTCAAATTTGACATTTCTGTGCAATAAAAACAGTTTGACATTACCGTGCAATAAAAACGTAAAAAAGCACTAGTGCTTTAAAAAGCCACTTTTACAATGAAAAATGATGCAAAAAGCGTCTACTTTCTGTACGATCGTAGATAATAGTTATTTAAGGTACAAGTGTAAAAAGTGATGCTTTATTACACGAACTGGCGTTTAAAAACACGAGCGAGGAACGAGCGAGTTTTTTTAAAGCCAGGAGTGCAATAAAGAAACGTTTTACACGTGTGCCTTACAAAATTTTATCTTCGATCGTAAAGGATTTCAAAGAATATATTCATATGAGTTATATTTTAATGTCATTTCAATAATTCTATTAATGAAAACATATTTTACCCGCAGTGCACTAATGAAAGCGTTACTTAGCAACCAGTAAACAAGATGCACAAATGTCGCCCGCCATTATTATTTATGGAAAAAATGTTCTTAAATCTGCCATTTGGTTTGTATTATATATTTTATTTATAGTTTATTAGTTATTTGTATCAATCAATAAAAAATTAAGTTTTTCGTCGAAATATATTCATCTGTCAAATTTGACATTTCTGTGCAATAAAAACAGTTTGACATTACCGTGCAATAAAAACGTAAAAAAGCACTAGTGCTTTAAAAATCCACTTTTACAATGAAAAATGATGCAAAAAGAGTCTACTTTCTGTACGATCGTAGATAAAAGTATTTTCGACGTTGTTATTTACTCTTTAAAATGCCACAAAGTAACGGTCGCCAATATCATTTTTATCAAATCTTAAATATTATTTTTTCTATTACCCTTTATAAAAAGACATTTTTCGTTACCGAATACTCCAGCGAAAATTTGCGTTCCGTCACTAGTAAAAGAAAATCCCATAACGTTATTACAAATTTTCACCTCCGTCTAGATGCCTGCTGTCATTATATCGTGTCATTATTAAACGTCAGTTTGTGAGTTTGTGTTGTTCGCAACTTCATCATATCATGATTTCTGACTCAAAAAGTGATTTAGATCTTCCCAATACTCCACCAGAAATACTAAATCAAGCTGAGAAAACCTATGCGGATTAATTATCAGAAAAATCGAAAAAGAGGTATGAAGAGATCTATGCAAAATTCATGGAATGGAAGACATATAATCGCGTAAATTCATATCCTGAAACTGTGCTGTTTGCATATTTTACAAAATTGTCGGAAAATTTGATATTTAAATCATAAGTAATTTAAATATGATCTGTAGTTTTGTAATTTTAAATTCAAAATAAAGAATTTGTTTATATAAGTTTGTTAGTACAATAGGTAAGGTAGTAGAAAAAGTATAGTGTTTAACTTCGTCACTCGTTGAACAATATACTATTTTCTACACCCATAGTAGTAAATAGACAAGAACGCAATCGTTTTTACTTTCCCTATATAGTATATATAGGGAGAGTACTGTTTTCGTAATTTTTTTTTTTGAAAATTTAATAATAAAGCCAAGTTAAATGTAAAAAGGTGACAATAAAACATCCTGTGGGTTCACAAGTAGTTCCGAGAATACGTTTTGTTGTACTGCCACACCTTTCTCACAAAATAATGATCAACCGCACGGCTGTCCCATAGAAACAAAAACAGCAAAATTTCGTGATTCCAGATTGTATCTCAACCAATAGACCAATAACCTGTAAAGAATATGTAAATCAATTAATACATATTTCGAAATTAAGTACAATTAATTTATTTGTCAACCTTTAGATCGCCACAAATTTTCCGTTGATGGTCATTGCATTTGATCTTGGCCAAAATTGTACGCATTTTGTCGTAGCCCTTTTTAGTTTGTACTGTGAGAAATCGGAATGGATGGTTTTTTATTTCCAATGTGGAGTAGAGTCGCCTTCAAACTGTACTTCAGAACCATCTATGAACAAACATTTTGATCATATCGTGATAAATTGAAATCACGGATCAAATCACTCAGTTCATTTTGCGATATTAAATGCTTTTCTTTCATGATGAAATCGCTTTCATTGCTCGCTAGTGATGAAGACAAAGTTCTTAGGGCATTTTTTGCACTTATTTATTTATTCCTGGACAAATTGGCAATGGATCACTGTCTGTACGCGGAACTGGCTTTGACACTGATGATATGTCAGGATATTTATACTTTGCTAGTTTTTTGCATTTATACCGACCAAACTACTTGAAGATCTGAGTTCAGGGCATCAAATAACATTAAGAATCGTTCTCATCTGCTCGGATCCAAAGGTTGACCCAAATTTATAAACTTGTAGTAGTGTTTGGCTATAGACTACGTGGTCCTTCCGCCGTGGGATTTGTGTATTTGTGTATGTGTAAATGAGCTTGTTACTTTAAAGGATCGCCCCCGTCACTTTAAAGCACCATTAATTGTATCCTAATGGTGAATGGTACCGTTCACCTAACCAACTACTGACCCGAACCTTGTGTTATTATTAATAATTCATTTATTCATTGTAGTGAATGAGTGAAAGTGACTAAAAAAAAAAATCCAAAGTTACTAAGTTCTTTACGGTAAATTCATAAATTGGCGTTTAAAAATAGTGATCAGCGCAATTTAGTCGCTAAATAATGCCAAAATGGCAATTAGAAGTCTGCAAGAATGATCATCTGAAGAACTGATAACGCAGCATTGGGCTGGAGTGTAAGAACATTCAGCCGAGTGAACTCCCCCAGGATCTCTTACGTCAAAATTATAAGTACATATTGCATAGTATTTCAAATTAAAATCGTTTTTGAAAAGACAATCCGATGGATTCTAAAGTAAAAAATCCAAGATATTAACGACTGCTCAAGTTAATAATTTTATAGAAGACGCTCCCGAATTTTCTTCTCACAAAAGTAAGTGATATTTTTTTTTTTAATATCTCCGTCTATCAATATTATTATTTATTACAGACGGTTCTAATTATCGTAATAAGTGGAGCCTGTCGCAAGCAGGAATTAAAGAATTTGCAAATGAAAGATATTGAAGATTTGGGTAACAATTTTTTTATAAATATTGCCACAAGTAAGACAAAAATTGAGTGATCATTGGTTATATCTGGAGACTTCTATAATGTCTGCAAAAGATACGTAGACATTCGTCTTAAACTTAAAAAGACAAACAGTAAACAATGTTTCACTACCAAAAAGGGAGATGTACAAAGCAAGTTGTGGGAATTAATAAAATTGGCAATATCCCGAAATAACTTGCACAGTATTTGAACTTTACTAAAAAATAATGTGTTGGATTATTTAATTGTAATTTTAAAAAGTATAGACTAAAAGAGATATTTTTTCTGATTACGAAAAAAGTGGACTTTTCTGCACCTCGTAGTTACAGATATAAAATGGATGGTCGTAGAAAAAGTAAGACACACAACTCAAGTTGTAAGTCACTTACGTACTCGTGCGCAACTTCTTCCATTATATATATTATATTCCGTAATATATGACTTACAACTCTCGTTATCTAATATACTATAATGTTTAAATAAGTAATGAACACTTTTAAGGTTTTTTAATTATTTAATTCGTCAGTAAAAAAGAGCTGAGGGATGTGTCGTCAATTTTTTTCAATTGAGAGTCTATAATAACAACCAAGCAAGCATCCAAGTAGGTATTCCGCAAGGCTCTACATACATCTTACATATACAATTACATTTAAAGTGCAACACTTTGTGAGTATATTTTTCTAAATTCGTTGAAAGTATTACATTATTATTTGATGTACGTCATATTAGTGTTGATGTATCGGTAAAATTATGATAACAAAATCCCAACTAGTCTAATATATATGTATATACACTATATACACATATACATGTACACGGGGCGATTTTGCGAGGTAGTTTGAATGGAGGGTGAGGGCGTACAGTGGCTGGCTCGGCGGGAACGCTGGAGGGGGCGCGCGCGGTATAGTGGAAGAGGGAAGAGGGTGAGCGTCCCCTAACAAAACCGGCGTCGCGATGCAGTTCGCGCCGACCACGCGGTCTCTTAACTTGTGCGCTCCTCCTGTCGTGCGTGCTGTCGGATGACATTATCGCCAAAACAACGCCGACCTATCTATCCGCTCGGAAAATCGTGGGGAGGAAAAAAAAACCTGCGAAAGAAAACCCGTCCCACGTAATTGAATGCCGAGGGACAAGTGTTTGTTGTGTGGTGAAATTTGGTTTATCTTTTATTTGGTTTAATACTAATGTTCGCTACTAGAATTTTAAAAAGGGATTTCTCTTATGTGAGTACCAACAAAATTTTATTACAAAACACGAGCGCTGAATAATGGAATTGTTCTCAACATTTACGTTTGTGTTTTTATTATTATTCTTCATGTTCCAGTATGTTATTGTATAATTAAGTTTTACTGTACACATACAGAAAATGGTATTATTATTAAATAATTAAATTGTTATAAATACATATAAAGGAAAAATATGCATACAGGTTCAATTTATGAACTGAAATATTATTAATTAGTTTAAAATTTTAAAAAAATTCAGAATATTAAGGAAAATACATGTGAATTTAATTGAAATTTATGGATTTTATAATTGATATTGATAATAAATTCATTCCTTTATATCAGATATATTTATATAATGCAAATGCAAAGTAAGTAATTAAGGGTTTTTAGTAGCTTTATTAAATAATCAAGATTGTTTTCAATTGAATCAAATAATTTTTTTACATTATCAAATGGCCATTTTTTATAATTATTTTCATTAAAGAAATAAAATTATCTATATTAATAATGTATTCATAATATTTTCTTTCTTTTTCTGTATTGTTAAAATAATTTTGTGCATAAGAAATATAGAATTTTTTTTTTAAACACAAAACCTATTTCAAATAATTTACATTACAAATGGTTTTATTTTGTCCGGACTATCGACTTTAATCTTGTCAATAATTTTATATGATTTTTTGAAATATTGACTATAGTGATATATAATACATAACGTGTTCTTCGTTGATATCACATTTAATTTTAATTTTTAAAGTTATCATTTAATTGAATGAAATAGTAATTTCGACAAGTGAAAACAGCATCAAAACATTTTAATAAATACACTGTTTTATCTACAAGATTATACAATAACCTAAATTAAAAAACTACTAATATTGGCATTAATTTCGTAGTACAATTTCAATTATTAAAATAAAGAACACAATTAAATGATTAGCTCTTTTTTATTGGTATTTTGTTATTTTTTACAAGCCACTAGAATAAGTTTAAAAAATAGATTGATTTTTCTTTTTTTAGAACTTTATTACAACGTTGACATTAAACTCTATGACATTTTAGTGACATTTGACTCCGTGTATAAAATAAGTAGATATAACTTCTTATAATTTTTTATTTTATAATTTATATGATTTAATTTAGTTGACATTATTTTACCACATATATAGCATAATTTTATCAAGTTAAAGCCTTCTTAAGCAATAAGCACTAGGTTTTAAAAGTTAGTATTGTATTGTTGGAATCATATGTAAGAATTAATTACTTCAATAAATTTGAATGTATTTATATATTTGTAAAATAAATTTGAATGATTTTGGCATACAAAATGAATTTACAATGATTTTATTATAATAATGAAAATTACAACATTTAATTATTAAATATTGCTTATATATGTTTTTAAGAGTTGATGTAAATTAAATTGAGAAACACAAGAAACATTTATTAGCCTGTTACATCACACTAAAGCAAAACTCATTATTTTTCTTTTCAACATCTAGTTATAAGAGTTATTTCTGGCTCAGGTACTTGCAAGAGTAAAAGTTATGTTTTATGGTTTCCGTTCTACATTTCATGCATATTTACGATTCCCCAATACTCGCCTACTTCTTTCTAATTTCGTAAATATTTTTTCTATTGTAAACACTGATAATTGAGGGTTACATTCAAACAATTTGCCAATTTGTGATTGAAATGTACGCCCAGATATAAATTATTAACAAAAAAACATTTAACTTTACCTAAAAACACACTGTAAAAATGTAACCATAAAAGATAATTATATATTAGTAATTTAATTTAGTCCTTCAAATTAAAATACTTCAATTATTAAGCATTTATATAGGAGAAATAGTAAATTACCTGCTTGTTGTCATATCACTGACATTATCGTTTTCTTGTATTATTATTTCTATTCTTTAAAAAAAATTTCTTGTAATTTATCATCTCTTTCATAACTCGTTTTAATTCCTCCATATCTATTGTGCTTTTGAAACTCTGAATATCTAAAATATAAAATAAGCCGTTTGGTTTTCTATTTACCTTAAAAGAAATAATACATCATTTATTCCAAATGCAATGCATAATCTACATGTCCGATTATTAACGGATGGCGGTAATCCGTAACGTGAGATTACGTTTGGCTATAAAGTTTCGTTTCGCCGCAGAACGCCTCTGACACAAATAAATAAATACCAAAAAAAAAACCTCGAAACTCATCGTTTCGAGTTTCCCGTGAATACAACATAATTACGGAGAGGAAATTTAATATACAAACGCGCCCCCGCCCCCTTCGAAGTTGGACGCCACCTTTGAAACTTTAACGTAGTTTAATAGTTTATAAACAAATCCTAATTTACACGCGACGCCCAATTATTACGTCCCTCATCGGAGCATTCGCGTAATCGGTGATATAGCTTTTAAGATCTTAATTATACACAATTAACAATTTAAATTGTAAAAAAAATATGAATTTAGGGACTTAGGTGTTATCATTTTGGGGCATTAATTTATACGTAATAATGTTAAATTTGATTCGACAAAAATTTAACAGATAATTAAGGTTTAATAAAGAAAACTGCACCTTTATTACCTCTTAAAAGCTATTAAGAGTCTTATAACTCTCATAATCACGTCTTAATAATTACAATGAAGTTACTTAACATACTTTTTTTATTACACTTGTTATTTTAATGTAACATCAACGATATGACCGAATTAAATTAAGTTCATCCACTCGAACAATCTGTCCACAATGACAAACGCAACGAATGTCTAAAAAATAATGTTCGGCTTTGATCTACTCCCCCCCGCCCCCGCGCACGTCAATTGGCAATTACATATCATTCGGAGATATCGATTCGAAAATATTCCGATAGGAGCAAATATTTTTTATGCTACGGTAAAAGAAAACAAAGGTTTCGGTACACAATCTGACCTAAATCAAATACCGTTTCTTTCTATTTCGTTATCGAATCGAAGCGGAGGATGTACATTTGAATAAACACGTATAATAGTTACACACGAGGAAAATGAAACAAATAAGAGAAAATTTAAATTTACTGTTCTATTTATTTTTATACGTTAAAAGGAAAATATTATGATCAAGTAATTTACTATTATAAGTTAGATATCCTTTTCTTCACAGTGAAAAATGGATATCTAACTTATTAAGTCTCTTCATGTAACTCGAAAATACGAAAAAGGAAATTCACTGTTTGTGGAAATAATTGGAATGATTATTTTAAACCAAACATATTTTATATTTTTATATAATTGTTCTTTTTCAGTTAAAGTAGTTATATATATCTATATATTTTTTTAGAAATCGGTAATTAATTTTTGATTGATGTATAAATACACAACCAAAGTTATATATTACATATTGAAATGAAATAATTAGTATGATAATGATGATCTTGTTAAGCATATCACGTGGTTTTTAAATAATAGATCGTCTTAAATTGGACCGAACAACAATGGGGAACTTCTCGTCTCCGCATCATCCATCCCCCTGCCCCGCCTTTAGCCCGGTATTATAACCGGGGGATCATTAAATGGAAAAAGTTGCCAGAGCAATAAATATGTGCGCGTCTGCTCACGCAAATCTTTCCCCACTTCGCGGAAACTTCGGTAGGGAACTTCACTAATTCCGCCCGAATCTTATTTTCTATGCAATTCCACTCCATCAAAACGAAAATTACATCTCTCTCCACCGGGCGAACGCCGCTTAAGCGTGCTTTATTCTAAACGAATTAAAAACGACTCGGGCACAAAGGAACTGTTGTTGGAAAAGTGTTATTAAAGAATCTCCTCCAGCTCTCCTCGGTGCTCTTATTAAAATCTCTTAACAGACCCTATATCCCCCCTGGTAATTGGAATTAAGAAAACCTTTTAATTTCCTCTTTCTATCCATTTACATTATGCATTGATTAAGCGCAGTTTACTGAATTATTTCTATTAATTATGTTTTTTAATTACTTATTATATTTTATTTTTGATAATTACCTCATGCAAAGGTAGATTATCAAAATTTTCCTGTGCTCAATAATTTTGCTAATTTTTAAGTTATATTATAATTTTCTATTGTCGTTGTTTATGAACAATGAGCTTAACGAATATAATCACTACAATTACACAACTACCGTTTAACGGTGTTAAGTCCGAAAAATATACATCATGTAAACGTTCATATGAAAAGCATAGGTTGTAGGGCAATTTATACGAGCATGCAATGAAAGCAAAAAGGGGATAACGTGCTTTTAAACGCACAACAAAGGCAATTACATCTGGCAACAATTACGAATTAAAACAAAGAAATTTTCGTCCGCGCGAGGCAAAATTTTTAAAGTGCACGTAACAACTGAATGCGCACAAACGCGGCGAATTAACGGAAATAAACACTCGCTTAAATAAATTATTAAGGAAATCAACACAAGTACAAGGTGGATTTATTCATTCACTAATAATACGTTCCGTATTTACTTTATAAATGTTGCAAATGTTTACGCACCGGTTGTTTTTTTTTATTATTGTGAACAAAAATGTGTTTTAGGATCATTACTTCACGCACCACGGTTTGTCTATTTTTACCCGGATGTACCATATATGTATTTTTATTAAAAAAATCCAATTATATGGTTCACATTTATATGAAATATTTTCCTGTTGAAAGTCCAGTTCCAAACTCCGCTTATTCGTATGATAAAAAAAATATTGTAAAATTTTTGTTTACAACTAACCTATCTGAAGGTTTGTTTAGGTCTCATAAATTGCGAATTGTTTTTATTTTATTTCGTTCACTTACCTTCCACACATTTTTGATTTAAGCGTTGATTGAAATATTTCGATCAACGATTTAAGAAAACTGCACGACTTTTATTTAAACAGAACTTATATTTAAATTAAGTCTTAATTGGAGTTTTCTTATTAGTAGTAGTGTTTTGCTATAGACCACGTGGTCCTTCCGCCGTGTGATTTGTGTGTAAATGAGCTTGTTACTTTTAAAGGATCGCCCCGTCACTCTAAAGCACCATTAATTGTATTCCATTGGTGAATGGCACCGGTCACCCATCCAACGACTGACCCGAACCAACGTTGCTGCACGTCAGCTAGGGGCTGTAACCGAATGCGCCACCACCGGCTTGTGAGTTTTCTTATTATGTTAAATTATAATAAAACTAATCTTTTTATTTCGCATATTAAATTAATGATAATGCGGAGTACTGGTGATTATAGTAGCCACCGGATGAGTGCTAACATGAGCAATTATATTTCAGGTTGAACCTCTTACATATTTTTATTTTTACGCAGAATACCCTACTTTAATTACGCCGATTAAATTAATGATGTAATAACATTTTTCATAATTATTAAATACTACAGAGTTAAATTTTATAATTCCATCTATTTTTCCATTTTTCGGATTTCAATGTCTCTCCGGAGAGGGTGTTGTTAGTTAATTCCACTTTCAGTATGGTCACGCGATTTATACATTTCGCGAATTGAAAGCGGACGGGAAAACGTTTTGAGCTGAAGCTGAACGTTCGTTCGTTAGTTGTTTTATGAATTATACATGAAATCGATACGTCGGTTTATTATTGTTTCTGTTGATGGGGGAAACATGTATGTGGTTTTCAATTTGTCATATGTATTAAACCACGTTATTTGAGTTTTTAGTCCAATTAATAGATCGCACTGAATTAGGATAATAATAAATTATTTTTTTTGCTACAATACAATATATCAGTAATCAACATGACACAACTGTATTGTTGAATAAAAATGTGTTTTAAATAAAACGGAATGTTTTTAGTTAACGTTAAAAACATGATTGATTACTAACTGGAATGCATTTTACATGCAGGTAAATAATAGAAAAGTGAAATTTGTGTTTTGAATACAAATTTGAATTGAAACTTTTTTTATAGTTTATTATTTATTGTAGTAGGATTATACTATGTACTTATTAATTTTCATAAAATTCGTGGTCGACATTTGTGCTAAACAAAAAATATCTCCATAGTTCAGTTGTTCAAAAAATAAAAAAATAAACTAATAAATCAGATATAATTATATAGTAATAACTTCACACAACTCACATAAAACCGTAAATAATAAATCAGACATTATAAAAATTATGAAATAAAAATGATGGTAGCGACCGTTACTATATGGTAATTCATTTTAAAATGGGTAAATGAAAATACGTTTTAAGTTTTTATACCACTATTTATTGTATAATATACTCAAACAAAGTTTACAATATATTATCAATTTTGACACAACTATAGTTTCGACCTTTGCAGGTCATTATTCAACACTTAATAATGACCTGCTAAAGTCGAAACTATAGTTTTGCCAAAATTGATAATATATTGTAAACTTTATTTGTGTATATTATACAATAAAAAGTGGTATAAAAACTTAAAAATTAGTTTCATTTACCCTTTTTAAACATTTTCAAATTTTTAAATATTCATATTTTGAAATATGAAATTCAAAAATTTCTGAGACCCAATTCAAGTTT
The DNA here is from genome assembly GCA_963969525.1 of Ontholestes murinus. Classification (NCBI taxonomy): domain Eukaryota; kingdom Metazoa; phylum Arthropoda; class Insecta; order Coleoptera; family Staphylinidae; genus Ontholestes; species Ontholestes murinus. The sequence goes on from OZ018396.1 coordinate 35,323,809, forward strand.
AAATTCTCTACTATCACACTACATCAATTTATTATTTGAACGACAAATGATATATCACATGTGATAGATGACAAATGATAGATGACAGATGAAAAATGACAAAAAAGAATGACAATTAACTGATTACAGATGACAGATGACATATAATAGGTGACAATGACAAATGGCAAATGACAGATGACTCATTACTTGTCAAAACCTCAAAAAAAATATTTTTTTAATTCAATACAAATAGTTCTAGACAACATATAATTTTTTTTAACTTTATTTGAGAGAGGTCAAATCAAGGTTAGAAACATATATGTATGATGCGATTGATGGGATTACAGATAACTAAGTACTCCTCCATGTATTACAATTCCAAACAGTTTCATGAAAGAAGCTAAAGATATTCAATAACATTAAAAAAGAACATTAGATCTCAGGTAAATTCAATTGTTAATAGTTTAACAATCGTTTTACACCGAGGGCTTTTACTGCCGCATGTAGGAAGGACGTTATGCAAAACAGCGTCCTCATCGTTTTATTCTCGTCCTCCCGCTCCCCTCTTCGTCGTTCCTGAAACTTTTAAATGAACATTTGTAAAAGTTCTCGGCGAAAGCTCCTCAATTTTGCATGAAATCGTTCATACGGCCAAAAAAAATCACTCAGAAATGAAAAACCGGCGGGCTTCCATTAAACCGGTGGGAAATAATTCAATCGGTTGTATTATTAAAAAGTTGCCAACGTGAAATTCACACGCGATTGGGAAACTATTTCACAATTTCTTGGAAACAATTTAGTTTAAAAAAAAATACTAACAAGGTTTTAAATGTTTGTAGAAAAAATCAAGTGTCAAGAGTCTGATAATTAGAAAAAACACTAAAATATTTTCGTAAAATCTACAACAAATGAGTCATATTAAGACTACAAGAACAAATCACCTTTGAAACAACTAGTTCTCTAGCTAATACTTCGACAGACATTGAATGATACAAAAGTAATTTGCGTGTTACAAAATAGCAAGGCTAACAAAGCAACACTAGTTTGAACGTATTTCTTTCTGTAAAATGAACTAAAAATGATTGATTATAAAGGGTATTGAACAACCTTTCAGTTTTAATACAGCAAATTAAGTAGGATTTTAAATCCCATTTTCACTATACCATACATATATTAAAAAAGATAAAAATTATTTAATTAATTAATAAATAATTATTTGAAATTAATCCTTTCCCCTCGGTTTATCTCGTCCCAGTAGGCGATTTTTTTCTCGTTTCGTTTTTGTTTTATTATTTCATCAGCTGGATCCATTTTTTTGTTCCTGTTCGTAACCCATTTTTTTTGAAAACTTTATTTTGAATAATTACATTTTCACATTTCAACATCCGCTTTCCATTACAGCCACACATACCCGCACTCGCACACCCACTTTGTTTTTCGAGGGAAACTTGGGTGTTGATTAATTATGCCGGTCGTCATGGCGACCGACTCGCGTGTGTATATTAAGTAATTTACTTTTTTCGACCGCTCCTAGAATTCCCTGAAACTGGGGTGGATTTTGTGTCAATTACATATATAAAGGGCCGTTTTATATCGTCCCGCAAAGAGGATCCCGGCAAAAACGTAAACACAGAGGCGTATGTGCGTGTTTGTGTGCTTTTGGTCGCAATGAAAATAATGGAAAATGCCTCCGACTCGCCGCCTCCTGGAATAATTACAACGGTGAATGGCCCTCGGCGACATATGTTTTTCGTTTTGTTTTCTTCCAGTAGCCTGAGGATTTGTTGGTTCAGTGTAGGATTAACGACAAATAATTAAGGATAATTGATTTAAAAAAAATAATAATAACAATGTTTATATAATGCTAATCAATAAAGATAAAAAAACAGGTGGTGCCTGAAATTTGACAGATGACAAGTATATATATATATACTTGTCATCTTTTACATATATAAAATGACAGGTGACAGTTCATAGTTGACATAAGTTACAGATGATAGATGGCACTTAGTGTGTACAAAAAGTATATTTATTAATCTACATTACTCAATAGAGGTTACTTTGACAGGTGAATATCTTACGTGCTTAAGGTAAGAGGCTTATTTTAATAAAAAATATCTTCCTAGTACATTACCCTTGTACTTCCGTTTAAAATATATTCTTAATTGTTTGATTGCGGAGGCGTTCACTTTGTGGTACATCTTGAATATGAGGAAAGAGACTCGATAACTTTTACTACTTGTATTTAAATTATTTAGTGTACACTCTAAGTTTGATAACAAAAAGGTGTTTTATTAAATTTTCTATATACATAAAACTTTATACATTTTATACCTATATTATACTATAACATCACTTATAAGTGGATAAGAGTAGATTGGCCGATATTCAATGATATCCGCAACACCATTGAAATTGCGTTTGCGTTTCGCTGAAGAGCGCAGCATAGACGAGGTTGAAATTACTTGGACGAGATAACATTATCATAAATTTCCACTACACTTTGAATCTTGCCGCACACTCGAGGAATTCCGACATTACGGCAAACATGTAAATGTATACAACGCGATATTTTATTCCGGTTTTGATTCGCCCCATTCTGCATGAAGCACAAGCGAAAACTTCGGTGGGCGTTATTAATGTAAACGCGTGAACAATTGTGAAATGCATGTGCAATAATTGCTTATAGCTAACAGTAACGTTTTATCAAATTATTACTTTCCTGTCAACAGCAGCTATGGACTGGTTTCTATTTATTCTCTATCATCAGATCAGCGTAGCGCAGTTGTTACATAATTGTGGCCAAATAGTATATGATAAATGGCAGGTAACATATGATATATGATAGATATGATATTACAGATGATAGATGATTAACTTGTGGACATTGACCAAAACAGATATTTCACTTTATTCAAACGTATCACAAAATAAAAGATTATACAAGTGGTATAGAAAAAATTACAAATAATACATAATAGACATTACGTAACAGATAAAAGATGATCGACGACAAATGACAGGTGTCAGGTGATAGTTAATGGGAAAACAACTTTAATAATTAAAGAAAAGCAAATAAAACTTCTAATATCGAATCCTAATTCTATGTTAGATTTTAAGGTCTTTTTTTTTTTTTTTTTTTTTTTTTTTTTTTTTTTTGTGCCTGGGAGGTGGAAAATCTTTTAAAGACTGAGTGTGGGAGTCCCCAGAACTATACTGGTATACCCACTAAAAACCACCTCCCCAAGTCGACCCTGACACCCCGCGGAACCGCCGTCTGGCATTACTTCACGGGGTGTAGGGTGTCGTCTACGTCGGTGATGTGTGCGTATGTATGATGAGTGTGTGTGTGTGTGTGTGTGTGTGTGTGCCACCCCGCGGAACCGCCATCAGGCATACATCACGGGGTGTCAGTGTCGTTGTGTGTGGGTGTGTGTGTGTGTGTGTGTGTCACCCCGCGGAACCGCCATCAGGCATAACATCACGGGGTGTCAGTGTCATTGTGTTTGTGTGTGTGTGTGTGTGTGTGTGTGTATGAGATGTGCGTGTGTGTGCAATGAACGGCTCGGGTACGTGGGGTCGCTACTCCCAAATGGCTGTGCACGTCAACCACCCCTGCGGGAAGATTTTAAGGTCTAAAGTAATGACTTCAAACATCTATAATATAAAGATTTTATTATTTAAAGATATACCACACAGTAAAAATGTTTACAATTCGTTTTTGTATAACGACAAAAGACAAAAGACAACATATGGCAGATGACAGTGACATATGACAGAGAAAGATGACAGATGACAGTGTTTTATTTCAAGGTCTAAGGTAATAATTTAAAGAATCTAAAATATAAAAATTTCATCTTTTTGAAGATGTAACACACAGTATAAACTTTTATAAATCTATCATCATTGGTAGATGATACTAAGCAAATGATAGTAGACAGATGATAGATAATAAATGACAGATGACAGATGGCAGATTAGAGATGACATATGACAGTGAAAGATGACAAATAATAATAATAATAATAATAATAATAATAATGTTTATTAACGGAAGCCATTAAAATACAATTCCTGATTAAAATAACAATTACAATATAAATAATTAAATAGTTAAAATAACAATTACAATATAAATAATTAAAAAAGTTACAATAACAATTACAATATAAATAACTAAAATAGTTAAAATACAAAAAAAACGAACATAACGACTTAATTAAGTAATCGACGCAAACTACTGATCGTCCTTTGGAAAGGGATACTGAATGCAATAGTATCACGCAGACGTCGAGATGGTACATGAATGCTTATTAAATTGAGCAGGTCAGGACAATCTATAATATTTTGAACAATTTTGCATACAAGTAAAACATTAGAATTAAAACGTCTAGAAACAAGACTTGTAATGTTAAAGATGGACAGACAATGTTGGTAACTGAAGACTATGTTACACGTGTATGATAAATTAGTATAAGGGGACCAAACACTGGAACAATACTCAATTTCGTTTAACAAATCCTAAAAGCCGATAGGATTTGGCCACAATGTTAGTAATATGAGTAGAAAACCATACATTTGAATTAAAGGTGACACCAAGGTCTTTAATACAATCTACTCGTGGTGGAAGTTCGCCAAAAAGAGTTACGCATAACTCACAGTAGATACAAGCTTTGCAAAAGTGATCACCCTGCATTTGGTAAGATTAAGTGCAAGCTTATTCTCATTACACTATTCACCGAATGAGTGTAAATCAGTCTGGAGTAACTCAGCATCTTCCATTGTGCGAATTTTTAAAAAGATTTCCATGTCGTCAGCAAACAATAAACATTGTGCTTTCGTGAAACAATTTATCACATCATTTATGAAAATGTTAAAGAGGAGTGGACCTAGATGTGATCCTTGAGGAACACCGGAAGATACCACTATTGGACGAGACACCCAGTTGCCAATTTTAACATATTGAAGCCTATCCGTTAAATATGACTTTATCCAGTCTAGAAGGGTGCCATCAATGCCAAAGCGACGTAATTTGCCAAGTAAAATCACATGATCAACAGTACCAAAGGCTTTTGAGAAGTAAGTGTAGATAGAATCTATCCTGTCCAGTCCCCCGGCAGTGTTTTCTTCCTCTGGTGTAGTCGGAGGGAGCCACAAGTCCCTCTTTTTGTACAACTAGATGGAGCGGTGTGAGACCAATGATTGCCTCCATTCCCGCCGTTGGGGTCGATTGCATGGCCCCTGTGATGTTTAGATATGCTAAACGTTGAAGCCTACTCAGCTTCTTTTGCGTATCTAGTTTTTGGGTCTTTGGCCACCACACAAGCATAGGTGACAATGGGTACCACCGCCGTTCTATACAGCCAATACGTGATCTTGGGCTTTAATCCCTAGGTTTTTCCCATTAGCCGCCGACAGGCCCAGACCGACGTCGTTGCCTTGGCCATGATTTTATCGACATGCTTATTCCAAGTCAGTTTGGCATTCAGAATTATATCCAGATACTTTACTTCGTTAGAGAGGTTTATCTTCATTCCATTCAGCGAGGGAGCCCTTATATGCAGCTTCCTACTACGTCTAATGAAACTATGATCGTTTTATTCGGGTTGACAGTCCTTCCCAGTTATTGATGCTATTCAGTGCTTTTTGCATTAGGATTGTAAGAATGCATTCATGCTTGCCTCTGATTATTACGGTTATTACGATGTCATCTGCCTTGGGTTATGAAGCCCTTTCAATGCAGTTCATCCAGGAGTTCATCCACCACTATTGACCTTAGTGTGGGGGACAAAACTCCCACCTGAGGACACATCTTTGTTACAGTTATAGATACTGTTGATCCTGCTAGAGAAGCCGTTACCAGTAGGCTTTGAAGCATTGCCTCCACCTATATTATCGTGGAAAGATATAATCCTTTTATTTTATTTATAGCCGCTCGTTTTATTGCAGAGAATGAGCTGATGTCCAAGGCCCCCTCTAACTCTAAGTGTTATTTCCTTGGCATTTAAGGGGTAATTAAAACTATGTTTTAAATTTAATTTCCAAACAACAAACTGGATTGGTACCTGGGACATTTCACGTCAACCGGAACACCGCCATGCCCAGAATTTGAAAAGGTTTAAATTTATGAAAATATATTAGCTTCTGAGTACCGAGTGCGCATTTGAGAAAATTTAAAATGACGGACTCAATATGGCGGACGAAAAATCTTCATATTTTTCGTCAAATTTGAAGTATAAATGCTCTGTTGCGATATAGCGCATGCTATTCGAGATAAAAATTCATTCATATCTGACATGATGATCAATTCTTGATATTAATGAATTTTTATCTCAAAAAAGATGCGTTATATCGAAAAATCGTAAGAGAGAATTTATACTTCAAATTTGACGCAGAATCATATTTCTTAATTACTAATATTAAGTTTAAATTTTTTGTCCGCTATGTAGAGTCCCTCATTTTATTTTTTTTAATGTGCACTCGGCATTCGAAAGCTAATTAGTTTACATAAATTTTGCACCCCGAAAAAATTTTAAACCCTCTAAAATTTTGGGCGTGGCGGTGTTCCGGTTGACGTGGAATGTCCAATCTGCTTACTGAATTTTTAAGAAATATGTATATAATACATTCTAATATAATTATATTTTTAATTTTTTTTTTAACATAATGAGTAAGGAAAATTGATGCAAATCCAACGATGATCTAAGAAGTGAATTTCCTTATATAAAAAAAAAAAAAACAAAATACATAGCAAAATGTGAGAAATCTAATGGAGAATTTTCTATTTTGTACGGCGGGAAGAATTAAATTTCAAAGCACTTGGAGATACAGAAACATAAAAGATATTTAGATACTGCTCTATCTTCTTCAAAAATACAGGAGTTTTTTTTTAGGAAAACAGCTTATGGAGATGAAGAAAAGAAATTAGCTCTAGCAGAAGGACTTATGTCTTTTCATGCTATTAATCACAATCATTCCTTCAAATCTATGGACTGTACATCGCAAGTTGTCAGAAAATTATCCAACCAACAATTTGCCTGTGCTAGAACTACGTCCGAGGCAATTATGTGTAATGTGCTTTCTCAATATGCATTTTCGGAATTGAACAAAAACCTAAAAAAATATAAAGTTATTTCCAACCATTATTAGATTTTTTGATTCCCAAACTGGAATAAAAATTAGAATTTTAGGCTTCGTTTCTTTACCTAGCGAAACTTCTGAAATAATTTTCAGTTCCATTATTAATATTTTGAAAAAAAAACAATTTAAAACATAAAATGATTGCTTATTGTGTAGACAACACAAATGCAAATTTTGGAGGAAAAGCGAGAAGAGGTACAAATAATATTTTTTTTATAAATTAAACAAAAATCTTAATTAAAACATTATTGGTGTGGGTTGTGCAGCGCACATAATACATAAGCTGCTGACTTGTTGTCCGTAGATGAAAGTAGACGCGTTTTGCATAATTTTTGTTGTAAAAGTGGCTTTTAAAAGCACTAGTGCTTTTTTACGTTTTTATTGCACGGAAATGTCCAATTGTTTTTATTGCACAGAAATGTCAAATTTGAGAGATGAATATATTATAGCACAAAATTTCAACCAAAAACCTGAATTTTTATTAATTTATACAAATAACTTTTATACTGTATAATATAAACGAAATGGCAGATTAAGGAACTCTGAAGACAGGTGATAATAATAGATAGATTGTACGATACAGAAGAAAATTAAAAGACAGTGACATATAACGGTGACGGGTGACAGTGACAGATAACATTGGCATCGACGGATAATAGTAGCAGATCGTAGTGATAAATACTAACGTGACATAATAAATGATAGATGAGAAATATCACATGCAGATTGAACATTGAAAGTTTTCATAAGCTAGAAACTGAGAGGAGTATAAGTATTTAGAAATATATTCCATTCTAAAAGTACTATTGCCATTCACATAATTACAAAAGTTAAATGGAAAATGACCGATGGTAGATCACAGGTAATCAAATAGTAAATGAGAGATGTAGTAGGTAAAAGAAAATTTTATGTCAATTGAAATATTTTAAAAACAAATAAAACTTTCTTGAAGGAGTGAGTGAGTGAGGTATGTAATAAAATAGAGACCTTAAAATATAAAATAATTAATTTCTTATTTAAGAAAAAATAAATATACAATTGACAAAACCAGTTCTTGGGTTAGATAAGAGTGTTATCTATAATACCTAATAATTGACCGTTGACAGATGGCAAATGACAATTAAAAATACATAACGAGGTTCTTTTAAAAAATTTTAAACGTAAGTAAATTATCAAAACACACACAGATACAGGACAATCATCCAATGAAACAAATAATTCAACTTCAGTATAATTTAGCAATAAAAATTCAAATCAAAAATTCATTATAACCGGTGAAGTTAATAATAACTTTATGTACATTTCAGCATAAAGTTGAATAAAAATATTTCATGACGTGTGAACGTGCTGGGGGAGAAATATTCATATCGCGTTTCATTTCGCGAAACTCCTTTTTACGCTCCTCGAAATGTGTATAAAAAAACGAAAAATGTTTTATTTGATACAATGTATTTCTGCTGGCGGGGATGAATAAGTTATGCCATTCGGCGTGTTTTGTGAGACGTGAAGCACACACCGATTTAAGGTTTTTTTACTTTCCCTATATGAAATATAGGGGAAGTATTGTGATCGTGATTTTTTTTCGAAAATTTTTTTTTGCGGAAATATCCGTTTTGGGGTCCCCTGAACCCATTACACTAATTTCTGGAAAAATTTTTTTTGTGTCTGTGTGTGTGTCTGTCTGTCTGTCTGTCTGTCTGTCTGTCTGTCTGTCTGTCTGTCGGTGGGCGCTGTATCTCAAAAACGAATAATCTGATTGAGATGAAACTTTAAACTTAACGTTTTATCATTAAAAACTGGAACTGAAAAGCTTTTGGTAAACATTTATAGACCGGAAGTGGATGTTTACTCGAGACGTTTTTTTGTTTTTTGGTGATATTTTTCTAAATATGAAAATTTTTAAAAAACGATTCAAACAAAAGTTAAAGAGAATAAAAAACTGAACAAGTTTTATTTAAACGTATTTTTCATAACATTTTTAACTTTTGAGAAAAATATAAAAAATGAAGATTTAGACATTTTTTGCCAATTGCTAATTAACTGTTGGAGTTACATGAAACTTATATAACAAATAATTCTAGAGAATTAAAAAATGAATAAATTATTAAGAATAGCCTGTTTGCGTAAATCTCATAGTTTTCGAGAAAAATATAGGGAAAGTACTATGATGGCCACATCACCATTTTTTTGTTTTACCTCCCGTCATCCAGGTTTTCTGGCGATTATTAAAATCAACGAGAGATTTGCATTCACATTTATTCGCATAAAAGGGAATTCGCAATGTTTGCGCGGGTAAAACAGATCATAAATGGTATGGAATATGACGTGTGTACGGTTTGTATATTTTTTATTACAATATGATTTTCGACTTTGGTTCTAATTAATGTTTACAATGATGAGAAGTATAAAGAATATAACAAATCTATTATTTATCGGATAATTTTAATTTTCTTGATAATAACTAATGGTATTATGTAGTTAAAAAATTATGAAACTAAATTGAGATGATACAAAGAATTTGTGATAAATTAAACAATCAAATATATATGCAATTATATCAAACCTAAAAATTATATTTTTTTAAAATTATTATAGGGATATTTAGAATAATAAAAATAATAATAAGGGTTTCGTTTAGTTTAATCAAAAGAATGACACTATTAGTACTTTTATTTGGAAATACTTTCGCAGACACACGAGTTAAAATTATCCGATGTAGGGCTTGTCTGTCTGGAGGGCTACAAAATTAGTTTTAGGTTCATGTTTGCAACACCTGCTCCTCTAGTTTGCAACTTGTTCCGTTGTTATTCAATACGATTACGCATATCGGGCACCGCAAATGCTCGGGATGGTAAACTTAAACTTTCAATCCTCACATACATTATGTAAAGTGCAAATAACTTGTTAATACAATGGATGCTAAGCAAAATTCAATAAACTTTAGCTGTTTTCTTTGTTATTAATTACTAAAACGAGAAAGAATAAAACCTACAACTTAATAAATATTTTCATGCATTTATGTATTGTATTGTATTTAATCTTTATCTAACATGCATAAATAAATATATAATCATACTAACAACATAAGAATAAATATATATATATATATATATATATATATATATACAATTGGGTACACGCATACAATTTTTATATCAATACATTTATGTTATTATGATTGCTAATAATGATTTATCTCAGTTTATATATTTTTCTTTATAAATATTTGTTAATTTATTTAACAAATGCACTTTAAAATTATAATATTTTTAAATTTTCCGACCTCGCCACGAAGTTGATCGAAGATTGCGGGACGTCATTGTTTATGATACGATTTATACGCAGTATTTAGATGTCGTTCATTCACATTTTATTTGTTAAATCCTTGTGTTATTTTAAAATAATAGAAGATACCGAGTTTTTTAAAGCATACAGTGATAATTTGCCGAATATCGACGCATATATGTTAATGGAATTTATCAATCATAATGATTGTTATAATGCCGCAGAAATTCGTGGATTAAAAGCAGATTTGTAAGTATAACACCTATTTAACATTTACATAATATATTTTAATTGATATTAATTATGATAAACGAAGAGAATATATACAAATATATTGTCCCCAAAACTTATTTACCCATTCCTAATAGTTAACCTAAAAATTTAAAAACAACAAACAATTAAAACTGTCCCTTCTGCGACAATATAACATTGTAGGTGTGACTAATTTAATAAACTTATAATTATTTTAGATCAATGAGGGACTCCTACATAATACTGCAATTGGTTATGTGCAAATTAAAAGAACAGGAAATACATGTACCATTCTTGGACAAATTTGCCCCGAACATAGAATTAGGGCCTCTAATTATAAAGTTAAGTTAGTGGTATGTGAAAAAGTGGAAAAAATTCTGTAAGTGAAATGTTTGGATTGTTCGGCTTCCGAAGGAAGATGTAAACACGCACTTGCATTGTTAATGTGGCCACATCGTAAAAGTACCCAGCCAGCACCAACTGAAATTGAATGCTATTGGAAAAAACCAAAATTAACAGGTGCTGCAAATGAAACTGATACGACAGAAAATTTTGGTGTTGTACCTAAATCGTATATAACCGACCAGCAGATGAAACATTTTTTTGAAGAAACGATTAAAAGTGGGATAGAATTAAAATGTTCGGCACAAATCTTAAATTATTTTGATGACACAGAAACTGGAGATGAACCTAATAATTTAAGTATGCATTTATTATTGCATCGTTTCATAAATACTCATGGGGAACATAGTTGCAACGAATTTTTAAAATTTTGCGAGACTGCAATTAATCAGCAATCCTGTAAAAATGCTGCAAATGCAACAATTGAACAAAGTTCAAATAAACTGTGGTTTGAACTTGGTTATGGAAGGATTACAGCTTCAAAAATATATTCCGCAGCATTCTGTAAAACTAGTGATGGTGTTTTAATGAAAAGTGTAATTGGTGTTTCCAAAATGTTTCAGACAAAGGCAATGAAGCGAGGATTATATTTGGAAGATAATGTTCGAAAACAAGTGGGAAAACAATTAAATATTAAAATAAAAAAGTGCGGATTAATATTAAATAACCAGCATCCAGAATTTGGTGCTTCACCCGATGGTATATCAAATAATGCAGTGTTTGAAATTAAATGTCCATCGTCTTTAAAAACTGTAACTGATTATTTGTTAAAAAACGGTCACATATCTCCTAAATGCAAAGCACAATTACATTTACAAATGTTAATGTTAAATTTCAAAGTTGGTTATTTATGCGTTGCAGATCCTTCATTCGAAACCAACAACAAAATAACAATAATTAAAATTAATTACGATGAAAATTATTTCATGGATATATTAGGAAAGGCAAATATATTTTGGAAAGCAATGATTTTTTCTAGATTATTAGAAACTGTTTTATAATTTTTAATTTTACTTTATTAAATGTATTAAAATTAACAATAAACATATTTATAATTCTATTATTTTTGATTGTAAATTTACTAAACCACATGCAATAATAGTCTAGTCTAGATATTTTATAAGTTTATTATTTACATAAGCATGAGGTTTTAATATTTTGTATTCGCGTACTCTTCTGATAACCTTTTCTACATGAATACGCAATGATGCAATTCTCTTGGTTTCCAACACCTCTGCTTTAGAACTCTTTACACCTGCTTTTACAGATGGTGGTCTGATTAAAATGCAATTTTTCTGATGTAATATTGCATCAATTTGTTTAAAACCACGATCACTGAACAATTTGATTTTAATATTTTTAAGTAATCCGATCTTTTAAGGGCTGTAACATCGGTTGTACGCCCTCCAAAACCTTTTGAAATAAAGTTAATAAAACCACTCGGTGTAATCGATATTAAGTATTTAAAAGTATTTGCCTTTTTTATTCTGACCAAGTAGCTGCTTGCTTTATGGGATCATTAGGCTTTTCAATTTCTATTTTAGAACAGTCAATAATACTTTGAACATTATAATAATTTGCACGAAATGCTAATGGCAGAAGTTGTTTAATTTTTTGTCTTTCTGGCCAAAAAATATATGCATTCAAACAAAAACTAATTTGGGGGACTGTGTTCCGAAAGGATTTTGCAGCTTGACTGACAAATTCCGAAATCATCAGCTATTTCATCTAAAGGGAGTTTACTTCTAATTTTTCTTAAAGTTATGTAAATGTCTTGTAGCTGCCGTTTTGTAGTTTTTACTAATAATAAAATTATAAAATAACAGTCAGTTGGTATTCCTAAATAAATTCTACACTTTTTTTTATATAAATACAAACTTCGTTCAATACAAATCGAACTAATTCTATTTTTAATCAAGTCACGATTAGGGCTCGATGATGAACCACTGACAATATTCAGAAATACTTGTAATGCTAGAAGAGGATCCACTTTTTAATAAAGGAGACATGCTTGTACTTGTAAATTTCTTTATCGGTTTCATTATAATAGGTGACCATGCTACACTTGTTACCATCTTTAAATCACCGACATTGTCTGTTTGAATATATCGATTTTTAAAGTTTATTGGTCTAGTTTGAATACCAATTGTAGAACACATTACATCTGTTTGACAACTTTTCTCACATACCGACGCACTAATATCAGATGTTTCTTGGATATCATTATGCAGTGAAGAAACTTTAATTGACACATCTTCACTTATTTGATTATCCTGAGTCTTTTCTTGCTCTTGAATGGAATTCTGAAATTCTGCATTTTTTAATAATTGTCCAACCATTTCCGTTCGAGCCCTCTTGCTTGAGCCTTTTCTTTGTGGTAGTGGCAAAGATCGTTTTCTGTCAGTCTGACATTGGAAGATATGTGGAACAATATTTTCCTTCATTTTTATATATCCACCAACCAACTTCAATTTTATGTAGTTATCCATGTCTTCTTCTAACTATACATATTGAATTAATGTTTATTATGCACTGTTTCAAAAAGCAGAGCTAAATTTATCATCAAATAAAATTAACTGTAATAGCAAATTAATTAATTTGATTCTAAATTTAGCACCACTCAGTCAGTTCGTAACCGATTTAATACTTACATTAAAATTATCATCACAAACGAAACCATTTGATTTGTTTAAGATATTTTTATCATTTCGCCTCATTGCTTTTAACCACATTTTTCTTCTTTTAAGCTGTTTATTATTAGCTGCATTTGGTAACGATATAAATATTTCGCTCGGTGTTTGAAAGGTAGTGTTTACACAGCGTGGCACTAAACAATATTTATAGTAAGTCGAAGTGCTGGAACCTATGTCTTCCATTGTATATAAATTAGGATCAATAATAAATGTAGAGTCACAAAATACATTTATTTTATTCTCAACTGTAGCTCCAACGATTCTTTTAATTCTCAATGAACTGATATGAAGTTCGTAACAGATCACAACGTGAACAAATGCGTCACGAACTCACCATCTGCATTCTGGCGATTATGAAACATATAAAGTTAATTATAAATTAATAAAAAAAACACGCCAGTTCCCAATTAATTTTGACTGCATGTAGAAGGGTGAAGTTTACTCTTCCGAATGATCTTCCTCTCGAACCCGCTGAATGGTAGAGCCTGACAATTTTTGGTTGTATCATGCTATGTAAAATTTGTATATTTTTGTTAAACAAATAAATAATATTATATAACTATATACTACATACCACCATATATTATTAATTGCAGTTGAAGCTATATTCACCAGAATTGCAATTACTGTTTAATGAAATTACCGTTAATCAGTTAAGTGGCACAATTATACCGCAAGTAGGTAGTACAAGCGAAGGGGGTTTAATATCGAATGTAGTTATGTAATTTGATCACCGCATTCCGAAGATATCCTTTGATCATCCTCACCGATAATGGAATTAGAATTTGTCGGTTCGATCATATCATAATTATCGGTGGCCTTGTGAACTCGCACATCCGACAGAAATAATGTTCATTTATAACATGCCCCGCGTAAAACTTTATATCTCTGGGGAATGCCTAGGTTTATTATTATTACTTTTTTAACATTACGTTCAAAATAGTGTATCGGAGGATAAATGCTGTGAGTGGGAGCCTTTGTATTTTGCATAAATAATGGCGTATTATATAACATCCATTCTATTAGGCTATTGTAAAAAACTACAACTTATACAATGTTACAATTATCGTATTCTCTTAAATAATTGATTTTAGCACTAAGTAGGCAAATATTGGATTTACAATGATTTTCATTTAAATCATTCGCCGACGACGACGATGAATACACAGGAAATGAGTGTTTGTATAAGATAGATGTCGGAGCCGTTACCGGAGGAGTCATTTTTTCTTAAACCGCTTCTTTTTTTGCAATTCATCCCTATCGAGGGGCGCGCGCGTTCTCCCCTTCGATCGACATGCGCCCAAGAATTTATTATCATTTTATCAATGCGATGAATCACCGTGAAATTGCAATATTGAATGTGGTTACTAAGAGTGGCGTGTAATTAAACCATACTGTGAAAAAAAATATCTTCAGCGGCAGAATTATTATTACAATCAGATATTAAAACTTCAATAATTATTAAAAAATGATAGAATATCTAGTAGATAATAGATTGTAGATATAATTTTATCCTGAATGGGTTACATATTTGGTTCTCATTAGCACAAAGAAAATGAAATGTTATTCTAAAGAGTTTATAAACTTCCAGTTTTTTTCGTTAAGAATGTCATATATTATCTAAACTGATTTCCCTAATCAAACACCGTCAACTGACACTACTACACTTCATGATGGCTGATGATGTCTTAATGCTAGAGAAAGCCGACACTCTATCTAGGTTATAGGTTAACATAGGGTGCTAGTGAGGCGTGTTAGCCTCTTTTGAACTGCGACCTAAAAGATCTATTGTTCTACTGACACTAACCACAATTTATAGCAAAATTTAATTGACAAATCTCCATACCTCTTTAATCAAAATAGATTAAATTAAGACTGCTGAAAAAACGATTATTTGTTAGGATTGTTGATTCAATTTTGCACAATGCACAAAAAAAACGTGCCATTGTGTATATTTAGAGCCGATGACGCGACCCCTTATAAACAGGGTTTTAACGAACCTGACGTGCAGATCGCGCGATGAAATCGGGAAAACTTTTTTTCCACTGCTTTCCTTTCGCTGAGCTTTATTATTATTATTGTGCGACCAGGTCTTTGTCGTTCGCGTTCACGTGATGTATAGCCTTCTTTAAATGGGAAAAATTGAGCGCCGCCTCGCGCCTGCACTGATTAATTATTCAATCGGCACTTACCATTGCAATAGGTAGTTTCATCGAAATAAATGGGATGTTTAAAATGTAACTACTTGCTTTTAAAATTATGAATCGCGAATCTTAAATAAGGATTATGCACTAACCAAAGCATTGCACGTTAATTAATCAAATCAAAATTGTGTGTTTACATGTACCTATTGTAGTCTGCAAAATTAAATTAATCATATTTATGTTTAAGGTTTCAAATAGTTACGTCACTGCGCAATAATTACACTATATTCATAATTAGGAAACTGTCAACACTGATAATTAATTTTAATAATGTAGATAGATTTAATTATTTTGATACGGTAGATACTTTATTGATGTAACGAAATTATAACACTATTTAATTTGTCAACCCTATTAGGGAAATCTAGATAATATGTGTAACATCTCATAAAGTTTCTTGTTTTCACTATCATTAACTGTATTGTGCTGAAACCTGAAACAGTTCAAAAACTGCTGGTGGCACAGAAAAAATCTTTGAAACACACTGTCACAATCCATACCTTTATAATAAAACTCCTGTTTAAAGTAAATGCTAATTGGGTTTGTATTAATTACCTGTAATTGAAACTGCTATATATTTTGGTATATTCAAAAGAAATTATTTATAAATTTATACAAACAAATTATATGCATTTGTAAGCAAATAACTTCTTTATACAAAAGTAAAATTTGTCCTTATTATACGTAATTTGATCGTGAAATCCCAATCCTTATTCAGAACGCGAACTCGCATTTAATTAAGTCCTCGGGACTAGGCTGGCAATTGTATTCGCAATTATGAAAAATGTTTTTAGGACACTGGCTGCTACGACACAACATTTTTTTTAACCTTACGCGCCTCGTGTATTCGCACGCCCTGTTTATTCCGATTCCGAGACACATTCTCAAGTTGCATCCCAGTGCTTCGTACTCCACTTTCAATTTTGATAATAACACAAGAGGTTCATGTTACTTATAATTCTCTAAATGAATGATTTTCAATTAATTAAGCACTTTCAGTTTAATAATTTAAAAATACGAAAACATTTCGTGATTCTACAACAATGAGTCTTACTAAGACTACAAAATAAATTACTTGTTGAAACAACTACTTCTCTGGCTAATACCTCGACAGACATTGAAGGATATAAAAGTAATTTGCGTGTTAAAATTCTTCAACTATCAAAGCAACACTAATTTGAATTAAATTATTTCTATTGAATAAATTAATAAATGATCATTTATATATACGTGTTTAAAACATTTGCCGACGTCGTTGATGAAAACGTTAAAAAGAAGAGGCCCAAATGGGACCCCTGGGGGACCTCAGAAGTCATCTAATAGATGCAGACACTGTACAACGGATAGCCAAGGTTCGATATGATAGATAGGACTTCAAGTCAACATACTCGCATTTCTCTAAGGAACCAGTAATATACTGTCGATACAACAATAGATTGGTCGCTGTTGAGCATACGGCTCTAAATCCATGCTGGCGATTTTCTAATAAGACGCCGAGGAAACAAGATAAGTAACGAGTCACAATTCTTTCAAATATTTTAGCAATATATGAAAGAATTGTTATGGACCTATAATTTTCGACAATGTTTCTCAGGCCGATTTTATGATTAGGCGTTATAAATGCATTCTTCCAACATGAAGAGAACACACCTAGCTTAAGAGATTGTCTGAATATAAGTCAAATGGGTCTACTGAAAGAGAATGCACATTCTCCGAGAAGAAGTACACGACGTGATCTTCAGATCTAATAGCTCACGTAAGATTGTTGAATTTTTTTATTTCGGGCCCGTCGTGAATATTTAGATTAATATTGCTGTATACCGATTATGGTGAGCACGATGTAACTTTAGTATTAAAAACAGAACCGAAAAATTTTGCAAATAAGTTGGAAATATTTTGACGATCACTAATAGAAATGTCATAATCATTAAGACTCAGGGATAGTAGAGCTATTAGATCTACTGGAATTTACGAAAATTTTCATTTCCAGATTTTTTATATTTTAAATACAAACGCTTTTTAAGATAAATTTTGTTAATCAATTTAGTATTGGAAATGCGATATTGATTAGCGTATTTAATAACAATTTTAGGCATGAACGTATCAATGGCGGTATTAAGAACTGAGTAAAATAAATTAACATTGCTATTGACATCATTATTAATAAATACACTATCCCAGTGAATATTACAAAATGCTTGGCGTATTCAATTAAAATCTGCCTTACTAAAGTTGTATTTAATTTCAGAAAGAATTAAGATTATTTATACAATTAGCAATACTTATAACTAGCGCTGGGTCGTGTTTATCACATGCGATAAGGGGCATTTCCGCCACATTCACCGAACATTCTTCGATTATAGTCGCCAAATATATAAGACGATGATGGGGTGGAAATCATGAAACTCTTCTACGATTGAGCAGTGTTCATCGTAGATGGTGCCTGCAGACGCTGGTGGAATTAAACCGCTCCGAATAGAAATTTGGTGGACTCATGTGTGACAGATACATAAACTTCTTCGAAAAAAGATGTACATCTAACCATGTAGGACTTCAAGGTACATGTTACGGCGATAAGGACTCCTTCACCGCGCGATTTCTGTTAGAGCGTTTCTGTCACAGGGGTAAACATTAAAGCCTCCTTATCAAAAATATTCTGGGTAAGACGTGTTTCGGTCAGTACTAGGATGCTAGACTCTTCTAAGAGATAAAACAGGGTTTTATTACCACTTTTAACAACCATAACGTGCTGTCGGAGATTCCGCGTATTTTATAAATTTGTGCGTGTGCTAATTAATATTATTTTTATTGTTTCTGACTTCAGTTGATGAATTATTTGTAGCAGCTGGAGTAGATTTTAATGGCTCACGTGATAGCGAACTTTTATCGCGTATTAATTCTAAACGGGTTTCAACGGAGCAATTCCAGGGGTACATAGTTTTACAAAATAATTTTTAGTAGATTTGATTACACCAATTGGTGAAATTATTTCCGATTTTAATTTATCGTGAAGGTTGGTGAGTATCTCATGAAGAACTGCATGGTTGGAATTCTTTAGATGTTAAATTATTTTTTAGTGACAATATTTCCAGCTTGAGTATTTGCAGCTCGTAGGCATAGGCGTAGGAGTCCGAATCGAATGCATTCTCGCTGACACTATATCGTGTTTGTAGAGTTGCTGATGATTATTTGGCGCTCTTGGTCGATTTAATGCAGCAAGGGCCCTGATTTATAAACTCCCCCTCATCACAATCATAGAAACCTTTGTAGCGTTTCAAGCAACTGCGATAAAACCAGGTATTACAATCTTTGCAAAATACACCGGAATCAAGTGTCATTTTGCAACGATAACAACTCTTGTTTATAATTCTAAATTAAAATTCATACAAAGATGCAAAATAAATTCGGAAAAGAACAAAGGTAAAAAAGAAAACGACAAGGAGAAAGAGTGGATACACTCTTCAAAACCACGGGGTCCCTTGTTTGACTTAAATAATACGAAACTGGTAAGGCAGACCACGGAGTGAAATGGAAATGAAAATATTGTATAGATTATGTTTTTTGTTTACACTGACACCAATTAAAAAGTTAAGTTTAAATTGATTACTTACGCGGGTCAAAGGTCACTAATACAAAGAACACTGTATCCATTGTATAATCACAAATTACAGTAGAATATAAAGTTTTAAATAACTCACCTAATAGACAAAATTAAAAAAACTTTTCTCTTGTCATTGTTGCTTGTAATCTTTTAATCACTTGAGTAACTTGGATGCAATATGAACAAAATATACATCTGTCAACTATCATGTCATCTATTAATTGATAAATATCACCTACCCTCTGTCATATGTTAAGTATCATCTTTCGTCTATTAATTTAACACATCACTCAATAAGTCTCCGGTCTGACACAAATATGGCAACATGTTAATAGACCTACGTAATTTCCGGATAGTATTGACCTTCAAACAGAACGTGTCAAAAGTTTATGGCATTCTGACTGGTAGTTTAGAAGTTACAGTCGTTTTTGTAATTTTAAGACAATGGATAGAAATAAATTTTGTGTACTGATTCAACACTGTTTTTTGATCAGAAAAGATACTGTTGGAGCCAAACAATAGCTTAATAAGTATTATTGGGAAATCAACTATTATTGATTGGTATTCTGAATTTAAACGCGGTTGTACAAGCACCGATGATACTGGACGCTCTGGTCGCCCAAAATCGGCAGTTGTTCCGGAAAACATAAAAAATGTCTACAGAAGAGTTTTAAAAGACCGTATGAATATTCATGAGATAGCTAATGCCTTGAAGTTATAAATAGGTTGTGTTTAAATTAAAAGGATTTCTTGCGTCGGTATGTGCAATGGATGAAACATGATCCACCAGTACACGCCTGAATCGTCATTTAAGGGGAAAGCAGCAAGTAAAAGTCGTCCAAATCCACCAAAAACTGAAAAGTCGGTTAGCAAGATTATGGCATCCGTATATTGGGAAGCGCATGGAATTTCGTTCATCGACTATCTTGGGAAAGACAAAACTATCAATAGTGAATATTACATAGTACTATTAAATCGATTGAATACAGAAATAAAGAAAAAACGGGCCCGCACAGGAAAGAAAAAGGTGCTGTTTCACCAGGACAATGCCCCTCGTCACAAGTCGATGAAAACAATGGTTAAATTAGACTGTACTGTACAGATTTAACCCTAGCGACTACTGGCACATCGCACGAACATATTGAATAAAGATACTACTTGTTTTGTAAAACATTGTGTAACTTATAATCATTATTTTAGTGCGCATAATTATAAAATATTGTACTCAGGTAACAAAGGAAACATTCTCAACTACCGGGAAGGCTTAGGGATTAATAAAGCCCGAGCATCAGACAAAAATGTGGTCAACGATAATGTAGACAATAAAAGTAATAATTAGAATTAATTATTTTTTTGAGGGTTTCTGCACCTTAGTTTTATTATTATAATGTAAAAATTACAAATACCAATTAACAGTTAAAACACCTACCCCTCGTACTAAAGGACCGCCAGGTATTGAATTACATAACTGTTAGTTGTCGTTACATGTCTGAAATTACTATGTAATCATTTTTGTGGTGTCACCGTATCCCAACCACATCATGGAATTATTATGACTCTTATAAACCTGTTAAAATTGCGTTTGCGCATTATTCTTGATTATGGTCCAGTGCTGAAACTAGTTGTATATTAAAATAAAAAATAAAGTGAAATGAATCAAATATCGTTTTAGATAAAGATCATCGAAAAGTTAGAGGAGCACTGGAATTAATGCATCACTCTTTAAGGAAAGTATGTTGATGAATAAAGTGGAATTTCTATCTATAAATATGTTTTTCTTAGTTAGACAGGAGACTTATTGAGTGGTGTCATATACTATTATTATAACTATCAAAATATTATTTGTCATTTGTCATAATTATTACCTGACGTGAGGAGTCTGATTAATGTTACTTTTTATAAGTAATCTATTATATGGTCTCATTTATGTGAGTATAGGCGGCTTGATCGAAGAATGATATAAATAAAATATGCTGTAATATCTCAACTGAAATCTATCAAATTTAATGCCATTTGTCGCACTTATCATCAGCTCACCTCCATTTCTCAGATATTATCTGTCATCTATTAATTGTGAACTGTCGACTCTCATTTGTCACTGATCAATTGCCATAGTTATTTTATTTATCATATGAACATAATATTCTGGCATCTGTCATCTGTAAAATGTAATGTTTACTATCAAGTACAAATACCTCTTTGTACTGACTGGGAGCTGTATAAAGAGGTACTTGTACAGTAAACATTACATTTTACAGATGGCAGATGACAGAATATTTGTACTGACTGGGACCTGTACAACCCCTAACATCTGCCTCAGAAAACATCGCTGTTCACCCTCAATCCTTTCATACACCCATTCCTCTACTCACGCCCCTCTTCTCAGTCGTTCTATCATCCTTTCTCTCGATACCGAATCATACGCTGCTTTCAGATCCAAAAACACTGCAAACATACTACCTTTCTTTCTGTACTGGTCTCTGGTTCCCCTGCCTTTCCTAAACTCTCCCTGCGTTTCTGTTATCAGGCTTTCCTTCTCCACCTCCGCCTTGAGCCTCCTCTACACCAACAGCATCGCGATTTTGCACCCGGTATTCATTATCTATAATTTTCCACCTGATTGGTATCATTGCCCTTGTGGACCGGACATACCGCTCCAACCTTCCACGATTCCGGGATGATATCTTCTCCTCTCTAGATTCGGTTTATCAGTGTTCTAAACTTAGCCTTTCCTTCCCTTCCTATTACTTTCACATCTTCGCGTTTAGTCCATCCGGTCCCGCCACTTTCCTTTTTTTAGCTCCGTAAAGGCTCCCTTTACCTCCTCCTCCGAGAAATCTGCCACTTCCCACCATGTTCCTTTACCCGCTAACTCTACTGGATTTCCACTATCTTTTCTATATTTATCTCTATCCCTGTTTGCTTTTTTTTTTAGTCTTGCCCTTTATTCCTGCAACATTCCACACCTATATTGTTAGCACCTCATTCCTTCTGCCGTCCTTCACTACCTTCTGTCTTCCCACGTACGTGCCATCTGACTCTAATAGTTTTGTTTGTTTCTTCTAGTAGTCGCTCCTTCTCATTGTCCCATCTCCATACTCTTCCGTCTATCGTCAGCTTCTGGTAACTCATCCTCGCCGTTCGCCCCTTTTCTCAATCACTCTTTGCCTTCTCTCTAATTTTTGTTTGTATTTATTTTCATTTGTTTCTTTCCGTACAAAATATGTTTATTTATACAGCAATTATCGATTTTTCTTATTTATTTATTTAACCAATGTTTGGTTTTTATTTATACTCCAAATGTCATTTTAACGGATTTATATTTATTTATATTGTGTTATTTTTATATTATTAAGCCATAAATCTGCCTGCTAAACAATTTAATGCTTCCACGTAATTAACTTTTTATTTCGTTTCCTTCTATATGTATACCTATTGACCTGTGTAACATAAATGTAATGAGCACCAATAAATAATAATAATAATAATAATTATTATTATTATTATCATTATATGAACATATTCTGTCATTTGCCATCTATCAAATCTAATGTCATTTATTAAGTCACACTTATCAATTGCTCATTATCGTATGTCAAATAACAACAGTGAATTATCGACTGGCATTTGTTACCTAACATGATTTTTCAGGATTATTTGTAATCTTTTATCTGTCATATTTTCAGCAACTTGAATGCCATTTATCAATTGTCAATAGTTGTCTGTCAATTGTTTCCTATCAATTATCAGCTGTCATTTGTTAACTTCAATTTACCATTATATATTATCTGTCATACGTCACGTATTAATGTACAATACAATCTTGTTTCATTTGCGGCAACTTAGACGCTTAGTAATATAGAATTACACTCCCTTGTATGGCCATTTGAAATCTAGATGACTTAAACGAAGAACAGGGAAAAAATCCACCAAAATAGGTCATCTGTCATCTCCCATTTATCTTCCTTCATCTGTAAATTGTTACCTAGCATCTGCCATCAGTCATATATCAAATAGTATCTGTCATCTATTAACTGTCGACACTTATGTTTAACACGAAGATTAAATCCGATTATACATAAATTCTTAAGTGATTTTATTGTATACTACAAAATGTATAACGATGTAAATGCCTCAGTAATCAACGATATAATTCTATGTCTGTTTTTGTTATCATGAGTTGTCATATGGCACCTGTTATCCACTAATAAGGTCCTATTTCTTCTTTGAAATAGATACGATTACTGTATGAAAAATTCTATGTGCGTTGCACCAATTATTTTGATGCTTTTCATTAAAAACTTTTTGCTCAAATTCAAATTTATTGTTCCCTGTCAACAATTGGCACGAATAAGTTTCAATCTATTTTTGACTTACCCTACGAAATTATTGCATTAAGCTAGCGTACACTTTATCAACCTCAATAAACTATTGACTTAGCGTACTCCTAACCTGCGTTAGGCAAAATCTATTGAAGTAGGTCAAGAGTACGCTAGGCAAATTTCTACTTTATTCCGACTGATCTGAAGGATATTAGGTTAATTTTGTTTGTTAATTAGTAAGAAAATATTATAAGTTTCAATTTTTATTTACGAAATAATTTATTCGCGATAAATACACCACCCACATGTTAAACGACCGATCAAAAAATCTACCGTATCTATATTTGAGATCGGCCCACACAAAATCCAATGTTATTACAATAAATTCGTTTACTTCGGAAATACATCGGACGCGCTTTATTTATTAACGGGAAAAAACCAATTAAATTAAATGAACTGGTCGCCAACATAAACACGTCCGCGCATCGTCATAATATTTGTAAAAATGATGTTTTCTCTCGGAATTAATATCGCCTGTCGTATGACAAGGGGGATGGGGTTGATGTAGAAAAATATTGATTAAAGGGTTTGCGAAGGATGAGAGAGGGTGAGAAAGGAGAGTAGGCCGCGTTTTTGTCATTGTGTAATCCGCCGGCCCTCGGGCGGTTTTCGGGGATGTAAGGGTACGCGCGGATTAATTACGCAAAACACCTACAAAAAGACGGCGTTTTGCCCAATCAATAATAATAATAAAGTACTGTAATTTACTAAGCCTAGCGTTATAGTATCTCCGAGAAAAAGAACAAGGGAGGGGGTACGTTATTTGTTTGGTGTACTAATAACTAAGAAATGTTGTAAATTATAGGGAAAGGCTATTTAGGAATAAATAGAATACATCGGATTTCCATTCATAGTATTCCTTGGCGTTGAAACGTCGACGTTTCCGTATTGGAGAATTATCGGGGTGTAGGAAATGTAAAACATTATCGACAGCAGCCGTGACAAACTAAACTTTTTCCGTCCACACACTCGCATACTTGTTGCAGTTAAGCTGGCTAGGAAATTTAGGCTGTGCCGAAGAAACACGTAGAAATTCCATCACGTCGCCGAGAACACGAGCGAATTCAATTGCCATTCCCAGTTTTCTCTGTTTCCTACAAGTGCGAATGCAGAGGGAAGGAAATACGGGCTAATACGTCAGGAAAGATGCAATTGAGATTCCATTCTGTTCGGCTTGAATATTTCATGTGCATACATTTTGTATATGTCGGATTTTTTTCTTTCCGAAGGAAGGAAAACACAATGTTGGGCTGGTGGCTAATCAACTCCCTCGGCGGTGGTAATGTCAAGTAAGTTATGGGGGCAGGTATCACGATAAGTTGCGTGTCGTCTCGAAGGGGGGTTAGGTTAGTTGGTTATTATTTGAGATTAGGGGTTGGAATAGCGTCGGGACGTCTGCGGACTAAGTAACATGTGTCCATGTCGTTTGGGGTAACATTGAGGAAAATTAATGGAAACAGGTGTAAGGGAAAAAATCGACCCTGCAGTTTATCTATTCGAATATATATATTCGATTTCCGGGACAATGCCACCACCACCATCACCGCCACCACCACTCGAACAATGCCCATTCAGCGAGAAAAAAGTCGCAAACCTCGATTTATGGGCAGGCGGGCGCGAGGGGAAGAAAAAAAAACTGCTGAAAATTTTATCGCGATTTGAAATGATCGAGTGTCAAGTTATTAATCTGTATTTTAACATTCGCTACATTTACTCATCATAAAATTCATGATGATTCATTTGACTACTAGGTGTACCAAAAAAATAATGCACATGTTTTTCGAGCTGTCGTGTAACATCGATGTCTACTATATGACCGAGGTATTTGAGTGTTTTCTTTTCGAACGAACACATTTCTTGGCCCAGACAATTATTATATTGGTTAAGCCGCTCCAAAACAAGAGTTAGGTGCCGCAGATGTTCGTCTTCTGTTTTTGAAAATATGATGATATCATCAAGATTGCGAACTCATGAAGCATTCCGGATTAAACTTCTTGGCTCATGAGCCGTTGGAAAGTAGCAGGAGCGTTTTTCAAACCGAATGGTATGACGCAGAATTGATACTTGATACTCCCAGGAATCTTCCAATAACTGTTCTTTAGATTCAAGGTCGAAAAAATGCGGGCATTTCCCAGATCGTAAAGAGTCTCTTGGATTACGGGCATTGGGGTCGGTTCAGAGACAATAGCGCTTTTTAGGCGTCGGTAATCTACGCAGAAACTATTGTTTCCGTCCTTTTTCTGCACAAGTACAATCGGTGACGAGTATGGGCTGGTGGAAGGTTCAATTTTAATTCAGTTTGGCTAATAATTCAGCTACTTGCTTATGAGGTTTGAAGATCTGCGCTAAGCGGCTTTTTAAATCCTCGAACTGTGTTTGCGTATCGCCTGTGAAACCGTGATTCAATTCCAGTTTCGTCTCTGATTTTCCTTCAGTGTTTTCTGCCCAATGAATAGTTTGATGCAAACCTGTTCCTAAATACATATACTTCTTCTTAAAATCCATAATTGCCTCGTGCTTGTTGAAAAAGCTTAATCCGAGAATGCAATCGTATCGCAAATCCGATATCACAAAAACTTCTTCGTCGTACTCCACGTTTCCCAATGTGAATCGAAGTTTTGTGATCCCTGTTACATCAGCTGTGGTGTCGTTTCAGTCCCATTAGTTTTTAGTTTGACTGGAATGATGCCTGTTGCCTAATTTGGACCAATAAAGTTCTGCGTAGCGCCGGAGTCAAGTAAGCATTTATATCGTCGCTGCTTCGATTTTTCGTGACGAAGCTGCTAAAAGAGGCACCTGTATCGGATTTTCACACTTTTGCACATAATTGTTCTGGGGGGCACTAAGTATGTTGTTTAATTTAGTCGTATTCCGTGAATAGGTCCATACATTCGAGCGAGGTCGTTTCCTTGGTGGAAGTCGGTTACGCCGTTTTTCTACCAACCGCGATTTTGGCCCGCTCCTTCTGAGTTTCCCGGATTCTGAGGACATTAGCTGTGCCAGTGCTTACCATGGTGACATATTCATATCCTTCATATCCACGTCTTGCATATGTTGGTCCTCATATCGTCGGTGGGCAGGATAATCTCTTCTACCTAGGTTCTATCGCGTAGGGAAAATTGCGTTAATATGCATCGGGTCGGTTTTCCTGATATATCAAGTCGGGGGCGGATTGATGGTAGTTGTTGGTCATTTGCTTCGAATGTAGATCCATGGTTCTGGGCGGCGCGAAATAATTTGTACGCGATGTGACTGCTGGGGCGGATATCTGTGAGCTGCGGAATTTCAATTGTGATCTCGTCTGGTCCTAATGAGCGGATACAGATATGGTTGTAAAGAAATCTGTTGTTAATTATAACATAAACACAATTAAAAAGATTATTAACAAATACACCAATAAACATAAAATCTCTATCGCTACTAGACTTACACCCATCAAAGGAATTTGCAAAAATAAATATTTTAAAATAGAATTTATAAAACATTCACATCAAAAATTCAACAAATTATTTAAACAATTTAATCTCACCCCCGCATATTACACAACCACCCAGTTAAAATTTTAACAAAATTAACGATTTAGAAAAATCTGGAATTTATTCAATCAAATGTTCTCATTGAAATAAAATTTACATTGGGCAAACCAAATTTATTAACACGTTTTAAAGAACACACATATCACGTAAAAAATCAAAATATTGAAAAATCAGCAATCGCATATCACACTTTCTCCACGGGACACAAATTTTCAGTAGAAGACACTAAATTATTAAAACATTCAACCGATAATACATTAAATATGCTGGAAGCAATTTAGATGAAGAAACATAAAAATTATTGAATTTTGATCTCAGTCCTTTAGATATTACTTGAAATTATTCCAATTTAAAATTTTTCCAAAACATAACGTTTAAACTCACCCCGATTTTTTCAATTATTTTTATTTAGTTAATAATAATTAAGTCGCCCATTTTTTTTGACTTTTGTATTTATTTTTATGTCAATTAACTATTAATAATGAACACATCGTGTTCGAAATGTATACATATAGTGTAAAATAAAAAGGGCGAAGAAATGATATATTTCTTCAAATACTATTAAGAAAAATAACCAATTGATTATGCTGCGGTCCCGTATAGATTATACAAATGTTATCAAACGATCGTAGTTCAAGAAAAACATATATTTCAATCAAGATATGACTTCTTGTAATCAATTATCAAAATTATATTTATTAATATGATAGAATATTAATCAAAATTTTATTGCATATTTTCTAATCCATAAAATCTCGATAAAATAAATAGATAATTGTTAAACGAGTTTTGATAGCTAATTAATTAAATGCTTAAAGTCTTTTAGTAAAATTTGAGTAGTTCGGATCTAAGAGTATTTGTATATAACGCAATGATAAATAACATATATGAAATATATTAATAGTGAGGAACGCTATAAAAATACTTAGGAGTACTGAATGAATGACAAACGAAATATTCTCTCATGAATAGCCCAATTATTTTAAGCAGTCAAGAAAATAATATGAAAGTCTATTGATTATTCAGTTCTTTTACGAATATATTATATATTATATGTTGACATATAGTGATTAAAAATACAGTTGGTATGTCGAAAAGCCTAATATAATGGTTAACCATTAAAATATTCAGTTCAGTAAAATCGAAAATAACAGTAGATAACATATATGGATTAAACTCCAAAACATTCCCATTCGGTAGAAGTCTGAAACTAACCTACTATATAGATGTCCATAAAGAATTTCCTCCTCTTATTAAAAAGTGCTAACTGTACTATCCTGATGAGATTTAAATTAAATCGAATCCGCTTCATGACTGTTGTTGACAAGAAAGTGATAATTTAGTGTTTTTAAATAATTATTATTTTATCACTAAAATTGATTTATAATAAATAAATTTGCTCTTACCTAATTACTAAAGTTTAAATAAAACCTCAGCGATTCTCCTTCACCCTCCTAAAATTTTTAATACGTTTTTTTTCGATTGATTGATGAGGCACTTAAAACTGTAAGTGAACATATCTCTTTTTAAGCTCGCGACTTGTTTCGTTTAACCGTCGATTCCGGCAGTAATTCAATACACGGAATGAAATAAAATCCCGATATTGGCAAGATTCTTTTATATATATATATAGTCGTACACAGACGCAAAAAAGTAATAAATGATTACGCGCCGGAGTGATTAAACCCAGCTAGTCGAGCGTGGAAAGCCGACTGGAAAAAAGTATGTGGCCGGGGGAAAATTAAAGTTAAAAGGGCCCCGAGAACGTCCATTTGATCTAATTTATGATTTCATTGATGTCGGCAAAAAAATGTTCACTGCCAAAAACATCAATATGTTGCTTTTTTATGGCGTAGCGTTAATGTAATTAATCGTGTAAAATATGATTTTTTATAGGATTATAAAAGTTAATTATGTAATTTTATACATTTTTATTTTTTGGGTCATTAGACACAATGCCATCTCACGCACTAATTTGTATTGAATTCCCTTCGACTTGATTGAAATTCGTGTTCGGTTATAA
Organism: Ontholestes murinus; assembly: GCA_963969525.1. Classification (NCBI taxonomy): domain Eukaryota; kingdom Metazoa; phylum Arthropoda; class Insecta; order Coleoptera; family Staphylinidae; genus Ontholestes; species Ontholestes murinus. The sequence continues at coordinate 35,353,309 of OZ018396.1, forward strand.
TTAATATAACATAAATTCCGCGAAGAAAGATTGGGCGTAATTTAATTTAATTTTATGCCATACGCGGTATGCATGTCGGCGGAATTACAAATGGACCCAAAATTTAAAGCCGCATAAAATAGATAACGAAACAATTTCAATTGATAACATCGGATTAATTAAACTCGCACGCGCTCACGTGCTTTTGGCGATCAGTGGAATAAACATAATTCGTCCTCGGATGCCATTGGCGACAACAACTAAAGCGACTAATTGTCAATTAAATATAATTAAAAGTGGAAAATGTTTCGAGAATTATTAGTTTGTAAAATATCATTTAAAACATTTATTAATTATATTGTTTTAAAGAATAACGAGTGTACAACAAAATTGGACGAAGGTAATTTCGATTCATTTGTTTAGTAAAATTGTGAAATAGTGTATTTATTAATTACTTTATTTCTCTTTTTTGAGTAAATCATTTACTCGGTCAAAGGGTTTTTAATGTCCGTCCTGTGTGTGTACGCATGTGAAAAATTTATTTAAATGTTATATACGGTGGTAAATTATAAAAGTTGGAATAAATACGTCAAAAACACGAACAACGCAGGGCTCGTCCCTAGCAAATAAAGTGTTTTCATTCGGTTTTTATGGAGTCCAACAAAACATTTTTATTGGGCGATCCGGCAGCGTCACAACGCGAAATTGCCGGTCGTACGCACTCGGATTATTTCCGGTTTTAATTTCAATGGGTCCCAATATCCAATCATTCGTATTGCCCATTTTTTGTTAATAACAGTAATAACGAAATAATAATAATAATGAATATACATGGAGATATTCATCACTTAACTTATCTGCGAACAGTTTTTTGTTGTAAAAACATGCCTTCACGTATAATCATGAACGTGGTTGGAAATATTTGCCTTTGTAAAGAACTTCCGACCTTTTTCGGCATAAAAATGAAGCAAGTGCAGTTTGGCACTATTGTTTGAATTGAGTTTTTTACCATTCAAAGAGTTTTGCAGAGTTTTCGAAATAAATAGAATTCGGACGGCGCAAAGTCTGGTGAGTACGATGAATGATCTATCAAATCTCATCCAATCTCCAGCAACTTCTGACGGGTCACTAAACTTGTGTTTGGTCTGGAGTTATTATGAGGGAATATAAAACCCTTGCTATTAGCCAATTCTGTGCGTTTTTTGATGACTTCATTTAATTTGTCCAATTGGCGATAGTACAGAGCCGTATTGATGGTTTCGTTCTGTGGTAGCAGCTCAAAATGCTTGATGGATATTTGCTTTCGAAGTCATTGCAGCTTGTTCACCTAACTTTCACTATGATCGTTTTTGCATCACGAGCTTTTGTCGTAAACTATCAATTTCTCATTTATAATATGACAAATGGATCATTTTAATTGTTTTTCAAGAGCTTGTCCCAAGCGTCGATGCCCATTGTTAAATGAATTTCTTTGAGTTCATGTGTAGAGCAAATATTGAGTCTAACATATCCCAACTTGTGCAAATGTCTTTTCATGGTCGTTTGAGAAATGTTTAATATTTCTGTTACCTCTAGACTCGTGTAACGGCGGTTTGCTTTGATTAATGCCTTTATTTATCGTATTTGGCTTCAACGGAATTTGGCATACCAATTCTGACACTGGCCTTCTGTTTAGAAATCTTTACCGTACATAGCATATAAGTTTTGCGTTGTATTTTCCCCTTTTATGATGACAAAACAGTAAAACATAGTGATATTCTTCGTTTGATTTTCCATCTTTCGATCACTGCTTTTCGACGACTACTAAATCGATTCAGTTTTTTAAATGACAATTAGATTGTTAAAATAAATAAGTGTAGACATATTTTAGTCGAAACCGAAATGACTTAAGACCTAATATTTTTCGAAGACCCTCGCAGTAGCACTTTATTCGTGTTAGGGGGGCAATCATCATTACAACGACTTTAATTAGTATCGTATGTCCATTGTTCCAAATATAATTGCGAGGGTGATTTGTAGGGGGGTGCGGACATAAAGTGGCATTCGACAATTTTGACCTACCACTACCCAACACAGCTGAAGGCTATTTAAACAGAGGGGTAATAAAAATAAAGTTACAGTCACGACAATAAAAATGTATATGTAGGATGGGTGGTCTTTAACACACCTTTCAATCAGTTAAACGTAGAATTTACAAACTGAATTGCGAATAGGATTTACGATTTTGTATTTTATATTCAGATAAACCAGTATTGATTCCTACATATATTTTTTAAAACATAAGTTAAACATTACTATTTTGTTTCAAACATTTTCTCACTAGTATTGTGATTACCCTTAATGATACAAGAACAGTAATAGTAATGGAAATAGAAATATATATGTAGGTTGGGTGGGTCTAATGTACTCTCCAGTCAGTAAAACATATATGTGGGGTTTGTTGGATAAATTCTTCATAGAAATTTTACTTAACCATTTATTTATTATTTTAAACACATATTCACAAGTACCGTGTTGCAACTTGAAAATATTGACACAATAAGATTCACTGAAATAAAGGTGGGTGACCTAATACACACCAATTAGTCAAAAATGCGAGTGAGATTTAATGAATAATTCACTCATGAATTTTATCTTCATCTTTATTCGGCAATTTATGTAGTAAATCCGACGTGAATGTTTTACTAATTGAAGGATGACTGTTGTTTGTTTTTCTAATCATCATAATACTGTAGAGAGTTTTGAAGAAATTACAACAATAATAGTAACTGAAGTAAAAAGATATGTGTAGGGTGGGTGGGTGTCCACTAGTACACCCATTAAAATGCGTAAAACATACGCATGGATTTTGTAGAATAATTATCTAATATATTTAATTTTACCAATTTATGCTATAGGAATTATAGAGTAGGATTGCGAATACTAACCCAACCTACATTTTTAAACATATAAACTGCTTTATTGTTTTAATTTTAATCATGTCATAACTAATATTGTAATAGATGTAGTATAAATTCACTACATTCGGATGGGCTGAAAACTACTTCCAGCCGATCGACCCAAAGTTAAACCTAATAAAATCTAACACATAAATTAACGCTTTCTTAATGTTGCCTCGCATTTAACAAAAATTATGGATGCATCTGGATTGACTATTCACTCGACTTCTCATTAGTCGAATAGAATCCTTGATTTTTTTAGAGATTTTATACTTTAGCTTCCCGATCAACCATATTTGTGGTCGCAGTTTAAACTCCGTTTCATTTTTATTTTCAGTCAATTGAAAGTTTTTAGCTACGAGATCAATCAAATAATTAATTTTCTGTTTTTGATTCTGGTGCCCCAAAAGTAGCGGGTATTTAAAGTGAATATCCCAAACCTCATTTTTTCTTTGTGTTTCATTTCATAAGCCTCTAGTTGCTTTGCTCAATATATTTCTGGGTGATACCCTCCAGCTCCAAAACTGTTTTCTCATACTCAGCGGTCTTTAATTTATAGTAGTCACAATACTGTGCATTTGTATGATCTGTTTGAACAGATCCACCACCTCCACCCTGTTACAACTGCTGTTTTTCAATTAAACTTTTTCTTTTTTGAACAGAATAGAATTACTCCAATAAATCTGTATTTTCTTTTTGCAACTCCTCAATAGCCTCTTGTATGATTCTGACTCTTGACAAAGTCAGATTTTATCCTGTACATTTCAACGTTTTTATGTAAGTTTACCTTAATATTGAATTAACGAGGCGGATACATGATGAAACTCCATAACAAATTAAAATAAAACAACACAGTTGGAAGGGTTTCACATTTATTGTTGAACACTGCAACATGTTTCACACAGTGGCTTCAAAATTATTATTCATCTGCCTGATGAAGCCACTGTGTGGCGAAACACTGCAACAGTTCAACAATAAATGTAAAACCCTCCCAAATGTGTTGTTTTATTTCAATTACCTTAATGTATTCTTTCACTTGCTGTTGGGCTGTTACTATTAATTCAACACCTGTTGATCTTGTAATTGCTGGAAAATTTCTTAGAGGTATCACGATACGAGATATGTTAGGAAATTAGTTCTCGTTTGCAGCTTGTGGAACGCTGGTGAATAGAATGACCGTTGGATGTGTGCTAATATATTCAGTTGTATTTCAGCTGTCTATGTGCAAAGTTAGGACTAGCTGATATTGAATGGCCTGCTTATACGTGTGTTTATAATGTTTAAGAAAAAAAAGAACATCGCCAGTTGTGAAGTTATGGCTATGATTAGATTTCTCAACGCAAGAAATGTAAACCTTGCAATATGCATCGTCTATTGGAGGATGTGTATGCAGAAAATGGTTGAGTCGCCTGTTCGACGCTGGTGTTGTAATGTCAACTTAGGAAAAGAGAACATGAATTTTGACCAGTGTTAGGTCATTACGGACGAACTTTCAACCATCCAATATATAGTCCAGACTTAGGTCCTTCACAATATCATCTGTTTACAAAATTCAAGGAAATTTTTGCAATTCTGCGCTCTTAATCTTCTCCGAGAGTTTAATTTCTAATTCATCTATTTTCTCTTCAGATTTCCTAATAGTGGCCTGATATTCTATATCTAAATCCTCATTTTATTCAGCTACAACTTATAATTCCTCAAGTGATTGGTTGCATTTACTTCAAGTTTGAATAACTCACAATTTTTAATTTAAATCATTAAATCCGCGTTGGCTTTCTAAAGTTCCGCCAGCTTCCTAGATAACTCTGTTTGATGGCGTTTTCCTCGAACTCAGATCATATTATGTTGTGCTCACTAATCGCTTGTCATTCCTTCAATATACCATCTGATTCCTTCTATTGAGTTTCTAATTTCAGTTTCCAGATTAACTCCATATCTTGCATTTGTATTTTGGCTAAAACATTTGTTTTCTTACAATATTTCTCTGTTAATTTAATTAGCCCGTAAGATTCTTTTAAACTCCTCCTGAAATTTTTGAAGGCTTACAATTTTATTTTACACTAACAGTAACTGAAATAAAAAATATATACGTATGATGGATGGGTGGCCTTTATTATACCTATAAATTAGTGAGTGAGATTAGAAATGAATACTTCCTACTCTACACTCTTGATGAAACTGGTATTTTACAGGGTTATTAAAATTATGCCACTTGTTGTATTTCACGTTTTTATTGGCAGTTTCCTGATACGTGTTTCGAGTTATTACACTCATTTTCAAAGGAGTACAAGCTTAATACTAAAGTAGCATTACAATATATATATATATATATATATATATATATATATATATATATATATATATATATATACAAAAATTACATCATTAGGTGTCCCCCGCTGTGACTTCCTGGTGGTAGTTTACGACTGATTTGTCCTCTATAAAAGAGATTTACTAAATAATTACATTAATTCTTATCTTCATCTTTATTCAGGAATCTATTTAGTAGATCCGACGTGTATGTTTTACTGATATGATAGTGGCCATCCATCCACCTTAAATATTTATAAATAATATTGTAGAGAGTTGATAAAATTAAAACAATAACAATAACTAAAATAAAAATATATATGTAGAGTGGGTGGGTGGCCACTATCACACCCTCCAATCAGTACAATCAGTAAAATATACACGGATTTACTTAATAAATTCTTATAAACTACATATACTTATTCAAGGGAAGATATGGCTGGTCTAGTTCAAGCAACAAATAACAAACAATAGAAAGAGAATGTTGATTTAATAAATTACAGATGATAGATAATAAATAACAAAAAAGAAAGTAAATGGCGCATAACTAAAGATAAATGACATTTGATAAATGTAGATGATAAATAACCGATAGTAGATAACAAGAAAACATGACAAATTACAATTAGTGTATTGTAGATTTAACATACCACCAAATTAGTAAAACATAAACGTGGGATTTACTGAATAATTTTTAATAAAATGTATCATTATATAGATAAGAATAAATTTCAAACAGATTATAGAGTTCAATAAATAAAAAGTCTTTAAATGTTAAGTAATAGAATTAAAGTTATGCATTATGAAATATACAGGTTAAAGAGACAATATTTTATTAATGTTATTTTTATTCCAGATTTACGAAAATAACTGAAAGGTGCCAAATAAAAAAAAAGTGTTCGTTATCTGTTATGGTGAATCAAGAAGTCAATTTCATCAACAACCATCTATAATTCGCACCTCAATGGCTGCTAAAGGTAAGTGAGTGCATTACGTCGATACAGAACGTAATTTGTTCCCAACATTCGATACCACTAAATATCCGTCTGGAGACACCTAACAAGCTTAACTTAATCCCCACTATATATTTTTTATACATATAGGTAGCGGAAATAGATATTGATTGAGCCTTAATTAATTTGCCAAAATGCGGGGCTTCGGTATTTACAATACGACAATTATTAGATATTTATTATGCCGCCTTTCGCGTCTAGACATTGGAAAACGTATCATCTCTTCGGGTTCATCCGGCGCTCGAGGGTTGATTGAGGATAAGGGTGTTATCGTCCCTCGGTTCAAATAGGCCGACGTTAAAAATGCATGTGCGTGGGTCAGTATATTAAGAGGGGTTAGAAAGGCTAATCGATGAAACGGAAAAAGGCCGTCTGCGTAACGTAATTCTAGTCTAAAGGATAAAATAATATAAAGATTTTATCATATATTATTTATTTAAATAGACATGCGAAACCAATTAATTAAAGATTTTATCTACGTTCATAATAAAACTACAGGTCTTAATAGTTTCTTGATGACTATAAGCTAGTCATTAATAAACTAGAAATTACAAAATATAGTGGTAAAACAAAATTACCGTGTTTTAATTCGGCATTAATAGTATAATAGTATAATATATAGTTTGTATTTAAAATATTAGTTAATTACTTGATAAAAACATTTAGAAACCTTTCTTCACTATTTTATTTATAACCAGATGTACATTTCGGACACAAAGTAACCATTATCAATGGTGTTATACTCAATTAGTTAATGCCTATTAGAATTGGAAAATTTGTTTTATTTTTTCGCCTGGAACGTATAATATATCCCTCACCTAAGTCCGATTTCGAAAACACAATAAAGGCCCTAATTCCCCCGGACCGATCCCCGAAATCGCATTAAACCCTCCTAATTGAATATTAAACTCCGGCGTAAACCGGGAATCAAGCGGATGGGAGGCGGCGGCGACGGCAGCGGGCGATACAATTTTCCGCATTTATTGTGACAATCATTACTGGATTCTGTGCAGATATTATGCAAATGCCGGGACGTTTGAAGCGAAACGAACCGACCGGAGGAGCACTATGTGGGGGATGAAATTTATGCGGGACTGTACGGAGCGACACGCGTCATGGGGGTGAATCCGGAGGGTCGGCCGCCTCCGGTACTGATTGTCTGCAGCCTTGACCGCGACGTCCTTCCCTAAGCCTTATCTGGTTGAAAGTGATAACAATGAAAGTGTGTACACGTTATCACGTAATTTATTTACGTCGTGATACTATTTGTTTTGTTAAAAGTGTTGGTGTGAATGAGGGGAACGTTAAATACATACATTATTGAGGTAATTATTGTGTTAACCCTATTAATTAAAAATCATATCCAAATATACATTCAATATCCAAATATTAAAATATATTTAAAATTTTTAAAAAACTTTCAGATTCAAATTCAGAGTAGACTTTGCATATGTTAATCAAAATCGACATACAGATCCAAATACAAATCTAGATTCAAATAAAGATTCCGATTATATTGAAAAACGATTCGATTTTTTTTATTTTTTGAAATCCAATTCAGATTTAATCTTGATTAGATACGTTAAGGTCTAGACAAATATAAATTCTAATATAAAAACACAACTTTAAATTCTGTTCGATTAAACAACAATAATTTTGAAGTCTTAAGATCTACAGATTAAAATTCAGATTTTATCTATCGTAGAATTAATAAGTGTAGATTAAAGTACAAAACGAAATACTACAAATCTAGATGTAGGCTCTGATCTAGTTTAGGATTTAAAGAAAAGAGTTATATTTTTTCAAATTTAACTTTGATTAGATAAATGCATGCATAAATCAAAATTTGAGAGAAGTGAAAATTTGGATATTTTTTAACATTAAATTTAAATTTAAAGTTAATCCAAATTAGATTAATTCAGATTCGGTTGTAAAGTTAAATCCAAATTTAGAAACTAATCCAAACGTAATTCTAGATTCAGATACAGATAGATACATCGAAATTCTTTTAAATTAAAATTTTTAGATTTGATCTAGATTAAAACGAATTAAATTTAAATTGACATTTATATCGAAATACTATAAATCTAGTTTTAACAACCGATCTAATTTAAAAAATGTAGGATTTAAAGGAAACAGTTTTTAATTATTTCGAAATTTGGAATTCAGTTTTGATCTATATTGTATAAATTCACATTCAGAACTAGATACATATTTTGATAGTAAAGAAAATCCAAATATAAATTAATATATACATTTTAAAATTCTGTACAATTAAAAAGTGAAAATTCAATTTTTCAAAATCTTTAGATTCAGTTTAAAATTTGATCTTTGATTTGATCATTTGATTTGATCTTGATTAGATACATTCGGATTTAGATTAGAGGCTTAAATTCAAATTCCAATAAAATCCAAAACTCAAATTCTGTGTTTTAATAATTAATTTTGATTTTTCAAAATCTTCAGAGTCAGAATTAAATTTAATATTTATTATATTAATATAAGTCCAAATACAGATATAGATCTAGATCGATGATCAGATCTAAATTTTAATCCAGATACAAATACTAACATTGATCTCAAGATTATAATTTATGACAAAAAAGGCGTTTTTTTTTAAATTGTAAAAACTACGGTGCAAAAAGCTCAGAAGAATTAGTTCTATTTTTTATTTTAATTATTTTTTTGTTTATTCTCGCAAAGACTTATTCCGTACCAGTTTATAATATAGGAAAAATTGAAGCGTACAAGTTGTTATTAACAGTCACGAGCACTCCACCTCCTTTAGATTTGAGACTATTTAACGGAGATCGATCAATTCCCAATTACATGGCAACATATATAAATAAGAAAGTAATTACATACTAGCGTAACTTAAACTCAAAACAATAAATGGTTACATACTACCTAAAAGTGAATCATTACATTGAGCAATGACATAAGTGAGAGAGTCATTAAATATATCGCAATAAGATGATATCTGATTATACAAGGTGGCGCAAAAGTAATGTCATAGTTTGAATTAGCCACCATATCTGCAGATGGCGCCAAATATCAGTGTATTTTGACATTTATGATGTAGATATATAATGAATTAGTTGTCAATAAGCTATGAAGCGATACACTCTTTAAGATAGTGGATTTATTGTTACTGCTTATTTGACAAATTTTAAGTCTGTTGTTTTAACGCAACGTGAATTTCGTCGTCGTTTTTCCTGTTCCTGGGGCAAGAGAATTCACATGTAATGCAAGAAGATCCATTGCATCCCCTCAAAGTGACTGTTTGGTGCGGTATTTGCAGTGAAAAATGATTGGTCCTTATTTTTTTGAAGACGCCGATGATGCATTAACCGTAAATGGCGAGCGTTACAGGCAAATACAAAACAAGTAGTTTTTATCACAAGTTGCTGCATTGGGTCTCGATCATTGTTGGTTTCAACAGGATGGAACAACCGCTCACACAGCTCGGGTAACTATGGAAATGGAGTGATTTCCAATTTTTGAGATTTGAACTGGCCGTCCAGATCGCCAGATCTTACAGCACCAGACCTCTTCCTTTGGAACTGTTTAAAATCTCGCGTTTACCATAACAAACTACGAACCTTGCAAGACTTTAAAGCTAACATTGAAGAAGAAATCGCCAATTAGGAACCAGCTAGCAACAATTCCAAATGCTGCATATAATAACCGCAATTTTGCATCAACTTGGGAACAGAGCTCTTTTTTTTTATTTATGACAAAATGGCAGCCAATTCAAACTATGACATTACTTTTGCACCACCTTGTAGTTAACGCAATGTTTATCGGAGACTTAAGGCGATACTTGGTTTAATGAGGTAAAATCTTAAAAGTTGGCTTTTGTCTACTACTAAAGGGTGGAACATGCAACCTAATATTATATAAAATCTCAGCTGAATCAATAAAACCGTGCAGTATTTTGTATCCAAAAACAATGCTCGATATGTATCGTCGGGATTCAAGAGATTGAAAGTTAAACTTTTCAAGTAACGTTGCATGATCGAACCCCCTAATAGGATAATAACCTTCCGACGTAAAATATAAAACTTTTAAAAATTAACTTTAAATGCCCTCAACCATGTATTTCTGCTGTTGGGTTTGGGGAAACCAAATTAAGGAAGCATATTCCAACATAGACCTCACATAAGCATTATATAAAGTAATTAATTTATTTATATTTTTAAAACCTTTAGTATGGCGATATATGAAACCTAAAGCTCTTAATGAACCCTTAATTACTTCACCAATGTGACAGTTAAAAGTTAATTTCGAGTCAAAATGAACACCTAAATCTTTAAATGTTGAAACATTTTCAATTATAGTGGCATTGATTGAATAAATGAACCTCACAGGATTAGTTTTTCTAATAAATGACATAAACTTGCACTTATTAATATTTAATTCCAGTCCATTTACTTCACACCACGTAACGATCTTACCAAGCTCGCCCTGCAAATACAAGCAATCATTGTGATTGTTGATTGTTGAATATATTTTAAGATCATCGGCAGGTAAAAGATGTTGATAGGTCAATGTTGTGGAAAGGTCGTTAAAAAATATGTTAAAAAGCGAGGGGCCAAAAATTGATCCTTGAGGAACACCAGATGTATGGAAATATGAACTAGATTTAAAATTATTGAAAATGACATACGATTCACGTTTACTTAAGTAAGATGACATTAGAGAGGTAGATGAATTGCAGAAGCCAAAGTTATCCAACTTGGAAATCAAAAGATTATGGTTAAATTTGTCGAAAGCTTTCTACATACGGGTCATTTATTTATTTATTTATTTTTTAAACTCCGAACTAGCGACCTGTCCCCTATCTGAATTGTATTATCTAAATAACGTTAATGATAAAGTTGAATTGCTTAATAATTCCATACTAGGTATAATAAGTTAGCTCCGGTTAAAACTATAAAGGTAAATAAAGTAAATCCTGCTTGGTTCACGGATAATATTAAATTTTTAATATCATTGAGAAATAAATAAAATACGACTGGAATTATTACAAAAGTCTTCGGAACTACACTAATTTAGTTATAAAAAATAAAAAAAAGCCTATATACAATGGAAAATAAATAATTCGTCATCAAATCTAATTATCCCTTCAGAACTAGGTACTGCAAACGATATCAATAATTATTTTATTCAGTCGATACTCAAACTTAATGCCGATATTAGCATAATAAAAGATGGCTACCTAAATAACTTATAATGTGATTTTTATACTAAATTTATCTTTAAACTTGTTAGTTTAAATGATGTTGATAGAGTTATGAATAAAATTAAATCTAATGTTTGTGGTCATGATGGTCTAAATATTAAACTGATATACATGTGTTGGCCGCATATACTCCCCTTTGCCACAAACATTATAAATAGTTGTCTTTTAGAAAGTATCTTTCCCAATGCATGGAAACTGGCTCTAATATTGCCTTTGTCTAAAATACGAAACCCTACGAAATTAAAACATCTGAGACCCATAAGCATATTCCTTTATTATCAAAGATTTTGGAAATAATAATGAGTAACCAAATTAAACAACACCTCATCAGAATACGAAATTCTTCCTAAATTACAATCGGGATTTAGAGAAGGTTATAGCTGTACCACTGCACTTTTAAAATATACCGATGACACTCTTCGGGAATGTGATAGGGGTCGAATAACTGCATTAGTACTCCTCGATTATAGCAGGGCTGTCGATACCTTAAACAACGAAATCTTTAATAAATAGAAAAAACACGAAGATATTTTCGTAAAATCTACAACAAATGAGTCTTATTAATACTACAAGAACAAATCACTTTTGAAACAACTACTTCTCTAGCTAATACTTCGACAGACATTGAATAATACAAAAGTAATTTGCGTGTTACAAAATAGCAAGGCTATCAAAGCAACACTAGTTCGAACGTATTTCTTTCTGTAAAATGAAATAAAAATAATTGAATGTACGTTAAAATAGTTTGTGAGTGACTATACTATGGTAATTTGGAACAAGAAATGAATTTAGGTTGATGTAATTAAAAATTTATTAGGAAGTTTCTTAAGAATGTTGTAAACAACTTTATCAGAGACAGGAGAAAAAGAAAAACTGGGAATATAACTGAAATCAGATAAATAAATATTTTTAGGTGGGGAAACATGAACAGATTAAAAAAAATACGAAAACCATTAACAATCTTTTCCGGGTTGTCTAGTTTGTTATCATTATCTATCAATGTCGAAGGAATTCTGGATGTACTAGATTATGTACGTCCAAAACTGACCTGGTTTGAAGTAACTTGATTTTCAATGGTGGACATGTATGAGTTAAAAGCAGATTTGAGTATACGTTTAATTAATGCTCGGAGGTGTCGAAAATTAGCTCTTATGGAGATTGAGTTAGATCTGAGTTTAGTTCTAATGGTATTATTTTCTTTAATTAAATGTATTATTTCAAAATTTTACCAAGGCGTATACTTTCTTTTATTTTTATTAAATTTACAAGTTGGAATAAACTTTAAAAGAGCAGGGTTCAAAATATTATAAAATTCAGAAAGAGTGTGATAACGTCAGAGAAACTTAATAGTACATCCAAATAAATGCCACATAAATGTTCATATAATTCTGGATAATTTCCTTTTTTGAATCACTATTAATTGAAGACATGGTCGGTGAGCATTGCATAGTAAATTTAAGAGCGGAATGATAAGAGTCTTCCAAAACAAGCGGAAATGTCTGTCTATCAATTTGACAGCTAACGTTGGAATATATTAAATCTAAAACATTATTTGAAGAATTTCGAATTATGTTGTCGAAGGCCTAGAAAAGTACAAACATTAGAAATAAAGGTTGCTTTAGTAACAAAATTATCTAGAGAATTTGAAATTAATGGACAGCTAAAGTCACCATCAAAAATAATGTTATTATGATCAAAATTTAGTTGAGGTAACAAATTAGAAAATAATTTAACATCATCATTAGAAGTGTCTGGTGAAATGTATACTAGAATAATAAATAATGAGCTAGATTTTAGTTTCAGTTTACATACTGTAATGTCTATTATTGGCACGTGTAATTTAATAAAATCAGTGGAAATTATATGAACCTTAAAAATTACGAACCGCTATCAATATTCCACCACCCTTCGATCTACTAGTCGTTACATTATCACGATCTGACCTAAAAACTAAATAAGATTCATTAAATAATTCACTGCTGTTCACAGAAGATGTTAGCCAGGTTTCAGTAAGAAGCACAACATCATGATCACAATCACTAACATAAGAGAAGAAAGTATCGATTTTAGAATTTAATCCACGAACGTCTTGATAAAAAACTGAAATATTTCCAGAGGGTAACGATTTTCATGCAGAGTTGATAATGACACGAGGATGCCCCTTAATGAATTTAATAGTTAGATTGCTTTCGCCACCCTGCTGCCTTAGTTTCAATTCAGTAATTCCATTTTTTAGGAGTACGATCAGGTCCCACTCGAATAATAAGTCCATACTCTTGCAAAGCTTTAGAAAATTACTGCCATTGGATTTACAATAAAAGCGAAGGTTAAGGGGTCTAGGTACTCTAAATAAAGATATTTTAGATAGTAGTAAATTAACAGTACTTAAGTCAATATCTTCATAAGATGAGCAATTTATACTATGTTTAATATCTATCAATTTAGATTTCGTACTAACGAGATTCTAATAATAAATGCTTAGTTTTTTGGAGTTATATTATTAATACCATTAGCAGACATATTGGCAGCACTATCTGATTGCATTGCAATCGTGGTAGAAGCAACATCAATATTGTATTGTATTGTTTTTTATAAGTATTGTTCTTACGTTTACGTTTATATTGATTTTTATAATTATGATCAAAGTATTTAATCGTTGAGTTTACTTCTGTTGCAGCTAGGGCTATGCAAACAACATTAGACACATAAATTATATCATTAATATGAGCAAAACCTGCGCGTTTCAAATTATTTAGATGTAACCAACTTTCTTCTCGAATGCAACACCAACCAGAAGTATCTGATCCTAAAATGGGAGAATTTGTTACCTTCTGATGATTTCTTCTTGATGGTAGTCCATTATTTAATCTAGTATGGGATGGTGACTTTTGATTTTGGAATCCAGGTGGCTCTAATAACTCGTCGCTCTTTGAGAATTCATAGACTTCGAAGAGTTATTTGAAAATTTTGGAAGTGAATTATCCACGGATAGTATTAACTCCCGATTTGATAGACTAGTGGTTTTTGAATTAGAGTAATCAATGGATTCAACATCTCTTGGCTGAGAAGAAGAATTTGAAGTTGGATCCATCATATTTTCAGATGTTCAATTATTTATTATCTCCGATACAATAACGGACGATACAACCAGGATGATAAATTACTTAACAGTCTGTGCATAACTCCTTCCTGAATTATGACTTTACACTTTGAACATTTCATGTTCATTGTGTATTATGCAAGTACTAAAAATTAAACTAATAATAAAGTAGGCAAGCAGACAAGGATAAAATTCACACCTCAGGAGCGTATCAAGGGTGACTCACTTTAAGCAAGGTACTCTAAGGTAGGGTTACGAGTTCAGAGGTAAAAAATTTTGACACATATAATACACAACAAGGACAAGAAAAACCTTTAGAACAAGAAAGCAACATCTAATATATTTGTTAGGAAAAACAATTAAAACTTTACAAAAATGTGCTGTAACTTACCTAAAGAAAAATTGAAAAAATGAAATAAAGTTTGATATAATTTACAACAAAAAAAGAATGTATTAAAAACCATAACATTTGCAAAAAATATTAGAAAACCTGCCAAAAAACAGGATTGAAATAAAAATGAACTTAACTTAAAACATCAAAATTTCACAAAAAATAACTGAAATATTGGCTAAACACATTAAAATAAAAAATGCTTTAAGCTACTTTAATAAAATTAGTTAAAAACATTTTTAAATTTGCTTAAAATAATTTAAACTTTGTAATAAATAAACAAATGAGCTAAGAAAAATAAAGCATTTTAACATTTATTAATTTTTTGTAAAAGAAAACAATTGCATACCATCTCAAATACAAAAAATATTGTATTAAAAAAAAACATTAAAAAATCACAAAAAACAACTGAAATACTAATTTTATTCTGATCATTTTTGTTCAATAATAGAGACAAATTGCAATTAAAAGTTTTACATAAGACCCCGTTATTAAGTTTGTCGGATGTTATTTACAAAATTCTCTGCTCTGAATGCCTCAAAATATATATTGGTCAAACATTATAAACACTACGCTCCAGAATAACGCAACATAAAAGTGACACTAACATAAACAAGGGAGCTTTTGCACTGGCCAACCATGCACAAACCATAAAACATTTGATCAATCATAGTGCAGTTGAAGTTTTGGTCACAGAAAGACACCAAAAAAATAAACTTTTCTTAGAAATGTGCTATATTAACCAGGAATATGATCCCATAAATGCAAAAACAGATATTTTATATCTATTTTTAAACTCTTATTTAAACAAAAATCCAACCCCAAAAACACCGACAAGTCCCAAGAATTTTCAAATATAAGATTTCTTCCGTACATACGAAGTAAAAAATTTGTCTTAAAAAAGTGTCTAAATAATGTAAAGGTGTAATAGCGGCCGCGTTATGTGTTAGCAAGTTATTGAGGAAAATTAAAATTTGCAAATTTCGTTCTTTTCAAAATTGAAAAAAGTTGAGGAGAATTTGAAATGAAATTTGCTACGAGTACTGATTTCTGCAGAACGTTCCCCATTTAACCGGGTTTTCGGGTATTTATCTGCGTGGTGTGTAATTTGTTCGCACGACGTTTCGATAAGCTCTCTGTCATCGTCTTGACATTTTTGACAGCTCTATGGGGATATAGTTTTACAAGACAGATAAAATTCTACTTTTAAAGTATTCAAAAAAGTCAAGGGTAACTAGATATTTTGAAAAAAGTTAAACTTTGGCTTTTACAGTTTTTTTATCTGTTATAATATCCGAGATATATTGCTTTGAAAAAATTGACACTTGACAAAGTGGAATTTTATTCATCTCGTAAATATTCACTTCTTTTCTCATTTAACCGTTTCTCTATCTCTTATAGTTTCCGAGATCCCCATAGAGAACATTTAAAAAAACTCACCCTGTATATATATCATATGATAATTATATTTCGTTACACTGTATACAACTATAAAAACATAATTATTTACTGTTAGTTTGCGTCATGGACTGTAAGACTATATTTTAGCTAATACAATATTGTCGCCCGGCGCATCCGCCATAATGTCTTGGCGTGACGTTGTATAAACGTAGTTCTTAAATATGCATTAATGTAATGTGCCGTGCCCTGCTCTAATTGCATACCATAATGAAGGGTTAAGAGTTTGCCGAGAGGTCATTTTAGCTTCAATTAAATCCCCACACTACATTCTAATAAACGCCTTATGAGAATGGAATCTCATTTTAATATAACTGCACCAATCGATTAAATTCGTTATTACAATAGATATCGATTTTATCAATAGTTTAATTATGACTCATTTAATTGAGATTTAATAGAATTTGATTTAGTATTGAAGAAAGTAATCATATATGTTTTACTTAATAGACAGGCGTGTAATTAATGTATAAGCTTAACTAAATGTACTTTTCATTAAGGCGATATTCCGGGCTATGGAATTATTCATAAAGATATTAGTGAACGCGTCGAGGACAACAACAAATTAATTAAACGCTGAATTGAAATTTAACTCAGCGCCAAAGCGTAGTTATATAGTTTACGATATAATTCTGTATTAATTTATTCTGCTGGTTTATTATTGTCAAGTTTGAAGTTTGAAGGAACACGTTTGTCAGTGTATGTTTTATTTATTTATACACTTATTACCTTTGTATAAAAGGCATATACGAATTACAATGAAATAAAGTTTGATATAATTTATAACATAAAGGAACTTTTGGGGAAAATTTAAATTATTTAAAAGATAATATTTAACAAAAAATGTTTTTATCATCTAAATTAAATATTTAGATTATATCAATAAAATTGAGCAGTTTCACATGGGGAAACAAAAATACTAGCATTAAATAAAAATAAACCACTGTATTGGAAACCCTGTCAAAAATATGGGAAACAATATATTTATAAAGTTGCGGCGACGATTTATATATGCAAATAAGTTTTATCGTTTCAGGTCACAGATAATGAAGTTTGGGAAGTTTTCTCACACATTGCCAATATTTCTTGTCTTTCCGGTGCCTCCTTCCCCTCCTGCTAACTTTCAATGACGTGACCCTTTAGGAATTATTGATTCGCCTCTATATAAAAAAAAATATAAGCTAAGACAAGTTTTAAAGTTGAAACTATAAATACGACGTGGGAAATTTATTCAGTAATGCTCTTTCATCCTTTAGGCTAACTTAAAATTTCTTATAATGTCTAGTATATTCTGTATCAAGTTAGAAGTTACTCGAAGCTATAATATTAATAAATTTATTGGAGTCTATTTAATGGCTATGAAAGGTGGTGTTTGGTTGTTTAATAAACTAATTACCTTTGTGTTAAGTTATTATCTTTATTTGTTTGTTAATTTGTGCTTCTATAATTATTACAAACAAACGGCGTGCATTTAAATTAATAGGTAATCGATTATTTTAAAAGAATACAACCGAAGCATAAATTAGCATAGATTTATAATAAATTAACGATGTCCAACAGTGCCCGTTATTAAATACGCTGCACTGCAGTAATCGCAACAATTTATTACCAGGACCAGGTGACACCAAACGTGCCGTAAATTACGTCTAATTACGTCAAAAAATTAAAGAATTTTCCCATAACGCGAAATTCCCCACGAGTCGTAAAGTTTTTGCGCGTTCGTCGGTGAAGACATATAAAACTCCCACACCCCACACCCCCACGCCTTAGCGCGTTTCCACGCATGAATGACATCGTATCATTTTCCTCAAGACATTTGTCACCCTCCATTGCCCTTTCGTCCAGAGTATCAAAGACGGCGAGGGAGGAAGAAAAAAAAAACACATTATGCGAGAGAATATAACCGCGGGACCATAACTGAATGCGATTATGTCTATCAAATAAAAATATCGTGTTCTTTGTGAGGGGAATTATGTAAATTAAAAAAAAGTTAGTATAAAGTCACCTCGAATCAAAGAATTCCATCTATAATCGATTGTTTAATTTCGTGAAACGCGCCAGTGATTAATGGTTTTTATCGCGAACATTTATTTTCGTGAACGTAATGCCTGGCCTAAAATGGTTCGCGTGTGTTTTTTTAGAAATTGCTTTTTGATTTATACCTTTTTTAAAAATGTAATCATTTCATAAGCTAATAACTTTAATGAGGATGATAGATCCTATCGACTGCGCCGATTTAATTTTATATTGTAACTCGGACTTAATTAAAAAAATAATTTTAACATATTCATCAGTAATAAATTTATGTTTAGGATAAATAATATTTTTAATGTAAAAAACGACGAGTTATATAAAAGTTAAATACTGAATAATTACAATAATTACTTTCAGTTGATATTTATTTAAATAACTTTTTATTATATTGCTATTATTATACATATATAAAATTATATAAAAATAATCTTTTGTTTTCGCATATTTGTAAATCTGCTTTTCTTCGAATCTTTTCATGTGAAATAAAGCGAAACATCGCGCAAACATCTGCACATTTCGAATACATTATCCCGGGCCGGGCCCTCGGATAATAACGAGAGTATGCAGACAATGCGAGCGAAAATAACGACAATGAGGGGTGCACGATGTTGATGAAAAACGAGCTAATAAGGGGAGGATCTGCGCCTCTCTTTTTTTTTGCTGTTGTTGCGGAGTAAACGTCCGCAGAAACGAGTCTTTTCCGACAGATAAGGCGAAACAATAACTGGGAAATACAATCCAGAAAATGTTCGGGAAAA
Source organism: Ontholestes murinus (assembly GCA_963969525.1). Lineage (NCBI taxonomy): Eukaryota > Metazoa > Arthropoda > Insecta > Coleoptera > Staphylinidae > Ontholestes > Ontholestes murinus. Next base: position 35,372,536 of record OZ018396.1, read on the forward strand.
TATGTGAGGGTGATAAGGAGCCACTCGGATGACGACAATAAGGAGAACGTATGTTACACGAAACCGACACACCAATTGAGAAATATAAAACTGGATTAATTTCCCTACCTTTCATACTCTGAATTGAAAAAAAATAATATGATTTAACTGAATTTTTCAATTCAGTGTAAATAGTGTAGTAAGGTCGCAACCTTTTTCTTTGTATTATTAGTATTAATACGTGATATTTTGTAAAATAAATCTCTAGGAAAAATCCCATTTGCCCATGAAAGAAAGATTTATGCTTTATTTAAAACCTAACCACGGAACATTTATCCACTTCGGCGTTACGAGGCAAAACGAGTTTCACGCCGGAAAACAAAATAACCTCTTTTTCGGCGGCAGTAACAATCGAATCGCTCCCCGGGGAATAAAATTCGTCCTGCCGGATTTTTCCACTGGCACAGAAAACGATCAAGAATAACCAGCGATAAATTTCATGTGGCGCGTGAAGACATCCCACTAATGATAATATATATTGGGGGATAGTATTGACCGCACGCGATCGCCTATTATTTCGGTAAATAGTGTCGTATTATTGGAAATTATTAATCGGCGAAAATCATTCACGATCACACATCTGTTTGAACACTCATTAAATATTGGCGCAACAATAATGGCAAAGGCGCCTTCCACCGATAAACATCTGCCGGCCTATGTTTAGGGGGTTGAGGGTTCGTGGTCTGAATTTTATTCCCATTTAGGTCGACTATTTATAGAGAATGATATTTCTGAGTTGGGAATTCATGTAAATCAATAGTTTGGTATTAATGTCGTTCATAAATATATTAAACTTCATCAGTTGAATACTCAATTATGTATTTTGAGGTATATTTAAAATATATATTAATTCGTAGTACATATTATATAAAAGTTACGATTGATCCTTCCGACTGCGCCAATTAAAAATTGGTCAAGTTTTTCAAGATGTGTAATGTCAAGTTGTGTAATGTAATGCACTACCGATCTCGCGGTTACGGTTTGGCTATCGCAGTAAAGGAGGTTTATACTTGAACCTCATCTGGCGTGATTCAGGTTTAAACTTTTTTACTGAGATAGCCAATCCGTAACTCCGTTTCGAGAGTTACATGCCGCCAAGTTTTTTAGTATTAAAATAATTTTAAAATATCGGTTAGGTTACCCTAGCTTCTCCACCTCGAAAACAGGCATGCGTATCATTGGTATATCATAAAAGAGTTGATCCTGTTGATCCAGAATATGCCGGATCTATAGGAACAAACCACTACTAAAAATCCAAGGTGTCAATTGTATCATGTCGAGGGATGTATGGTCTCGAACGGTGTCCTTTGGATACCTGGTGACCTCAGGTTGCATTTAGCCTTCCTGCGGTATGGGAGTACTACTGCAGGTGGCCGTTATTTCTGCCTTACTCATTGGAACCACATAGGGACCGTAATTGAATACTAATAAGAGGAGTTAACATCGAAATTTTCCCAAAGAATTAAAGAAAAATTGGTTGCTCATTTGCCTTGCATTTTTGATGTAAAGAAGCATAACGGGGCAAATTTTGACAAAGTAAATCCTTTTGAAATCTCAAAATTTATAGAACAATGCGTTGGAAAACTTAATTGAAGGCAGTTGTAGACAAACAGTCGCTCAAACTTATAAATCTTGATTTTTTTAAAAGATTTTAATATTGACGTGAAATTTCTTTTTGAGTAGTAGTAAATGAGCTTGTTACTTTAAAGGATCGCACACGTCACTCTAAAGCACCATTAATTGTATCACCATCCAATTGTTTTTTGATTTATTTATCTAAATTATTATCATTTTATAAGTTAATAACTATGATTGATCCTACCGTCTGCGCCGATTTAATTTTATATCATATACCTGGATTGAATTAAAATTAATTATAACATATTAATTAGTAATAATTTAATGTTGAAAAAAATTAATATATCTTTACATTTTAGTATTGATGTGACTAGACTCTTGAGGGTTTAAAAAGGCGCAACGTCATTGAAATACGAAGGGATTAAGACTAACAGTTTAAAAGTCAGGTAATATATACCAAGCATCCTGTTATATTTCAGGTCTCAAAAGCTAGAACATACACCTTCTAGATATGAAAGTCCATGGTAGAACGGAATCCATAAAGCTTTTTAAAAATGTAAACTGCGTAGGTAATCACTCTTCTAGATATAAGAACTGCCAACCTTTAATTTTGGAAAAGTCAGTTCAAGGGAAAGATTAGCTAAGAAAAATTAATACTAGAAAATGCATAATAGGCGCAAGACCCAATAATCGAAAATCAATCAAGAAAAAAACGTTAGGAGATTTTATCAGCAACAGAAATGTAACTGCGTATTTAACAAATTATTATTCCTATATCAGTTTTAGATGTTACATGCCATTGGCATCTATAGCTTTAAGATCTAAAGCTTTAAACTCTGCTCCAAGCGAAGAAGAGAAATATTGTCCTAACGGCCGCAAATTCGGACGCTGGAAACCACTTTAAAATCCTTAAAAAAGTGAAGGGAGGTCACCAGCTTGCAAAAAGGTGAAAAACAATACATCACCAAGCGAGCGAAAAGAAGGGAAAACCTATGTTCACAAATACTAGGCCTAATATCAGTCAAAAAAACTGTCATTAGGAAAAGTCCGTGTGATGTTCAAATTTTAAATTTCATTATTTAATTTTCTTCTTTGTCGTTATTTTATTCTATTTTAAAGACTTGTAACATGTATTAAATTAATAAGCTCTAAAAACCTTTCTTCACAAATTGTATTTAAATTCACAGATATATATTTCGGACACAAAGTGACCATTATAAATGTTTTAATGGCCACTTTGTGTCCGAAATATATATCTGTGAATTTAAATAAAATTTGTGAAGAAAGGTTTTTAGTGCTTATTAATTTAATCAAATTTATCATCACGTAACTCATAAAAAAAATCAAACTTGTAACAAGTAGTCTAATGGAATTGACATTGTTACATATCATGATATGCGTCAACTGAAGATTATTTTGCGAAAATACATTCCTTTCTGCGTATACTTACAGAAAACCTATTTTAGACCAGATCAACAATTCTTTCTGAGAGGCTATAATGTTCTCAGGGGAGATGTAGTGCATCACGCTACTGTTTAAGAGAGGAAGTATGTATACTCATATGGGAAGGAGGTATTTATACAAACCTGACATTAAGATCTAATATTAAAGCCGTTGCATGTGTAATAAAAGATGCAACCTTCTAGATGCAACTAGGAGGGTAATCATATAATCGATCTGATGAGGCATTAGGTACTAGGACCGTATGTACAGCTGGGAGATTCCAATGCCATAATAGAATATGTGGATCATCTCGTCTTGAAATTTGAGGCAAATATATGGAGAAAGTCCTTAATATCACGAGAAGAATAATCCTAAATAACGGACAACCAAGGCATTTTAGTGCTTCGATCGGTTCAATTTCAGAAATAGATCCAGCAATATATTAGTCTACTCTTGCTATTCGTCCTTGTCGGCAGGCCCTTGAAGACCTTTACGGGAGCAATCACTTCCTGATCGCTTTGTCAACTAATATTCGTAGGGTCATACAACGCAGACCCTTCCGCTAATCTAATTAGTTTTCATCGGCCATAAGATCTTACAGTCGAAAACAAATCTTGGAAAAACTACGTCAATTCAATGAGAAATGATACCTCAATCATGGAAATCTGGTGGAAGGTGCATTCTATTTGTGGACAAACCTCACTCCGCCATAACCCTCTGCGATGGAGACAAAACAATATTTGTATTTCATACTTGACATTACACGATCTAAAAGTGCCAATAAACCTCTCTACAGATTCGGATTACTATTATAATTATACATTTACAATGGAAGAATTTGAAGAGGTACTAAATGCAAGCAATGATTCCTCTCTTGGGCCAGATAACATTCTCTATAAAATGATTCAACATCTGTCATATAAGGACACAATCTAAAAAAATTGAATCAAATATGGGAAAAGATAGAATATCTAGCCATTTGGAGAGAGGATACAATTGTGCCTCTCCCCTAGTCAGGATAAATCGAAATGTTGCCTTTAGTTATTATACTATATCACTGATACCTTGCTTGAGTAAAGTCTGATTTTCTAGAGAGAAAACTCGTAGTCGTTTGTTTAATTCACAGTTAGTACGATTGATCTTACCGACTGTGCCAATTAAAAACTAGGTTGAATAATATAAAATTACTTTAATGTTAAGTTAAGTATTCGTGATTTTATTTTTATTTAAATAAACTACTTTTTCTTCCTAAGAATAATTAAGATTTATTATCTAATTTTAATAAATAAATAATTAATTGTTTATGTAAAAATTGTTTATATAGGTTGTATGTACTTCCTCTATGGATAAATATTTATTATTACAGCTTCTACAATTAAATAATATACTATAATTAATTAAAGAAGATTTAATAATAATAATTTATGATTTTTTATTAAATTTGCTTTTTTTAATTAAACAAAACTTAAACCGTATTCTTAATAAATGTCGATTAATTACGTTCACATATTTGATATGGTAACTTGAAGCGAATACGAGGGTAACAAAAAAGAATAAACCAATAGACGGGACCGTCTGGATGGGATTTGTTTTATGATTTCGGTACGCATGGGGACGTTATAATTTTACATTTAGATGTGCCCTCTGCGGAGGGACGAGTGGCGGTGGAGGAGGAGGAGGAAGTGAATTTTATGGCTGAATAGCACTTGATTTTGAAAGAAAATTGCTCGGGATTTAGGATCATCGGGATGATTTAAGACGGGCGGGGGAGGATATGGCGTTCCTCGTTTTCTTTTTTTTTTCAAATATATTATATACATCTCTGGAAAGGACAAGGTCATTACAATACTTTGATTTTACCGAATTTGTGGCCTGCCTCGGATAATATTTCACATAGATTGAGATTTATTTTTAGATTTTTTACTAGTAACTCAACAGAAATAAGTTAAAGTATTTAAATTGTATGTACGAGGGTGCCCTGAAATGTTTCCGCAATCGACAAGAAAAATACGATATTGATGTGGTTTTTTTATTTTTACTTTTCGATGTAGCCTCCTCGAAGAAGATCAATACACTTTTTCAAACGGTGCTCCAGTCTCTTCAAGATATCGGAAAAGTGGGATGTTTCGAGGTCTGCAAAATAACTATCTGTAGCGGCGATGACCTCCTCATTTGGGGCAAATCTCTTTCCTGACAGCGATTTTTGTTTTGTTTGGGAATATAAAAAAGTCGCTGGGGGCTAGGTCCGGTAAATATGGAGGATAAGAAACTAATTCGTAGCGCAACTCATTTAATTTAGATTCGAAGATGGCGGATGAATGTGCCGGTGCATTATCGTGTTGAAAAAGCTGCAAAACGAGGTCGTTTCTCTTTTAATACTACATCGAATCGGATCAATAAATCGCTGTAGTATTGCCCCGTGATCGTCCTTCTCTTCTGCAGATAGTCTATGTCTATGATGATCACACCTTGGGAATAAAAAAAAATGGTCGCCATGACCTTTTCGGCTGATGGAACGGTCATTGCTTTCTTCGGAACTACTTCGTCCGGAAAAGTTCACTGCTATGTAGTAGTGGATTCAATCTCATCTACAGATACGAAGGTTAGGTTAGGTTGGTGTGGCAGCACCTCTTCGTGCACCGCGAAGAGATGCACACTTAGGCCTAGATAGGCCCGTTGTGATACCAATGAGGGACATACACGAACATCCATGGATCCGGACGGAGAATTCTTCCTTTAGAAAAATCCACCGCCCGGCTGGGATTTGAACCCACAACCGTGTGGCCCGTGAGCAGGCAGACAGATACGAAACACATGAAAAAATCCGGTGTGAGCAACCGCGGTACCCGTCGCAACGAATGCTTTTTCATTCCCAAAATTTCGTGTAGGATGTGGTCAAAGCGTTCTTCTGAGATGCCTGTTGTCTTTGCTATCCACTGCGTGTTTCGTCACTTGTGCTTGTGCGTCCACGTTTGAACTCGCTCACCCAGAAGCTGATGGTCGAAAATGATGCAGTAGACACGCCATTAACCTCTAGCAAAATATTTCGAAATTCCGTTGCAATTTTCCCAGCCATCCAGAAGTGTTTTCTTACTTCACGAAATTCGATTTTATCCATTTTTGCAAAACCGCCTGACTTGCTGTACGAAATACACTCTTAAACAATAACTATTGACAATAGACGTCTGAAATGTTGACAGTTGTGTATGTGTGTGTGTGTGTCTAAATTAAATTAAATATTAATTTACAGATGGAGTATTGTTGGAAAGAAATTTAGTATAATTATAAATTATAATTTTATAATTTTTATTAATAAATAACAGAAAGACGTTGAACTTTTTTATACTACTTTTTATTTTTTACACAATACTTCGTGTCTAGTTTCAATTACACAGTAATCATTATCAAACTAAGTGAGATCAAGAGATAAGTCAAGATTTAATTTTTATTAACTTCATTACCACCAGATCAAAATATATATATATTTTTTAAAAGACACCTACAAAAATCTATTATTTATCTTGACAACACAGAACGATAATTTTTTCCTTCACTCCTAATTTCCCTTCTTAAGCGCATTATGGAAATTTCCTCGAGACCTGTTCCTTTCATAAAGTACACAAGTCGGGAGGGCCATTGTTTTGTTTTTGCCGCAAGTTTGAGGGGGGGGGGGGCAGTGAAGGGAAATGTACTTCGGAATAATTGGTGAACCGGCGCCGGGTCATTTTCCGTTAGGGGATTGGAAATGATAAGAAGTCACGCAATGTTTTCAAAACAAAGGCGGCCTGAGGCTAGTAGTATTTTTAGACGGGCACGCCGGACGGAATCGGTATGCCGGTGAAAATTTATTATTGGGTGGAAGTAGTAACTCTGAATCATAAAAAAAGAAAATAATAAAGTAATGGGAATTTATTATGGGGAAGGTCGTAAAAGGTATGATCGATATCTTGGCTTCTAGTAGTGTACGTTGTTAACTGCATGCTAAGGAAAATATCCTAAATTTTAATTTTAACGTAAAAATACGATAGTTTAGATATATTATTAAGTAAAGAAAATTAAACGTAGGACAGATAACCTCAAAAAGTCTTTTGTTTGAGTCGATCTGTGAGTGCTTGCATTGTTCTATTGATGATGGGTCTTCGACGGTTGGTTTCCCTTATTTTTCCAAAGACTTCTAACAAATAATTGCTTGTGTACCATTCAGAATTGACTGTTCAACATTGTATTAATGGTAAAGTTTCCACATGTCTGTTTTTTCCGAGAAACAGGTGAAGTACTTCGAGCGCGAACTTTAGTTGAATTTGGCCATTATATGAAGATCCATACAGCCACTGCTGATTACTTTTAGGCTTATACTCATATATCCATAATTAAGCACCTGTTACGATATCATACACGTGTTTTGAAGAATCTTATTTCTTAAATATTTCTTTACATGAGCATTTTTTTGACAGTCAAATCTTTATAGAATATTGTATTGTATTGTATTGCATTGAATCTTTATCTATCTTGCATTCTATAAAGGTATATATACTTGTATTAATAATGTAATCAAAATTATATATAAATAATAACGATTTTGCAACATCAATTAATCGATTTTGGACGACTTTCACAAAATTCATCACTAAACAACTATATATTCCATATACCAATCCAATATCGGGTGTTTATAAATATAAATCAGGTTTCTAACGCTTTGTAATAATTATTACGTAAAACTTCTTCTTCTAAAAATTGGTGAAATAGCCACAGTTGAGGAGCAATAAGATATGAAGTACCAATTGCAGTTGCTTCTCTAAACAAGAAAGGTCCATAAACTTAAGGGAGTCTTGCTGCAATTATCTCAGATGCGCACATTATGAATGTAAACATGCGTGGGTTCTATTCACTAGTCGCCATTTTTTTAGCGCCTGCTCGTAGCAATAGCAATTTGAGTTACTTTTTCATTTAATGTATTAATTATGATTTTAAATTTTACGTAATAAGTACTGCAATGCATTCAAACCACGATATTCTTTTAGAAACACTCTGTATAGTGGTCGATGCACTATTGTTGAAGCACGTTAAAATTTCGCATGGAAATTTTATTTCATGGTCGATATCAATTTCTCATGTCACTGTAAATAATATAAATAGCGCATGATCATAAATTCTAAGTAACTCTACAGAAAAAAGTCGAACTTATAATAAGAGCAGCACCTGCATCGTCCATTACCAAAATATAAAAGGTAACCCTCATACAAATATTCAGGAAAGTTAGAGTTTATCTAGATAATGGGCTATCAAGAAACAAAAGAAAGTTTATAGCCGATTTTCTGATACACGAACGATTAATTTAATTAAATTTAATATCATAATTTTCTGCGAACACTACTATTATATCAATCAAAATTAATTTTGCCACCGCCCTAATTTAATCACAGAATCCGATAAACAACGGCACTAAATAATTTCCAATAGATAAATATGCTAAACCAATAAACCAATAACAGTAGTATCGGGGCCGACGCAAGTTTCAAAATTCAATTTCAAACTCGAGCAAACAGTGTAAGCGGTCCCGTAATGCGCCATTGATTGTTGATTAAATGGGTCGCATAATTCCCCTTATGTTCTGTCCCATTTATGCGCCCGAACCCTTATCCCTTTGGCCGGGTGGCGGCGGCGGCGGCGAGTGCCCGTACTTTCTTAAGAGTCGCGCGGCGACCATTAACCGTGGCGAGAACCCAACAAACAAATATTTCGGTCCGTAAGGAATCTGCATTTCAAAGTCGCAAGAGCCGTTTCCCCTTTAATCCCAGTTCCGATTCGACGTATAGATTGAATTTTGCAGGCGCTGCGTTTGTTTGCCGACCTCACTTTCGACAGCACGTTAATGAGAGAACACGTTGGTTTCTGCAATTCGCAAAACGTCGACGGGTTAAAAAGGGTCGAAGGGTAATTTTCTGTTTTCGTTAAATTATTGATTCATATGACTTATTGCATACTTGTAAATTTGACCCAGACTTGTAACTATTGAAAGATTTGATTAAAATTTGAAAGTAAAAGAGCAATAACAAACATATTTTTTTTAAATAATAGATTGGTTGGTCTGTCCTCATTAGTTACACAATGCCTAGTCTTCGTCGCATCGATTCTAGCACGTGGTCGATAATCTCTTGACGTATTGTATCCCAAGCAACCTGTAATTCGTGCCGAAGAGCTTGCAGCGCCTGCAGAGTATGCTGTAAGTCCTTAGTATTCTCATCATAATATCCCTAACATTCTCCATAGATAAAAGATCAGGAGATCGGAGTGACCATAGCTAGATATTGACATTATTCTCCGTAAAATGGCCCATAGAAGCTCTTGCAATATGGGGATGGGTATTGTCTTTCAGGAAAAGTGGGTCTTCCAACTACTGAATAAACGTAAGAATGCGGGGCTCTATCAACTCATCCACCTAACGCTTTGCCTCGGATGAAGCATAATCTCTACAGTTTGATGCACAGACTTTTCAACATTTTTTTTTACATCTTCGTCTGACTCTCTACGACCATTATGTATAACCAAACAGAATCGGGATTCATCACTAAACATTACCATATGCCACTTTAGGTTTCAGTGCTATCGCAACCTTCACCACTTCAAACGTTGCTGCCGATACTGAGCCATACTAGTTCTGATTTTGCGGTGAATCGCTCGACGGATTTCAGGATGATCTTCGTTAGCTAACCAGAGATCGGTAATTGATCTGGTACTAAAGAATCGGTCTCTTGTTGTCATAAGTTAGAGGTGGCCTATTCTCTCTCTCTCTCTCTCTCTCATTCCTGAAAATTCTTTTTTCGTTAGTTCCTGACCTTCAGTGCAGATAGCAACGCATGGTGGTGGATTGCGATTGGCATTACCTCTAATCAAAAAATCACCTTTACCCAAACTAACAATACGATTTCTGTTGAATTCATTTAATTAGTAATAATGAACGCTGGCGCCTCACTATATAATCACACTTTCAAAACAAACAATGAAAAGCGAAAACAGCATAAAACTAAACACAATTTTTCAAAATATACATTTGATAAAATTGTTAGAAAAAACTGAAAGACCAAATAATACTTAAATTTTAATCATAGGGATTGTGGCGACCGTTACTAATTGGTAATTCATGATACACACTTAACTAAAGCACTTATATATGTTTTAACCACTAAAAATTGAAACTGTGTTTGGAGACTCGGGACGATTTTGAAATGCTAGTAAAGAATCAAATTTTTGTTTTTTTTTTGTTTGTTTTGTTTTGTTTATAGTGGTTAAAACATAGTAAGTGCGTTAATTACTACATATTAAAAAAAGTTTATGAAATATTTTATTTTGCATTCACTGCAAAATAAAAATAAAATAAAAGGGATTATTAAAAATAATAAAATGTTCACACACAAACACATACACACAAAGTCGCAATAAATTGAATTAAATCGCAGCACAATCACTGACAAAACATTACAATTACAAAATCATTCGACGATAAATAATTGAACGGAATATGCGTACGTCCTCCAATGTTCGTTCAATTAATCCCGAATCTCCACCGTTTGTAATTTCCTGTTAAATTATAGAATCACCAAATTGCAATGTTTGCACGTGAAAAAATATTAATTCCGTGCCATAATTATTCCCGATTGTACGAATCAAAATCAATTATTCACGCAAATATAATTTACAGTTTTGTACGGTTTAACATCAAAATCGATGTTTATTATATTTACGTTCATGTACACGTGAAAATACTATTAAAATTAATTACATGTACTTTAATGATTAAAATAAATTTAAAAAGAAAACCGCTTATGTAAATGAAAAGGTAATTAAAAGAAAACGTGATTTAAAATTGTTATAACTCTCTCTCGTCTCGATTTAAAAAATAATGAATGCAGGTAATTCCGAAGGCAAGAAAAATCATTAATTAGTCCAAGATTTGTATTCTTCCGGCAGTTCGGGAAATCTTAAAAGTTAATTACGTTTATTTTTGCGCCTCGCCTGCTCGTTCCGAACCCGTAAATTCCGCCTCCTCACTGCCACCGCTTGCCTTTAGGCCGTATCCTCGGGGGAAACTGGTTGTTGTGTGCAGTAGTGTACATGCTAAGTGTGCTCATTCAGGCCCACCTTGTGAATTCGAATCCGGCAGACACCCTCGAATGAAATCGCTCGGGCACCCCCCTTTTTACTACACTCACTCACTCAATATCCTCAAAATCGATATTAAATTATTCCGCCGAGAAAGTCACTCTCACTTTCTACCTTATCGCGATATTTTATTACCGACAACACGCGGATTTTCTGAATAAAGCTATCGGGATACTAATAATGATTTGGAATTGTCGGTGCACAGTAGAATAAAATTGTAGTTATTGAATTGGGGTTAATATCTCTTCATCGTTAGGTCAATGAACTTTATATTGTTGGGTGTAATAAAAAGCTTTTTATTACTTGCATAAGACTACAAAGGACTTATGTTGAACGAATCCTTAATAATTCTATGTACAGGGTGTCTTAAAAAAAGTTTAAATTTATTTAGCTTCTTATGTGAATGCAACGAATCCAAGGAACATGAGGGTATGAATTTCATTCGGTATTCTGGCTTTTGGGAATTTAGTCCTTCTGAAGGGTTTTCGGCAACGATTCAAAAGTTTTACATAAATTTTGATTTGGCGACTGCAGCAACGTTTTTGGCTACATAAATAAAGCTTCAAGCATATCTCTCATTTGGAAATGAAGAATTTTCTAACTATACTAACTGGCTTCTGTTTGTGGATGACATTAAAATATTCATTGAATACTTCCCAGCTTCTCCAACAATTATTATTAATTATTGGTGCATCTTATATAACATTCGACTAAATGATAATGTGTGACATCCATGTTGACTTGTTAGGTTTAATATGGTAAGGGTAATAATATATTAGTACTTCCAGTTATATTATTACCCTTACCATACTAATTCGACTAAATATTAACAAATGCAACATTATGTCTTTATTTAAAATAAAAACCCAACTCAATTAATAATATAAATCTTACTCGGCTGAGTACGATAAAAGACCTTGGTGTGACCTTGAGAAGCGACTGGAGTTTCTCAGAACATATTGGAAAAATAACATTTTAACCCTTTCAAATGCTGGGATTTCTAAAACGAAACGAAATTCTTAAGAATTTCCTCTTTTCAGAGGAAGCTGGCGACCATATGTTTATATTAGTCGCGATCGTGCGTAAGTCGTGTCAGTGTGGAAGTATAAGTGAGGACGATATTCCTGATTCCCAACCATTGTCAGAGGTTTCGTAGACATGTCTTCTTTCTTCCAACTCCGTGCTTGCCCTCAATTGTCAGTTATAAGAATTCGTATTTTTTATTTCGGAATTTGTGCCCAAAATATCCAGCTTTTCGGCGTTTCATCATCGTGAGTAATTCTCTTTCTCTCCAGTCACTTAAGTACTTCGTTGTTCGTTACTTTATCAGTCCATGGAATTATGAGCATCTTTCTGTATGTCCACATTTCAAAAGATTGGAGTTTATTCATTGATGCTACTTTTAATCTTCAACTTTCCACTCCCTACAATAGCGCCGGGAAGTAAATTAAATTAAAATATACAGTTGAATAAAATTTAAAGAAAGAGTCTTTGTAAATTTATAAATAAAATCATTATCAACAGCATTTACATATTGTCAAAAAATTAAAATTTCAAACAATATTTGAATTTTACTCAACGAATTAAAAAATCTTTAATAATTAGCTAAATATTGAAAAATGATAGGAATTAAAAACTAAACAATTACAAAACCAAAACATTTGAAGAGATTGTAAACAACTGGTACGACACATGACAATATTATATTCTGGTAAAAACTCAACTCCTGCCTACAACAACATCCCGCTTTACATCCTTAAAAAATTACCTACCAATGTCCATGATTTGATAATAAAAATCCTATTAATTAATACTATTGCTATTCCAACCAGTATTTCCCTCCCGAATGGAAAGTCGGAATAATCGTCTGAAGCCCTAAACCAGACATGGATCCTTCTTACGTTCACCCTACTCCCAATTCTAGCTAAGCTTTTTGAATTTCTAATAAAAGAGAAAATCCTTAGATGCACGATTTCCTATATCCCTAACTACCAATTTGTATTCCTACCCAATAAATCAACCACTTCTCTTCTAACTATCCTAGCCTCCAACATCCAAACAAAGCACCTCGAAGGCCAATCGTCCGCTGTTGCCTTCTTAGATATAAAAAAAAAATAAAATTTGAATCTGGCATCGACATTTGCTTTACAAATGTCTCTAATTAAATATGCCCCGCCAACTCATCATGTTAATCCATGAATTCCTAACAAATCGCTCATGTAAAGTAAAAATCCGCCAGTCTTACTCCCATGCATTCGGAATCAATCCAACAAGGTGTTCCTCAAGGTTCCCCTCTTTTGCCCATCCTCTATAACTTATATTGTTCAGACAATTTCAACCCCGATCCTGATTCTTCAATCTGCACTCTTTTCTCTTCAATCATCACTAAATATAAAACCTTGAAACATGGTTCGTCAAGTGGCGTATTGGATAAATCCCTTAAAAAAAAGCTTCTCATTCCTTACCACAGAATAACTCAAGAACATCAGAAATCTCTCCTTCCCATATTTGTAAGTACCTTGGAATATTATTCGACTCCAAATTATCGCTAAATCCCATGCCCTCTTCATTAAATCCAAAATAAAAACAAGGGTGCGGCATTTACGATCACTAACATTTAAATTCTGGGCATTTTTACCCTGACTAAACTCCGACATCCTAATAACCCATATGAACAAACCCAAAACACTCCGATTTCCCAACGTATGCTAGTCATTGCTAAAAAGTTCTCCCTTAAACCCCATAATTACAATTTCCTGAATAAATAGTGTACTCTTCGCAATCCCAACATCCTACCTACAAACACGTTACAGCAATTCATCAACCCGAAGGAGAGTCAAATTTCAATTTTTATTTGTAATAACAGGACAGAAAGACCTAAGGTTGATAGCCAGGAGAGGTTCGTACTAACTACAATATTTAAAATTACAATGTATTACTAAAGAATGTAAGTGTATGTACTAAAGATGTTGTATATATAACGAGTGTCCAACAATTATTGCAGTCCCGGGTGGCGTTGGAATCAAAAACGTAGGTCGATTCTTACATGTGCCAAATAAATTGAACTGTCATTTCAAATATGTTTAATTAAATAGGTTAATTTTTATGAAGTAAGAAACGACGTTTTCATGGCCATCCGGGACTGCAATAATTGTTGGACACCCGTTATACACAGGGTGAGTTTTTTTCGATGTACTCTATGGGAATCTCGGAAACTATAAGAGATAGAGAAACGGTTAAATAGGGAAAGAAGTGTAGATTTACGAGACGAATAAAATTCCACTTTCAAAGTTTTCAAAAGGGTAACTAGATATTTTAAAAAAGTAAAAAGTGTCATTTTTTTCTAATCAAGTATCCATTGTAAACAATATACACACCCTATTTTAAATGTCAAAAGTGACAGTGACAGCCATTGATACAATACTGCAACGATTTTTAATTATTTCATAATTCTACAGAAATCGTTTTTCAGTTTTTGAAATCTTGAAACATTTTTATTATGAAATTATTAAAAATCATTGCAGTATTGTACCAATGACTGACACTGTCACTTTTGACATTTAAAATAGGCTCTGTATATTGTTTACTATGGATACTTGATTTTTTATTTTTTTTCAAAAAATCCTCAATTTCTCGACTTTAGTTTGATGTATGAAAAAAATTGTTTACAATTTTATATTTAAAAAAAAATCTCCTTGCGGATCAAATATATATATATACAGTGCAATTTGAAAAAAAAGTTGATCGTCTTTTGTCAAAAACTGGATGCAAGAGAAAAATATCAGTTCAATTCATATTAAAGTCTTTTAAAAATGATTTAATTTGATGTTTCATTTATTAAAATCGGATAAAAAATAAGCGAGATACAGCACCAAAGGTTTTTTGTCAGTCACCCTGTATACTCTAAAATAGTTGAATTTAAAATGTTAAAACAATTGAGTTCCGCATAAGAAATCAATTGAAAGTTGAAATTTGCAAAAACAATTGATAATCGATCAAAGCAAACGATTATTAAACAGAAAACATATTTTAAAAATCAAAAATAAATATAGGGTTAAAACATTGCAGAACAGAAAAGAACTGAAATTGTTAGACAATTGCATATACAAAATGATACATTAAACAAAGGTAATAAAAACTATTAAAAGACAGGTTAAATTGTTAATGCTAGAACAATTAAAAAAACACACTAGAAATCAATTTAAATTTTCAGAAATTTAAGAGGAAACAATTGAAAATCAATAAAATCATTTTATTAATAAACGAGCTCAAACAATTGAAAATAATTAAAATAATTCTAATTAAAATAATTGAAAATAATTATATTATTGAAAATTTGCAACGAAAACAATAGTAATGGAAAATAGCGTTTTCAAAATTTAATGACAAGTGGAATTTTTTAAATTAACAATCAACGTTAGCATTTGAATATTAACGACAAAAAGGTAATTTGTTTAAAGTTTAAACTTTATGATAAATATTATTAAATTATTAATTACTATTACTAAAATTTAAAACACTACAATTATAGTTTAATATCAATACATCTATGAATAATAATTGAAGCAAGCGAATTTTGATTTATTTCACAAAATTCACAATTCTTATTAGTAGTAGTAACAAACATATAATGACAAATTTTGTACATATTTATATCAAAATGATAAATAATGAATGAAAGGCTATCGACAGAGGTTTTTCTGCCTACATCTTATTAATAATTGTAATTATTTTGTTTATTGTTTCAAGTAAAATTTATTTTAATCAATAAATAATTAAAATAAATTTAAACTGTAAGAATAAACAAACTAATTATTAATAATTTTCTATCCATAATATAGTTGGTTGATAATATTAACAGAAGTATTGATCGTAATAAATGAAGACATCAATATGGGGGTCTTAATGGTGTTTATGAACATATGGCACGTTTCCATTGTCTGGTTTCATAAAGAAGTCAATAATTTGTGAGGCTTTGTTCTATTATGTTAAGGGCGGCAACGGTTTAATTAAAAGGGTACCGGTGGGCTGGTTTACGTGTTTTGTTTTCTGTACTGAATGCACACCAATCAACCATTTAGGAAGCAATAAAGACATCGCGTGGCTCATTCTTTCATCATCGATTCTACACACTTATTTACATTATTAGTGTATAATTGATTGTTACAATGAGACACTAATTTTGTTACTTATAATGCTTCTTTGTAATAATAGCAATAATAGCTAATAGTCTAGAGTGGAATTTATGAAGATAACATTAGGTCATTTTAAATTAGGACACTTGTTATGTTTCATATTATTATATTCATTTTCCTGGCATATGTTTTGATCAGCGACGATCAACAACTGTTTATTGCCTTTTTTAAATGAGGGTCTGTCTAAGAGGATAGAAAATATTAGTCAAGGTTAGGAAGTGACCAGCACCAGTTATTTATATACTAATCTAATTACTCCGTTAATTTTTTTTAATTTCTTGTGTATTATTTATTACAACTAGTTGCAAATGTTCGTGATGTCTTAGTGTTAATTAGAACTCATTCGATACAAGTACATCTTGGTATAATTATCAGTTCAGACGTACACCCTTGTTAAACTTAATACACCGATGCCACACACCTAAATTAGTAATTCATGGCTTCAATTAAAGCCGCAGTTATAAATCTTGTTGCGACAAGATGATGGATGGCTTAATTAAGACGTCAGCATTTGTACAATCAAAGATTTTTTCATTACTTTATTATTACTATATTTCTTTTATTAATATTATTATATAAGATTGCTTTTAGCTAAAGAACTCAATTTTAATAATTGCCTGAATAAGTCGCAAAGCTTCTTGCCACCAATCCCACTATATTACTAAATAAAAACCTATTACTATCATATATATTATTAAAAACCAAGCGAATGAACAAAAGTAAAGCCATCGATCCAATGAACCACCTTCTCTCCAATCCGTAATTGTTTTCTCGGGGATATTTCAAAAGAGGGGAGGGGATTTTAATTTAATAAGCCTCATCTAAATTGTCCGTCGAGAGCAGCTTACTTACATCATCGAAACAACCTTATTTCCCTGCAAATCCACCCTTTCTCCTTGATTTATTGGAATTTTAAACTGGATCCCGTTTAACCGAGCACACCAGATAAATTGCCGATTTTTTGAGTAATAGAGAAATCTTAATTTGTCACCTTCCGCTGTAAATAATTATCGAACGTCGCACATAAAAGGCTTTCGGGGAAATTAATTAATAGACAGAGAGAGAGAGAGAAAGTGAAAGAAAGAGGGGTCGAAAATTTATTAAGGCGACTGGATTAAAAGGGAACTCATAGAGACAAATTGTTGCTGTATAGAGGGGAGGGTGAATTGGAGTGAAAAAAGTAGTATTACTCAACATCATGTTTAGAATTAAAGCCATGATTAATTAATTGATAAATTATAAAATTTACCTAATGTAAATTAGCATTTTAATAAACTAAATGAATTCAAGGTTAAAGTAATGGCGTTAATTTTCCTAGGAAAATACTATGGATTGATGAAACACGATTTACCAATTGTGGAGTATCCAATAGAAATAACTATCATCATTGGTCAACTGAGAATTCAAGTTCGATTTGGTTTTAATGTTTGGTGCGGTTTAATTGGTATGCAATTTTGTTTACATTTTTATTTTGTTTTTTGAGTTTCTTTTCGTTTTAGATAGTCACTTGATAGGTATTTTCATCTTTGATTACAATTTAACTGGTAACATAACAAAAAACGGAACAAATAAATGTCATTTATTGTAAAGTAATCTCAAACATTTGTTATTAGTCTGTGTTTTACATTTATAGGAAAATATCATATGAATAAGATCTGTTATTATTATTTTCTGACATAAATATTAAACTAAAATCAACATATTGGACATTGTTGGATTCAGAAAAATAATGTCTAGTATAATAAAAAAGTTGAGTATCATTAGTCAATGAAGTTAATTAAAAAATATATAATTAATGTCATTTCATAGTATTTAAATGGCTATTCAATTTGTTTTCACTTGATTCAAATCGGTTAATAAATAAAAGAGTTATAGCGTTGGGCGTTTTTAATGAAAACCCGGTATATAAATCCAATACAATTAATTGTATTTTTAAATCTAAACCTGGGTAATTAACACAGTTTGTAATTTAAGAAAAAAACAATTTATTTTTACTCCCTACCAGAAGCTAATTAACTTCGGCCCTTGTTGCTGCCACCTCTGTAGGTAAAATGTTATTATTCGCGAATATTTAATTTCAGGTTAATCCGTGTTTTGTTTCTACTTTTCTCTTATTTACACCCCGTACAATAATTCCTTTGGTATACGAATTTGGGACGAGTCACGTCTCTCTTCGTTGCCTTAACGATCTGTAAAAAATCACATTGTTTGCCCATTATATTCCGAGCGCGCCGTTGTTCGTTACATTCTTAATTCCGACTTCTTTAGTTCTTATTAATTCAAAGGTTTTTTTTTCGTTGATGTCACACTCGTTTAGAACTGTGTCACGATGTTTTTATTTTTGGTAAAAATAAACATTTATGTTTTCTTGTTGATAAAATAATGATTTTTTCGCATTTAATATATTTTATATTCAATTCTATACTTTTATTATTTTCACCATTTATTAAAATCACTTGCATTAAAGTAATACAAATATTAAAGTATCATATAATTGACCAATCTTAAAGATTTAACTATGGTTGTATCGTATTCTTGACCTGCCAAAAAAATACTGTTTAATTATGCTAGCATACTCTTCATCTACCCAAATGAAAATACAGTTTAACGTATTCCTAACCTACTGTAACAAATCGTGCATTTCTCTAGCAGGCCTGGATTACGATAACTTAAAAAATGGTTCACTACACGATGACAAATTTAAATCAGTTTTTTAATGTATCCTTTCAATATTTTATCCTGCAATTAAGTTTTGGTTTTTGATTGTCTTGAACTAAAAGTGTTGTATTTTAATAGATAATATAAATGGTGGATAGAAACTGAGTTTATGTTGTGGTAGGTGAAGCTCTACCTTAATTTGAGCAACTATTAAGAATCTCTACTAATATCAGTTTCTAAATATGACACGGAAAATCAGTTTTTATTGAGATAGGTCAAGAGTACGATAGCTGTAAAATAATTTGTGTTGTAATAGATTGGAATTACGATGCCTCAATTAAGTTTTTGTTGTGATAGGTTAAGAGTACGCTGTTTAAGTTCAAGAATCTGCTATGGTGGTTAATTTTAAAGTATTAATATTAGTATTACAGCCGTACTAATAGACCGAGATTAATTCTCGGATTGTAGACTCCTAGATTAATTGTCGAATTTTTTTAGTTACATTTAATTATCACTGGTTTTATGTTAGTATCACGGAACAGCTGATGGTATTGTCAATATAACCCGTGATAGTCAGTTGAGGAGCATGTGCAAAGTTTGTTTGCCAAAAAATTCTACAATTTCCATTGAAAATAATTATCGACTGTACTTAATTTAATCTTGATTAAATAAAAACAATGCTTATTTCTTATCCCTTATCACACAAACTAACTTCGCAAACAATCATTTCGCGTTTTTCTTTACTGATAATCACGTCAGCTGTTCCGTGACACCAACGTAAAACAAGTGATATTAAAACGTTCCTAAAAAAGTTACTAAATCAGACAATGAATCTAGGATTCTACAATCCGAGAATTAATCTCTGACTATTAGTACGGTTGTTAGTGTTTATTTATTATCTTTTTGCAAAGATTATATATACAATAACAGATAACTGATAATAGGAGGCTAATTCTAGATATTAGATCAATTCAAATGTAAATTGAGCAATTTATTAATCAAATTAATAGTTATTTAAGGTACACGTGTAAAAAGTGATGCTTTATTCCACGACTGGCGTTTAAAAACACGAGCGAGGAACAAGCGAGTTTTTTTAAAGCCAGGAGTGCAATAAAGAAACTTTTTACACGTGTGCCTTACATAATTTTATCTTCGATCGTAAAAGATTTCAAAGAATATATTCTCATGAGTACTATTTTAATGTCATTTCAATAATTCAATTAATGAAAACATATTTTACCAGCAGTGCACTAATGAATGCGTTACTTAGCAACCAGTAAACAAGTTGCACAAATGTCGGCCGCCATTATTATTTATGGAAAAAATGTTCGCTTTATTGTAATCGCTTCGACTTTTATTAAATGAAATCTTCGGAGTTCTTAAATCAGCCATTTAGTTTGTATATATATTTTATTTATAGTTTATTAGTTATTTGTATCAATTAATAAAAAAATAAGTTTTTCGTCGAAAATATGTGCTATAATATATTGTGTCAAATTTGACATTTCTGTGCAATAAAAACAGTTTGACATTACTGTGCAATAAAAACGTGAAAAAGCACTAGTGCTTTAAAAAGCCACTTTTACAATGAAAAATGATGCAAAAAACGTCTACTTTCTGTACGATCGTAGATAATAGTTATTTAAGGTACAAGTGTAAAAAGTGATGCTTTATTGCACGAACTGGCGTTTAAAAACACGAGCGAGGAACGAGCGAGTTTTTTTAAAGCCAGGAGTGCAATAAAGAAACTTTTTACACGTGTGCCTTACAAAATTTTATCTTCGATCGTAAAGGATTTCAAAGAATATATTCATATGAGTAATATTTTAATGCCATTTCAATAATTCAATTAATGAAAACTTATTTTACCCGCAGTGCACTAATGAAAGCGTTACTTAGCAACCAGTAAACAAGTTGCACAAATGTCGGCCGCCATTATTATTTATGGAAAAAATGTTGGCTTTATTGTAATCGCTTCGACTTGCATTAAATGAAATCTTCAGAGTTCTTAAATCTGCCATTTGGTTTGTATGATATATTTTATTTATAGTTTATTAGTTATTTGTATCAATAAAAAATTAGGTTTTTCGTCGAAAATTTGTGCTATTAATTCATCTGTCAAATTTGACATTTCTGTGCAATAAAAACAGTTTGACATTACCGTGCAATAAAAACGTAAAAAAGCACTAGTGCTTTAAATAGCCACTTTTACAATGAAAGATGATGCAAAAAGCGTCTACTTTCTGTACGATCGTAGATAATAGTTATTTAAGGTACAAGTGTAAAAAGTGATGTTTTATTGCACGAACTGGCGTTTAAAAACACGAGCGAGGAACGATTTCAAAGAATATATTCTTATGAGTAATATTTTAATGCCATTTCAATAATTCAATTAATGAAAACTTATTTTACCCGCAGTGCACTAATGAAAGCGTTACTTAGCAACCAGTAAACAAGTTGCACAAATGTCGGCCGCCATTATTATTTATGGAAAAAATGTTGGCTTTATTGTAATCGCTTCGACTTGCATTAAATGAAATCTTCAGAGTTCTTAAATCTGCCATTTGGTTTGTATGATATATTTTATTTATAGTTTATTAGTTATTTGTATCAATAAAAAATTAGGTTTTTCGTCGAAAATTTGTGCTATTAATTCATCTGTCAAATTTGACATTTCTGTGCAATAAAAACAGTTTGACATTACCGTGCAATAAAAACGTAAAAAAGCACTAGTGCTTTAAATAGCCACTTTTACAATGAAAGATGATGCAAAAAGCGTCTACTTTCTGTACGATCGTAGATAATAGTTATTTAAGGTACAAGTGTAAAAAGTGATGTTTTATTGCACGAACTGGCGTTTAAAAACACGAGCGAGGAACGATTTCAAAGAATATATTCTTATGAGTAATATTTTAATGCCATTTCAATAATTCAGTTAATGAAAACATATTTTACCCGCAGTTCACTAATGAAAGCGTTACTTAGCAACCAGTAAACAAGTTGCACAAATGTCGGCCGCCATGATTATTTATGGAAAAAATGTTCGCTTTATTGTAATCGCTTCTACTTGCATTAAATGAAATCTTCAGAGTTCTTAAATCTGCCATTTGGTTTGTATTATATATTTTATTTATATTATTGATTTTTTGCGGCTTCTACTTCGTTATACATGTTGAGTATAAATAATAAACACTTTGTAACTTTGTTTGTATAACACAATTTATTTACTGCTGACTATAGTTTCGGCATCTCAACGTGCCATTATCAAAACATACAATGATTAAAAACTACAATTACAGGTATATATATGGAAACAAAATTTAACAAACAGCTGTGAAAATTGGAGTGTACATCAGGTCAACCTGTTCGTTAATTAGGGGTATTCCCGGATTAGCGCGAGCCTTATGAATTTCGATCGATTCTAGGAGGTCCATTTTTCGACCCTTTTCTACGTAATGGATTATGGATAGTACATCCTCGCCAAAAGAATGATTCTCCTCGATTATATGCTTCGCAAACGTTGATTTTTCAATTTGTTTTAGGCGAACAGAGCGTAGATGTTCTTTTAATCTAATACTAAAATTCCGACCAGATTGTCCTATGTACACACCTTGACATTGTTGGCATGTTAATTTATAAATACCCGATTTGCTAAAATTATCTACTGAGGTTTTCGGATTGAAAATTAGATTTCTGATTTTTAAACTGGGTTTTAATGCTGCTGTGATGTTGTGTTTTTTTTTAAATATTCTTAATTTTAAGGCTAGCATTTCCAAAAAAGCTTAAAGGTATATATTTTTTGTTTTCTGGTG